>CM042319.1:28724435-29324435 GCA_023566125.1 Zingel zingel
AACAATAATGATAATAATCTTCATTGTCCATGAATGTAGAACTTTGCCTTTGGCTTCACAGTTGGGTTAAAACACAGAATATTAAAAAAAAACTAAAAAACAATACAAACAATAAATAGCACAACAGGCACAGTAGAGACAAGCAGACATGGTTCCAGTGTGAATGGGGAATACTGTTGGCACCTTTGATTTTGAATTTGTTTTCAACAACGGACAAACATAATATACTGTATCCGGTACAGGTTACAATTACAGTAAAAATAAATAAACAACAAACAAAAAAAAAGATCTGAAAAAAAACTTAAAATACAGTACAGAAAATACTAGACTTCTGCAATTTTATAGTGCTTAAACCTGATTGGTGTGTCTACGATTAAGCAATCATGTGTTTGCACCTGATGGCTGTGTTTCACAGACTGGCTCTTAGGTGTGGTCATTTGACAGTCAGTGTTTTCATGATATACTTCTGTGTCTGATGTATACAAGTGTGTTTAGTGTTTTTCAAATAACTGTGTGTATTGTTTTGCAGTGTGAACAGTGTGAGGCTGACATTGTGCTTATAGTGATACACATCTGGGCCAATGTTTTGCTCCTTGAGTGTAAGGTTTTGATAATTGTGTAATACTTTTGATTTCAGTGTGTAAGCAATCGGCAAAAACTGTAAACTGTGATTTGTCAGTTCACACAGTTCAGCTAATTTCCCCTGATCCAGATCCAACAGTGCTAACCAAAGACTATCCTTCTATTTCTATTGTGAAGTTTGAAGAAGAGCTTTGCTAAAGCAACACGTTGCCTGTTACTCCCAGCTTGTTTTAGGCTGCATTATTGTGCAATAGACACTGAAACGGGAACCTGTTCCCATTTATATCTTTACCAATACCTGCTGGTTTCTTCTCTTCTTATTCAACTGTTGCTCAGTCTGGTTGAAACATTGTACACTGTTTTCCGTGTACAAAACAAACCCTTCATACAAAATAACATATATTTGTAAAGAGGGCTTTCTACAATTTAAAAGAATCAAAGACCTTTCACAAATATAAAGCAGTCCTCTCAGACATCTGACTGGACCCAATCAAGCTTTTGTGGCAGGCGATTCCAAACCTTTGAACGGTGGTGTATCTTGTAATGCGTATTTATAACATGTGATATTAGAGTAAAGGGAACGATTTAACGTCATAAAACTATAAATCGGTTTTGGCTTTGGCTTTTTATGGCGTTCATAAAAAACAAAGTTAGTGTTGTAAAGCTCTCTTGATGTCTCTTTATTTTCCTTTTGACGGGGTCATTCAACACATTCTTCAGCTGTTCTGAGAAAACAGATACAAACATGCAGAGCCGTCGCAGTGGGTGCGGGGGGGTGGGGGAGGGGAGGGGGTGCGGGGGGGAGGGGTAGGGATGCGAGGCCCTGCTTATTACACCATGATGAACGCTCAAGAATCACTGTCAACCCGCACAGGGACTGCCGTTATTCAGACAGCTATATAGTCATATCCTCAGTGGTGTAGTCTAATGTATTGTAGTGGGTCTACTGTACTGTATATTGGCCAGAATCTGCCTTCGGCGGAGGGGGGGCATATCATAGGGGGGGGGGTCTAGGTGTCCTCCCCCAGGGAAGTTTTGAGCATCACCGACTTCATTTCCTCTATTCGGAAACACTTTTATGCACCAATTTACGGTGTAGATACCTTTATTTAGCCTATGTGATGAAAAAAAACACAGATGACAATTCAAAACATATAAAAAATATAATGGAAAGTATGTTGTTGTGGGTCATTGGGCATTTTTAAGTGGGTATACCTGCGTATCACATAGACCAGTGTTTCTCAAATCGGGGTACGTGTACCCTTAGGGGTACTTTGGAGGACTGCAGGGGGTACGTGACTTTTTTTGCAAAATGTTTTTCAGTTACAAGGCTGTTCTCTCTCCAAGTTGGTCGCTGTTTTTGAAATTTGTCACCTTTTTTTGAAGGTGTTGTCGTTTGTTTGGACCTATTATTGCCTTTCTTCCTCACTTTTTTCTACTGTCTTTTTTTCTTCAAAGTTTCTGTCTCTTTTTTCAAAGTTTTTGTTGCTTTTTTAGAAGTTTGTCGCTTATTTAAATTTTTTGTCACTTTTGTCGCCCTAGTGTTGCCTTCCTTCTTTCTACTGTTTTTTAAGTTCAAAGTTTTTGTTACTATTTTCGACCTATTGTTGCCTTACAATGTGATACGATGCTGAAAAACTAGTACATGCATGTGTTACTTCCAGGCTGGACTATTGTAATATCTTACTATCAGGTTGCTCAAATAAGTCCCTTAAGACTCTCCAGCTGATCCAGAATGCTGCAGCGCGTGTTCTGACAAGAACTAAGAAAAGAGATCATATTTCTCCTGTATCAGCTTCTCTGCATTGGCTTCCTGTAAAATCCAGGATTGAATTTAAAATCCTTCTCCTGACCTACTGAGCTCTAAATGGTCAAGCACCATCATATCTTGAAGAGCTCTTAGTACCTTATTGTCCCACTAGAGCACTACGCTCCCAGAATTCAGAGTTACTTGTGGTTCCTAGAGTCTCTAAAAGTAGAATGGGAGCCAGAACCTTCAGCTATCAGGCTTCTCTCCTATGGATCCAGCTCCCAGTCTGGGCTCGGGGGGCAGACACCCTCACCATATTTAAGAATAATCTGAAAACCCTCCTCTTTGATAAAGTTTATAGTTAGGGAGTGAGGAGATCCAGAAATGCTTGTTACTAACCTAGCTCTGGGGAGTTTACTCCCCGGAGTCCTTGTGTTTTTTGTTTTTTTCACCCAGCATATTTCCTTGGATTAGGATGGCACCAAGTCCTGCTGAACCTGCTACGTCCAGCCATGCCGTGCTGTGCCACGCTACATACTTAACGCCTGCAGTGCCCTGCTATGACATGAGCTACTATGACTACCATTTTCTAGTCACTGTTCCATTATCTTCATTGTGACTATTATGGCCACTGTTCATCACACCCCCAACCGGCACCGTCAGACACCGCCTACCAAGAGCCTGGGTCTGTCCGAGGTTTCTTCCTAAAAGGGAGTTTTTCCTCGCCACTGTCGCACTAAATGCTTGCTCTTGGGGGAATTACTGGAATTACTATTGTTGGGACTTTATTAATTATAGAGTGTGGTCTAAACCTACTCTATCTGTAAAGTGTCTCGAGATAACTCTTGTTATGATTTGATACTATAAATAAAATTGAATTGAACTGAATTGAATTACTTCCTTCTTTCTACTGTCTTTTTCCAAGTTTTTGTCGCTTTTTTCATTAGCATTTAAATGTTTTCCAGGTACAAGGCTGCTGTTTAGTAAATCTATTGCCGACATTGCTGTATTGTTCCTCTTTATATAGACTTTTTTTTTTCTACCAAAAATGATTTGCAGACATTGGTTCATGGCTTAAAAAAACTATTCAAAGGGGTACATTATTGAAATACGTGCCAAAAATAGATAGGATGAAAGGCTTCAAACATGGAATACATAAAGGCATTCAGGTGACAGAAACTAGAAGTATGTGGACAGGAATGTCCTCAGAGTACTTACCAGGAGTAAGTACTATGTACTACTATTACTGTACTACTATTACTTAACAGGGGTGATTCTGGGGATGTTTCTCATGGTTTGAACTCAGCACTTTAGTTCTAATGACAAGAAACCTTTTTGTTATAGCTAACAGTGATATTTTAAACAATAGTGTTCTTCCAACTTAGTGGCAACTGTTTGGGAAATAACATTTCCTGTTTAAACCTGACAGTGCCCCCGTGCACAGAGCCAGATCCATTAAGAAATGTTTTTCCCATTTTGGTGTGGAAGAACTTAACTGGCCTGCACAGAGCCTTGACCTCAACTCTTTCCAACAGATTTGAGTACAGCCAGACCTGATCACCCAACATCAGTGTTGGGTGATCACTAATGGTCTATTTGTCACTAATGCTCAAATAGCTGAATGGGAACATCTGGTGGAAAACTTAAAACCAGGAGAGGGGAGGCTGATACAGCAGCATATTGATGTCCATGGTTTTGGAACAATATGTACAACCATCACATATGGCTGGAATGTTCGGGTGTCCACTTACTTTTGGCCATATGTTGCATCTCATTCCCCTCTGTCCTTACATTTCAACTGTACTCTACACACCAGGGCTGCAGTCAAGACCACCTTTGTCGAGTCCAAGACAAGTCCAAGACCAGGACTAGTCGAGACCAAGTCAAGACCAAGTCCAAAGAGGTTTGAGTCCAAGACAAGACCGAGTCCCAAAAAGCTTTGAGTCCGAGTCAAGACCGAGTCCAGGACAGAAAAAAAAAAAAGTCTTATGCATGACAGTATCAATACAATCATTTTGGGTTATTATTTGTTGATCGAAAAGCAAAAACAGTGTCACAACACCCAGGCTTATTAAGTATAGCCATTCCCCTTGATATCATATAATCAATCTAAAGAAAACAGAATGACATATGGTGATAGCTCATAATGACAGAGTTAGAACTGATACAAACACCAATCCACTACTATTACCACTGCTAGGTACTAGTACTGAGCATTTAAGCAACTAAATGGCAATATAGCTTCACTCCAGATGTAGTGTAGAAAAGAAGTGACCAGTATTACAGAGTGTACCCCTATGGTTGGTTTATGCCTTAAAATAATGGCCAGGATCTCTGGGAAAAGGCACAATATGTGTGTCTCCATTTCAAACATCACTGCAGGTTGACTGCTTTTAGCAGCAGAGGTTGATTGTGGGTGACAATACTGTCGTGGTTAGCTCGCCAAAACTACTGCCGAAGTTACTAGCTTGCTCGGCAACGTTAACTAATGTCCGTTAGCATACGTACAGGCTATCTATAGCCAGTTAGCTTTGTGTGTAACGTAACAAAAACCCACCCATCTTGAAGGAGCGAAGCTTTATATTTCATTCAGAAAAATGATGGTACAAAAGGAGCACTAACGCCACAGGTCTTATGTTGACAACGTGGACACAGATATAGGAAACTCTGAAGGCAGTCGTAATATTTACCTAGCAGGCTATGCTAACGCTGCTAACATTAGCAAACGTCGGCGTAGCTAGCTGTCTAAACTTGTGAACAACCGAACAGCATCCCTGTCCAAGCTGTGTTTCACTTTCCCTTCAATATTATTATAAACATAATAAAGACACCTGGACTCCGTCGAGACCAAAAGACATACTTGGCAAGACCAGTGGCACAGACCGAGACAAGTCCAAGTCCAAATACCAGCGAGTTCGAGACCATAGAAAAACCATCTAGAGTCCAGACTCGAGTCCAATACCGGATTGGAGGGCTACAGCCCTGATACACACGCACACACACACACACACACACACACACACACACACACACACACACACACACACACACACACACACACACACACACTGTGAAATCCCACAGGGATGCACTTAACAACTAAAAACAGGAAGTTGCTCACATCCCTCCACACATTCCACATCACTCACTCACTCACACACACACACACACACACACACACACACACACGCTCGCACACACACACACACACACACACCGGAAAGAAAGATGGTGGTATGGACAATTGAGAGAGAGAAAAAAGGAAACACCAAACCACCCGTTTAACGCTCAGCGCTCAGGAATGAATGGAATAGCATTTGTGTCACTCAATGCTTGCTCTTTATTGGCTGAGAGGAATCCCGTGGGCGGCGGGGAATGCCGTGATTGGTTGGAAGAGAACTCCACGGCCGTTCGAATTGGACGAGGTTCAAGCTGCTGTGTAATTTAATATCAGAGTGACTAACAGGCTTCTCCTCTTCTCTTGGCAGTTATAAAAAAAGAAAAGAAAAAAAGATTTACTTACGGGAAGGAGGGGATCTGGATTTTTTTATTTATTCATTCATTCATTCGAGGCAAAATGGGCTGACAGCAGACTGAGTCATCGGATATTGTCAAGATGAGTCACATTTTTCAAACCACAATACAAGGAAAGTTCAAGTTCACATTATGTTCAAGTTCAGGTCGAACAGAGCGACAAAAGGACTGGAGGAAAGACAAATAAAAGCATAGGAAAAGTTATCAAACATTCTTTGGCTCAATCAGCGTCATGGTTTATGAAAACAGTGATAGAGAGGTCAAGGAATGAATGAATTCACTTTTCTTCATGAACTTTCTAACAGATATGATGAGATGATTACAAGCAGAAGAAAAGAGACACAGTATAATGAGATGAAGTAAGAAGCGGGGAAGAGTAATAACAAAAACAGGAAAGACAGAGGGATAAACAAAGAAATGAAACAGGAGGGGATAAAGGACGTATAAAGAAACTAGGAAATAAAAAAAAAACTCCTAAAAGGATAAGGAAAGAGTTAGAAAGGATGAAGAAAAAGAAGAACAAGTAAAAGTGAAGGGCAAAAAGTGTGTAAGTAGGAAAGGAAAGGAATAAAGGAAGTAAGGGATGAGAAAAAAAACATCTAATAACAATTAATGGAGGTAAAGGAGAAAGGAAGAGAAGAGGAAATGGGAAAGGAAACAAGAATACAAGAGAAAATGAGTCGGGGCAAGAGAATAGACAGTGAGGAGAAGAAAGGGAGAGGACAGCATGATAGAAAAACAAAAGACAAAAAAGAATGTGGAAAGAAACAAAGGAAATGAAAAGGATAAAGAAAGATTTAAAAGGGTTGAAGAAAAAGAAGAAGGAGCAGAAGTGGGCACGAAGAAAGGAAGTAAAGGCAAGAAATACATATGTCTACAGAATACAGATTTGAGGTATTTTAACTAGTAAAATTGTGAAAAAACAAAAACATGAGTAAAAAGTATGATGATGTAAAATAATACATTACTCTGACTTGAAGTAATTTAACAGAAGTAGTTGGATAAACTTCAATTGCCTGGACATATTAAGTGTTCTCAACCTTTGTGGGCCCTATTTTAACGATCTAAACGCACGGCGTAAAGCGCATGGCGCAGGTACGTTTAGGGCACGTCCAAATCCACTTATGCTAGTTTGACGGCGGAAAAAAGGGTCCGTGCGCCGGGTGCATGGTTCAAAAGGGTTATACTTAGTGTCTTCATTCATTCATAGGTGTGTTTTGGGTGTAACATGCAATAAACCAATCAGAGTGTCATCTCCCATTCCCTTTAAAAGCCAGACGCGTTTGTACCTTGGCGCATTGCTAATATGATGGCAGATTTGCACCGTAATATTTTTATTTGTAATCTTTTGCATGTTTGTGTGCTGCTGCGCTTCCCTGTGTGTGTGTGTGTGTGTGTGTGTGTGTGTGTGTGTGTGTAACAAGCATAGTGTGCGCGCCTGTGCATAAGCCTAGGTGCATTTTATTAATTTGCTGTTAAAATAACAATGAAATGCTGCGCTATTGACTTTAGACCAGGTTTTTGTTGGTCAATGGCGCGATCACTTCCTGCTGCCTCAAGATAGCAATACGCCAAGAATTCACCTGAACACACCTCCCTGTAAGACCAGCATGCCCATGGGCGCAAAGATGGGCGCAGGTGCATTTGTTATTTAAACGACGAGGGCGCTGGACGGGAAATTGACAACTGTGTCTGTCTTAAACTAGCAAAGACACTTGCATCGGGCTTTGCGCTGTGCTGGGTACAAGACAGGGCCCTGTGTGTTACAGCGCTGCAGGACATCATTGGCTTCATTACCATGCTTGGATGTTCTTGTTTTTTTGTTTTTTTTACTTATAAAAAAAACTAATTACCCACGACAAGATTCACGACGAGAGGAAACGGTTTTAGAACGTCGCAGGAAAAGTTGCAGCGGTCTGAACTCGCCCTTCTCAGATCCACTCAAACCAGCCTGGTATTTACCCTGGTTTTCTTACTTTAACTCTAACCAATTCCCACTCTCCATGCCTAACCCTAACTACGTCCACCATTCTAGCAGATCCCATTTAGGCTCTACCATAGGCTCTTAGAACGTAAGGGTCGTCAAATATAACTACAGCAAATAGAGAAGTCAGCTGGTCAAGTCAGTTACAAACTGTCAGCTGGTCCAAATGGTAGAGAAATGGTAAAGTTTGAGAGTGACTGAAGTGATGGGGCAGCGTAAGAACAAAGCAGTGAATTGGAGAAATAAAAAGTAGTTGTCACTGTTTTATCACTACTAGAAATGCAACTGTAGCAAGCACCTCACTATCACTATCCTCATCCATATTTTGAGATGCTAAAAATGACATCCAGCTACAGAAAAGCCTGTAAGTCGGAAGTTAGACAAAAGTACAGAGAGTCGTTGCTATGGAAACACCGTCTCATCGCATTGCAAGTTTCGTCTTGTCTCGTCCCGAAATCTTTGGTCTGACCTGAGCTTTATTGCTTTGTGGCACATGCACAGTTCGGAGTTGCATCTTTAGTGCTGCTGCACCTTCTGGCCTCATGGGTTAACTACTAAAACACACGCACACAGCAGGTCATGACCCCATCTCACCAACGGTCACTGAGGGTCAGCGAGGATCAGAAGGGAATGCGATTTTAAAACAAAGATATTCACACTCGGAGCAATGTGGGAGAGAAAAGAGAGAGAGGAAGTGAAGGAGTGAGAGAGAGAAAAACTTTACTAAGTGTCTAAAAACTAATATGATTTAAGATTTAAGGTGAGAGAACTAATCAACGTGACAAAAAGAAAAAAACAACCCCGCCTCATGTTGCGGTGGCCAATCATGTAAATGGCGATTAGACTTTTCGGTGTGAGAGTCCCGTACAGGAAACAGGAAACATCACTGGCTCTATCGCTGCCACGAGAAGGTTTTAAAACATGAAACACAAGCTCTGAACAGCCCAGGAGTTTGTGTAACAGCTGAATATTTGCCAAACAACAGAGCACAGTCGATCTGTCTCGCTGGTCCCTTATCTTTCTCTCTTTCTCTGTGAAATGGAGCTGCCTTCATGGCCGGAAACGCAAGGATCTATAAACGATCTGACGGAAAACAGTAGTTGTGAAATATTAAATCTACTTGTGCTACATTGGGGGGGCGTTTCATTGACACTCCCCCCTCCTCCCGCCGAACAACCCTGCGGAAAATCGCTGGATCGCTGTTGTCCTGTCTGAACGCAACCTAACCCTACAGTCACATTAGCTACAAGAGACAGAGACAAAGCGACAGGCTACCATTCATTTTCAATGGGGGTGGCCGTTTGACAGCGACAAGCGAAGAGCTTGTTGCTGCCACGAGCAAGGCAGGGCCAAAATAGACAAGAAGTCTATTTTATGCAAATGCTGAGCGATGCGACAAAGCGACTGCCAATCAGAGTGAAGGCAGCGTGAGGGCAGCGTGACGTATGTCATTGGCTCGAGTCGAAGAAAATAATTCAAGATGGTGGAAAACGCTTCGGGACATCGTATTTATGTATATATCTGATATGTTTGGCATTTTATCTCATATATTTTGTTACTTTTATCGAGAAATAAATACTTTTAAATCCAAAAACATCGTTCTTGTGACTTGACAATACCTCTGAAGTGACTTGTAAGACGTGGTTGAAGGTAGCACCGGAGAATTTCTGTTTACTGTTTCCAAGCAACCAGGAGTAGGCTAGGCACGCCCAGGAGCGCCCACAAGCGAGTGCATGTCGCTCTCTTTTGTAGCTAATGTGACTGTAGGGTTAGCCTGCGTCTTCACAGCAGGGGATACTTGTGCCGGGCCACACTGTTGTGGTGCTGTCGACTGCTGGTGTGTAGCCTGTATTGCTACTTAGGCACAGTGCGAGCAGAGCGGTACAGACAAATATACACACACACACCAACACACACACACACACACACTTGCAGATCTCTGTCACAGCAGAAGAGTAGCAAAAGTCCCGTGTAAAAAGACCGTCTGAGTTGTAACTGTTGACTTGTCTGTATTTCAAGCTCCTTGAACAAAATACTAATGCTTTTTCAGCCAATAATATCTATGTATGCTTTTACAGTTTTGTCTACACGTTTACAGATTAATGTACGCATTCACAGATTTCTCTAAGCATGCACAAATCTCTGTACCCATTTACAGATTTGTCTACACATTTATAAATCTCAATACATTTGCAAATAAATAGGTTTGGAGATTCTTTGACACATTAACAAATCTGATTACGCACACACAGATTCTTTTACACATCTGCAGATTGCTGTACACATTCACAAATCTCAGTACGCATTCAGAGATTCTTTCAGACATTTACAAATCAGATTACACACACACACACACACACACACACACACACACACACACACACACACACACACACACACACACACACACACACACACACACAGGGATTGAGCTACAGTTGAGCTACAGTTGCACAACTCTCCACACACATTTGCAAATAGTTTTGCTAAAAAGAATTGCCCCATAAAGAAGCAGCTTTTTTTCTTGTTAATGTGTAACGGCAAAAAAATGTGAGTGATATAGTTGAAAACCGGGACGGGTTGGTTGTAAGAACTAAATTGAAAAAAAAGAAAAGACAGAAAGAAAGAAATGATTAATCTTCAGCAGTAGTGTTTCCAGCTTAAATCCAGTTTTTCCATTCACTCCATGCTCTGCTTTGCTGTGTCCATCCTCTAAAGTGACTGTATGTGTGTGTGTGTGTGTGTGTGTGTGTGTGTGTGTGTGTGTGTGTGTCTGTGCGCGTGCATGCATGCGTGCAAGTGTGTGTGTTCACTCGTGCTTGTGTGAGCAGATCTTTAACTCTCTATTGACCTTTGACCTCTGTGTGTGACTGCAGTCTGTGAGCAGATACTCCTTATCAGCGTATCGATCGTTACATCCCCGAGCATACAATCATTCTTCATGAGCTTTGATTGGTTTTGTCCCAACGACATAAACAACAGCGTTTGTCTCCCAAAACAAAACAGGAAGTCTAGAACACTGGACGCTCGAAATAACTCCGCCGACTCCACTGTTTTTTTAGCCCCTCCCACCGCTTTCTCTACCTCATTCATTGTCTCACTCTCTCTCTCTCTCTCTCTCTCTCTCTCTTTTCTCACACCCATCCATTCATCCTCTCTGTCTCCGTCAGGCCAAACACTGGAACAACAAACGGGGGAGGTCTCATTCATCTGCATGACTAATGTTTACACAGCATGTTCTCTCTTGCACAATCTCTCTCTCTCTCTCTCTCTCTCTCTCTCTCTCTCTCTCTCTCTCTCTCTCTCTCTCTATCTGTTTTTCTTGCACTGCTGTTTTTGCTGTGTTTGCGCACAGGGTGTAATGGTACTGTATGGGGGGTTAATGGGGTGTGCATGTCTGTGTTGAGGAAGAGGGGGGAGGGCATCATTAAGCAACTAAAACAATACACGCAGACACACACACACACACACACACACACACAAACACTGATGATGGCCTCTAACTAGCGTCTCTGAAACAGTTAAACATCATTTTTGGGGTTTAAAGATCTACCGTCATGTCTACACAGGCAGAAAGCAGCACATCAGCAGCAGCAGCTTCAGTCCTCCATGAGCGTCTACTCAGGATGCGTTCAGGCACAGCATTCAGTATTCGCTCGATAGTGTTTTAAGCCCCCAACGTCTCCTTCCAGGCAGTGCTGCGACCGTTGACTTCAAGGCACCTAACCCTAACCTAACCTTAACCCTAAGGTTAAGGTTAGTGCATTGGGGACCGTCTCGTTTTAACCCAAACCTAACCCTAACCCTAACCCTTACCATAACCACTGCCTAATCCTAGTGCCTTCCAGACGTTAGGGACTTAAAACATCGATAAACTCAGTTATTCAGGCACTAAGAGCCCAATCACTGAACTTATGCACGTAAGATGGCAAAAAACAGATTTCTTTTCCATTAATTCAGCAGTACACTTTCAGGCAAATTATTTAGAAAAACATTAAACTCCAAAAAGGGTTAAGGTTAGATAATTGCGAAATTGAGAAAAGGTTAGAAAAAAGGCATCCAGCCAGCAAAAAATAAAATCAGAGACACAACAATATGGGATACAAATCAAGTGAATCTTAAAGGTCTAACCATTGCAGGGACAAAAATAGTCAATGATGGAAGAAACCAGGTGATCCAACTCCTGACCCTCTGCCTACTTCCGTGGCATGGTTCAACCCATTCTCACCTGATTTCACTCACTCCTAATCAATGGTCTACTCTATAAGTCACGCCCATATTCTTTGTTCCGGCTGGCAGCAACATGAAGCAGCTTGTGAGGGTCCTCTGTCCTTGCGATTTAGATACAAACCTATTATTGTGCGTTGTAAAAAAACAACATAACTCATCACTCAAGCCTCATCATCTCCTATAGCTGTAAATGTGCGCATAGTGACAATAAATGGCTTAAATGGAACATCAGTTGTCCCTCCTAAATTCTTATTGATATACCATGGTGCTGCTCAAGCTCCTGTGAACCAATCCCAGAGATAGATTGTACAGATAGGCTGTTTATGTAACAAGGAGTGCTTGAATAGACACTTCAGGTTGTTGTTATGTCTAGAGAACATAGCGGCCTTGTAGACACTTGTATTGATTTAAATTGGGGTGGATGTAGCTCAGCAGGTACAGCCAGTCGTCCATTAATCCCAGGGTTCCATCTGTCTTTGCACCTTGCATGGTAGCTTGCTGCCATCAGTGTGTGAATGGGTGCATGTATTTATTTGAAGTGCTCATATTATGCCACACGGGTGGCAGTGAAGGTCAGGGGCCTCGATGGACCAGACCCGGGCAGCAGACGCTGGCTCTGGGGACGTGGAATGTCACTTCTCTGTGGGGGAAGGAGCCGGAACTTCTGCGGGAGGTGGAGCGCTACCGGTTAGATCGGGTGGGGCGTACCTCTACGCACAGTCGCGGTTCTGGAACCATACTCCTGGATAGGGGTTGGACTCTTTTCTTCTCCGGAGCTGCCCAGGGTGTGAGGCGCCGGGCGGGTGTGGGGATGCTCACAAGACCCCGGCTGAGCGCTGCTACGTTGGAGTTTACCTCGGTGCATATGCACCAAACAAGAGTTTGGAGTATTCGGCCTTTTTGGAGACCTTGAGTGGAGTCCTGTATGGGGCTCCAGTGGGAGACTCCATAGTTCTGCTGGGGGACTTCAACGCGCACATGGGCAATGATGGAGACACAGGGAGAGGCGTGATTGGGAGGAACGGCATCCCTGATCTAAACCAGAGTGGTTGTTTGTTGTTGGACTTCTGTGCTAGTCATGGATTGTCTATAACGAACACCATGTTCGAACATAGGGATGCTCATAAGTGTACTTGGTACCAGAGCACCCTAGGCCAAAGGTCAATGATCGATTTTATAATCGTTTCATCTGATCTGAGGCCGTATGTTTTGGACACTCGGGTGAAGAGAGGGGCGGAGCTGTCAACTGATCACCATCTGGTGGTGAGTTGGGTCAGGTGGTGGGGGAAGACTCTGGACAGACCTGGTAAGCCCAAATGGGTAGTGCGGGTAAATTGGGAACGTCTGGAGGAGGCCCCTGTCCGACAGACTTTCAACTCACACCTCCGGCGGAGCTTTTCGTGCATCCCTGTGGAGGCTGGGGGCATTGACCCGAGTGGACAATGTTCAAAGTTTCCATTTCTGAAGCTGCGGCGGGGAGCTGTGGTCTTAGGGTCTTAGGTGCCACAAGGGGCGGTAACCCATGAACACCGTGGTGGACACCGGTGGTCAGGGAAGCCGTCCGACTGAAGAAGGAGTCTTTCCGGGATATGTTATCCCGGAGGACTCCGGAGGCAGTTGCAAGGTACCGAAGGGCCCGAAGGGCTGCAGCCTCTGCCGTGAAAGAGGCAAAGCAGCGGGTGTGGGAGAAGTTCAGAGAAGACATGGAGAAGGACTTTCGGTCGGCACCAAGATGCTTCTGGAAAACCGTTCGCCACCTCAGGAGGGGGAAGCGGGGAACCATCCAAACTGTGTACAGTAAGGATGGGACGCTGTTGACCTCAACTGAGGAGGTAATAGGGCGGTGGAAGGAGGAACTCCAATATCCGACTAATACGTCCTCTATGGTAGAGGCAGAGCTGGAGGATGATGGGGGATTGTCGTCAATTTCCCTGTTGGAAGTTGCTGAGGTAGTTAAACAACTCCACAGTGGCAAAGCCCCAGGGATTGATGAGATCCATCCAGAAATGCTTAAAGCTCTGGGTGTGGAGGGGTTGTCTTGGTTGACACACCTCTTCAACATTGTGTGGAAGTCTGGGACAGTGCCTAAGGAGTGGCAGACCGGGGTGGTGGTTCCCCTTTTCAAAAAGGGGGACCAGAGGGTGTGTGCCAATTACAGGGGTATCACACTTCTCAGCCTCCCCGGTAAAGTCTACTCCAAGGTGCTGGAAAGGTGGGTTCGGTCGATAGTCGAACCTCAGGTTGAGGAGGAACAATGCGGATTCCGTCCTGGTCGTGGAACAACGGACCAGCTCTTTAGTCTTGCAAGGATCCTGGAGGGAGCCTGGGAGTATGCCCAACCGGTCTATATGTGCTTTGTGGATCTGGAGAAGGCGTATGACCTTGGAGATACTGTGGGAGGTGCTGCGGGAGTATGGGGTGAGGGGGTCCCTTCTCAGGGCCATTCAATCTCTGTACGACCAAAGCGAGAGCTGTGTCCGGGTTCTCGGCAGTAAGTCGGACTCGTTTTCAGGTGAGAGTTGGACTCCGCCAGGAGATTGGCGCTTTGTCACCAATCCTGTTTGTAGTATTTATGGACAGGATATTGAGGCGTAGTTGGGGTGGAGAGGGGTTGCAGTTCGGTGGGCTGGGGATCTCATCGCTGCTTTTTGCAGATGATGTGGTCCTGATGGCATCATCGGCCTGTGACCTTCAGCACTCACTGGATCGGTTCGCAGCCAAGTGTGAAGCGGCTGGGATGAGGATCAGCACCTCTAAATCGGAGGCTATGGTTCTCAGCAGGAAAACGATGGAGTGCCTTCTCCAGGTAGGGAATGAGTCCTTACCCCAAGTGAAGGAGTTCAAGAACCTTGGGGTCTTGTTCGTGAGTGAGGGGACAATGGAGCGGGAGATTGGTCGGAGAATCGGTGCAACGGGTGCGGTATTACATTCAATTTATCGCACCGTTGTGATGAAAAGAGAGCTGAGCCAGAAGGCAAAGCTCTCAATCTACCGGTCAGTTTTCGTTCCTACCCTCACCTATGGTCATGAAGGCTGGGTCATGACCGAAAGAACAAGATCCAGGGTACAAGCGGCCGAAATGGGTTTCCTCAGGAGGGTGGCTGCCATCTTCCTTAGAGATAGGGTGAGAAGCTCAGTCATCCGTGAGGAGCTCGGAGTAGAGCCGCTGCTCCTTCGCGTCGAAAGGAGCCAGTTGAGGTGGTTCGGGCATCTGGTAAGGATGCCCCCTGGGCGCCTCCCTAGGGAGGTGTTCCAGGCACGTCCAGGTGGGAGGAGGCCTCGGGGAAGACCCAGGACTAGGTGGAGGGATTATATCTCCAACCTGGCCTGGGAACGCCTCGGGATCCCCCAGTCAGAGCTGGTTAAAAGGAAAGGGAAAGGGAAGTTTGGGGTCCCCTGCTGGAGCTGCTACCCCCACGACCCGATAAGCGGACAAAGATGGTTGGATATTATGCTTTTTCGCTTTCCTTTATTGTGTCATATATCTTTTTTGTGCATGTTATAGGTTTACAAAGTGAGAAAGCCACCTCTGTTCAGGAGAAGACTGCAACTAGTGTCACGACCACCACACGCGAGTTTAAACAGTTATGGCGCTCCCATGACGTCACACTGGTGCTCGACAGCTCGGCTGCGACGAGTATACCCCACGTTTAATAGTTCAGTGTCGGATATGACCGGCTAATTATCAGAGTTTATCGCTGTATCTCCTTATTTAAGTGTAGTCATCCTTATGATGTATGTCTTCTTCTTCCACATCTTCTATGTGGTTAAAATCTGTAATGTTACGTACTTTGGTAAATAAAAAATGCAAAACACAATTTTTACTGATTTCCTGTTTTTGAGGAAGCTCCACCCTTACCAAAACCACACATCCTTCTGTTTTTCCTTTGTTCTTTCTTTCTTTCTTTCTTTCTTTCTTTCTTTCTTTTTTTCTCTTCCACCCTCTCCCCTCCCTTTGTGTTATTTTGTCAACATTCTGACACATGAAAAGGGAGCCAGTTTGTTGTGCAGTTAAAAGGGGAATGGCTCATTTTTCACAGTGTGGATATCATATTTGAAATATCTTCCTCTCACTTTGAGACCCTCTGCTCATTAAATCAAGCCTTTGTGACGGGTGCTGGGGGCCCGTTTTGGGTTGGAGGGGCCACCTGTGAGCCATGTGTGACCCCTCATTTTGAGAACCCTCCTGGAGTAATGCAACACCTCTGGGAAAAAGATGAGTTGAGCTGTACTTTGAATGTTGAAGGTCTTCAGTAGCTGACATGTCATATTGGTCAGATGATGAAGTGACCAGTTAAAATGAGATTAAACTGTTTTTTAAAGGGGATGCAAGAGTGAGAACAAATCGTCTTCTTAATGTTTAAACAAAAGCTATACATATTTCAGAATAAAGTATCATACTATCTGGTTCTTAAGCTAAAAAAGACCTTAAGAAAAAGGTTTTCCTTAAAGTTAAAGTTGTGATATGATAGAAAGCTCCAGAACAGCTACTAAATGGACTCTGTCTTTCAATCTCATGTGCTAAACCAACAGAAAATGAAAGGTCCTTAAAGTGCTCAGAATAATTGAAATTCTACAATTTCATGACTTCTGGGCAAACTGAAAAATATAATGTGAAATGATTGAAAGCTCCAGGACAGAGCTAGACCTTATGGTGTGATTGAACATAGTTACTGTGTGTTTATGTGTTTGTCCTTGATGCCTAACAAAACGTGTCTAATGGGTTTCCTGCCTCGTACAATATTGACAGATTCATCCTTGTTTGTTAGCTAGAGTCTTCTTCTCTGCCTTTCGCACGTGCATGTGTGTCCTCTTGGGCATAAATGAGATGCAAAACAGGACTCTCTCATAAAAACATGCAGCTTCTAATGACAAAGAAAACTCCACAGGGTACCATAGGCTCAGCTGGGGCTCATTCATTATTCACATCCTGATGCAGATTTGGAAAGTATACATATTTTCTGTGACTAATAAAATAAAGAGGATTGTAAAGCTTTGTATGGTCCTAAGAGACAGATTTAACTTCACCTTGAAATAATGCAGTTTTTACATTTTCTTTCGCAAACCTCTAGTTGTTATTGAAAATAGTTCCCAAAAAACTGCCAGCAGTTTGACAATTACAACCACTGTCTCTGAAAAGATGTGTTGCTGTTTGTTGAGTTTTATGAATGTGTTTCTCTCAATGTTCATTTTAAATCCCAGGGTTGAGTATCTTTAAACTACAGCATGAACCTAAAACTGAACAGACACCACTCGGGGTAAGTGGGAGAATTCTTCATGTTACGGGTGAAATGACCCTCAAAGCATTCCTTCTCTGGGGTTCTCCTCTCCCACTGCTGCATCCAGAGGAGGATTTCCTAAGACATTCCCATGGCTTCTTAGAAATAGCTGAATGGAATTCCTCAAGCAGCTTTTCTTCCTCTCCCTTTTTTTCTGACTGTAAAATGAGACTGCAGGCCTCTATTCATTCTTCACACCTCTGTTTCATCTCCCTCTTTCTCTCCCCCACTTTCTCTTTCTTATTTTTCTTTGTCCATTTCTCCCACTCGCTCATCCCCATCCACAATTTGTCTCACATTCTTTCTTTCTTTCCTTGGATGATGCTGGCTGCAGAAAGACTGAACCACTTTAAAGCCATGCGCTCTTTCTGTAAGATGTTTGTGTATTGTTGCCTGACTTTGACAGGAAGTTGTGGCAACCATGGCAACGAAGCAGCCTTCACCTGTTTTTGCGGTCTGAGGTCCCACACAAATACACACACACAAACACACACACACACACACACACACACACACACACACACACACACACACAAACACTCGTACTTCTAGGAAAACAAAAAAGAAATCTGACACTCTAAAGAAAGAGGCAGCAGGATGTTGCCGGTTTCCTGTCTCATGCATGCAAAAAAAGTGACATGTATTATATTTTCAAGTAGTAGATCTATTTGAAACATGTGTAAGGGCCCTGACACACCAACCCGATTATCGGCCGTCGGACAGTCTGGCGAGGTCGGTGACTCGAGTCTGTCCAGTGTGTTCCGTGCCGTCGTCCGTCAGAGGAGCCGTCGGCCTTCATTTTGGCCGACCCAACATGTTCAGTCTGGAGACAGGGCAGTCGGGACTCACCCGGAAATGGGGAGCGGATGATCCTCTCAAAATCTAACGAAAATCTTTTAAATTGTCCTAAGTTAATCTGAAATTAAGACAGATTCAGAAACTGCACGACCTATTTCTCGCTTAAAATGTTCTCAGAAACACGTTTCGGTGAACTGTTTTAGTACAATATGAGATCGTATTCTGAACAAGCCGCCATGGAGAAAAAAGACCCACGTGACACGTTCGTCCTATCAGCTGCCGGTTTTCATTTTCTGGGAAACAATACAGAGCAGCCCCGCCTGCTGCTATGGAGACGTATTATGTTTCGCGCACGCGGAGAGCGTACGCTCAAGTCGGCGTCGCCTCAGTGTGTTTTGAGGCATTTTTTTGGACCTCGGGGACCCGACTGATCAGTCCGATCTGGTTGGTGTGTAACAGCTCTAAACCCATGCAGCACTGTTGTTGATCTCCACCTAAAAAAAGAGTCTACAGTCATGTTAGGAGCCCTGTGAGGTTGGCACAGCCTAAGCAAGCTAAATGCTAACATACTCATAATGTAATGCTTTCACATGAACAGGTTCGTATGATATCGTATGAAAACTTATGCACAACAATTAATAGTTAAGTTTGGCGGTCTTTACAGTTACATTTTGACCAAAAAAAAAAAGCTTACTGCCTGGTACTGGTCACCGTGAGGCAGCTGCAGTTTAGTTCAGCCAACACAAACGCACGTTTTCTGGGTGAAAGTCTTGTTTTTTTCTTGGGGACATGAACCACCGCTTAAGAGCCCTGTGTTTTATGACCCGGCCCAACCTCCTCCTCATGCGGTGCATGCAGCAATAAATACGTTGAATATACGAATTGCAGTGCATTATTTTTCGTTGCTACAGTGTATGTATGAATGGTTCATGAGAACAGCCTGCACAATGACAATGCTAACATTCTGATGTTAAGTAATGCTCACCATTTTAGTTTTGCATGTTAGCATCCCAACAGTTGCTTAATAGCAAAATAACACAAAATACAGCTAAGCCTGATGGAAATGTCATTTCTTTTGTGAGTATTCAGTCATAATAACAATACTGGATACAGTTAAGTTGTGACCGGATGAGGGTGCTGGATGAAAAGTTAACAAGATGACATCATGTCATCCTGCTATGAATTGCCTGCAGTGAACGCCCCGCCAAATTAGACACCTTTTAGATAATATACATGTCTGGCAAAAGAGCTACTGAGGAAAGCTGTGATGTGTTTCATGTTTCAAGTCTTTATTTGTCATATGTACAACAATTACAGTTAGCAATATATACGATATTGGGGGTGTCTTTTGGTAAATTGACTGGATACGCTCGCTGTTTCACTTCCTGCCCGGCTGTGTGAACGGCCTGTGGCTCGTGGGAAAATAGACCTGGTGCGTATCTTTAGCGGCTTTAACGCATGCTTCTGGGACGCGCCGTGGTGCAGCTGGTGGAATATCAAGCATTGACATTAATGACTGCAGACGCGCCCGGTGGAAAATAGGGACAACGGGAGCATGCCCCATCTCTAGCAAGACTCTCATGATTTCATTCCGATATTGAAAATTTGTCGTTTGGTGTAATGTCGGCATAATGTGTTAAAAAATAATGAGGGGTTACCTCTACTTGGGTGTCTGACAAAACCTACTGTGGTAGTCTATACAGTGAACTGTGTAATGTAAAGCAGGGAGGATCAGAGAAAAGAACAAGCTTTATCAGCAAACCTTCCCTGTGTAAATAAAGAAAAAACGGGAATGAAAGCACTCCCATTGTTCCTATAGGTAGATATTATCTGCCTGTCATTTACCCATAGGGCCGTTCAGCTGTACAATATATTTACTGACTGAGGTAATACTGTGGATGTACTTGTGCTAGCAATTGACTGATTTACAGTAAAATTCATTACCCAGCTGTCAGACTTTGGACAGTTTTAAACAGCATTTATTTATAAATAGAATGACCACACTAGTGAATAAACACACTTAGAGATAAAACAATTTGTAAATTAAATATTATACAGGTCTCATTCTTTTCCATATGCAGTATTTACTGTATAAATTGGTACGTATTTCTAATAAGGCAACGCTTACGCATGGTTAATGAGTTAATGGATTTATAGAAAATTAAGAATCCATTAATATGAACAATGTAAACATTTAAGTTGCCTGTTAATTATTTTGTAATATTGCAGTTATAAATGTTTTCATCAATAATCTTTTTTTTTTAAATTTTGAATATTCCATCAAGGCTGCAGTGATAATGTGTATTAATAAGGCATCAATAAAGAGCTATCTGTCTACAATTGCTTATTTAAAATCCAGCCGTTGTGTAGCAACAGTAGCATTCATTCGGAGTCATATTTCTTTTCATCTGATGAATGTAAGTCCAATATTAACCTTCCTTTTAGCTCTGGTTTTGGTCTCTTCCAACTGCACATACCTGACTCTTTAGCTGCTAAATGCTTCTCTTTCTTCATTAACTTTGTATGTCTGGTTTAACAGGTGTTCAGTGAGTTTATTAGTGAGGTTTCTTTTCTGAAAACAGCTGTCTGGAAACAACTCTGATGAAAACGGTTATACTGAACCAAAACTAAAGTTGCGAGACGTTAAATCAAAACAATGAGCTGAAAGTGGCTAAAGCTCCATAGAGCTGAGGGGAACTGCAGAGTTGGCTGATTATTGTCTCTGGATTCATTAATACAAGTGACCCTTTCACACACAAGGAGACATGTAATCAATATTTAATATAAACATATTGATTATCTGCTTCAATAAATGGATTATGGTTTGGACATTCTGCAGATTTTTTCCAGAAGGTCTAACGCTCGAGTAAGCGTTAGTCACTGGAGCGGACTAAACATCAGACAAAAGGCGCTTTTCCCTTACATGGTACCTGCTCGACTCGCCTCGACTCTACTCGCCTTTTTTGGTTTTCCATTACGAAAAAAAGTACCTGGTACCTGCTAACAGGTACTTTTTTTAGTACCACCTCCGTCGAGGTTCCAAGCGAGCTGAGGCGAGCCGAAAAGGTGACATGAAAGCGACAGACGGGGGTGTCCTGAACAAACCCGCAATTTTTAAATAGTTTAGCCAGCTGTGTTTTTTTTTTTTGCTGCCTCCAGCTTCATTTGAAACAAAATGTGTCTTCTGGCTGTGGCAACAACAACACACCTTCGACATTCTGTGTGTGTCGCGTTAGGTCACGGCAGTTTACTGCGGCGCCGCTTGTTTACAGTCCTGCAGAGACTCCAGGCAGAGCTTTCGCCGTAGCCTACGTACACACACACATGACCGGCTCAACGCACACACCAGCGCACAAGTATAAACATCAGGCCACTTACATAGGCTACGGCGAAAGCTCTGCGTGGAGCCTCCACAGAACTGTAAAACAAGCTCAAGTAGCCTGATGTTTATACTTGTGCGCTGGTGTGTGCATTGAGCTGGCATATAAGACGACCAGCCACGCTGAGGCGGTGCTAAAATCTGCAATGGAAAACGAACGCACAGTGTGTCGAGTCGAGGCGAGTCGAGCAGGTACCATGTAATGGAAAAACACCAAAAGTAACAACCTGACAACCCAAAAGTTTTTCAAATGAATGGCTTGTTGAATATCTCTTATATATATATATATATATATATATATATATATATATATATATATATATAATATGTATTAGCCATCAATAAAGCCATTAGTTACAACATATAAAGGGTTTTTAAAATATGTTCATCACTTTTTCTTTTTTTTTTAACACCTACACAACTCTACAGGCACAAGCCCAAACCACAATTCTAACCTGCAAACACACACACACACACACACACACACACACACACACACACATGCCTGATCCGTGTGTGTTAGAAAACTTTTAAATGTGAAAACGTGCCAAACCAAATACACCCACGGACTGATTCCCATGGGATTCCTTGTTTGAACGTGTGTGTGTGTGTGTGTGTGTGTGTGTGTGTGTGTGTGTGTGTGTGTGTGTGTGTGTGTGTGTGTGTGTGTTTAATATTTTTCAATCTGTCTCTACTGAAAATATGTCAAAACAATCAGAATGGTACGTCAGCCTCTCAGGCACACCCTCCTTTCAGCCTACATAAACTTTCTGCCTCTTTTTGTCAGAACTGGCACTTTGATTGGAAGCCCAGTGTTAATCAAAATGTTATTACCTTGTGCTGTTTAGATGAGGTACCACAAGCAGCAACTTTTTATGATTCAAAGATAAGTACTGTTTATTCATATTTCGGGGCAATACACTCTTTTGTTGTCCTCATCTTTGTCAAACTTGGAATGAATGTTATTTTAAAAGTTGTAACCTGTACTAGCTGAAACCAGCTAGTAACCAGGATTCATGTAGAGTGATAATGATGATGCTTCCTCCAGAGCTGTGATGTCCAATAATTTACAACCAGATCAAATGATCTTGACAGCTGGCTTCTGAGACGCTTTTTGGTGCAAACGCACATGTTTAGCATCGTTTGGGCCCATCGTCCACACAAATCCAGTAAACGCACTGCCTGAAAACGCACTTTTTTGAAACGTGGTCCCAGGGTGAAAACGGCTCCCTTTTGGCTTCGTTTGGACGGCGAAGCCGCATACTTATTGTATCGATGATGTCATCGCCACACCCCTCGACCTCTTAAAGCAGCTACACTCCGGGCCGATTATAGGCCGTCGGACAGTCTGGCGAGGTCAGTGACTCAAGTCTGTTCGGTGTGTTCCGTGCCGTCGTCCGTTGGAGGAGCTGTCGGCCTTCATTTTCGCCGACCTGACATGCTCAGTTGGAGACAGGGCAGTCTGTGTAGATTAGCGTGTAGATTATCAAAAAGACATGGGATCATTGTTTGTTTGACTCCGGATGTTAGCTAGTTAGCAGAGCTAACGTTTGCCAGCTAGCGCGCTGCAATCATGTCCGATGGCAGACAGAATTGCAAAATAAAAAGCAATCCAACAGCACATTATACAATGTAAACAAAGACACGTTTTCTTGCGGAGGCCTTTATAAAACGAGCCGTGGTGAAAGTTATTATAGTCCATGGATGTATTAAGAGAACGTTAGTTTAGCTAGTCATGTTATGATCATGGATGTATTAAGATAACTGGATACAGTGTTCGGCGGGAAGCCCCGTACGTTCCAGTGAGAGTGCTCAAAAGCGCATAAAGCAAACATGGAGCTTGGATCTTCTGCATTGTTGGCCCATGACGTCACGATGGACACGTGCACTAGCAACAGTTTGTGTGTGTTGTCTTAGCAACATGCTCGTTCATGAGCTTCTCTTTCGTGTCTCTTACAAGTGGCGAACTCATGAACTTGCCGTTTTCATTGTCTAAAATATTCACTAACGTTAAACATTGTGTTTTCGTTGTTCCCGATCGTTTACATGCTTAGCTAAATAAACAATAGATGTATTTAGCTAGACAACCAAGGAGATTTAATAATTATGTCGTGCTACTAGCTAGCTAGCTACTAAATAGCGCTAGCAGTTAGCCTGCAGTTTCGTGAACAAAGCTCATCCATGGCTTCATCCTTCATCCACGTTACAAGCTTTACAGCATACAGCCCTCGGATGTATCATAAGAGAGAACCAAGGCAATGTAATCACTATGTCTGTAGTAACGTTATGTAGGCATATAGCTAGCTATGTATAGATCTTAATACAGCCATGCTAGCTACCCCTGATGTTAGCAACTAGCTAGCTAGCCGATAGCCCGCCTGTTTGGGAAACGCTAATGACGTTTCATCCACGTAACAGACTTTACAGCATACATACATCCTTCGGATGTATTTTAACTTCATAAGACATGGACGTATTAATAGAACACATGGTGAATTACAACCATTAGCTATATCCATTATTACAGCTAGCTACATGAGCTCTGGAGAACAGTCATGTGAGCGAGCAGGCGCAGTCCCGTGGGTCTGCTCGGGTCCATTATGCGCGTTCATAATGCCAAATTTAATAATTATGGATTCGCTTCTAGTGAATGTTAAAAATGTTAAAAACGTGACGTTTTAAACAAGGACCCTTTCGGGCTGGTAAGTTGATATACCCCGAAACAAATTATCTGCTGAAATATAGACGTTTCTTTCGCCATGCAAAGTCTATGTGAAAAGTCTTTCTGGGCCAGAGGGGTGCAGTACCACCGTTATCCGCTAAGACCATGGTGGCTTTTAGACCAAGGGGTTAAGCGTCTCCTCACAACCCGAACCTCCTATGGCGCCATTTTGATGCTAATAAGCACAACCCCCCCCCCCCCCCCCCCCCCTCGTTTACGTCGTCTCTCTCAGTTGGAGGCTGCACAGTAACGCTCGGCGCTCACCGGAAAAGTGCTTCCAATGGCCTTCACTGGTCTCCGTCCAGAGCAACGGGATCTGTTGGTCCATTCTTATATAATGTCTATGTTTTAGACATGGCGCTCTTCCTGGGGGCTTGGTTATGATGGAAAGTGGAAGTGACAATGCTCTTCTTCTTCGTTTTTGGTGAATTTTTGTTGCAGAAACAGCGCCGCCTATAGGCCTGGAATATGAAGTAGCGCGTTGAGTCATTTACAAAAGGATCCGTTTGGACGCAACTATTCTGAAAATGTTGTTGATATGACTGAGCTTCAAAGAGTTGCTGACTAATGAAATTAGAATCAGTTGTCATCAGAAGCTGCTGTTGTCAAACTTTTGACTTTTAGGGAAAAATAAGACCAAACTTAGATGCATTTTTCAACCCAGTTGTTGCGACACACACACACACACACACACACACTACATTACTAATTAACAGATTTTGTTTAGTGAGTTGATTCTTTTTTCTACATGAGCAACATGAGAAATATTCTAACTTTATCATAATTATGATTGTGACCTCTTTGTCTTCCTTCTTTTAGGTCAGTGTGTGTGTGTGTATGTGTATGTGTGTGTGTGTGTGTGTGTGTGTGTGTGTGTGTGTGTGTGTGTGTGTGTGTGTGTGTGTGTATGTGTGTGTAAACAGCGTCCTGCCCTCTTTTATTGTTCACCATGGGAAAGTATTTTAGCGGAGGAGTGAATCACACTGTCAGCTCCTCTGGTATTCAAACAGTGAGAGTGTGTGTGTGTGTGTGTGTGTGTGTGTGTGTGTGTGTGTGTGTGTGTGTGTGTGTGTGTGTGATATTAGCACTTACTACTTAAGTAAAGGATCTGAATACTTCTGCCACCACTGACTGCATAGTTACATGTAAATGCACATTATATGGCAGATGTAGTTGTTGAACGTAAAAATAAACACTTTATAGGAGTTGGTATGTGAATTTCTTCAGTTTCTTTTAAAACGTGCCGATGCTCGCCCAGCAGGGATATCAATATTGATCTGCCCGCTCCCTTCGCTGACAACGGGAGCCAGAGATTTCTCAGCTGGGTGAGACAGTTGGAGGTTGCCGTCAGAGCAACAGTGGGAGGCAGTGGTGAGCTCTGTCTTTCTGCTATAGGACTGTCCTGTGCAGGCAAATCAGATTACGCTGCTGTTAAAGAGAGACTTAAAGTGGCATTGGGCAGAGCTAGTTAATGAACTGCTTCTGGGCCAGCGTTTCTGCACGTGTGCGTAGGCTACTCCTGGTGAGAGCTGGCAGGTATTGACGTGAGCCGGCTTGTCATGGAGGCATTCCCAAGCTATGGAGACATTGCACAGAGGGAGGAGAGGTTTCTGCGCTTTATGGTCCACCTGTGTCTCAAACAGGGAGCCACTGATTTGGAGGAGCTTTTGGCTATAGCAGATGGTGGAAAAACGCCAGGGAGGCTATACTGCAAGCAGACCGTTTTGTACATGTAGCAAACACAGAAAAGTATCTTCTCACACAAAGAATGATATATTCAATTAAGTAACAGGCACTGTTAAAGCCCAAACAAAAATTACCAAAATAACAGAAAACCTGGCTGCTGAGGAATGCTTTAAGATTTACTTTGAAACAGAGCCACAGTGCAACCTGAATGCAATGTAGCCTCATCCAGAGGACATCACACTGGATGCATTGCAGCTGTGTGTTACAGTCGTCTGTCTAATGCACCTCAGGCCGAACAGATACACTTCAATGTTAATCAAGACAGTAATCTACTGCCAAACGGCTCACATGGAACTGTGTGACCAAAAACAAACCTTTTAAGTTCCAAGTCATAAGTAGCCTCCAGCTCTGGTTTCTCAGCTGTCAAAATAAATACCAAAATGATGTCTTCTGCTTTTCTCTGTGTCACCGAAAATGCACCAAACCAAGACCACAAAATCGAATATGTAATGGAGTTCATGTAATATTCCGTCCCTACTTCGATAACCTTTGTTAAAATGTAAAAACAAATACTGTCTAGAGCACAAGTAGATACCCCAGCATCATGTTTCAGCTTTTCAGAAAGAACAATGACTATTACAGTAAATAAAGACACAAATATGATATAAATGTTGATTTTGTGAAAGATGATGATGGATTATGTGTATTACACGTTTTAAATCCTGGAGAAACAGTGTCTCACTTATACTTATTGATCTTTAAATGAAAAGAACTGCAGTATCTGACACACACACACACACACACACACACACACACACACACACACATACACACACACAGACAGACACACACACACACACAGTGCGTTTCACTATCTTTGTGGGGACCCGTCATTGACATAATGCATTCCTTAGCCCCTTACCCTAAGCTTAACCATCGCAACTAAATGCCTAACCTTAACCCTTACCCTCACCCTAACCATAACCTTTTCTAAACCTAATCCTAAAACTAAGTCTTAACCCTCAAACAGCCCTTTAGGCTGTGCAGACCCCACAAGTATACTGTATTCCCGGTTTTTGGACCCCACCAATATAGTTAAACAAGAACACACACACACACACACGCCGTATCGGATGCCTGCTCTCTCTTCTGCCTTATATGGCAGTTCCTGTGACATAATGCACTGATACATGTGAGTGTTTTTCAAACCGTTTCTCCCGCAAGATCATGTTACTCTCACACACACAGAGACACACACACACACACACACACACACACACACACACACACACACACACACACACACACACACACACACACACACACACACACACATTGACAGACAGGGCGCGCACATAACAGCTGCTGCAGGCCAAGTCACTTCTCTGGAAAAGAGAGGGAGGGAAGAGAGAAGGGAAGAGGGAGGGAACTAAGCAAGTACAGAAGGAACAGAGGACAAGAGAGGGAGTGAGGAAGGAAAGATGGGAGGTATAGAAAAGGAAGGAAGAATGAAAGTTGGTAAGAAAAAGAGGGAAGTATAGGTGTGAACGAAAGGATATATAAAGGATGACATGTACTGGTCATAAGGTATAAGTGACTTATGGATGGAGGGATGAGGATTATGATGGAGTGATTCAGACAGGTCAGGTCAGGCGGTCAGGGGCTTTACACAGCACCACTGGCAATTACAAGAAGAGCATGCGGCAGCAGGAAGTCATAAACACTTTGTCGCATCGGCTGCAGACTCCCATGAGACACCACCTCACAGACCGTAGCTAGAGCCAAAGAAGCACAGAGCGTGGCAACAACGAAACACGGACACCATCAGTTTTAATAAAGATAAACACACTGACAGTCAGAGTATGAGGGAGAGCTGCTTTTGGTTAAAAAAAAAAAAAAAGAAGGGCAAAATGGTTGCGGTGTTGTGTTGCTCTTTTGCTTGTTTTGAAGGAAAAGTTTACTCCAAAACAATAGTAATTGTATAAAGTACTCACCTCCCTCGGCTCTCTATGGTCCCAGATAAAGTTTCTATCAAATGGTGCAAACACACTTTGATGGAGTCCGAACAAAAACAAAGCTAAAAAGATTATTAAACTCCAAACTAGCATTTTCTGATTATCCTCCAGTGAAGGAATTTTGCGCATTACATTACATGTCATTTAGCTGACGCTTTTATCCAAAACGACTTACAATTAAGTGCTTTCAACCCTGAAGGTCCAGACAACAAGTAGTAAGTGCAAGTAAATTAGCTTTAAATAAGCAAAGCTACAAAGAGCCACATGGTGGAGATAGGTAGAGAGTTGATTTTAAATGGCACGCTCAAGAGTTTTGGATAGAAATGGAAGAAGGGAGACGGGTCTGTAGTTATTTACCTCAGACGAGTCGAGTGTTGGTTTTTTGAGTAGTGGGGTCACTCTTGCCTCTTTGAGGGCGTCGGGGAAGCAGCCAGTTGACAGAATCAGAATCAGAAATACTTATTTTTGTTTTGTTACCACTCCAGGTATACAAACAACATATACAAACAACATATATTATCCCGACTATTTACATATATAGGCTAATAAAACAAAAATACAGTAATAATAAATAAAATATGAAATGTACAGTGAATAAAATATGAAATGTACAGTGTTAATGTGCAAATAGTGCAATAAAAAGAGAGATGATTGTCTATGTTGAGATGATTATAGTGCAATAAAAAAGAGAGGTGATTGTCTATATTTGAGATGAGATGATTACAGAGAGGAGGTGTGTGACTCTCTGAGGGAGGCGTTGTAAAGTTTAATGACCACAGGCAGGAAAGATTTCCTGTGGCTCTCTGTGGTGCATCTGGGTGAGAGGAGTCTTCTGCTGAAGGTGCTCCTCTGCTGGGCCAGTGTGTCGTAGAGAGGGTGTGAGACATTATCCAAGATGGACTGAAGCCTGGACAGCATCCTCCTCTCAGCCACGGTCGTCAGTGTGTCCAGCTCCTCCCCCACGACATCACCAGCCCTCCTGATCAATTTGTTCAGTCTGTTGGTGTCTGCGACCTTCATCCCACTGCCCCAGCATGTGACAGCGAAGAAGATAGCACTGGCCACAACAGACTGATAGAACATCCTCAGCATCGTCCGGCAGATGTTAAAGGGCCTCAGTCGACTTTGGCCCTTTTTGTAGACAGCCTTGGCGTGTCTAGTCCAGTCCAGCTTTTTGTTTAAGTACACCCCCAGGTACTTGTACTCCTCAACAGTGTCCACAGAGACCCCCTGGATGGAAACAGGGGTCACAGGTGATTTCGCCCTCCTCAGATCCACTACAACCTCCTTCGTTTTTGTCACATTGAGCTGCAGATGGTTCTGCTCACTCCAAGTGACAACGTTGCCCACAACAGTCCTGTATTCATATTTATCACCCTTTTCTAAGCAGCCAACTATTGCTGAGCCATCAGAAAACTTCTGAAGGTGGCAGGACAGTGCAATATTTGAAGTCTCAGGTGAAGAGGGAGAAGAGGAAGGGAGAGAGGACAGTCCCCTGTGGAGCCCCAGTGTTACTCACTACCCTGTCAGACACACAGTTCTTTAGACGTACGTACTGTGGTCTGCCCGTCAGGTAATCAACAATCCAGGACACGATGGGGGAAGACTAGACTTAGTACTCTACACAGCTGGGGGGCACAGGCTTTTAGCACCCTAGGAAATACACCGTCTGAGCCAGCAGCTTTGCCGGAGTAGAGTCTAGTCAGCTGTCTTCTCCCCAGGTCAGGCGTGAAGGACACTGTAGAGGTGACCGTGGGGGGAGGGGTGCGGTCCTCAGGTTGTAGAGGACATGGTGTAGAGCAGGGGGGAGGGGTGGAGTAAGAAGGTGTGAGTTGAGGTGGTGACGTGCAGACAAAGGGTCTGTAAGGAGGAGGAGTAGGAGGAGGTAAAGTGGCAGATTTCGTTGGGCAGCCAGCAGCAGAGACTTGTGGGGGATGGGCCGCAGTATCGAACCTATTGAAAAATAGCCTCCCTGATTTTGAGTTTGAGTACCCCTTGCACTCTCCTCACCTCATCACGGTTGCCATCTCTGAACGCCCTCTTGTTTTCGTTCAGGATAGCCTTCATGTCCTTGGTGATCCAGGGTTTAATATTAGCATAGCAAGTTACAGTCCGAGCAGGGACATTGCAGTCCACACAGAAATGAATGTAGTCTGTAGGGAGGTGTTGATGAGATGGGTGAGGAAAGGAAGAAGGTCAGGGAGGAGGTGGACTGGGGGAAACTAGGAGGTTAGAGAAGATGGAAAAAAGCTTTTCGGGGATGGAGAAAGAGGATTATATTTTGGTTTGATAAAAGGCGCTTTTTGCTGCAGAAATAGAGGCAGCGAAGGGGGAAAGAAGAGACTGATAGGTAAGCAGATCATCTGGGTGTTTAGATTTCCGCCATTTCCTTTCGCTGCCCGTGTAGTTGATCTTTCAGCGCGCACTGAGTCAGATAACCACGGAGCTGGGGAGGACTTGTGAGCCTGCCGTGAAGTAAGAGGGCAGAGAGAGTCAAGAGAGGAGGATAGAGTAGAGAGGAGAGTGTCTGTGGTGTTGGGAGGCATTAGTAAGAAAGAGTCAGATCGAGGGAGGGTTGATAAAGTACATAACACCAGAGAAGAAGGAGAGAGTGAACGGATGTTACGGCGGACAGGTATAGTGTCTCTTGAGATATGGTTGTGAGCTTGGGAGAGTGGGAGAGAGTAAGAAATGAAGAAATGGTCTGAGGTATGGAGTGGAGTAACAGTGAGGTTGGATGTAGAGCAGTTTCTGGTGAATATGAGATCTAAAAGAAAAGACTAAACGGAAATGGACTCTCACAGAAATGTATTGAAATCACACAGAGAACAATAATGACCATTCCTTTTGGCTTTTCAAAAGTGTTCTTCTAGGTGTTGACAATCAGGGGAAACACAAATAAAATTTCTTTAGCTTTTTCACAGAAAAGTCCATACGCTTTTATCCAAGAATGTTAGTTGTGTCATCTCTAATTAATTTTCTGCCTGCTATTAGACATCAGTAAGCCAAATCACACTCACTTCAGCCTCCAGGCCTCCAGGCCTCCAGGGGTCTTCCTGGTTTGTCTGTGTCTATTTCCCAGTAGACATTCACTGAATACAAGTCCCTCCTGCTAGGAGTTTCTATTGGCTGACTAAACGCCACATTCGGCTGACAAATTGCATGTAATTGGTTCATAGACCCGTCAGTCAGTGGCATTTTGGATCTTGGGCGATTGGAGCGCAGTATTATTATTATTTTCATACAGAACGATCACTAAAGTAAATAGCCGTTTAGATGGATTTAACACTTTGGAATTACTCTTCAGAGTCTCCAAAAAGTCCCCGTCTTCCCGGTCGGATTACTAAGCTTGGTAGACAATCTTGTTAAAATGGCGCATTTCTCTTCTTAAAAAAAATAAAAAGTAAGTCTCTACACTGTGTTGATCTGGAGATATTGAATATTACATTATATCCCCTAGTTCTGACTTTAGAGGGTTAAGATGCTGATATACTCCAATGTATTGACAGATGACTTCACATGTGCAGTTTGAGTGTAAATACAGTCTGTGCGTTAAGACAAGGGAAGGACATGGACACATGACTGATAACAGATTTACGTCATGTGGAACGTCATGACTATATGGACTCAAATGAAATATAATGTGAGCTTTAGTGTTTAAACTGCTATGGAGTTAGCATGAAATTGGTTGGTGTATTGGCTCTCACTGGTGTTAAAGCTTCACTCATCAATGTTTTCATATCAAAAATGGATCAAATGACTCGATAAAGGGGGTCACTCGTAGTCACAAACACAGTGAGAATGACCAACTGTAGATATATAGATCTTTATTATCATTGTGCTATATGTGAGTATAATGAAAATCTGTTAAACCGCTAAACACACATGTAGCCGTGCCGCCATTTTGGAAATGTTGTGAATTTGTGTGTGAAACTGTAGTAGTAGTATAGCTTGTTTTATTTCATAGTTTTTGGTTTTCTTGCCTGCAAATTCTGCTCTCATCAACCCTGTTTCCAGCAGCAGCAGCAGCAGCTGTTTTCAGCAACCAACTAGTTATAAACCCACTGTACACTACCTGGCCAGCACCAGGCAGACAGACAGAGTTGGGTAATACATTATGTAAAGAATACAGTTGATTTCATGGTGGCTCCTATATTTGCTTTAGTTGTTAAGTGCTCAAATTGTTGTTTTATCGTGGTTAAAATAACTGGGTGCTCAAACTTCCCAAACTGTAATTACAAGCAGCCACATGTGGAAACATCATTCCTGCCGCCTCCTAATGATAATTACAAGTTAGAGATATAATCAGGCTTTTCTGAACAGCTACTAATGCATATCCCTGAGAAAAAAACCTGCAAAACTCTCAACAAACCAGTGATGAAATGGCTGCAAAGCCTCCATTTCAGGCAGCTACATCTAAATAAAATCCAATACATGATGAAATGAATTCACGTCAAACATCATTGAAAAAGAAGCTTTAGAGTGAATTACTGCAAAAATGTAATGTAGTTTTGGTTGCTATGTGTATGTGTACACTCGAGCTTCTGCGTTTGAATGTCGCCAGACTGCACCATTTAGTAAACATAGCCATACTGAGAGATACAGACAGAGTTTTGTGGAGCTGATAGGCTTAATTAGCTTTGTATTAGTTTCGCACAGCGCTGCGGAGGAGGGTCTGGCTAGTCCACACAGCATTCTGGGATGGGAGAAAAACGTGCTCTGGTTTATTGGCATTTCTTTAAACCAATCACAATCGTCTTGGGTGGTGCTAAGCGCCTGTCGGAGCCGCGGCGCCTCTGCAAAATAGCCTCTGGAAGGAACTTGTTTTGGTGGAACGTATACGTTCAAAAGTAGTTTTAGTCGTGCAACAGAAAACTCTGATTGGACAGATAGTCTAGCTAGCTGTCTGGATTTACCCTGCAGAGATTTGAGGAGCAGTTGACCATAGTCCTCAGAAATCCACCAGAGTTTAGACGCCAACACAAAGAAAGTGGAAAGTGACGGACATCCTGCCAAGCAATCGGCTGAGCAATCCTGGAAGTGTAAGGTCGTGGATATAGACTAGCTTTGTATCAACTCATTTGGCAATGGCTTGAATGTAACGGACGTTCATTAATAAAATAGTTGCACACTAAGTACAATTTTGAGGTACTTAGTATGTACTAGTTACTTTGCAGATTCACATTATTAATACAACATATAAATCAACTAATAAATGATGATGCATTATTCTAGATTAAAGCTACCCAGCAGTACTATATAATGAGCTCTACCTTTACCAGCTAAAAATAATAAAGTGCTGAACACATAAATGCATCACTATTATAATCCAATAATATAATTTAATACTATTCTGAATTATTCTGCATAATGAGTACTTTTGGTACTTATAATTATAATGGTATGCTAATACTTTAGTTCTTTGACAAGTAAGATTTGGAATTCAGGACTTTTAATTGTAACAAATTATTTTTGCACTGGTTATCACTGCACTGGTACTGGATTTGTATGCATATTTTTTAATTTCTTAATGATTAATTCTTACTTATCCATCTATTACATTGGGAATCCTGTGAATTGATTCTTTTTTCTACATGAGCAACATGAAAAATATTCTAACTTCATCATAATTATGATTGTGACCTCTTTGTCTTTCCTTCTTTTAGGTCAGTGTGTGTGTGTGTGTGTGTGTGTGTGTGTGTGTTTGTGTGTGTGTGTGTTTGGTCCGTCTCATAATAGCTCATGAACCGTTCATCCAATCCACTTTACACCTGGTTGGGTACCCAATAAACATGGAGTTTTGGAATTTGGAGCAGTTTGGACAGCGTTGGATATTAAACTGTGAATAAAACGAAAAGGCCGCGGAATTAAGGTTGAGAAAAAAAAAGAGCTGCCATAACGCTGGCTCTTCCGTGTCTACCCTTCACAATAAAGGTTCATGCTAAATTCACTCATCATTTTGCTTAGAAGAAACTCAAATAAAAAGGCATTTTTTGCTGACACTAAATTGTAAAGACACTATTGTATTAAGTTGCTGTGAGCTGTAAATTCACCACTTCTTCCTTCTCACTCAGACTCACCCTCTATGCTCACCCCGGGTCCGGTTGTTCAAGTGTGCTACTAACTTATAACTTATAATACTAATAACATTACCGTCGGCAAAAATGTCTGCGATTACTCCACATTTTAATTTTGATATTTTGTGAGTAAATTCTGAATCTGCCATCTTTCAGGTACATGTGGTAGTACAATGTTTTTCTCTAAAGTAGGAGTACACAGTAAGTCAGTAGTAGGCTATAGGGCCTACAGTGTGGTTTGGGGTCCTTCTGTATGGTAATTTTGGGGTACAATCTGGAGAAAGCTTCAAGCAGCAATACCACAGGCCAAGCAATCAAGCCTGTTTGGAACGGGCACTGTACTAGTGCCCCAAATTAATGAAGACTAGGAGTCACCTATACTAATGTTAATCCTCTGACTTTAAAGTTCTGTTAAGAGGAGCTATTAACATCCTGTAATAATTCACCACAGTGTCTGTTTGGAACTTGTGGCTCTGCATTAGACACTTTGCATTATTTCTTTACGTTTCTAAACATAATTCAAACAGTACCACAGCCATGAATGTTTCTGCATGCTGGTAAATTAGCAGGAGACTGAAGTCAGCATTGGTTTCCTCATTTATATCTGGATTCTTTTTTGAATCGGATTGACTTCAAGCTCAGTTGTAAAAATCTCATGTCTTTTCTATGACCTTCCCAAACACTTTAATGACAAACTGTAGAACTATACTTTCTTCCTAGCTTGTTAATGTCGTTTTTCAGCTTGAAAACAGTTCAGTATAGTTCAAAGAATGTGTGAGACAAGTTGTAACACACATTCAGCTTGATTCAGTGACGTGTTAAGGGTGTTTTGAATGGGGGTTGGGGGACATATGGGGGTGGTACGAGTACCGGGAAGCAGCACCCATATAACAGTTAGTGTATAATGTCCTGGAAAAAAAAAGTATGTATTTCATGAACCGTGTGTTCTTTCTCATTTCAATAGTGACTGTTAGTATCAGTACCATCCATTGCTTTATTATTAAGCTTGAGAGTCCACTAGCATCAGTAGTAACTGGAGAATGTGGCTGGCTAGTCATTGGATATGTCTGCCTCAGATAAGGGCTTTTATTGTTGGAGTAACCCTTAGCCTATTGTCCTTCCTTGATTATCACTGGAGGTGGATGGTCTACCTGCTGGGGGGAATCCGTACTGTGTATGCATATATTACTGATTCATCTGTTGTTAATCTTGCAATAAAGTCTGTTTTCTTTTTCCACTTTCACACTCCAAAGATCAGTGGGCCTATATACTTAGTGTAACTGATGTTGCATATTAGGTTCAGGTGTACATATACTGTATTGTACTTTTCCTAGGAACAAGACCATGATTTTCTTAAGAAAGTAGGATATGACATAATATGGTACTATACATCATCTGACAACTCAATATAGAATATACATTATGTAGGAAGAGTACATGACATCCGGCCAAACTATTTTCAAGTCTTTAGCATACACCATGACATTTTAAACACCAGTAGTCTTCTGTTAACAGAAGTGTGCAGAATATCACTAATAAAAACTTAAATAAATTATAAAACGTTGTTTTGTGTAAGTTGTGATGTAAACTTGAACAAAACCGTGTTTTATCATTGATTCTTGTTGTAATTTTACATTTGTTATTTCTGTCTGTTCTGTTCAGACGACTTGTATTGCATGTCCGTCCATCCAGGAAGAGGGATCCCTCCTCCTTCACTCTTCCAGAGGTTTCTTCCTTTATTCCCACTTGTTCATGGCTTTTGGGGAGTTCTTACTGACCGGAACCTAATTTACTGAATTTACCTGACTTGGTACAACTCCCCCATCCCCCCTGCCAGCACACACCCCTCGTTGGATTCCTAAAAAGTTTGGAAAATGCTCTCATTTTCCCAAATGACTAGGAAGTCCATACAGAGCCTAAGAGAAGGGAGGATAGTGAAGTGAATGGATAGGACAATGAGTGTGGCAGAGGAGCAAGCAGCACTCTCTGCACATCAATCATTGTATAAACGTCAAAAACAGCTAAGCTTGCAACACGCACACAAGCACACACACACACACACACACACACACACACACACACACACACACACACACACACACACACACACACACACAGCAGACTGATGAGCACATTGACTGCAGTAAATGTACACATGCATGCAGGCAGGAACATGCACAGACTAACTCCTACACACACACACACACACACACCCAACTGGCCTACACATGTGATATATCAGCTGCTTTCAGCTCCTGTGTGGCAGCTCTGCGGAATGTCAGCGTCAGCAGCAGCCTTCAGCAGCCAGCAGCCCTGAAACAGCAACACGTTCAACTGACGGTTGTAAATTTGAAAGTGTTGTATATCAATTGAGAAAGCCATAATCACAGTCACATTACTGTAAAAGTTACTATTAAAATAATCATAGTAATGGCATGAATTACTATGCCATTTTTCTAAAAGTCTGTATCAGGTCTGTCCTAGTCTCACTTACCAGACATTCCTCCACAGTGCCGCAGAGGAGGGTCTGGCTAGTCCACACAGCATTCTGGGATGGGAGAAAAACCTGGTCTGGTTTATTGGCATTTCTTTAAACCAATCACAATCTTCTTGGGCAGCGATAAGCGCCAGATGGAGCCCTGGTGCCGCTGGAAAATAGCCATTGAAAGGTTGTTTTAATCATGCAACAGAAAACTCAGATTGGACAGATAGTCTAGCTAGCTGTCTAGATTTACCCTGCAGAGATCTGAGGAGCAGTTAACCATAGTCCTCATAAATCCACCGGAGTTTAGAATGCCAACACAAAGAAAGCGGAAAGTAATGGAAATCCGGTCGAAAAAAAGGACATACGGCAGAATTTCCGCCGGCAACGGAGCCTAATTCAAAGTTTTCGCGCTTGCTTGAGGTGGTGGTTTCGAAAAAGAGTTAATGCACAAAATAGGAGATGGAAACAGCTTTGCCGAATAAGTTATGACTTAGCGAACATGTAACTCACATGACTATAGTCCCGGTATCCATCGGATGGGGGAAGGATCGGGATATGGGTCATATCCAGTGCTCCGTACACTTGTGGCACAAGGTGCGTAGTGGAGTGTGCTGTAGCCTGTGCCTCAGCCACGTCGGGTAAATTGATTAATTGGTTCAACAGCTTGAATCGAGTGGCCCTGCACACTGCGCATACACACCGGTAAACGGTGGTCTCGCTGACACCAAATGTCTCTGCCAAAAACCTGTATTCTGCACAGGTGGCCAACTTGTACAATGCTGCCTCTCTCCATTTAGCCAAATAACTTAGCTTCTAAACTCTTTGATTTAGCAAGCTGGTTTGCAATCTACAACCATGCGTAACGTCAACTTGTGAAAAGTTTATTCACTCTAAACCAGTTGATGGAAATGCTTCCAATTAGCATTTTCCTTTTTTTTTTTTTTTTTTGCGACACTTTAAAAGTTCTCTTAAATTTCGCTTGACAATTAGATGGAAACATGACTAGTGAAAGGAATCATGCATATCAAATCTGTTCTATATCTTCTCACAGCATGGGAGTGTTGGAGTCTACAGACCACCGGTGGACATGCCAGGACATGCCCAATGTCTCCCAAAAGACAGATAGCGAGAGAGAGCGAAAGACTCGTGTTAATTAATTTGATATTGAATGGAACTGAGGTGGGAGAGCGAGAGATCCCAGAGGCAGCTGCTGATGATTTTCAAATATCATACCAAACTTTGCGCTACATTTTATTTTAATCCGATTTTCTTGTTTTCAAATTTGTACTTTATAATGTAGCTCCAGTGGAATCGTGTCGGACTTCACAATGTGAATTTCATGAACGTGCTGCTCTTCACATCAAACTAAACAAAAGTGCTCGACAAAACAATCGTAACTCATGGTTCACTAATTCACGTGTCAGATGTCAGTGCTACACGGAAGGGGCTAACAACACTGACAATATTTCAAAACCAAAGTTGAGAATAAAAACTGTAAAAGTACATTTGTATTTCAAGCATTTTTATGGGGTTTATTTCCTGTAAACATTTATTCTGTTGCACATTTTTGCACCTTTGTTGTTTTGAAATTTGCAGCACTTTCTTTTACATTTCTACTTGCTCTTGAAGTGTGATTTTTCCTCCAAGGATGAATTTCAATACATTACATTTTTGTGTCTTAGCCGTCGTTCTACGAGCAGGATGTTCATTGCTCTTCTGTTGTTGTTTTTTTTTTTACACTTTACAACATTTCGGCAGGTCTGAATACAACCTGAGTCACAAATCTTCTGTGAACTCTGAAGACTTGTTTATACAGACAGGCTTCTTATCAGGTTTATGACTTTAAAGTACTTGCAAAAATAAGCTTTTCTGTCTCTTGCATTATAATAAATTAAATATCTTTTGAGTTAGTCGGACAAAACAAGACATTTGGCGATGACGTCACCTTTGGCTCTGGAATTGTGATGTGCATTTTTCACTGTTTTCTGAATTTTGTATGCACTAAACGAGGAGTAATAAATGGAGAAAATAAATAAATGGGCAAGTGGATTAATTGATAATGAAACGGTGTAAGATGGGTAACAATTATTCTTGATGATAGCGGATACACACATGGACATGAGCAGAGAGAAAGAGAGAGAGAGAGCGAGATCCCCACTTTGTTATGACAAGAGGGGGGTAATCAGAGAGCAAGACAAAAAAAACATGCAGATGTTCATTGTCTACTGCTGACACATCCCATTAAGCTGTCTAATATGTCAACTCTTATATCTCTTTTGTAACACACACACACACACACACACACACACACACACACACACACACAAACACATAATGAAATAGAGACACAATTGAGTGTCAGGCTCAACGATCTGGAACAATAGAAGTCAGCAGTTCTATTTCACTGACCTCCCATGCCTCTGAACTGACCCTGCTCTCTCTCTGTGTGTGTGTGTGTGTGTGTGTCACTACAGTTTATTACAGCCATGAAAACACCCCCCCCTCCACACACACACACACACACACCACAAAAAGGAAGTTCCTCTACTTATTGTACCCGTCAGATGGGAGGCAGGAAGAGGTTTATCCGGACTGATTTCACTGATGCATACAGCTCCATGTTGTAAAGGTTACAGGTCAGACCAGGGTCCATATTTAGACATGTAGACACTTCTAAAGGCTGCACAGTGTCTAATCTCCTGCAGGGCTTCATCTTGATCATGATGTTACTGTTTGTTTCTTCCTTTATTCCCACTTGTTCACGGCTTTTGGGGAGTTCTTAATGACCTGAAACTAATATGCTGAATTTACCTGAATTTACCTGACTTACCTGACTTGGTGCAAACCCCCCCCCCCCCCCCCCATACCATATATATATATACAGTGAGGAAAATAAGTATTTGAACACCCTGCTATTTTGCAGGTTCTCCCACTTGGAAATCATGGAGGGGTCTGAAATTGTCATCGTAGGTGCATGTCCACTGTGAGAGACATAATCTAAAAACAAAAATCCAGAAATCACAATGTATGATTTTTTAACTATTTATTTGTATGATACAGCTGCAAATAAGTATATAAACACTTGAGAAAATCAATGTTAATATTTGGTACAGTAGCCTTTGTTTGCAATTACAGAGGTCAAACGTTTCCTGTAGTTTTTCACCAGGTTTGCACACACAGCAGGAGGGAGTTTAGCCCACTCCTCCACACAGATCTTCTCTAGATCAGTCAGGTTTCTGGGCTGTCGCTGAGAAACATGGAGTTTGAGCTCCCTCCAAAGATTCTCTATTGGGTTTAGGTCTGGAGACTGGCTAGGCCACGCCAGAACCTTGATATGCTTCTTACAGAGCCACTCCTTGGTTATCCTGGCTGTGTGCTTCGGGTCATTGTCATGTTGGAAGACCCAGCCTCGACCCATCTTCAATGCTCTAACTGAGGGAAGGAGGTTGTTCCCCAAAATCTCGCAATACATGGCCCCGGTCATCCTCTCCTTAATACAGTGCAGTCGCCCTGTCCCATGAGCAGAAAAACACCCCCAAAGCATGATGCTACCACCCCCATGCTTCACAGTAGAGATGGTGTTCTTGGGATGGTACTCATCATTCTTCTTCCTCCAAACACGGTTAGTGGAATTATGACCAAAAAGTTCTATTTTGGTCTCATCTGACCACATGACTTTCTCCCATGACTCCTCTGGATCATCCAAATGGTCATTGGCAAACTTAAGACGGGCCTTGACATGTGCTGGTTTAAGCAGGGGAACCTTCCGTGCCATACATGATTTCAAACCATGACGTCTTAGTGTATTACCAACAGTAACCTTGGAAACGGTGGTCCCAGCTCTTTTCAGGTCATTGACCAGCTCCTCCCGTGTAGTCCTGGGCTGATTTCTCACCTTTCTTAGGATCATTGAGACCCCACGAGGTGAGATCTTGCATGGAGCCCCAGTCCGAGGGAGATTGACAGTCATGTTTAGCTTCTTCCATTTTCTAATGATTGCTCCAACAGTGGACCTTTTTTCACCAAGCTGCTTGGCAATTTCCCCGTAGCCCTTTCCAACCTTGTGGAGGTGTACAATTTTGTCTCTAGTGTCTTTGGACAGCTCTTTGGTCTTGGCCATGTTAGTAGTTGGATTCTTACTGATTGTATGGGGTGGACATGTGTCTTCATGCAGCTAACGACCTCAAACAGGTGCATCTAATTTAGGATAATAAATGGAGTGGAGGTGGACATTTTAAAGGCAGACTAACAGGTCTTTGAGGGTCAGAATTCTAGCTGATAGACAGGTGTTCAAATACTTATTTGCAGCTGTATCATACAAATAAATAGTTAAAAAATCATACATTGTGATTTCTGGATTTTTGTTTTTCAATTATGTCTCTCACAGTGGACATGCACCTACGATGACAATTCCAGACCCCTCCATGATTTCCAAGTGGGATAACTTGCAAAATAGCAGGGTGTTTAAATACTTATTTTCCTCACTGTATATATATATATATATATATATATATATATATATATATGTATATGTATATTGCGGTTTAACTGATCTGTCCACATCAATAAAAAGTGCTGCCGGTGGTAGCCGTGCTCGTAACCCTATGAGGTCTGAGCAATTTATTTCAATCTTCGGTTCGCCTGGTTTCCTTGTGTATGATTGAATGAATGAATGAGTGCTCTTATCTCCGTGTCTGGCTGCTTACAAGCCCCATCGATTGTAGGATTATTCAGACACATTTTAAATAAACACTTTCCTAGTGCTGACACAAAACAAAATAAGTGCATAAAGGGTACAAATATAAAGTTTACAATTCAACACAAAAACCAGATAAATATCAGGAGGGTACAAACGTAAAGTTAACATTTCAACATAAAACCCTTTCAGACCAGAATAAATTATGGTACAAGTAGAAAATAGACAGATTAGGCAAATACTATGCTATGCTATACTATAATACTAGGTATTCCAAATAAGTAGTAAGGGAGGACAAACTGGTGAGAGAGAGAGAGAGAGAGAGAGAGAGAGAGAGAGAGAGAGAGAGAGAGAGAGAGAGCGAGAGAGAGTGTGAGAAAGAGAGAGAGATAATAACGCTTGTATAACCTCAATCCTGTTGTAGCCTAAGGCCTGTCTGTCAGAATTTAATTTATGGTAGTTGACTTATGCACTTATGCACCTTTTTATTGTTTTTAAAGTGCCCATATTATGAAAAAAAAAACACTTTTTCTGGGATTTGGGGTGTCATTTTGTGTCTCTGGTGCTTCCACACGCATACAAACTTTGGAAAAAAAACCCATCCATGCTGTTTTGAGTGAGATACGGGTTTCTGAATGTGTCCTGCCTTCAGTCTCCGTGTGAGCTGGTCAAAATCGGCAGGGCCGTCTACGCCATTGGCCGAAACATTTGGTGTAATACCACATAAGCTAGCTGTTTCTCCAACTTCGGTCAGTACAAGGCAGGATTAGCCGGGAGACTTCTTCTAAACGAGGGCGCACTTCCAACTTTGCGTGGAAAACCTGCAGAACAGGGACATGTAAGTAGTTCTATACAATTTATTTTGTAGATTAGGGTGAACTCGTGTGTGTTGTAGCACTGTTTTGCCATTGAGAACGAGGTGGCTAACCGCTAGCAGCGCTAGCTTCTAGCTAGTAGTCCTTACCTAGCTACTGCACATGTGCGACTCCCAACAAAGATGGGATAGAAGTGTGATGCCTCACTCGGTAGCTAAAACAGAGAGCTCAACACACAGGGTGAAAAGAGGAGCTGCAGCAATGTGCAGTACAACAACAATACGGTGTTTGTTGAAAATTAAACCATCTAAACCTATTCTGGTACAAACAAAAAACTACAGCTATTCTGATATTCCAGACCCCAGTCTGATGCCTGTTGGCCAGTAACCTTTCCCTCCATACCCCATTTCTTTCATTAGTGTCCTATATCATAACCAACAACAATGTACAGGTGCATGAACAGGAATGAATTACACATGTTTACAATAATACAGTACCAATACAACAATGAATGGCTACAACATGAACGCAAAAACTTCTGCTCGTTTTCAGAAAGTGGATCAGCTGCTGGGATTCCTCCGGCGTCCCTGTGTGATACAGGACGGTAGTGTTATAAACTGATATCAAACGAAATTCGCTGCTAATGGAGTTTAGTTAACACTGTAGACATGCATGGAGTCCATTCAAGGCAGAGAAATGCGGGACTGTTGTGCAAATAAACAATGTAGCTAACGTTAACTTTAGCATAGCAAGCTAGCGATTTTTAAAAACGTTTCAATTATAAATATGGTTGCAAATATATATGTACAGGGCTGTGTAGAGCACATAACAAAACCGTCGTAATTTTTAAATCAATTCTTTAAGCCGAAAATAATTACATTTATGGGTCTCTCTGGTCGACCTGGCAGCCATGTTCCTTGTTGCGTAATGAATCAAGATAGCCCTTGCTGGCCAAGTGAGCTTGCGTTCTTACTTAGTCGGAAGGGACATCTGGCCCTTCCCCTTTGCCCTATCCCTCGATCAAGACGAGTATTGGGACATCACTAGCTCTCACGTGAACGCGCACAGCAAGGGTTAAGGGGAAGGGGAAGGGATAAGGGGAGGATTGGGATCAGGATCTGTAGCCAAAGACAATACAACCTTGTTACTGTCAATAGTTAACAGACAGCCAGGCAGTGAAAGTCATACATGAGATGCCTACAGAATGTGTCACTCATTCACAAATAACACAGTCATACTGAAACCAGTTTTAAAACACACACTCTGTGCTGACAGTCATTGTGAAACCAGTTCTTTAGTGCTGATACTCCCAGTTCCCTTCCTGAATCCGAGGAGAAGAACCACAGACCACTACTGAAATGTTACTGCACAGCGGTATCCAGAGTGCTGATGGTCAACCACAAGAAGAAAGTGAGACGGTTTTAGAGATTAAGGCTGCAAGTGAGTCATATTAGCTCTCCTTTACATGGATTAATCACAAGAGATTCTGACAACATGTTGTCTCATAAAAAACAAATAAAAAATGTTTGAAATGTAGATTTTATCTGACTGTTAAAGCAGATCCTGAGAGGCAATAAGAGCTCAATTGAGTTGTCAGGAAGAAATCGACACATTAGATGTGAAGGAGATGACACAAAAAGGCTGCAAATATCCTACATGTTAAAATACACCATGGCCAAAAGTATATAGACACCCCTTTACACTTACTTTTGTGTACTTTTTTTTACCTGGCTCTGTTTTTAATAGCTTTTGCTCCAGTGAAGGTAAATCTTAAAACCCTATCATACTCCTTTTCAGCGACATATTTGTACTCATGGGGTCTACTGGAACAGGGTTGCATGCTTTGATTGCTAAAAAAAAAAACGTATAATGTTTCTCATACTGCCCATTGCTGCAGCTCCTCTGCTAATATGCTGTGCTTACTCATATGGGCACATATGGGTAGCACATGTGAAAACCTGGGCTGGCATTGTCAATCAGTGACATCACTAATTGAGGAATTTAAAAACAGGAATGTGGCCGAGGCGTTTCAGGCAGTTGAGAAAAAGTGCCATTTGTGTGAGAGAAAGCGTCATTTGGAGTGAACTGTGTTTTTTGTACTTCATACATCTACTACACACACAACAAAAACTATACAACACACTAAAAGATGGGAAAAATCCAATAAAGCATAATAGGGGCTCTTTAATGCTGTAATGTATGTTTTTTAGATGCTAATGCTTTTGCAACTTTGTGGCAACAGTTTCCTGCTTCCTTTTCTGTTTCAATAGCACAGGCACAAAGCCAACTCCATAAAGAAATGTGATTCCCAGTTTGGTGTGGAAGAACTTTGGTGTGGCCTGCACAGAGCCCTGACCTGAGATGCATCCAAAAATTAATGGTCATGGGCGCGCCCGGATAGCACAGTTGGTAGAGCGGGCGCCCATATTTAGAGGTTTACTCCTTGAGGCCAGGGTTTGACTCCGACCTGCGGCCCTTTGCTGCATGTCATTCCCCCTCTATCTCCCATTTCATTTCTTCAGCTGTCCTGTCAATAAAGACCTAAAAATGTCCAAAATAGAATCTTTAAAAAAAATTAAAATAATGGTCATGTGGCTGAATGGGAGCACCAGGATTCTAAATCTCGTGTGAAGCCTGAAAACCAAAGAGTGAAGGCTGTCATAACCAACACATTCTCACCCCCAACTCGTCACACACGGCTGCTTGGTCACAACGTCTTTCCGTCAGGTTTTTAACGCTCTGGGTACCACTTTAGCATCTTTTTTCCATGTGCAGGGTAGGTATAGACAACAAAACTACTTAAAAATAAGTATGTTTGTTACGTAACATACATATGTGAAGTTAGTTAAGTAGCCTTACTTGCATACGTAATTTACGTAGATTACATAAGATTAAAGCAACACTAGAGAACTTTTCCCGCTTCAGTCCCCATACAGGTTGGAAGCGGAATTGTCCATTACATTACATTATGCAAGTTTGCCAGATCAGGTAGCGTGAGCTGTAGTTCGAATGAACTGGACAATGTAATGTAATGGACAATTCTGCTTCCAACCTGTAGGGGGACCGAAACGGGACAAGTTCTCTAGTGTTGCTTTAAAATATATATATTAAAATATTTTAACGTTGACTTTTGGTTTCACACGGGACTCAAACAGCAGTCTCCTGGGTAAAAGTCCATGGGGTTGCCTTTCCCCAAAAGTTGAGTTGGTCTCAACCAAGAGGGTAAGCCTCTCTCCACAACGCGTACCTTCTATGGCGCCATTTTTATGCTAACAAGCCATCACCCGCCGTTAGCATTCCATTTAATACCATTCATTTTGACGTCACTTTGACAGCGAATAACTTTACATCTGAAGTGTTTAAAGACTTTATTTGTCCATTGTTTATTTCTAAAGAAACACGACAATATACAGTGCCTTGCGAAAGTATTCGGCCCCCTTGAACTTTTCGACCTTTTGCCACATTTCAGGCTTCAAACATAAAGATATAAAACTCAATTTTTTTTTTGGGACTGGGACGGAGATTTGTCTTCCAACAAGACAATGATCCTGAACATAAAGCAACATCTACAATGGAATGGTTCACAAATAAACATATCCAGGTGTTAGAATGGCCAAGTCAAAGTCCAGACCTGAATCCAATCGAGAATCTGTGGAAAGAACTGAAAACTGCTGTTCACAAACCCCAAGCGACTTACAGCTGTAATCGCAGCAAAAGGTGGCGCTACAAAGTATTAACTTAAGGGGGCTGAATAATTTTGCACGCCCAATTTTTTTTATCTGTTAAAACAGTTTGAAATATCCAATAAATTTCGTTCCACTTCATGATTGTGTCCCACTTGTTGTTGATTCTTCACAAAAAATTACAGTTTTATATCTTTATGTTTGAAGCCTGAAATGTGGCAAAAGGTCGAAAAGTTCAAGGGGGCCGAATACTTTCGCAAGGCACTGTATAAAAGGCTCCATTACCTTGTATCTCACGTTATGGCTCCGTAGCAGACGTTTTTGTAAAAATAGGCTAACGATTGTGTCATAACCACGCGACTTACTGTCGCATAGTAGAGGAATTACCGTATAGTACAGGAGAAGCTTGCAGGCAGTTTCGACTTACATTAGCTGTTTATGTTTAATTACTAATGTTAACTAGCATTTTAGTTAGCAGTAATTAGCCTGTGCCTATATTATCTCCTTACATATACCTACGCTCTCCGTCTCTGCAAGATTCGGAATGATTGAGATTTTTCTTGGCACAGCTACCAGAAGACTTACAACTTTCAGACACGTTGCTCACGTCACATCTACATCTTCAAGCTCAGTTGGAGGCTGCGCAGTAACACTCAGCCATCACCGGAAAAGTGCTTCTAATAGCCTTCACTGGTCTCTGTCCAGAGACACGGGATCTGTCGGTCCATTCTTATATACTGTCTATGGTCTCAACAGGCACGCTGCGTTTTTTTATGTCCCCCCTGCGGTAGTCTCACATTACCAGACATTCCTCCACAGCGCTGCGGGGGAGGGTCTGGCTAGTCCACACAGCATTCCGGGATGGGATAAAAACATGCTCTGGTTTATTGGCATTTCTTTAAACCAATCACAATCATTTTGGGCGTTAACCCTAGGACACAGTGACGGTGCCTCTGCAAAATAGCCTGGCGAAGGAACTTGTTTTGGTGGAACATGTGTACATTCAAAGGTTGTTTTATCGTGCAACAGAAAATATATATATATAAATAAAATATATATAAATATGCTTTTAAAAGAAAGTTTGACTCGGGTACATTCACAAAAAGACCCTAGGTTGCATTTTGGCGAGAGTTACGCTTTGATGCACTAACCCCATTCGACACGAATGGAAGGACCTGCGTTTTTCTGAACGTGGCCTAAAAAAGCTCTTGAGCAAGGTGTTTAACATCACGACGCCTCCTGTGGAGTTGTCATTGTAAATGTAACTAGATAAATAGAGGGGGTGGCTGAGAAACAGCACTTTGTTCAGTTAACTCTCCTTAAAGATAAATAAAAGATTAGTCACTACCAAGAACACCATGGTGCTTGTGTTCTTAGTCTAGTGAATTATCTTTATTTATCTTTACCTTTCAGATACCTCTGGCTGACAATAGCACCACTGTTAATGTTTGCCACGTTACATAATGAAACCAACAGTTTGCTTGACCAGTTCCCAGAAAAGGTAAACTGATATTAATATTATTATATGATATTATTTGTCACCTACTTTAAAAATGAACAGGATATCCGCTTCGTGTTTGATCAGTTATTTAAATATGGAGAGCCCTTAGGTTGTAAACACCGCAGGGATAAATTATTACCCACAATAAGTCAGTTATTTTTTGAATGCTTCCCAGTTGATCCACTCCCGCCTTAACAAATATTGGCAGTAAAACGTTTCACCGTGTTCATGTTCCCGCCTGAGGAGAAGGAACTGGAAGTACTTATTTGGTCAAAATACAGTGCAGAATGCCTATGTGCAGATCAACACACTGAGAGGGAAGTTATCGGGTTGTCCTTTAATCACAGAGTTGGTGGTTCGGACCCTGGTGCAAGACTGCTCTGAAAGCGGGTGACATTATCTGAGACAACTGACTGAATCTTATTTATTTGATGAAAAAGATGTCCTAAAGGTTGAATGTGAGAATAAATGACGTGATGTTTTTGCATCAGTGCAGTGAAGCCTCTTTTCAGTTGGGAATATTAAAATAAGGCCGATCGCAATCTGAGCATCACTTAGTTTAATGGAAATGAAATGTTAATATTTAAAATAGAGAATACAATGGATTCTAGGCAGGAAACAACACTTTTTATTGCCACATTTGCACAGAATTCCCCTTTAACTGTCATACAGCAGGTGTGGACCAACAAACCTGTAAATGTTTTACCATCTTATACTGTAGGTGAAGCCGTGTGTGTGTGTGTGCGTGTGTGAGCGTGTGTGCGTGTGTGCGTGTGTGTGTGTGTGTGTGTGTGTGTGCGTGCGTGCGATACATGAGGGTCAGACTGCAGTAATCTCACACTTATCCAAGAGTCTGTAGTGTGTTCGTGCTGTAAAAGTGACTTCATGAAATATGCTCTAAGATCTCAGAATACAGACCAGTGGTGGAATGTAACTAAGGACAATTACTCAAGTACTGTACTTAAGTACAAATTTGAGGTACTCTACTTGAGTCTTTTCCTTTCATGCCACTTTCTTCTTCTACTCCGCTACATTTCAGAGAGAAATATTGTACTTTTTACTCCTCTACATTCATCTGAAAGCTTTAGTTTCTCGTTACTTTACAAAAAGTTAGTTTAGTTAGTTTACAAAAAAAAAACATGTAGTTTATAAAAGGTACACAGAGTCTGGTGTGGGGAATGGAGTGCAGGCTAGCGTCTGGTGGACAAATACAATACACAAATTGCAGATATTGGTGATCCCTCTCCAGAAAGATCTCACTTGTGATAAATCTTGAGAAAAACAGGTTGCTTTCTCTGTGTGAAGTTTGTCCGTAGCTTTCCAAAGCTTATAGTTTGACTTCAGTCAAGTCAAAATCACAGTTTGTTGCATGGGCTTTACAATCTGCACCCTATACAGTATCTTTAGACCCCGCATTTTGAATCTTTGAAACTAACTATACCATGAAAATGTGCTTATACTGCAGTAAGTCTCTCTCTCTCTCACCCCCCCCCCCCCCCCCCCCCACACACACACACACACACACACCCAGTTCGTTTCACTATCTTTGTGGGGAACCGTCATTGACATAATGCATTCCCTAGCCCCTTACCCTAACCTTAACCAACACAACTAAATGCCTAACCTTAACCCTTACCCTCACCCTAACCATAACCTAATTCTAACCCTAATCCTAAAACCAAGTCTTAACCCTCAAACAGCCCTCAAAAGTTGTGGGGTCCAGCATTTTGGCCTCACACAGCTGTCCGGACCCCACAAGTATACTGTATTCCCAGTTTTTGGACCCCACGAATATAGTTAAACAGGAACACACACACACACACACACACACACACACACACACACACACACACACACACACACACACACACACACACACACATTCAACCTTCCATGCATGGGTACACAGCTGCAGCATGTTCACACCTTTGCTTTGAAAAATAAATTTTGAACTCAGTGGAAAGATGAGTGGGAAGAGCATGGAGTCAGGTCAAAAAAGCCGGAAACAGTTCAAATTCTGAGTAGATGGAGCAGGGATCACAACGAGTAACCAATGATCCTTGTAATCCTGCACATTATTTTATTATGATCAGTTGTTCTCTAATTTTCTTCACCTTGCCTTTCTGTGTCTGAGCTGAGCCTCATTAAATACATTTACTCCACTCTTCACACTTTTTACACATTTACTCCAATTCTTTAACTAATATTTATCACTATGACTGCTGCAACTTTCCATGCCAGATAAACCAGACTGAAATGTCATTTGAATGAGAGTGTGGAGTAAAGTTAAACTCAGTGACGCTAAAGAACTTTCTCACCACACCGTCTCTCTCTCTCACTCTTACGTGTTTAAACTCGTATAAAGCTGTGAAGACTCCAGCAGGCTTTTCTCTTTCTTAAGATTTGGTTCAGTTATTTACAAAAACAAACACACAGCAGAGCAACCAATTTCAACACCAATCTGTTTTTATTATGGGACCATCATTGTAGCAAAACCTTTTGCAAATGTTTGTTAAAAAGTTGTGCAACTGCATCTCAATCTGTGTGTGTAGTTAGATTTGTAAATGTGTCAAAGAATCTTTAAATGTGTAACCAGATTTGGGAATGTGTACAGATCTTTGCACAAATTTACAGATGTTGTGTAGGGGTGTGACTTGTCAGACGAGTACACTGCAAGTAACGCGCCTGCTTAAGCGCCAGACTGTTTATGTGGAAGTGTTAGGAAATAGTAAGGCTTTCGCATAAATGTATGTTTACTGTTGTTAAACGCAGACCCCTATTACTTCAGTTCATCAAGAATTTTCTCCATTTTTGGATTCTTCGTTCACCGTAGAGGCATGCAAGAAAAAGTTTACTTGGTAAGTAATATGCAAATGATCATTTTGGGGATGAAGTATTCCTTTAACCTCTTTTTTTTTGGACAAATAAATGTCAATGGGACTCTTCTGGATGGAATTTTTATTGCTGATGTTAATCGCTAAAGGATGAATCCAGATGATTTTGATGAGCACCATCATGTTGTATACCAGTGTAGCAGCTCCGTGTTTCCATGACTCTAGCACCACCCTCAGGTCACACCTGCTGGGCTGTTAGTGCTGCGTGTTGCTTCATCAGTCCGTCTGTCAGCTGCTGCCTTTCAGATCCACGTCAGCACTCTGCCTGTTCATGTGTAACTGTGTGTGTGTGTGTGTGTGTGTGTGTGTGTGTGTGTGTGTGTGTGTGTGTGTGTGTGTGTGTGTGTGTGTGTGTGTATATGTGTGTATGTGTGTGTGTGTGTGTGTGTGTGTGTGTGTGTCTGATGTACCTGACCAAGGTCATAGTGGCTAGTGTAGACAGAGTCTTGTGTGTGTGTGTGTGTGTGTGTGTGTGTGTGTGTGTGTGTGTGTGTGTTTGTGTCCACTACTCTATTGGCGTGAGATCAGAACAGGTCATGATGACCATCTGCATAAACATGCGTTTTCTATGTGGGAACTTGTGAGGAAACGTATCATGTTTGAATCAAAACATTTTTTAGGAATATTGCGACTCATTGTAACTGAGGTTACAGACCAGTATTTATAAAATGCAACATCTGTGGATTCGCTTGTAAATCTGCCTTAAGAGTTTGTATAGAGTTCAACTTTGGTGAACTTTGACACAGAAATGTGTGCTGTTGAGAGTCAAAGATGGAGGATGTTATCATATCAGATGTGTCGCACCATCTAGTTTTGTGTATGCAACAACTCTGCTCTGTCAAATGAAATGCAGCACCAATACAACTTTTGTTGTAATTGTGTATCCATTTTGGAACAATTATATATTTTGTAGAGCTTGAGACCGATTTAGCATTGCACTACTATAACACTATGCAGCAGAGCCAGAGATATCACGTTTTTTATTCATCTTCCTTATCAAAACCTGGCACACACATTATTCACAATGCAACTTCACCAACAACAGTTCCATCAAATATTCGGGTGTGTTAGTAGCGGCTAATGTAGCCGCGAGTCGCTAAACTTCAAGCAGAGATGATGAGCGGGCTACTTTCTAACTCCACACCTCCAGATATTTTTTTATTTTGTGGATCTCAGACCTAACCAGTGCTCACTCAAGTGACATTACCTGAGCCGAAAAGCAATATACAATTTTTTCCGAATATGCAGTAGAACTCCCCAACACCTGTAAACAGACTTAATTGTGTGAAATTGGTGAAGGTCCCCTTTAAGTTGAAAAGACCTTACTTTACGTCCTTACATTAAAGGCAGGTTATGGTAATGTTAAAAAGCAATTTCATTAGTTCTTTCCAAGTGAGTTGCGAGGCAGTGATTGGTGGGAGCAGAATTACAGCAGATAACGGATCTTCCTCGCTCCTTTTTCAGAGCCCATTTATTTATTGCTGTCGGGATGTAAAGACCATTTCAAACAATATGTAAAAAAAAAAAAAAGATTTTGGAAATCGTTACCCTGCTTTCAAAGTGTGAGTAGGGTTATTATTCTCTGGCAACATTGCAAGCTCATGAAAGTCATGAAAAAAAGCTTTCCAGATGGTATGAGCAGATGGAAATGCAAGTTGAGATAATCTTTTGACAACATATGACACTTTTGCGTTGCCTCCTTTTCCTGGTCACTGTGTCCCTCTGCAGCACCCTGCACTCCTACTTTTTGTATATACTGCCTATTTCAACATCAGGCTCTGCTAAACCATGGTGTGGTGAAAATCTAGATCCACTTGGTTAAGGTCAGGGAAAGAGAAAAGTCATGGTTGTACATTGCATAACTCAAAAAACTGACTGCTGTTATGAGAATGAAGGTGTTTTTATTTTATGCTGTGAATTCTGAAAAAAGCTATTTATAGATGATGCAATAAGTAACTGTTAATATGCAAATCAACTTTAGCTGCAAGATAAAATCTGTTGTACTCTTTCAACATAAGTGAATTTTACATTACTTCCAATAATGTTCTGTTACTTTACTTTGGTATTTCCATTTTTTCTGCTCTCTGAACGATTTCAGTACCAATTGTTCCTACAGTACAATAACGATTCTGACAGCAGAATATATCGAGTAAGCGAGAGGAAAAGCTCCTCAAACCTCAGCCCTCAGGGTATTTTCCCAAATCGTCTGCTGGGGATGGAATAACCGTTTAACTGTTTTGTGATGCAAGAGCCTGAAATATGTGGAATACGCTCCAAACCTCGAACTGTTACCCAACTTCAGTACATCCAGTCTTTTCCCAACCGCAACCTAAAAATGTGTTTTCAAAACTGCAAAGCTGTCAGCAGAGAGTCTGCAGAGAGTCCAACTGCTCTTTGTAATGCCTTTTGTTTCCAGTGGTGGAAGAAGTATTCAGATCCTTTAGTTATATAAAAGTACTATACTAATACCACACTGTTAACATACTCTGTTACAAGTGAAAGTCCTGCATTGGAAATGTTTCTTAAGTAAAAGTAAGTATCATCAGGAAAATGTACTTTTTATTCAAAATATTTACATTAAAAGTACATTTTAGAAACTGGAAACGATCCAAACAGTTCTGTCAATCAACTAAGTGTTTAATGCGCTCATCATTTCAGCTGGACTTGTAGGCCGTTATATTGTTGGGTAGTTTAATTTATAATAAAACATCGTATTTTATAGACTGTATAAAATGTGTTTTGTGTGCAACAATCTTAATTTGTAAAGTAACCAGTAACTGAGCTAAGCTGTCAGATGAATGTAGTAGAGTAAAAAGTACAATATTTCTTTGTAAAATGTAGTGGAGTAGAAGTAGAAGGTGGCATGAAAAGAAGTACATTACAAGTACCTGAAATTTGTACTGAAGTACAGTTCTTGAGTAACTTACATTCCCACTGTCTGTTTTTGAAACGTTTGTCCAGGGACAGACTCAGAGTGCGGTCTGTCTGCCTCAGTGCAGCTGGTTGCTAGTTGGTTGTTTTCAGAGGGAGGACAGCTCTAATGATCTGCTACAATACCTGCTGCTCCACTGCTGGAACAGCGCTTGGCATCCTCTGTTGGCATGGAAACATTCCAAACCACAGGCAGTCATGTCCTTGGAATAGATATCCTGTAACCATTTTAGCTGATGTTCGTGTTCTTGTTTTTATTTTTGTTGAATGTGGAACCCATTCAAAAACCATAAAAATACTGCAGGCACTACGTTTACTTTATTATATATATATATATATATATATATATATATATATATATATATATATATATAGTGTGTGTGCGTGCGTGCGTGTGTGTGTGCATGCGTGTTTGTGTGCGTGCATTGTGTACAGCTTCAGTTATAAGACAAACATGTCTCATCAGATTTAATCTGTGTGTTAAAACCTTTCTACACTAAAACATTTCTATATTGTAGCTAGGATTCACTGTCTCTGACTCTCTCCAGCTCCTTTCCGATCATGGAAATATAACATGAAATAGCAAATAATTTATGGTTGGATTATACCGGTAAAATGTGTCTGTTTCCATGAGCGGAATAAAAACGTAGCTGACACCATAAAGTCAGACACAGGTCGAAACCAAGATCAAGGCCCATCAGGATCAAACTGCATTTGTGCGTGTGTAAATAGGTATGTGTGTGTGTTCAATTTGCAAATATTTGCTTTTGTGACGTGAAAGTTTCCATGTGTTGATGATGCAAGTGTGTGTGTGTGTGTGTGTGTGTGTGTGTGTGTGTGTGTGTGTGTGTGTGTGTGTGTGTGTGTGTGTGTGTGTGTGTGTGTGTTAGATTCGGTAACAAGCCATTCCTCTGTGTCCCTACTCCTACTGAGTTATGTTCATCATTGCTGCCCTTACCTTTACATCTCTGAGCTCACAGAGAGGTTTTGGGTGATCGCTCTGCAGTTCCCATCCAGAGATTTAGTCAGATTCACCGACAAACGTGGGGTCTGTTCCCGGGTGTTTAGTTCAAACTCAAAATGCTGTGAGCCTCACCTGCTCATGGAAACAGACGCATTTTATAATCCAAGCATTACTTATTTTCTTTGTCACATTACATATCCATGATCGGAAAGAAGCTGGATGAAAACAAATCTCTTATTTTAGCAGCAACCTTTCTCAGATGATGCAACACACAGAAGTAGATGGACTGTCAGTCAACAATTTATTATTTATTAACTATTTACAGAGAAAAGAGCAAGATAGAAGACCAAAAAAAGAAGGGAAAACAATAGTAATTATAATAATAATACAAAAGAAACACATTTGCTTTGAAGTTGTTTGTGCACATTGCTGTTTATAAGGGATGGAGCTCATGCAAATATTTCTGAGTGAGGATGATTGTGGTGCATTGCGGATTATTTTTTTGGGCATTTTAGGCCTTTACTTCCACAGGACAGATGAAGACATGAAAGGGGAGAGAGAGGGGGAACGACATGCAACAAACGGCCGTGGGTCGGAGTCGAACCCGCGGCCGCTGCGTCGAGGAGTGAACCTCTATATATGTGCACCTGCTCTACCAACTGAGCTAACCCGGCCACCGCTGAGAATATTTTTTTCAAACTTGACTAAATTTGAATTGAGTTTTTGAATAAAGACACACACACACACGCACGCACGCACACACACACACACACACACACACACACACAGGTGAAAACTGCCCACATCAATAATCATTACAACACATTTATTACGACTAACAATGTTTTTTGTTGCTCCAACTGGGGTTTAGTCTATGGTCGCTCCTCAACACGAAACCTGTTAAACATGAACTACTGCACAGCTGATCCATCAACATGTTAACCGTCTAGAGACCCCTTTGTTCTTTTCTCTTGTGTCATACCTGGAGTTGACCTTTGACCCCGACTTCTTACATACCAGAAGCTGCTGCAGTAGGTTCCTCTTTGTGTCTGCCACAGAAACATGACCCTCTTCGCTCTTGCTTCACGTTCCAAATAACCGTAATCTTCACTTTCCTCTTTTGTTCATTCAATTGACTGATTTTCTTTATTGTCAGCTCCTATGTCCCTGCTTCAGATTCAGACAGAAGGTGTGTCGATTCTGTATAAACGCACCGTGCGAAGTTGACATCCAGCCTCACTCACACTGCTCTGACCCTTTTTTTAATGTACAACCTATTTTTTAGAAGACTAGACTATTTAAAGTGAAGAAATGTACTATTTCCTCCATGCCACTGTAATAAGCTTCGAGCATTTATGGTTAGCAGCTCCTCTAAACTTTTATCTGAAGTGAAGTCACACAGTCACATCAGGATAGGATTGGATGAGGCAGAAAACCATATATACATATATATGTTTATCCTACACATTTACTATAGTTTTCATACTTTAGGAGATTACTTTACAGCTTATACACAACAGTTTACAAAACTATGTCTCCTTTTTTCAAAACAATACACACAATTCCCAAAACTGCACGCACAAAATTCCAAAGGTTTCAGTCTACTTCCAGCTGTGGTGTGACTCGGACTTCACAAGTCAGACAGAGTTTTTTCAGAGAAACACTGCCAGGCAGAGTTACGCCATCTCTGCTGTTACAAGAAACAAAAACATGACAGATGACGCCATCTCTAGACTCAATACTGTATTTTGTATGTTTATATTCTGCGTATTTACGCAGTTACTGTGTAACTCTATGTTGTCTCGCAGTTTTGTGCTCTGTCTTAGCCAGGTCGTCATTGCAAATGAGAATTTGTTCTCGATCGGCTTACCTGGTTAAAAAAAGGTTAAATAAAATAATAGTAATAATATCAAATCCTAAAATACAAAAAAAATATAAAACCTCCACCTAATTAGAGTAGGAAAACAAAAATTAATTAATTACAAAAGAGGCAACAGTATGAGAAGAAAAAATGCTTCACATGTCTCTCAGTCAACACCACGACTTTGAGGCCATGTGTGTGTGTGTGTGTGTGTGTGTGTGTGTGTCTGTGTGTGTGTGTGTGTGTGTGTGTGTGTGTGTGTGTATGTGTGTGTGTGTGTGTGTGTGTGTGTGTGTGTGTGCGTGTGTGTGTGGGTGCGTGTGTGTGTGTGTGTGTGTGTGTGTGTGTGTGTGTGTGTTTGTGCGTCTGTGCGTGTGGGTGTGTGTGTGTGTTTGTGCGTCTGTGCGTGTGGGTGTGTGTGTGTGTGTTTGTGCGTCTGTGCGTGTGGGTGTGTGTGTGTGTGTGTTTGTGTGTGAACATGTGAGCTGAACAATATGTGTCAGTTTGCTGCTGAGAACTTTGAGGTGGTGTCATTTTACAAGGTCTGTGTGGGCTGAGTGTTCCTTTAAACATTATCCTGACATGAACTGATTGTATGTATGTATATGTGTGTGTGTGTGTGTGTGTGTGTGTGTGTGTGTGTGTGTGTGTGTGTGTGTGTGTGTGTGTGTGTGTATCACACTCTCTCTCTCACACACACACACACAAAACCTCTCACATGTAAAGCATCTCGCCCCTCACGTTTTTTTCTTGAGGGCGAAACTCAATAAGCATTTTTCTTAGAGACAAAACAAAGACAAAACACACACACACACACACATAATGAGGCAGTTCCAGTCAATACCAGGAGCATGTTCACATTTGTGAATGAAAGACTTTCTGTCTCCTCCCTTCCGTGGAATGTCTCCCTTGGTAGGATTCCAGAAACTTTTCAGTGGCGGGAAAACACACACACGCACACACACACACACACACACACACACACACACGCACACACACACACACACACACACACACACACACACACACACACACACACACACACACACACACACAGTGAAAAAGGATGAGTGTGGATTGTAGCCTGATTCTGTCCTGTACACACAGTCCGTGTGTGTGTGTGTGTGTGTGTGTGTGTGTGTGTTCATGTTTGTTCAGAGTAGTAGGAACTGAACTCACAGCCTTTTTTTCAAAGCTAAAACCAAAGCTGAACAACATGTAGTGCTAAAATATGAACTAATATTAATTATAATAACTCCTTCAAAGACCTTATAGAAGCAGGTGAAGTCATCTGATGGACAAAACGTCAACATGCAGGTTCGAAGGTTACAGCTTTAAGTTCTTCTAACACTATTTACAGTGGTATGGCATAATCTTATAGGATATTGGTATTTTCAAAATATAAATGTCATTATTTGATGTGGTTCTATACATCAGTGATTCCCAATTAGGGGTAGTTGTACCTCAGGGGGTACTTCTGCTGTTGCCTGGGGATACATGGAAAGATGCTGGAGCAGCTCAACAAAAAAAACCCAAAAAATAGAAATTATGATTTGATTAAAAGAATATGCTGTAAGTTAATACCTGAATAATATATGTCACAGTTATGTGAGAGTGCTTGAAAACTAGTTAGCTAGTAAACACAGAAGTTTAAACAGGTAGTTAGCTAAAAGTAATGAACAACCGGTCGGAATAATTAGCTTAAAGTATTTCATAAGCAGCTGAAATGGTTAGCTATAGAAGTAGGCCTACTGATCAAACACTTCCAATAATCAGTTAAGATTAATGGATACATGGTTGAAACATTCAGCAATCTACAACAGAATAACAAATGAACAATATCCACGTATATATAATGAATAGTGATGTGGAACATGATGAAGAGGTGTGTGAGGTTATCAAGACTTGTCTGAGAGACTTTAATTTGATTTGTCTGTGATATTTTATATTACTGAAAAAAAGAAACAAGACAAAAATACCTACAAGCAGTTTGTTTAAAAAAAAAGTCAGTCCGATTAAGTAAAACAATATTACATGTACAGTGTAAGCAACCAAAACTTTATGAAACAAGTATCTGTAAAAATTGACCTAAACAAAGTGAAACATTGTAGCCTGACATAGAATTTCCCAGCCACTTTTTGCAATGTGTGACCACCCACACACTCTCTCTCTCCCTCTCTCTCTCTCTCTCTCTCTCTTTTTTCCCCAGCGGCTGTGTTCCCCTGCTGCTCGCTGGGCCCCTCCCTCCACGGCTCCTGATTGGCTGCTGAAGTTTGGCGCGCTTTGCTCCTCCTCGTGACTACTACTGCTGCTGCAGTCATCGAGGCAACAGACAGGAACAAAAGTTCAGCAGGGTGGTTGCCCCGGCGATGCATCCCCCCCCCCAAACACAACCTGCTCTGTAAACAGGCGGCCGGCTCCAGGCCGAGAGGCTGAAACCAGCCGAAAAGAAACAGATCCGCAGCTGGACGAGTTCTGCTGGAGTCCAGCCAACATAACAACCAGGAGTCTGATAACATTTTGTCACATTTGTCCCCCCTCGTTTGTGACACTGCCGCGGCGACAAAATCTGTCCACAGTCAAACAGAAATTATACCTAATTTAAGTACTCTAACCTGACTTAATAATAGGGCTAGGCTATATGGAGAAAATCTGATATCACGATATTCTTGACCAAATACCTCGATGTTGATATTGCGATGATATTGTAGGGTTGACAATTGGTGCTTTTAAAAAATATTAGATAAAAGAATTATAAATAATCATTAGTAATGTGGATATAATGACTAAGTGGGTAAAGGCAAATAATAGAACAGTTCCAACAGTCTGGTAAGTTCAGAAAATGACATCACTTTACTGTAGTGTAGCCTTTAAAACCAGGAAAAGACAACACTTACCATATTACGATATTACTATATCCAAAATCTAAGACGATATCTGGTCTCATATCACGATATCGATATAATATATAATATATTTTAGGGATTCACACCAGTACCCCCCAAAATAATTGCACACCCATCTCAGGGTCTTGAATCCTGAATCCTGAATCAAAGTCATCTGTCTACAATTTGAATCCTGCTTTGCCAAATTGCAATAAAAAAAACAACTCAGGTCTCCATATTGAGAAGGTGAGTATGTGACTGCTTGTCAAGCTGCAGCATTATGATGTGCATGGGCCGTTTATTTTAGAAGTAGGTCAGTTACGTTTGTCGTCTATGTTACCATTACTTGGTAACAGAGTGCGCTATATATAAATATCTTGACCTTGTCAAAACAGAAATCACATGTTCATATCAAATATCACACGCCACATAAGTCCAACTGAGAGGGAGAGGTTAGCTCATTCATTCATACTAGTATTATGTATAGATTACATTTGCACTAGAAATGTAAAGGCAATCCAAACTAACGTGTTCATGGTAATGAAGGAACATGTCAGCCAGTGCAACCGTGTGGCTCTTTGATGTGTTTGTTAATCGTATTTGGACAACGATGGTGCGTTATGGCACAGAGGAAGAAGATATTGCCAGGCTCTGGATTTATCTCATAATCGGATTCATCAGTACCTCCTCATTAATTCCTTCAGTTGAAGATGTCCGTGATATTTCCAATGTTCAGAAACAGTGAAAAGGTGTCATTATAATCAGGAATCATTTACTGGATTTAGTTTTTCTATCCTTTTTCTCCACAGACTTGGATCTGTATTCAGCTGAAGTCTTATCTTATTGTTTGAGTAATCATGGACATTTTGAGCTGGGGCCTGATTTTGTAAAGGCTTTGAGTTCTTGCAGTGTTTGGGTTTTATTGAACCGAATCTGATTATCAAAAAGGCTTCAAACCAAATCAGCGGATAGGCAAACATTTGTTAAAAAAAAAAAACAAGAAAGGAAAGGAATAGATGTGATCAGTGAAAGCAAACAGACTGAGGTAAAACTTGGCAGAAAGTTTGGAACAGAATGACTTCTGTTTACTGGATGGATCAGAGGTTTTTGTTTTCAGTCAACAGATCAGAGTGACCATAAGGAGAGAAAGAGGGAGGGAGGGGGACAGAGAGAAAGAGACACAGAGAGACAGAAAGTCTGTTGTGCGTTCACCCCAAACTGAAACTATCGAGGACCTCTAGTGGTGAGGACTTCCAACTTTCTGTCTTGTTAGTTAAGATAAGGCAAGACATGATCACATTATTATTTATATAGCACCTTTTAAACACACAACAAAAAATGATTTGCAGAAGACAAAGACATTCTTTACTTTAGCCCACTTATTTGTTGTGTGGTTGTTAGAAGCAACGTATTCACATTGTAGCCTACGCTTGTCACACAGTCACTGTGTGTGTGTTCGTCACTGGGTTGTAGAGGTGGTTGGTAATTATTATTATCACCTGCACACCTGCCTGACTTTATTAGTTTTGTGTAACAGAGGAGGTGAGTAGAGAGTAGGGAGTCCTAATTTCCTATTGATTTCTGTCATCACATCGTCCGGTGTTTTACTATACAACACAATATATTGACGTGCACAGCCTTCTGTAAGGTACTGACTTCTATACTGTAATTAAATCAGAACACACTTGACTGAAGGGACATGACTGAAGACATACAGACACAAACAACAGCAGAGATAAACACACACACACACACACACACACACACACACACACACACACACACACACACACACACACACACACACACACACACAGAGGGACACGTGTATACAGTACAGAGACACAAAATGCATTCAGACAAAAAATAAACATAAATGTGTGTGTATGAAACACGGTCAGGGTCAGTGGTGTATAACAGAGTGTGTTTTGTGTTTGCAGAGCACCGTCGCCACGTGGCACCGCAGCAACATGAGATAAATCGTTTCCATGGCGAGGGCCAACTGAAAGGCTCAGTACGTGGGCACGGCCTGCCCAGAAGACAGGTTTGGCGGGAAGTGTGTGTGTGTGTTTGTCTGTGTGTGTGTGTGTGTGTGTGTGTAAGAGATAGAGAGCGAGAGAGAGAAAGGACTAAACAGAGGCTGTGTGTTTGTATAGATAATGAATGAAAGAGAATCTGTTTGTGTGTGTGTGTGTGTGTGTGTTTGTGTGTGTGTGTGTGTGTGTGTGTGCGTGCATGTGTGTGTGTGTGTGTGTGTGTTTGTGTGTGTGTGTGTGTGTGTGTGTGTGTGTGTGTGTGTGTGTGTGTGTGTACATGTAATGTAATCAGGGAATGATCACATCAAAAAGGAAATCAGAGCCGTCTGTGTTCCTGTGTAATATAATGCAAACATTTCAATGTCAAAGGTCATGGAAATATGAAAAAAAAAACAATTGTATCAAAGACGTCCTGGTGGAAGTACTCACATCCTTTACTTAGGTTACAGGTTACAGGTTTACATTAGATTATCAAAAGTAAAAGTAGTCATTCTGCAGAGAGAGAGAGCGAGAGAGAAAGCGAGAGAGAGAGAGAGAGAGAGAGAGAGAGAGAGAGAGAGAAAGGGAGAAAGCGAGAGAGAGAGAGAGAGAGAGAGAGAGAGAGAGAGAGAGAGAGAGAGAGAGAGAGAGAGGTGAGACAACACACTGAAGGGAAATAAGTTACCGACCAGAGCATGCGTCATCTGATAACATTTGGTCACATTTGTCCAGCTTGCTGACTCCCACCTGTTATCAGCAACTGTCGTCACAGCAGTATAACCATAACATACTTAAGTCAAATTTATTGATATCACAAATTTGCCTCAAGGGGCTTTATAATCTGTACGTACAATACCCTGTCCTTTCCTGATTCCCATCAGGAAAAACTCCCCAAAATAAAACCTTTTAATGTGTTAAAAAAACCATAGGAATGGGATCCCTCTCGCTGGACGGACAGACATGCAATAGAAGTTGTGTGTCCAGAATAAACCAACATAGTAACATTACAGTATGGACAAACAGGATTACTAAATTATAGATTGCTCCAACACACACTACAGTTCAGCAAACTTGGAAGGCTGTGACTGATTAGCTGGCTGTTTTTTTGTTTAAATCGTTAAAAGTTACAATACATGAACAATACTGCGTAGGAGCAGGCTGACGCTCCGTTATCTCTGGGAGTATTGGAGGCTGTGGCCTTCTGGGTTCTTTATCCTGCCGCTGTTTGTTTGAGATAACAGGTGGGTCGAGTACACAGTGTTTGATCTCCATATTATCAGTTCAACTTTAATGTGACTCGCTTACACTGAGTTTGTTCCCGTTGCTGCTGCTGCTTCTGGTGCTGTGTGGTCAGGAGTCATGATGGCTCTCAGGAATTGCTGCAAGTGTGTGTGTGTCAAAAATGTTTGACATCTCTTTCCAGAAACGGAGTGCCTTTCCATAATAAGAAATAGCAGCAATAGAAATATCCTCAAATCCTGGACATATTAAACCAAAACATGGCACGGCACAACCAAAGATGAGTCATTTGGGTGAGCTGAGCCTTTAAGCATGGACTTCACGCTCGACAGTCTTGCTTGTAAGATTAAACATTGTCTGGCAAAGGTAACAGTATAATGGAACAATGTGTGACACATAATCTCCACTCAAGGTCCACTTACTATCTTTTTCAAAGCTTCATCAGCAAATTGACTGGATTCGAATTTTTATCGAAAGATGGAGTATATTAAAATAAATTATACATTGATTGTATATTTATAAATGTTTAATATACATTTATATTTGAGTTGAAAAAGGAGGATGTGTGGCCGGATTACCTCAGTTGGTAGAGCGGACGCACATATATAGAGGTTTATTCCTCCACGCAGAAGGTCCAGGGTTTGAGTCCGACCTGTGGCGGTTTCCTGCATGTCTTCCACCCTCTCCCCCCCCTTTCATATCTCAGCTGTCCTATCAATTAAAGGCAGAAATGCCCCAAAAAATAATCTTGCGCTTCAACAATAGAGATTCTCGGTGGAGTGCTAAACCCAAAATCCAAAAAGAATGTTCCAAAATCTGAAGAAAAGTTAGCACATCTCAAGTTCCCAAGTAAAGGAGGACAAATGCAAGGCAAGGGAATGTATTTATATAGCACAGTTCATACACAAAAGCAATTCAAAGAGCTTTACAGAAGCATACACATACAAAGCAAATAGAACATAAAATCCAACAATTATAAAAACAAAACAAAAACAAAGCAAAAGCAAACAAACAGTACATTTAAAAGACTTAAAAACCGTAGAGGTGTAGGAAAAGCAGTGTCAAACAGGAAAGTTGTAAGTCTTGAAGAACACAGGGTTGGGCCAGAGCCTAAGTTTCAGAAGTCTGAAGTTTATTCCACAACTGCGGTGCGTAAAACCTAAAAGCTGCTTCTGCATGTTTGGTACTGACCGTGCGGTGAGCAGGCCTTTCCCAGATGATCTTAGAGCTCTGAATGGCTTGTAACAGAGCCATTCAGAGCTAAAATACAGATGAAGCCACCTAGAATTTCCCCTCCAAGCCGTAAACACACCCATTCATTCACTTGCAGGGTTTCACCATAAGATGGCGCTTCCTTCACAAAGTGTAGTGAGAGAGCTAAGCTACCACTTCCTATCCCCCAGAGACATGTAGCCAGCTAAACTAGAGATACATGGCAAAAGTAGTTTTATTAGCGCACGTCAAAGCTTTTTATTTTTTATTTTTTTTATGTTGAACCAACTTCATTCCAAGCCAATTCAGTCTATTATACAGTAGTTGTACTGTAGTCATAGTTCCTTAGTCTCTATTCTAGTTTTAGCTAATTTATTTTAATTTATTTTTAATTTTAGTAAGTCCATTTGGTTATTATAAGATAGTCTTAAATTAGGCCTATTTGTTTCTGGAAGCACGTGACTTTAAAAGCAACGTGTTAGTGTAGGCCATACGTTAGAGTGTGTAGCGAGATATATAAAGATATAAAATGAAATGCATCTGTAGCACATAGCAAGACAATCGTGATTGGGCGGCTTGAAAACGTGAATAGGATGGTCCGAATAGGTGCAAAACGAACATTCACTCAGATGCTAATTAGGTAAATAGCTCACTACGTACTTTCATTTCACTTATTTAAAAGACAGTATGTTGTCCTCCTTTTTTTTTTTTACAGATTATTTGTTTGGGCATTTTAGGCCTTTAATTCCACAGGACAGATGAAGACATGAAAGGAGAGAGAGAGGGGGAATGACATGCATCTATATTTGTGCCCCTTCTCTACCAACTGAGCTAACCAGCCTCACGTTGTCCTCTTTAACTTGGGAGCTTGAGATGTGCTACCTTTTATACATATGTTTTGTTGTTTTTAGGTTACATTAACATATATAAGTAATTAATACATTATTATTTATTTACAGATTACTTGCCACGTATACTGATCCATAATTACAAAACCCAAGAAGGTCAGGGGAGTTGACGCATCAGTCATCCTGTCTGGTCACAAGGCTGTCTGGCAGGTCTGCAGTCAGAAATGGACTCATCACAAATGGCTGCTGACGTCCGGCGTACTCAAAACACACACACACACACACACACACACACACACACACACACACACACACACACACACACACACACACACACACACACACACACACACACACACTCTCTCTCTCTCTGTCTCCTGAAAGTGATTTATCATTCTGGGGTAAGCGGACAAAAATAGCATAATGACACTTCCTACGTGTGTTCTTATAAAACCATCTAGCTGTGTGCCGACCAATCGGGTCAACAACCTCCTGGTGACATCACAATGATGCAGAACCAGGGAAAAACACTGGTCGATGATGTAGATAAAACACACACACATCATACACTCATTTTTTATTTCTATCTCAAGAGGAAATATAAAATACGCAATTACGCAACTGCAGCGGAACCTCTTTCCAACATGTACAACTATGCTATACTACAAACTAGAGATGCACCGGTTACAACTTTCTAGGCCGATTCCGATTTCCGATTTTCTTTCTGTTAGGCCAGCTGATACCGATTTTAGCCGATTCCAATTTCATTTTTTCTAACCACTTTACAGCACACACAAATATTTATTTTCTATCTTTTCTTTAATATAACTTTTTGCACAGAACATAGTTCATGTTTTGAACAGATAATGGATCACTATAAAATAGAACTATATAAATTACTCCTGGTGTGGGAAATTCACACACATCTAAAGTGCAATGCGATAAAATGACTTTTTCCAAGCGAACCCACTCAATCATTTAAAACCAAACTCGACCTCGTGGGTGGGTAGCAGAGTAAAATGTAAGTAGGAGGTGTGTGTTTGGATTTCAGCTGGGGAGTGCAGTATTGGTATTGTTATGAGAAATTAACTAATTAATTAATTAATTCAAACCTTGTACTGTATGTGTGTGGAGGCAAGCAATCCTTTGCAGCCCTCTCTATAAAGCTCCATATTACAAAGCCATGCCCAAATCTGAATGATTTATTTATATCCCTCTGATAACTAAACCCTGGCCACATATTGTGTTTCACTCAGATAGACATCACATTACAGCACTCTATAAATACTTACATTTTGTCTTTCTGCACAGTGACTGTATTGGGATATTGGGATCCGCTGTTGCTTAATTTGAACAATTGGCCTTTTTCACGGCAGAAATGTTGACATTGTTAGGAGAGTAAGAAAACACAGGTGTTACTACTAACATTAACAATAAATATGTTCTGTTGAAGTATCCCTGTGAACGTACAATGACCGTAAAAGCAGATACGGCTTCAGTTCCTAAATCACCACCACAACAGACCACAGCAACAAATCTGAACACAAAAGAAGATAACATGAGTGACAATATAAAAGTTACATTATTCTCATCAGTGCAGTTGTCCTATGCTTGTCTCAAATGTTTTTTTTCAGTTGTCAGTCAGTTCTCTTATTTGACTTTTTATTTAGGGTCAAGTACAATGAAATTTGATTAAATCACATGGTATTCCCCTTTTAAGAAGTTGAATGATTTAGAGTATGTGTATGCTGACAAGCATAATTGTCATCCTCATCCAATTGTAGGGGTTTTCCTTTATTTAGAATAGCTGCAGAGAGACAGGAAACAGGGGAGAGAGAGGGCGGATGACAGGCACCAAAGGGCCTTGGGTCGGAGTCGCATCCGGGCTGCTGGCAAGGACTGAGCAAACATGGGTGTGTGCTCTACCAGGTGATCTATAGGCCACCCCCGCCACCCTCTGGTAAAATCGTAATTGGGAATTTATCGCTATTGCTAATGTATGGTCTGTCTGTCTGTCTGTCTGTCTGTCTGTCTGTGTGTCTGTCTGTCTGCCTGCCTACCTGTCTGCCTGTCCACCTGTCTGTCTGTCTGTCTGTGTGTCTGTCTGTCTGCCTGCCTACCTGTCTGCCTGTCTGTCTGTGTGTCTGTCTGTCTGTCTGTCTGTCTGTCTGCCTGCCTGCCTGCCTGCCTGTCTGTCTGTCTGCCTGTCTGTGTGTCTGTCTGTGTGTCTGTGGTGTTACACTATGCACGCACGCACGCACACACACACACACACACACACACACACACACACACACACACACACACACACACACACACACACACACACACACACATACAAAGTCAGCAATTCCCAGAATACAATACTGCCCAAATTATACAATACATTATACATTTCCTTCTTCACTACATTCTTTATTGGTTTCCAGATAAAGTTATTCAAAAGAAGATAAAAACAATCCCCGCAGGTAGGTTGCAGATTAAAAATCTAACATAAATCATCAGTTATGCAGGCTTTAAATGTTCAACGTACGAAAAATATACAAATAGAAAAACTAAATTACTCACAGTGCCTCGACAATAAAGAACATTATAAAACTATGAAAGACATTTTGCACTAACGGCACTATTTGTGTTCATATGTTAATGAGACATTTAATGAAACATAATAATCCTAAACTGTTATACGTCATTTCACTACTGATAACTAGAAAGCACTCAACCAAAAAGGTGGACTGTTTAGATTAATTTGCAAATGATCCACAATACTGTCGGCCCACAATCTGAATCTTATCTTGCTCTTTGTGTGCGACACAGTGAAAAACCTCTTTAAAATAACAAAAACAATACTAAACTACTTACAATGAGAGTAAAATCAGAGGGAACTTTAGTTCCTTAATCACCACCACCACAACAACAACAAATCTGAACCCAAAAGAAGATAAAATTTGTGAAAAAGTACAGTACAGTTGTCCTGTGTTTCTCTCGAATGGTTTTTCTTATGTCAGTTGTCCTATTTGACTTTTCATTTAGGGCCAAATACAAGGAAATAACATTAGATTAAATCACATGGTATGCCCCTTTTAAGAAGTTGAATGATGTACTATGTGTACTACCAACCATAATTGTCATCCTCATCCTCATATGGTAAAATCTTGATTGGGAATTTATCGCCATTGCTAATGTATGGAAACAGCTTCTCAGTAAAAGTGCGTCTGACAATGTATATGTATATGCCAGTATCAAGATCAGAGAATGACAGCTCTCCTCTGGTCCTGTCTAGATCAACTCGGATCCTCTGGAGCTTCTTCTGCATTCGGAGAACAGTTGGTGAGACTGACGGGGAGAAGGCTTTATAGATACCATTAAAGAATCCTATTCTCCACATTCCAGACCATGTTGTGCTTTTCCTCTCGACAGACTCTGCTGCTACACCCAGAAACCAGACTGCACTGTCTCCGACCTCAACGTCCCAGATGTGAATCCCGGAGTCAAAGCCCTCAGAGCCCAGAACAGGGTGAAGGGAATCAAACCTCTCTGGATTGTCGGGGAGCTTCTGCCTTTTTTCACGTCTCACACTGGTCAGATCTTCAGACAGGATGAGTTCTGGATGAGCAGAGTTTGGATCCAGAATCATAGGAGTGTAGGAGACCATCTCCTTCATCTTGTTCCAGATGTTGAAGCTCAGGTTGCCCAGATGTTTGGCCACATCTATGAGAGCTCCTGAGATCAGCTGTGGATCATCCAGCAGGGGCCGCTGCTGGACTCTTTCCACTGCAGCCTTGTAGTTCTGCAGGAAAGAGATGTCTTCAGCTCTCAGCCTCTCCTCCGTGGCTCTGACTGTGTCTGAAAGAGCTGCGATCTCTCTACTCAGAGCATCAATCTTCTTCTTCATCCTCTGACTCTTCTGCTCCTCTTCCTTCCTCAGAGCACAGATCCTGGCCTCCTCTTCCTCTTGTAGAAACCGGCGAAGCGTCTTGAACTGCTCCCTAATCTGCTTCTCTGTGTGTCCGGCCTGGACTTTAATGTGTTCTGCTGTTTGATCACAGTTTCCTTTAACTTCTTTAAAGAGCTTCAGTTTCTCCTGTAAGGGCTTCAGGGATTTCTGGAGCTCCTCTTTGTGATCCTGTGCAGCTTCATCGATGGGTCTGAATCTGTGGTTATGGTGAGTTTTTGAATCTCTGCAGATGACACACACAGGTTGCTGATGATCCAGACAGAAGAGTTTGAGTTTCTCAGAGTGCAGACTGCAGCGAGTCTCAGACCCTGCTGAACTTCTCTGATCTTTCTTCAATAAGAAGGTCTCACACAGGTTCTTTAATACCAGGTTATGGGGTGGTTGACTCCTTGATGACTTCCTCTTACAAACCGGACACTCCTGTAATTGTGTCCTTGTCCACCAGTCCTGGAGACAGTCTTTACAGAAGCTGTGGCTACATGACAGGACAACCGGATCTTTGAAGATTTCATAGCAGACAGAACAGGAGAGATCTTCTTCTAATATGGAAGCCATTGCGTTTGTTAAATGCTGAAAAGAGCAGGCAAACAGCACCTTTCAATTGAGTTAGTCATCCTTTTATTTATCAACTGGAACATTAAAGGAGAATTCCGGTCGATTTCAACCTGTAGCTCTGTTGATTTTAAATTTGGAGTGCTGTCAGTAGCGACAAAAATGAAAACGATCCGTGCTGCCTACACCGTGTGCTAGCATTAGCACCCAACAGGCTTAAACAGGGCAAGTTTTAAACTTGTTTTTAGCCTCTTAACATGTTCAAAATGTCATTAAAAGTGCCTACCCATGTGAAGTGATTCCTTCCGAGTGAACACAGTGAATCTGACTGCAGTAGATGTGAAAGAAATGCATAAAAGTTCTGCTAATTCAGCTCTGTTAGTTCCGGTGTTGATACTGCAAGGAGTGCTTTGGGACCGTCTACAACCTACAACACTGAAAAGAGATGCAAACATATTTTCAAAAAAAGGCATATGCTTATTTTTTTAAAGTAAGTGCTGTAGTACAACTAGCAGGAGACAAGTTATAATTGAGGTAAGTTTGGAGACACTACCTTATTTAATCATTAAATTAATAGCCTACATATTGTTTTGTATCTCTTTTTCTGTGTTGTATAGACGGTGCCTAAGCACTCTTAACTGCCAGCTCAACACCGGAACTAAACAGAGCTGAATTAGCAGAACTTTCATGCATTTCATTCACATCTACTGTAGTTAGATTCACTGTGTTCACTCGGAAGGAATCACTTCACATGGGTAGGCACTTTTAATGACATTTTGAACATGTTAAGAGGCTAAAAACAAGTTTAAAACTTGCCCTGTTGGGTGCTTACGCTAGCAGAAGGATAACACCATAGACTGTATATAGAATGGACTAACAGATCCCGTTGCTCTGGACGGAGACCAGTGAAGGCCATTAGAAGCACTTTTCCGGTGAGCGCAGAGTGTTACTGCGCAGCCTCCAACTGAGAGAGACGATGTGGATGTGACGTGAGCAACCTGTCTGAAAGTTGTAAGTCTTCTGGTAGCTGTGCCAAGAGAAATCTCAATCATTCCCAATCTTGCAGAGATGGAGAGCGTAGGTATATGTAAGGAGAGAACATGGACACAGGCTAATTACTGCTAACTAAAATGCTAGTTAACATTAGTAATTAAACTTAAACAGCTAACGTGAGTCGAAACTGCCTGCGAGCTTCTCCTGTACTATACGGTAATTCCTCTACTATACGACAGTAAGTCGCGTGGTTATGACACAATCGTTAGCCTATTTTTACAAAAACGTCTGCTACGGAGCCATACCGTGCGGTACAAGGTAATGAATGGCAGTCAATGGGATGGTAACGGGGGGGGTGAGTGCTTGTTAGGCACTCACTTTTGGCGCCATACGAGGTACGCGTTGTGAAGAGAAGCTTACCCCCTTGGATAACACGGTGTAGGCAGTGTTGAAATCGACCGGAATTCTCCTTTAACGGTTGTTTTCTTTTTTGGCAGCGGTAAACTCACATTTCAGCGTGTGAAGTAAGCAGCAGATTGAAGTATCAGTATTCCAGTTTTCCCTCCTGTTCTTCTCTCTCAGTGGAGGTTGTGAGTCTGCAATGAAGGGAAAACTCTCTCTGTCGGTGTGTTACATATATATATATATATATATATATATATATATATATATATATATATATATATATATATATATATATATATATATATATATATATATATATATATATATATATACCTGTTGGTTTCAGGTGAGTCATGCAAGGGTGTGGAACTTCATCATAGCAGCTGTTAGACCAAAGGTTCATCTTTTTTTACACGATTGTTCCAGGTGGGAACAGACTTGTACTGTACAGCGTGATCATAACCTTCCTGGTTTGAATCCATCCGGATCATTGTTGCATGTCATCACCTTTGTGTTTCTCCCGTCATTTCCAGTCTCCTCTTTACTAGAGACTACAAAACAAAAGCAAATACTTCATTAGCATCATTTTTCTGTTTTGATGCTGCTACAGTTATGTGTACTGGGCTTTAAACAGCATATTGGACAGATTGCTTCAGAGCAATCCTTCTCTTAGTGACACACTGACAAGTTGGTTGCATTATGGAGGCCAGAATTTGGTGTTCCTCACAGCCAAGTGCTGTCCCGAGACTCTTGTGTTTGGTGACGTGTAGAAATTTCTGTTGAGTTTAATTTAATAATTATGCTGAACTAGATGCAACTGAAGTGAAGTCATGCAGTTGAACCAGTTCTGTTAAACAAGTTCACATTGATCTGTTCGTTCTTCAACTGAAAGAACAACGCAGTCTCACGGCAGTTTGTGAAATGGTCTTGTCATGTCCCGGCGTGTGACGTGTCCTTTCCCCGTTCTAAAAAAACGACATAATCGTATCTGTTACACAAATCAATAAATTAAAAAAAGCGTGACCATTTCACAAACTGCTGTGAGACCGTGTTGGGAAGAACACACTGATTGAAAATGTGCCTATTTTTAGAAACTGCATCGACTTATTTGGATCTGTGTTTAACCTTAAACTTGCGTTCGATCAGCAGCAGCTGGACGTGTTAATATTCCAGTATTTCAGTATTCTGTCTTGTGGCAGCTTTCAGTAGAAGTTGTGAGTTTAGTCCAAAGGTGAATCTTATCATCTGTTTGTCTCCTGTCTCAGTGTAAGAGGAACAATGTTAGTTTCCTGCACGAGAAGTCAGTTAAGAAGCTGAACTCTGTCACACCGTTTCTCGTAAATGCTCTACTCCTTAGTGCAATAAACCAGATATGAGTTTCATTTCAATGAAAAGACTACTTATACTCATTCACAAACCTCTCTGCAGCACTGACAGACCTACATACACAGCTTTGAATAACACACGGCCACACACATTCACATACTGTAATGACTCCACACAGCACTGGAGATTAAGATTTTACATTGATGTGATATTCCTCTGTATTCCTTTCAGAAAATGTTAATTCATCAAGTTAATAAGACAACTAATATATCTTGAATATCTTAAAATGCAGCATTTTGTTGAGATGAGAACATCTTTAAAGGGAGAAATAAGAAAGCATAGATTTGGCATAAAACATAACATGCTGTAACAACCATGGCAGAAATTAAGCGCATGCATGATTGAATGCACTTTTAATATAAGTTAGATCCTCATCAGTTTTTAATGAAAGATATTACCATGTTCCCCTTTGTGAACTTTGAATGTTATACTTGAGCGGACATGTTTAAAGTCATCGTTTATGCTCCAAGTTGAACTATTGTTTATTGATCTATATTTCAAGATCCATGTTTAAACGTTTGTACTCACTAAAGAAAATTAGATGTCTGATCTAGTTTTAAAAGTTTTAAAAGCCACTTGTATTTTTAAATAAGAAAACTGCTCCCACCAGGCGCAAAGTCAGTAAAGGGAGGCAGTGGCACTGGCCCCCGTCCAGCCAAGTTACAAAATACATTTTTTAACAAAAAGTGTTTTTTAACAATACAACAATACAGTCCAGACAGAAGAGTTTGAGTTTATCAGAGTGAGAGAGAGCCTCTGAAGCTCTCTGATCTCTCTCCATGCAATAGGAAAGACTCACACAGGTTCTTCTAAGCCAAGTTACGGGGGGGTTTTCTCCTTGGTGATATTTCCCTGGACACTCTCGTAGTGGTTTAGTTCTCCACCATTTCTTTACAGAAGCTGTGGCTACATGACAAGACAACAGGATCTTTGAAGATGTCCTGGCAGACAGGACAGGAGAGATTCCCCTTTAATATGGAAGCCATTGTGTTTGTTAAATGCAAAAAATCAACAACAGTTAGTGAGTCTAACTGTTGTTTGCTTTTTTGGCAGTGGTAAACTCACATTCAGTGTGTGAAGTCAGCAGCAGGTTGAAGTATCAGTATTCCAGTTTGCCCTCCTGTTCTTCTCTCTCAGTGGAGGTTATGAGTCTGCCACTTTTCCATCTTTTAGGTCAATCTGAAATGCCAACCCCTGCTGTGCTGGGCTGACGCACCAAACCAAACAAGCCGAGGCAAGCCAGAACATGTGTATTGAAAAACCCTTTTACAGAAATACAGAAATTCCTCAACAGTTTTTAAATAAATAAATATATATATATATATATATATATATATATTAGTATGTACCCCTATGTGGAGTTTTAATGTTATAAATTTGATCAGCCATGCATAATTAGTTTGAGATAGTTGCAAGATTAGATTTGTTTCTCCGAAATGAACTATGTCAGGTTTTCAAGTCCCTGTTTGAACCTTTTTCGGCTACTCAGTAAAGCCGATCTAGCTTTAAGTTCTTAAAAGTCTCTTATATTGTTTAATAAATGAATAGTAAACCCGCTCCCACCAGGTGCAAATGCAAATGGTGTTCTACTGTGTCTACTATATATTTTGGCTTATAAAGGTATCCTTTTGTTTCCACAGTGAATGGTATTTCCTCCTTGCTGTCATAATCATCACATATTTTTTATGTTCTTGTATTTGTTTATTCCAGAAACTGCTGAAAATCTGCGGCGTAATACAGTGCATTGCAAAGTTGCGCTTATGCGTAGGAATACTTCAAGAAAATGTATTGCCAAACGATAAAATGTCTGATGGAAAGTCAAAATCAAGGTCACACATGTTCATTAAAATGTCATCAGCACAACTGAGAAAGCACTGCTAGAAAAATCAATACAATATACAGTTGATTCTTCATTTAATTCTTTATTGTTTTACAGATGAGGATAAAAACAATCACCTTTCCTTAAGAAATAAAAAAAGTTGGATAGCACTAGCGTTAGCTAGTAACTTAAGGGAAAGTTTGCCGTTTTTCTGTTCTGCTTAGCACTGCGCCATTGTAACAAACAACACTGGCTTGGCTGTGTCATCCTCCCCAATTCACATTATTCAAACAAATGTACATTTTTTTAAATCTCCTGCTTTTGAAGCACTTAGTCTAAAAACAACCGTTAGTTTCATATCATTCAATCATATGATTATCTGGTCTTATCTGGTTTTTGTGACCATCAAATGTCAAATTAAAAATCAATATAAGTGACTCTATTTCCAATGATATGAAACGAGAAAAGAGAAGCATATCTGAGAAACGAAAGTTATCAGCTCTATAAGGTTCAAAGAGGTGATCGGATTGCCATCTACTGTTGCCTAGAGTCATCATTACGCAAGCATACACAGTATGTTTGTAGTACTTAACTAAATGCTGCTTACATATTGATGTATCAGTATTATGTATATATTATTATATATACAATCTAATAATTGTCATTAGACATTTGCAGCTTTATTGTCATTGCACCACTGTCTGAAAATTACGTTGGTACTCCCTGAGTATTAAAAAATACACAACAATCAACAAACACTAAAAATGTAAAATAACTTTTAAATTTTAAAAAGGCAGCTGAATAAGAGCAAGAGGTGAAAATGTCCCAGCAGTATATAATGCACATTACAGTTAATAGTTAACAGATAAGGTATTGCACATTACCGAAAGGTTAGCAGCCTCAGTAATAAATAGATAAATAAATAACTTATTGGTTTGATGAAGTGTGATATGAGACTAGGAACCATTAAACAGTTTCACTGCTTGCGGGAATAAACAGTTTTTCAGTCTAGTGGTCCGGGCGTGTATGGTCCGGAATCTCCAACCACATGGTAGGGTCCTGAAGAGGTGGTGAGCAGGGTGGGTCGGGTCACAGGTGATGTTAGTGGCCCTGCTTCGGCATCGGGCGTCAAAGATGGCGCTGACTGCTGTTAGTTGAGTTCCGATGATCTTCTGGGCTACCTTAATGACCCTCCGCAGTGCCCCTGGTAAACCTCATACAACCTCACTTCAAAAATTCAAACTATCCCTTTAATATAACACCGCTCACTCATGGTGCAGCAGTTTGAACAAAATCAATCTTGCACATGCTCATTAAAATCTCTTCAGCACAACTAAGACAGCACTGCTAGAATTAATACAATATACACTTCATTCTTCATTTAATTCTTTATTGTTTTAGATCAAAACAATATCCTTTCCTTAAGAAATACAGCCATTTCTGAACTTTATTTATCAGCGTTGAGATGTGTAATGACCATGGACTTTAAAAATACCTGAAAAGTGAGGCCAATGCCGACGAGCCTTAAACCTGCATTCTATCTAATTTCCAACAGGGAGCGACTCCACTGGTTACAAAAAGAAGTCAGTTTCTATGGGCAAATGACCCTACTCCTCACTTGATTTATTATCTCAAACATTTTCATAATGAGTTTATGGTCTCAATCGCTAGTTTCAAGTCTTCAATACAGCATGATGTTCATTTTGTAAATTATCGTCATCCTTCCCAGTTTCAACCTCTCGTTAAAAATCTTCACATCTGGTTTAAAAAAACCAAGATGGCGACAGCTAAATTGCCAAACTCGAGGCTTCATAACGGCAGTCCAAACACCGATATATATCGGCCAATATATTATTATCTGGTTTTTGTAACCATTAAGTCAATATTAGTCAGTTACAAAAACCCAGTACCAGTGATATGAAACAAAGAGAAGCAGATTCTCATACAGTTATCAGCTCTTTAATGTTCACAGAGATGATCCCATTGTCATTTCCTGTTGACATGAGTCATCATGACGCACATACACACACACACACACACACACACACACACACACACACACACACACACACACACACACACACGCACATACACATACACACTGTTATCACTCTAAATCAGGGATCTTCAACAGGGGGTCCAGGACCCCTAGCTGGTCCTCAGAGTCAATGCAGGGGGGCCTCCAAATTATTGTTAATTTTTGAAAAGTCTTAACATGAATCCAACATATTATTAGCAAACATAAATCCCCACTGCTTACTGGCCTATAGATAAGATAGATGTTTCCATGTAGGAGTAAACATTCTGGTGGTAAAGCCATCTCTGCTATAGTCTGCTGTGGTCTGAGGTGCCCTCTGGTGGTGCAGAGTGGAAGTGCAGCTGGTGCAACACTGGTGCAACACACCTGACACACACACAGATTTGTGCCGAGTCACTGTGGCATTGAGTCATTGAACAGCTGCCACAGACAGAGAGAGAGAGAGTTTATCCTTTAGTATCTGGGTCATTCTGACTCACCGCAAGGACTGTGTGTGTGTGTGTGTGTGTTTGTTTCTTGTTTAACTACAGTCATGGGGTCCAAAAACCGGGAATATAGTATACTTGTGGGGTCCGGACAGCTTTGTGGGGCCAAAATTCTGGACCCTACAAGATTAAAGGTCTGTTTGAGGGTTAAGACTTGGTTTTAGGATTAGGGTTAGAATTAGGTTATGGTTAGGGTGAGGGTAAGGGTTAAGGTTAAGCATTTAGTTGTAATGGTTAAGGTTAGGGTAAGGGGCTAGGGAATGCATTATGTCAATGACGGGTCTCCACAAAGATAGTGAGACGCACTTGTGTGTGTGTGTGTGTGTGTGTGTGTGTGTGTGTGTGTGTGTGTGTGTGTGTGTGTGTGTGTGTGTGTGTGTGTGTGTGTGTGTTTCCAGTCCCTCACTATCCACCTGTTGCCTGTGAACATCAGATGACACACACACTGTGAGGAGAAGAAAAGAAAGAGAGGCTGAATATGAAAAAGTCTGAATCGTTGTGGAGGTGATCAAAGAGATAGAGATGGAGAGAGAGACGGTTCATTCATTAAGTCCCTCGCCTGTTGTAGATATTAGATATCTTCAACTTTGACCTCAATCCTGGAGAAAAAAATGTACACTATGCATTTAATACTTATAATTATTATTATTATAATTATCATCATCATTATTATTATTATTATTATTATTATTATTATTATTATTATTATTATTATTATTATTATTATTATTATTATTATTTCTGTTCTTAGTAATATTATAAGCATGAAAGTCCAGTTCTCAGGATAAATCACAATTATGAGATCATGAATCAAATGTTTTTATTTTCATCATGCATACATTTTTGTTTGTTTTAGTTTTACTTTTCCTGGTAGAAATACATGAAGCAAGGTAAGTTCATTTATATGGCACCTTCTCATACATAGTGCTTTACTAAAAAGACAGACAAAATACCCAAAACTGATTAAAAGCTGCGGACAAGTAGAACAGTCTTTAGTTTGAAAAATGTCTACAGTATGCACATAACTTAATCCCAGCAGTGGGCAGCATAATGGCTAAAAGCCGTTTCACCACATTTGAATTAAACTCTGTACACCACTAACTGAGCAGTCCCTGCAGATCTGATCGGATTCATGGGTGTTTATTTGTGGTGGTCAGACATAATGACATCCTCAGGAATGAGTACAGTAAGTCACACTGAATGATATACATAGGTGTTTGATGTGTCTCTGTGTTAAGAAACAACCGAATTATGACTGAGAGTTATCTGAAGAATTATAACTGATGAATATAACGTTGATTGACCTCTTTAGATCGCTGGCAGTTAGTATGGTAAAATATAAACGCTGGGTAGGCCGGAGAAGGTGAGAGTTTGTTCAGTTTTTGTTAGCACTAACTGTGACGCCTAAGTGTGTGATTTAACTTCAGCAGCATGTATGTCTCAGATGTGAAATAACTCACTGCGATTATGCTCAGGTGACAACACGTGACAACAGAGGGAACAAATCACTGTTGCTAACACACACAAGGTTAAATGCATTCACAATATAATAATTGAGTGTTGTGTGTGTGTGTGTGTGTGTGTGTGTGTGTGTGTGTGTGTGTGTGTGTGTGTGTGTGTGTGTGTGTGTGTGTGTGTGTGTGTGTGTGTGTGTTTCTCCCCGCCCTATAACCTACACCCCGATGGGTCATGGGTAATCATAGAGGATGTATGTGAGTCACAGGAGCTGGGGTGGGTAAATGTCATGGGTGGAGCTTTGGGGCGCTAAATCCAGGAATTTAAGTCAAGTCAACTTTATGTGTAAAGCTCAATACTACAAATGTGCCTCAGATGGGTTTACAGTGTGTACAGCATACAACACTTGTGTGTAATGTGTGTAACTAACAATAGAGTGAAAAAATGTATTTTCCCCTTGGAGGGGATCAATAAAGTAATCTTAATCCTCACTTAGACCCTCACTAAGGATAGAAAGAAATGAAAAATCCCCTCCTTAAAAACTTTAATTTAGAGAGAGAAAGAACTTGAGGCTATAATCAGTATTTTTAACAGTAATAATGTATCAGATAACCATTTGAAAACAGTGTGCGTCACTTGTAGTGATGAACCTACAGAAAATGATCACCTGAATCTGAAGCTCATCTCATCTTTACAAGGCTTTGTAATAAGTTGTAGGTCAGTGTTAATTTGTCTGCCACAACTTTACTGTTTGGGTTCCCTCTCACCTCGCTCATAGCATCGTTTATGGTCTCCACAGGCAGCTGTTTTCAGAGAAAAAGCTCTAAAGATCCACAGTACACTAGCTGCTCAGCACCAAGACATTAGCTGATGAACACAGCGGTGCATTTAGCAGCTAAAGAGCCAGATATTTTCCTCTGGAGGTGGTGGAGACAAAAAACAGTTCACTAGGCTACTCCCCTGATACTGCAAGTCACCACAATTCTTTAGAAAATGTTGGCTGTAATTTTCCATAACTTTTGTACAGATTACTCACTTTACAGTTTACAAATGACATATTGTTCTCACACCTGGTTTGAGCTGAATGTGCTCCTGCAGTTGCGTAAAAATGTGATGGCATCATATGGAGTCATACACACACAAAAGAAGGATCTGGCATGTCATAATCTTTATTGTCCCACATGAGGAAAGAAGGCAGGCAGCGTAAAAACACAATAAAACACTTTAGAATGTCACACTCACAATACAAAATACAATAAAAAGTACATTTCTTTTATTCATCAAAAATAAACATTAGCTTTGCCATATTTCCTGACGAGGCAAGTTCCTCGTAAAAATAATCAACATTTTATTAATCCTCAAAATGCAATATTTAAATGATGAACAAGGGCAGAACAACACAAGGAAATTAGTTACTTTTATCATTAAAACAATTGAATTATTTGAAATTGAATTAAACAAAACAATCATTTAGTGTGTGTTTGAGAAGTAAAATAGACTACCATCTCCTGCAACAGACCAAAGTCTTACTATTGTTGTTTTGTATGTGGTCAGGGCTAAGTTCTCTGTGTGTAGCGTTAGCTGTAACTTCTCGTGTTACATTTAGGTGAAGTTAAAACTAGGGATGCGCCGAATCCAGATTTTTGGTGTTCGGCCGAATACCGAATCCACTGGTTAAGATTCTACCGAATCCGAAACCGAAAACTGAATCCTACTCCCATCCTCAGTCCATTAACACAGTAAACACATTAATGAAGTAAATAAATGGTTAACACAAGTTTTTAGCTGTGACTATCCTTACCTGAAGTTGCTGCATTTTGGCTGCTGTCTGTAGATTCCTTCATGCACAACTCGTATTCTTTCGGATGTTTCATACACAAATATCTTAACAGCGGTGATGTTGTGTATTATTTAGGGTCGTTGCCACCACGAGACAAATCGGCATTGCAAATTGAACATGTAGCTGGACTTGAATGGCCTTCTTTTGAATGAAAGTACTGCCAAACAACACTTTTTCTGCTCACGAGTTCCATTTTCACTTTTCTCACAGCCTACTGCATTGAATGGTCCACCTACATAAACTCCTTCCAGTAATCAACGGCGGCGTCATTACGTCGACCAGCGTAGCGCAACTGACAGCACTACTATAAATACAGGATTACTGAATGTTAAGTCCCAAAGACCCTGCAGAATACTTTAGAAAGACCAGAGCAGTGTACCACAGTGTAGAACTACTCTGTTACAAGTAAAAGTCATGCATTCGACAATTTACTTAAATAGAAGCACAAACATATAAACATAAAAATATTCTTAAAGCTGGGCCGCTGTGCGTCTTGTTCGTTCACAGGACGAGATGACCTCCACAGGGCCCTTTTGGACCGTCCCTGTTTCAAGATCTTACTTAAAGTGTGATCAATCACAAAGGGATCGCAGTGCTAAATAAAGGTGGATCGATGAAGACAAAGAGTAAAATTCCCTTGAATCATTAGTGGTGTATAAAGCTGGATGTCATCAGAGAAAGTTGTTGAGTGTAAGAAGACGTGTGAGAAACGTGTGTGTTGTGTCTGTAAATCTGACAGTTTGTTTGTGTGTGTGTGTGTGTGTGTGTGTGTGTGTGTGTGTGTGTGTGTGTGTGTGTGTGTGTGTGTGTGTGTGTGTGTATATGTGTGTATATGTGTGTTCTTGTTTAACTATACTCATGGGGTCCAAAAACCGGGAATACAGTATACTTGTGGGGTCCTGACAGCTTTTTGGGGCCAAAATGCTGGACCCCACAAGGTTAAAGGGCTGTTTGAGGGTTAAGACTTGGTTTTAGGATTAGGGTTAGAATTAGGTTATGGTTAGGGTGAGGGTAAGGGTTAAGGTTAGGCATTTAGTTGTGAAGGTTAAGGTTAGGGTAAAGGGCTAGGGAATGCATTATGTCAATGACGGGTCCCTACAAAGATAGTGAAACACAATATGTCTGTGTGTGTGTGTGTGTGTGTGTGTGTGTGTGTGTGTGTGTGTGTGTGTGTGTGTGTGTGTGTGTGAGTGTGTGTGTGTGTGCCCTCAGAACATGTACAAGTAATGTGTTTTTTTTTAGAAGAGTGTCAATGCATGTACAACATAGAAGAATACATATGAAGTTTTACATGAACTCTTTGTGTGTCAATAGTTTTGTCTTCACAGTTAATCTACATGTTGACTGCTGGCTAAATATTCACACAACCTGTTCCTGGAACAGTTGTATTAAATTTGCAATTTTTTTTTCATCATCTTGAATTGTTGGTCGAGGAAGACAAACTGAACAGCAAGAAAACATTAAAGACACAATTTGCAACTTTGTATATATCATGCCGTAATATTTCCCACAAAGAGAGTTTGGGGAGAGGTCGCTCGTAGTGATGAACCTACAGAGAATGATCACCAATCTGCCACTCCCCTCTGCTTTACTAAGCTGTCCGACAACAACCTTACTGTTTTGTTTCACTTTCACCACTCTCATAGTGCTTTTTTAACCCTTGTGTTGTCTTCCCGTCATCCATGAACTCGTTGGCCTTCCAGGTCAAAATTGAAAATGAACTCTTTTTTTTGCACTCTTTCAGATGCTTTAAAAAAACAATTTGGTCAAATATATGCACCACTAACACCAACTTGTGTTGGTTTAATAATACGTTTTACACTTGTGCTTGGAACATTGGTCAAAAAACTCTCATTCATGTGACATTATACCTAATGTTTTTGTTTTAAAAAAAAGCAGAAGTTATGATATTTTTTTTTTTGCCTTATAGTTAAGATCAGATGTTGAGTGGATCACAGACTGATTTATGTCAAAGTTTAGTCAGGACACTGTTTTGAAACCATTTAATCCATGTTATTTTTGGGCAATTTGGTTGAAAGAAACTCATATTGCATGCGTTGTATGAATGAAGTCCATAATGTTGTGGGTTGCATAGTTCTGTGTCATGTTCATGTTGTTTGTGTCATCTCACATGTCTCCTATCGAGCACACAATTTTGAATACATTTGCCTCTTACAGCTTAAACTGCTTTAATTATTATCAGATTATTACCAGAGGCACACATCAGTTAGTGACATTACTGCGGGCTGTCAAGGGTTGACACTTTCCCAGGCTGTCATTCAGAGGGTTTAAGGTGGAGGCAGTTTTTTTTTTCTTCATCCCGTCCTGTTGCGGCTTGCACTGTTTTCTCATATGTTTTTGCCACCACATTTATTCCATATCAGTGACATTTTACACTCTGCCAAGCATATTGTTTCCTAACCACCCGTCCACCCGGTCCTTCCCTACTGTCAGTCACTATTTCATCACAGTCACCTGTAACATGCTGAGCCAGTTTGTGGACCTGGACTCACTGAGCCATGTCAGGCAGACAGTCTGTTTCAGTCTGAGTCTTTAAACCATACCATTGATAATTTTTTTTCTATTTTACATTTAAATGAGCATCATTTGCAGGTCAAAGAAATCTGACCATCCTGGTTAAAACTGGAAGAAATTTGGTCAAAAAGTGAATTGTTTTCTTTTAAGATAGGATAGAAAAATCTAATATGACTTTATTGTCCACCAGAGAGGAAAATTGTCTTTAACTCACCAAAACGTAAAAGCACGAGTACAAGTAACAAATCCAAAAAAGGAAGAAAAGGAAACATAAGTCTAGAGTACACAATACACACTTAAGAATTACAGATAAATACCTAAAACAAAGCATGACAAACGAAACACAAAATACCGGGCAAGATTTGTTGCTCAGTTTTGAGTTTAAAATGCTGATTTGACGTGATGCGTTCGTCATATCTGGTTTTCATTTTTTGGGCGACAATACAGATTAGCGCTGCCTGCTGTTACGGAGACGTATTAAGTCTCGCTCACGCACAGAACGTACCCTCAAGTCGGCGTCGCTTCTGTGTGAGGCACTTTTTGGACCGGCGGGAACCAAATGATCAGTCCGTCTGCCTTTTCTGCCGACGGTCGGCCTTCGGGTTGGTGTGTCAGAGCCTTTAAAGATGTTTTTCGTTGCCACAGCACTCTATAGTCGTATCAATGTTGATCTCCTGTGTGTGTGTGTGTGTGTGTGTGTGTGTGTGTGTGTGTGTGTGTGTACCCGCAGAACATGTACAAGTAATGTGTTTTTTTTTAGAAGAGTGTCAATGCATGTACAACATAGAAGAATGAAGTTTTACATGAACTCTTTGTGTGTCAATAGTTTTGTCTTCACAGTTAATCTACATGTTGACTGCTGGCTAAATATTCACACAACCTGTTCCTGGAACAGTTGTATTAAATTTGCAATTTTTTTTTCATCATCTTGAATTGTTGGTCGAGGAAGACAAACTGAACAGCAAGAAAACATTAAAGACACAATTTGCAACTTTGTATATATCATGCCGTAATATTTCCCACAAAGAGAGTTTGGGGAGAGGTCGCTCGTAGTGATGAACCTACAGAGAATGATCACCAATCTGCCACTCCCCTCTGCTTTACTAAGCTGTCCGACAACAACCTTACTGTTTTGTTTCACTTTCACCACTCTCATAGTGCTTTTTTAACCCTTGTGTTGTCTTCCCGTCATCCATGAATTCGTTGTCCTTCCAGGTCTAAATTGAAAATTAACTCTTTTTTTTGCACTCTTTCAGATGCTTTAAAAAAACAATTTGGTCAAATATATGCACCACTAACACCAACTTGTGTTGGTTTAATAATACGTTTTACACTTATGCTTGGAACATTGGTCAAAAAACCCTCATTCATGTGACATTATACCTAATATTTTTGTTTTAAAAAAAAAGCAGAAGTTATGATATTTTTTTTTGCCTTATAGTTAAGATCAGATGTTGAGTGGATCACAGACTGATTTATGTCAAAGTTTAGTCAGGGCACTGTTTTGAAACCATTTAATCCATGTTATTTTTGGGCAATTTGGTTGAAAGAAACCCATATTTCTGATTTTAAAAAAACTTAGAAAATGGAACATTTGACCTGAGGAAAACACAAGGGTTAACTTGCAGCAGGCAGCTTATTTCGAAAAGCTGGAAAAATGTAACCTTCAGTCTGATCACAGATGCAGCGTTTAAACCTCCAGGAAGAGGTTAAAAATCCAAGATGCAAGACGTAATATATTTAATTTTGAGATGGGGTTGGGCTTCCCAGGTATTTTGAAATCAGTAAAAACTCAGTCACCTACCTGTCAGAGAGAGAGCATGCCAGCGTGTGCTTGACTGGCATTACATCTCCTATTCTAAGAGGCAAACCATGTCTGGAACAATGACAGAAAAAAGTGAAGAATCTCGTAAGTACATCCAAGTCTTTAACAAAGCTGTCTTGTTTAAGTTTAAGTTTAGTTTAGCTTGCATGCGTTGTATGAATGAAGTCCATAATGTTGTGGGTTGCATAGTTCTGTGTCATGTTCATGTTGTTTGTGTCATCTCACATGTCTCCTATCGAGCACACAACTTTGAATACATTTGCCACTTACAGCCTGAACTGCTTTAATTATTATCAGATTATTATCAGAGGCACACATCAGTTAGTGACATTACTGCGGGCTGTCAAGGGTTGACACTTTCCCAGGCTGTCATTCAGAGGGTTTAAGGTGGGTTTTTTCTACATCCCGTCCTGTTGCGGCTTGCACTGTTTTCTCATATGTTTTTGTCACCACATTTGTTCCATATCAGTGACATTTTACACTCTGCCAAGCATATTGTTTCCTAATCACCCGTCCACCCGGTCCTTCCCTACTGTCAGTCACTATTTCATCACAGTCACCTGTAACATGCTGAGCCAGTTTGTGGACCTGGACTCACTGAGTCATGTCAGGCAGACAGTCTGTTTCAGTCTGAGTCTTTAAACCATACCATTGATAATTTTTTTTCTATTTTACATTTAAAGGAGCATCATTTGCAGGTCAAAGAAATCTGACCATCCTGGTTAAAACTGGAATAAATTTGGTCAAAAAGTGAATTGTTTTCTTTTAAGATAGGATAGAAAAATCTAATATGACTTTATTGTCCACCAGAGAGGAAAATTGTCTTTAACTCACCAAAACGTAAAAGCACGAGTACAAGTAACAAATCCAAAAAAGAAAGAAAAGGAAACATAAGTCTAGAGTACACAATACACGCTTAAGAATTACAGATAAATACCTAAAACAAAGCATGACAAACGAAACACAAAATACCGGGCAAGATTTGTTGCTCAGTTTTGAGTTTAAAATGCTGATTTGACGTGATGCGTTCGTCATATCCGGTTTTCATTTTTTGGGCGACAATACAGATTAGCGCTGCCTGCTGTTACGGAGACGTATTAAGTCTCGCTCACGCACAGAACGTACCCTCAAGTCGGCGTCGCTTCTGTGTGAGGCACTTTTGGACCGGCGGGAACCAAATGATCAGTCCGTCTGCCTTTTCTGCCGACGGTCGGCCTTCGGGTTGGTGTGTCAGAGCCTTTAAAGATGTTTTTCGTTGCCACAGCACTCTATAGTCGTATCAATGTTGATCTCCTGTGTGTGTGTGTGTGTGTGTGTGTGTGTGTGTGTGTGTGTGTGTATGTGTGTGTGTGTGTGTGTGTGTGTGTGTGTGTGTGTGTGTGTGTGTGTGTGTGTGTGTGTGTGTGTGTGTGTGTTTAGGCCAAATACTCAGGTTCACTTAAAGTAATGGATATCTGAAGCAGGCCAACTAAGGGCATGTCATCCACACACTTAAACAGACAAACCATGCTCTTTGAGCTCAAATCAATTTGTGTACACATCCTTGAGGAGCTACATTCTCCAATAGTTATCTATTCATGCTATTTAGTTTATTTTTCTTGGCTTTTATTTTGATATATCTCCTTTTACTTTCAGTTCACCTATCTTGGTTTCCTCCATGTCCAACCTCAAATGTTGGTAAAAAAAAAAATACAAGCCATTGGCCTTTTATTAATACCAAGTGTGTTCATCCATTTTTAGTGTCTCCCAGACTCTAACTTTGTAACTTAGTTCCCTTGCTGTGTGCGACTTGCAACTTTTCTTTCTTTGCCGATGTTTTCTGTATCGCCATGGTAGCAGGCTGCTACACCCTGCTACAACTATAATTATTATTCATAGTTCTATTATCTTTACCATTACTATCATTGCCACTGTTCATGATGTCATTCTATTATTCATGATGTCATTCTCATTATGATGAGTCATATTTCTATATCTCTCTGTCTCTCTCTCTCTCTGTCTGTCTGTCTCTCTCTCTCTCTCTCTCTCTCTCTCTCTCTGCCTCTCTCTCTCTCTCCTCTCTTTCTCTCTCTCTCTCTCTCTCTCTCTCTCTTCTCTTTCTCTCTCTCTCTCTCTCTCCTCTCTCCCGTCAACCCCCCCCCCCCCCCCCTTGAATTCTTATAGAGTGGTGTCGAGACCTATATCTGTAAAGTGTCCTGAGATAACTTCTGTTATGATTTGACAACAATTATTTTGCACATTATGTTTTGCAAGTGAACTCTTATTTTGTCATGAGTTTTCAATGAAAAATTGATTTGTTTAACAAATTCATTGTTCTTTAATAAAAATAAATTCAATAATTGTAACATCCTTTCAAAAGTCAATGAGTAACTGTGTTAAATATTAGTGATTGAAAGTTCAATCTGCTGGGTGTGGTCAGAGGCGTGCTCTGTTGCACCTTTAGCCACACCCAGCAGTGATGTCATGGCGTACTGGAGTACCTCAGTACATCACTTTTTTTTACACAATGCGAGGCCTGTGCTGTCAGTGGTTAAGATCTTTTTTCTCATTTGTTTGTGTTGTCTTAAGTTGCAGTATGTTGAGATCTCCCACTTTAATTACTGTGTATACTGTGATAAACAAATTGAATGAAAACTCAGAGTGTAATAACCTAAGTGCCTATAATGTAAGTATAACAATCTTAAAGGTCCCATAGCATGAAAATGTCACTTTATGAGGTTTTTTAACATTAATATGAGTTCCCCCAGCCTGCCTATGGTCTGATACAGTATTAGGGGACCACTGAGGCCTATATAAAAGCATCCAAAAAGCAGCATGTCATAGGACCTTTAAGCAACACAACTGTGTTATAACTGGCAGTATTACTGATTTACACTAACATCATTATTTTACAGTTCTTTATGACTACTATAGGCAACTATAAAAACTGTATTCATTTGATATGATGTGTTTCCTATGCGCCAACATTTTGGACATGAAAGAGATGTTCATGTAAATTAAAAAAGAAAATTATTTGATCAATGCAAATTAATGAAATGATAGCCACTGTCTTTCGATTTGTCTCGGATGAATGAGATCTGTGCTTTTCCTACTTTTTGCTCTTTACAAAAAGTGAATAACATAAAATTTACCAAGGTCAAATAATAATTTGCTTTTATCTTTTTCGGTAGCCTGATGTAGAGAGATTCTATGAACTTTCTCATGTTTGTATGTTGTTCATTTCTTTCAGTCTTTAAGGGAGTGGATCTCCACCCACAGACCAACAACACTAACCACCACACCAGAGAAATCTCCCTGACTCAGCTGATAGTGAGGCGGGGCCAGCCCTTCAAACTGACCCTTAATCTGAGGCAACCTTTCAACGCTTCTGTTCAGCCGCTACGCATCTCTGCAGCGACAGGTCGGTCCTTCATTAAAGTATTTGTTTTCAGTAGTTGTTGAAGGTCCCGCAGTAACTACATATTTAGTCACATTTCAGTTTTGACAGAAACCTTAGCTAAAGCTAAATTTACTCACTTTTTCTCCCTGTATTTACATTTTTTTTTCATTTTGATGAACTGACAATTCAGTTTGTTATTCCACATAACTAAATGAGGCATCAAGTCTTGCTAAACTCCCGCTAAAGGCAACTTAATTTAACTTAGTTTACCCTATTCTGCTTCCTGTTAACATATAACACATTTTGTACTGTTTCCCCTGAAGGTTGTCCAAAGGCAGACTCTACATTTCTAGGTCTTCATTATGCTAGCCTGAAAACGTTGCACTATTTCTTTCTCAATTTCACTACAAGTATTTTTAGTTTTTGGTCTTTTCAAGGGATTACAGGGTGAACTATCACATCACTGCTTTAAGTGGATGGTTAAGTTAGTGAAAACCAATGGATGGATGGTTGGATGGATGTATGGAGAGTATTGGTACAACAATAAATGAAGGTCTGACTCCCTCAGTGGCTCCTCTCTACAGGAAAACTTCCAACTGAGAAACAGGGGACGCTATCATTCTTCAGTGTCCCAGATGTTGTCAAACGTTCACCATCAGCAAAGGCGGTGTGGAAGGTAGAGCTTGACAAGGGTTCCTCCACAATAACAGGCAACCTGATCCTCACCATCACCCCCCCGGCTGACACCCCCATAGGGGAGTACAGCATGACTGTGAAGTACAAAGATCAGGAAATGGTTCTGGCGAAGCCTGTGGTGCTCTTCAACCCCTGGTGTCCCGGTAGGTTGTCTGTCTGTCTGTCTTCCCCTCTGTCTGTCTGTCTAAAAGTCTTGCATTCAAAATGTTATTAAAGCAAAAGTATGTACTGTAAGTATAATCAGAAAAATGTACTTCAAGTATAAAAGTAAAAGTAATTAATGCAGGAAAATGCCCTCTGTGACTGTTATATTATTATGTATTATATCATTACTTTTACTAAAGTTTAGTATTTGAATACTTCTAACTTGAAAACTATGATCTGTCTGTCTGCATGAATTCCCTCTTTCTCTCTGTAGATGACTGGGTGTATCTGAAGGATGAGAATGAGATAAACGAGTATGTGATGAATGAACAAGGAATTATCTACAAAGGAAGTAGCAACTACATTGAATCTTGTAACTGGGACTTTGGACAGGTACACACACACACACACACACACACACACACACACACACACACACACACACACACACACACACACACACACAGAGTCGAGTATTATGTGGGTGTCCGAGGTTGTGACATTGACAGCCAATCACATTTGATCATTTGAAGCGTTTCATGGAAGCAAATTTTGGCTATAAAGATTGTAGTCTTAAAAGCAACTGAATACCTAATTGTGAAATGTAATCACTATTGAATACTTTAAATAACACTGATTTTAAAGCATTGAATCATTTTTTTTAACCATTCCTACAAAATTTAGGTGGTCTGAATTCCCTTTTTTTGAAATTTTCAGTAGTCAATTTCAAGTTGTGCAATTTTTAAAACTTCCAGTATATATATATATATATATATATATATATATATATATATATATATATATATATATATATATATTCAGATATTCCCTGGTATCTCGGATATTCAGTTTTGAATTTCATGTCTGGAAGTGTTTAGTGTTTGAATTTGACTAGGAGCAAGGAGAAGGAAGAATTTGAATATTTTCTACTCTGCTGCTTAGATTATATGATGTATCTTTTAAAGATTAAATTATATTCCCATTCTCAGTTAAATACCATTGTATTGGCATGAATAAAATACAATGTAAGCTCCTCTCTTCCTGTCTCCTTCTGTCCAGTTTGAAGACAACATGGTGGATATTTGTTTGAGGATGTTGGACCTCAACCCCAAATACATGAAAGACCCCGGTGACGATGTCTCTGCTCGCTGTAACCCCATCTACGTCAGCCGCGTGGTCAGCGCCATGGTAGGACATGCTTCTTTATGTTTTTATGTCTCCATGCTGGCGGTAGCCATGGCCGGAGGGACTATGTTTTCATCCCTCGTCCGTCAGCACTTACGTTGTCCGTCTGTCCCATTCTTGTGAAAGCGATATCTCAGAAACCCCTGGAGGGAATCTCATCAGATTTGAGACAAACATCCACTTGGAGACAAACATCCACTTGGACACAAGGATGAACTGATTCAATTTGAAAAAAACACATTTTTGACCATAACTCAAGAATTCCTACGCTAATTATAAAATTCAGATTCAAGTAAAGTACAAGTACCTCAATATTGCATTTAAGTACAGTACATTTATAAATGTACGTAATTTTTTGGTGAACATGAGAAGCCTTTTAAGAATCATTTTTGGCCTATTATAAAGTTAGAAACTAATTTATAACTTTACACAGACTTGCAGACACACAGAATGGCTATTTAGAAAGTGCAAACATTGTTAATAAAGGGTTTCTCACTTTATAATTAACCATCAGACCTACATTTATACATGTTTGTAAATAATTCATACCTTTTTTTCAATAAGTTTGAAGTTTAACATTGAAATCAAATAGTCGGTCAGTCAAAAGTTTTCTGTTTCAATTTCATGCAGTTCCAAGTATTTGCAGTTGGCAGGGATACTGTAATAGTTCTGTAAACGTTAGTGCCAATAAAGAGCTAAACAAGAAGACAGCAGATGTAGCGGAAATATATAAAGACTTGGGAATTGTGTCTTATGTGACAGAGTCTTTAATATAGTTGTAATTTTCAGAAACAAAAACACAAGTCACATTAAAATAATGAGAATTTCCTTGTTTTCTTCCAGATCAACTCTGATGATGACCGTGGTGTCCTGGAGGGACGCTGGGGAGGTTCATTTATAGGTGGGGTCATACCCTCTTCCTGGACCGGCAGTAACGCCATCCTTAAGCGCTGGTTCATCATCGGCTCCTATCCAGTCAAGTACGGGCAGTGTTGGGTGTTCGCCGGTGTGATGTGCTCAGGTAACGTCCGAGGCTACATTTGCACTACTATGTTTTGGTTTAAAAACTAATATCTTTTGCTACATTTATGCCTCACGTACACACTACTCTGAGCCCCTTAAACAGAGATATTTGGAAACACTGCTGCTCCCGTTTTGGTTTGAAAACTTCAGGGTTGCGTTGTAGTCTGGACGGGCAGAAACGGAAACCTGGTGTAGTATATGATGTACTTACACATATGGTGCCATTTGGCTGGGACATATGGTTAGAGGTCACCTTCTAGAGGAAGTGACTTTCCTGGAGCAAATGGGGACCACTGACTGATTGGCCCCAGGACCTACCCCCCCATCACCACGTCTCATGTTACACAGAACAGTATATATCCACATGTTTGAACAGAAAATCCTTAGAGTGGCCATATTGACTGAGGAGCTCTCCGGACTTTCCATGGAGTCTGTAAATTGATGCTGAAATCTTTGATATAATAAACCTTTTATTATCAAGATCAGTGTCGGCGAATTCTTCTTCCATCATACAGCAACGAAACAAAAGATACCACACTGGAAACAACGACGGTTGTACTTTTCACCATTGTTGTTCTTTCTCCAAAGTATTTTCTGTATTTTCAACTTATACATCCATGATTTTCAACCGCAGAGTAACTTCCGACAATCTGCTTAGTGTTTACACCGCCATGCACGTGCCCAGTGTATGCGAATGGTCATGTCAAAACCGATTTACAATTGGGCAAATGTTTCATTCAATTCAAGCAAAGTAGGATAACGTTTAGCTACTAATTCTGACTCAGATCTTTTATGTTTGGTTCCAGTGATGCGCCTGCTGGGCATCCCCTGCCGCGTGGTCACTAACTACGAGTCAGCCCACGACAACAACAGGAATCTGATCATCGACGTGTACCACGCAGACTACGGAGTCAGAGAGAAACCATCCCAAGACAGTGTTTGGTAAGATACAGAGGCTACCATATCTTACACACAGCACTTCAATGCATGTCCATCAAAATTAAAATCTGTAGCACAGCTCTTATCAAGTTCACCATGCTTTATTCAACGTTTTTGTCCATATTGCCTTCATCAGTGGGGTGGCTGAGGTTGCTTACGGTTTCCTGTGACCGATATATCACCATATATATAAAACATTACAATCATCCTTTTCTTCAAAAATAACGTTTACAAAATATAATTGCTCTTAGTTGATGCAAAAATTGCAAGAAAGATTTTTAAGACCATAAATACTAGTTTTCTACAAGCATGTGAAAAGGACATGTGAAATTAGATGCTTTTTATACCCATATACTACCCCAACCTTCACACTAGACCGTTTTTTTACACTGTGCTGTTTGAGAACCATACTTTCACTCTGCACGAGTCATTTTAAGCTAAGCTAGTTAGCAGCATGCATCGCTGTCTGCCACTGCTGAGGTCGGACAGTCTCAAATTCTACAGTGACATTGAAGGATACACTTTTTCAAGTCTTTGCTGATGTAATATCCACATTCAAACACATGTTGAAGGAGTTGGTCGCAGTCTTCTGCCTGTTCATCCTGGCCGTGAAAATACCGCTTCCTAACGTGACAGTCCTACAGTCTTCGTTCTGAAGCTAATACAAGTCTTTACAGTCTGTATGGAGAAGAAAAGCAATTACAGCCACCAATGACTCTTTCATTGTACATATGACATGTGTGTATTGCATTAAGATATTACTACAAAAATCCAAAACTTTTAATATTACAGTTCATATGTAAGAATCTTTGACTTAAAATGTTTTTTGGACACCGGTTAGTGAAAACAAACTAACCCTAAAATATTATTGTTGAATATAATTCTCCAGTGTTGTATTTCAGATCTACTGCACTGTTGCATAATCTGAATGTTGTTTTGTGTTTTAGGAACTACCACGTGTGGGTGGAGGCGTGGATGAGGCGGCCAGACCTGGCAAAGGACGGCAAATATGACGGTTGGCAAGTTTTGGATCCAACACCACAGGAGAAGAGCCAAGGTATAGACTCTCTTGTTTATCTCCATAAACTTTAGCAGAGATACACTTTCTTCCCTTCTCTGATGACCTTGTTTCTTGAACTTTTTTACAGTTCATGCTGACCCGCTTCTACGAGATTTTATTATCCAACATTAAAAAAAAGTTAATCTTCTGGGGTTTATAATTTTTTCATATTTCTTGTACTCAAGCGGAAATTTTGACCTGAAGGTTCTATTAAGATCAATAATCATAAAAAAAACATTAGGATGAATCCTCTGTGGGCCATGAAATCACTTCTACTGTATATCTGCCTTGTAGTTATGTAGTATGAAGGGCCGTTTAGGCCCACTTCTACCCACTTGTCACAAACCGGCTCAATGCATGTGACAAAAGAGGGGAGACCAAACAGGTTAAAATGCCAATAAAGTGTTTATTGTAAAGTAAACAAACTACTATCAACAAAAGAATCAAAACAGGTGTGGAATCAATGTTATCAGTAGTGTGTGCGGTGTGTGTGTGAGTGAAAGATGTGTGGGCAAATGACAACTGCAACAAAAGAGATAAACCAAACCCAAACCAGGAGATGTGGAGCCTAGGAGAAGAAGAATGCAGAGAGAGAACAATCAGACATGACTTATAGCCTTGGTTGAGGCCTACCCAGGTGTCCACCAATCAACTAACGAACCCTCCCAAACTGCCAGCTCAGCCAATAAAGCCAAAGAAGCCAACAGCAGGCAGAGAAGGGAGGGGTCGTAACACCCTCCTCCATATGAACGGGGTTCCTCTAAGAACCACGTCAATCATAAACACTAAACCTCTCTCTCCTATACTGTCTTTACTTTTTAATTAACAATACACTCTAAGGTTATGTTCGAAGGCAAATTAGCTAGATGAATAATCAATCAAGATCAAGAAAGCATGCACATACTCCACTTTTACCTCACACACACTTCTTTTCCTCCCAATAAGTTGTCTGTGTGCGGGCTAAAGTTATCTGTGTGCAAGCTATAAAGTTGTCTGTGTGCAAGCTAAAAAGTTGTCTGTGTGCAAGCTATAAAGTTGTCTGTGTGCAATCTATAAAGGTGGTTCAAGGTGTCCTGGCAGCAGTTTCACAGACGTATATTTTACAATGGTGGCCTTTGAGGAAAATCCTTTCTGGGTCGCCGGGGGATTTTCAGTTGCAATACCACGAGTGGCCACCGGAATAATTGGCTATAAGGCTGAACGCTTTTCCTAGGGGCCTGGTTCAGACACAAACCCATTACTTGAAGCCTTACTACATGGATTTTTGTGTGATATGTGATACTGAAACGTAGTTGTCAGTTGCAAAGGTTGTTACTTTATTTCCTGATTTGTCCTGTCTCTGCTCCTGTAGGTGTTTACTGCTGCGGTCCGGCCCCCGTCGTAGCCATCCTGAACGGAGAAACAAACCTCAAATACGACACCCCATTTGTCTTCGCTGAGGTCAATGCTGACTGCATTGACTGGCTGGTCAGTGAGCAGAGCTTGAGCCTAATCTCATCAATGCCACATTTAGTGAATTTAGTGTAAAAAAAAAAAACAAAGACAGAAAAAGAAAACTATCAAATGTTACTTTGGTCTTTTTGTTGTTTATATAGTTTGTTTTTGTGTGTCCTGTCAGGTCAAAGCTGACGGTTCAAAAGTGAATATCTTCTCTGACACGACGAGAGTCGGTCAAAATATCTCTACCAAGTCTGTCGGCTCCAATAAGAGGGTGAACATCACCAACAGCTACAAATACAAAGAGGGTGGGTTCACCTGACAAACACAAGCAGCTGTATATGATTACAATAGGGGCTCTGAATATTGACGGAATCATTACATTTACAGGAACAGAGAAGGAGAGGTCTGTCTTTCACTTCGCCACCACCAGAGACCTCTCCAAGGTTGATGAGATTGAAGAGAAGGAGGAGGAGACAGGAAGTACGGATGTAGTAACCCCAGTCATCCCCCCTCAACCTCCGTCACAGCCAATGTCCATGCATTTTGAAGAGGTGCGTCACAGAAACTCCCTGAAGTTTCCCTTTTTATGTTATATTGAGATTTTTTTGTGTGACTCGGGATCCCCCAGTCAGAGCTGGTTAATGTAGCTCTGGAAAGAGAAGTTTGGGGTCCCCTGCTGGAGCTGCTGCCCCGGCGATGGATGGATGGGGCCTAATATCACAAATCACAAATTAGCACCTTCAGTAGCTCATCTTCCCAGATCTTTTAAACCAAAACACATGTTGTAACAGTTGTTACCTATAACCATGGATAGGGGATAGGTGCTTATGTAGTAGCAGCAACGTATCCAAGATGTTTACGTTGTGTGTACTACGGTGATGCATTGAAGAAGTAATATCTGCATTGATGAATCTGGTCAGGGGAAGTTTCCTAAACTGACATTCCCTGAACAGGGAGTATGGAGCAGGGAGTACTGTTTATGTACACTGTGGAACAGAACAAGGCTAATGTCTCAGTCCTCTCATTGTGTGCTGTTGCAGGTGACCCCACCAAAGAACTGTGAGGATGTGAGATTGATGCTGGTGCTGCAGAGTAAGAGCAGTGTTGCCATGCGACTGTCCATCACCATCAGCGTCCAAGCCATGAGGTACAACAGCTCACCAGCTGGGACCATCCAGACCGAGGTGAAGGAGGAGACACTGCAGCCTGGGAAAGGTGAATCTTCTTCTGTGGGTGCTTCTCTGGACAGAGATGTTGCTGTTGAATTTTGGGGGCCGATATCAAGAGAGAAAAAGACAGATATCTCAAAGGGTGGGCAAATAAAACCAACACTATCTGTGTGTGTTGATACCAGAAGGGTTAGGTGAGAAAACACTGTATGCTTCTTGGAATTCTACTTTAAATCTCTCTTCTCTTCCTTTGTCTCTTGGAGATCTCTCTGTCCCTATCCAGGTCCCGTTCTCGGCCTACCATAAACTCATGATAGAGTGTGACAACATGAAGGTTTCAGCCTTGGTCACGGGCAAAGAGAAGCCAGATAACACATACCTGGCTGTGCATGACGTCGTGCTGCTTGACCCTCCTATCTCCATCACGGTCAGTAAAAAAACTCTGCCTCTAAAATCAAGTTATCTAGCTTTGTAACAAAATAATAACATCAGTTCATTGTACATAACAAGACTACGTCTACAGCCACGCTTTCGACTCTGTGACGCCATACTAAATGAGCTAACATTTCCTAATTAGCACTAAACTACAAATGATGCTGATAGCATTGCCATTCATTTTGCAGGTATTTGGTAATAATATGAAGTATTGTACTAATTGAAATTCATCCTGAGGGGGGCATTAATGTGTGCACACATTTCATGGCAATCTATCCAATAGTTGTTCAGACATTTCACTCAAATCCAGAAATGTCAGTCAGGAGATCATTCAAATGATTATGTTGAATCCTCTGGAAACCATGAGTGTCCGTGTAAAATTGAGATATTTCACAGGATGAGATAAACCTTTTACCGACCAGTGGCACTAAAGGTCAGGGGTCAGCTATTTTATGTTATATTCTTCCCTCTTTCATGTTACTAGATATGACAATGATAACCCAGACTACGACGGGATATCAACCGTCTATTATATCAACAGCATGTCTTTACAACAGCATCAACAGCAACAACCGAGGCCAAAGTTACCCACAATCCAACAAGTGTATCTCAACTATGGATCTAATAGTAGACCAAAATACACAACAACCTAGTCTCACATTGCTAGACCTCTCTCTACAGCGCTGTGTCAGCACTGCAGTATGGTCTGGCTGCACCACCTATCTATTCTGGGACAAAACCTCTGGCTTGTTTTTATTTCTTTAAACCAATCATAGCCATCCTGGGTCGCACTGAGCTCCAGATGCAGCAACGGTGCCCTTGTAGAAGAAATAGCAGAGATAGCAGAAGGGGAGAGACATCATGTCAGGCTTTATCCAAGCAATGTACATCCATTGAGCTAGACTAGGGATCACCAGTCTCGGATTGTGTAAAGTGGCAATCCATCCAAAATGGTGCTGAGAGTCAGCGGATCACCAAAGTCCGCAGACATCATCATCTGGGGACCATGAATGTCTGTGCAAACGTACATGGCAATCCATCCAAAAGTCTTTGAGATATTTCAGTTTTTCATCCCCTTCCTGTCCAGTGGAACCCATGTATCTCCAGATGTGTTAATGTTGAATGTTTGTGATGAAGTGAAGGATGAAGTGTTCCTTTATGTGTTGAGAACATTCTCCTCTTTCTTAAGCTAAACAAAGTCTTTAAAAAGTCTCTTAATTCAGATGGAAAATACATCGTCACAAAGCTGAAAACAGGGCTGTTTTTCTGACACCATAAAAAAGTTGACTTTTGCGATACATGATTCTCACAAGACAGCGACATATGATGATCTCATAGAATATGATGCATTTCTGGTAGAGTTTTATTAATAATATTAGCATAATCTTAAACATCTACAGGACTCAAATGCAGCATACACATTAATACAGCAGCAATATTAATCAAAAACATCAGATAGGGAATATTTTGTTACACAATGAGTATTTTAAATAGTTTAAGTACATTTCGCTGATAATACCTACATACGTCTGCTTAAGTTATTGAATATCACAGAGTGGTATTATTAGTACTTTTACTTACAAAAAAGAATAATACTTCCACCGCTGCCTATATGTGGGATATTAGTATGTTAGCCATCATCGTGTCATTACATGGTTAGAGTTTGGGAGACAATTATAAACTACTTGGCATAAAAACTTTTTTTGGGCTGTTTTTCTCTCTCGTCTAGATGCATGATGGGTATCGCTGTTTCAACAGGTTGCGGTTCAGTTGCTTGACTGAGTGTACATGAATAATCTGTTAAAATGTGTGTGTTCCAGGTTTCTGGTATAACCAAACTGAACAGAGAGGCAGAAGGGAAGCTGGTTTTCGTGAACCCGGTCACCGAGACGCTGAAGGAGTGCACTCTGACTATCTCTGGAAGTGGCCTGTTGAAAGAGGACATTGAAGTCAAGTGAGTGTGTGTATGTGTGTGTGTGTGTGTGTGTGTGTGTGTGTGTGTGGATGCATGTGCATCCATGTTTGCAGCTGTAGTGAATTTGCGCTTGTTTAATTCAGTCACTTAACCAGTCATTCATTTCAGTGATAGTTGTGTGTTTGGGTGTTTTCTGTACATGTATAGGGGTTGTGTGATAAGGGCTGGGTTGAAATGTTTTACATACTAATGCACTTCTGATGTATATGCCGACACCAAAACCTTTTTGGATACCTTACTTTGAGAAATGTCAATGTCATATGTTGAAAAACAAGCAGCTACATAACAACTTTGCCTAATATCTGAAACTAGTGAAATTTTGACTTAAATCCAGAACTCTCTGGTCAAAGAATAAGTAAATAAGATTATGAATCTGATGTGTGTTTATTTCAAATCTTTGTGTTACCACAGGATTCCAGATTTGAAGGCAAACAACCGAATATGTGTCAAGTTCCCCTTTGTTCCCTACAAACCTGGTAACAAGACTCTCATGGCCAACTTTGAGTGCTCCACCTTCAGACACATCAAGGGCAGCTGCACTGTCGATGTAAAGCTGTAATTTCTCTGTATCGCTGAGTAAGAGTCACCAACGTTGTAGGTTCAAGTTTGTATCTTGCTCTATCACAGAGAAGGGAAGCTGCAGTCAGTTTAGATTTACAATGGTGACTGCAAAGAAAAACCCATAAAAAACTTCCAGCAGAGCTCTACTTACTGTAGTTGTGTTCACAGTTTTCCTGTGCAATGAGGGATTAGTACCAACATTTTAGGTGCACTTACTTTCAGTTTAACCTGTAAATAAAGTGGTTTAGATCATCTGAATTATATATGGATATACTCGGACTGCTCCTGTACTGTATGTTGCCCTGTTGGACTTTGCTCTAGTGAGTTTGCTTTGTTCCCAGATCTTAGAAATTGCCCAGTTGAGTATAATGTTACCATAATCTTGCATTGCCAAACCTATCTCTATAGCGTTGGGTAGGAAGGTCTGGCTCCTCCACACATGCATTCAATTTCTTTAAACCAATCACAATCGCCATTTTAAGCGTGTAGCTTGCTAGCTCTGCGTTTGTTGTTGTTTCCCAGCAACACACAGAGCGGAAGGTGAGTTTCAAAGCCTGACCTGGCATGTCAGGCTTTAGCCTGGAAATGTACTTCTGTTGATCCAGACTAAGGTTACCATAACCAAAGGAAAAGTTGCATAAAGATGAGAAAACCAACCCCCAAGTTGTTATAAACCAGAATTGCCCTTTAAATCTAGAAATGTTTGTATAGCCAACGTACACTTAAATATGACACATCTAATGGTATTTGCTCCAATAAATATTTATTAATATTAATATAAAAAATTATTGTGACTGTCTTAAAGCTCCTATGACATGCTGCTTTTTGGATGCTTTTATGCCTTAGTGGTCCCCTAATACTGTATCTGAAGTCTCTTTTATAATGACCTTAGTGGTCCCCTAATACTGTATCTGAAGTCTCTTTTATAATGACCTTAGTGGTCCCCTAATACTGTATCTGAAGTCTCTTTTATATAGACCTTAGTGGTCCCCTAATACTGTATCTGAAGTCTCTTTTATATAGACCTTAGTGGTCCCCTAATACTGTATCTGAAGTCTCTTTTATATAGGCCTTAGTGGTCCCCTAATACTGTATCTGAAGTCTCTTTTATATAGACCTTAGTGGTCCCCTAATACTGTATCTGAAGTCTCTTTTATATAGACCTTAGTGGTCCTCTAATACTGTATCTGAAGTCTCTTTTATTAAGGCCTTAGTGGTCCCCTAATACTGTATCTGAAGTCTCTTTTATATAGACCTTAGTGGTCCCCTAATACTGTATCTGAAGTCTCTTTTATTAAGGCCTTAGTGGTCCCCTAATACTGTATCTGAAGTCTCTTTTATATAGGCCTTAGTGGTCCCCTAATACTGTATCTGAAGTCTCTTTTATATAGGCCTTAGTGGTCCCCTAATACTGTATCTGAAGTCTCTTTTATATAGACCTTAGTGGTCCCCTAATACTGTATCTAAAGTCTCTTTTATATAGGCCTTAGTGGTCCCCTAATACTGTATCTAAAGTCTCTTTTATATAGGCCTTAGTGGTCCCCTAATACTGTATCTGAAGTCTCTTTCCCGAAATTCAGCCTTGGTGCAGAATTACAGCCACTAGAGCCAGTCCCACAATGAGCTGTCCTTAGGACATGCCATTTCTGTGTCTGTAGCTTTAAATGCTAATGAGGAAGAGAGAGGGGGGCAAGATGGATGGTGAGGGTGTGGCCTTGACCAGCTTGCCATGGGCAAAGCAGAGAAAGGGGAGGGTAATGCCGCGTTCTATTTACCTCGGAACTCGGTTTTAACAAGGTCAAAGTCGTAAACACGCCCCCTGACCTCGGATTTACGAGCTCAGAACTCGTACAACCTCGCAGTAGCCCGAGTTCAAAATCCAAAATGGCTGCCCCCTGTATCAACAGTTGTGAAAAGCTGCAGTAACATAAATTTATAAGCACTTCTGTCTTATTTGTGTCACTAAATCAGTCGTTGACATGTTGTTACGCTGTTTGCATGCACAAAAAACAGCGTAATGCGTTGTTATCAACTGGTATTGCTAACAATAGCTAACCGGGCTAGAGCTAATGAAAACAATGAAAATCCAACTTTTAAATAGAACGCATTCAACTCGGGTATGACGTCATTCCCAGTTACGGCTTCCGAGTTCCGAGGTAAATGGAACGCGGCATAACTGTTCCCCTTATGACATTATAAAGGGAAGATTCCAGATTGGCCCATCTGAGCTTTCATTTTCTCAAAGGCAGAGCAGGATACCCAGGGCTCGGTTTACACCTATCACCATTTCTAGCCACTGGGGGACCATAGGCAGTCTGAGGGAACTCATATTAATGTTAAAAAAACTCATAAAGTGACATTTTCATGCCATGGGACATTAAAGGTCTGAGTTAGAGCCCAACTTACACTGAATGGTGGAGGTGGATACTGATAACTTTCTTACCAAAGAAATGCAGTGGAAGCTGGGTATTTTACGCTTGAACAAAATACATATTCTTAACAGACACGTCACCAATATATCTACTCAGTTATGACGCTGCAGTGATTTTGGAATCTGCTGGAGAAACAGTGTAGAGCTGATGCTATCTATAAATAACTTTACACACTTTGGCCACACATACACTGATATAAAAATGTGATGAACCAGTATTAGCCTGCAGTACATTTAGACCGGTGGTGCCACTTCAGGTACAACATTTTATCAGGAAATCATGTAAAGGGAAAGTTTACGTAACTAAAGAATGCACTGACATACAACAGAGGAGTATACTCACTCCACCGTTGTCTCAATTTGTTATGTTCAGGGTCCAATTTAAACTGCAGTCTTCTAAAGTCTTAGCTTTAACTGCACCAAAAAATCAATGCACATGCTTGGTCCTGTGAGCTTGAGTTCACATGTTTCCTTGTGGCTAATGACTGAATAAAAAAAAAAAAAGGTTTTATTGAATATGTTGGCAACCCGCACAAATAAAATGTTATTGAAAGCCTTGTGTCCTTTGTCTTTAATAGTGACGTTATAGATCTTTCTGTAATTACACTGCTGTTATAATAAAATTAAATGTGTTAATTGGTTCCCAACCTGGGGGTCAGGTTCCTGCAGACATCTGAGGGGTCATCAGATGATTTAAGGGATAAGAAAGACAAATACATATTTCTGTAACAATATTTGGTCTATTATACAGACCTTTCTCAATTTTTTTGTATTTGTCTTGTAAAATAGTAGCATATTTTACCTCCTCAGGCCTCTCTAAATCCTTCACATGAAACTATCCAAGAAGGAAGAATAGCTCTTTGTCCACACTAAGATCATGACCAATAGTATGATGAGCGTTCACACAAATCCAATAAAAGCTGGCACATGCACATAGTACCTAATAAACAAAACAAAACTTTTTTACGGGAATATATGAGGTAAAGCATTTTGGATTCCATTGAAACATAATGGTACTTTTATGTAATATCATGACAACTAATTATCCAAGAAACCAGGGCAAGACAAAAAGATTTATAGTACCTCTTTCTAAAAATAGAAACAACTGCTGCTTTTTGTCTAATGGTGCATTCACTGCTGTTGGAAAGATGGGGTGGAGACCAGCTTTTACTTAAAGGTCCTATGACATGCTTTTTGGATGCTTTTATATAGACCTTAGTGGTCCCCTAATACTGTATCTGAAGTCTCTTTCCCGTATTCAGCCTTGGTGCAGAATTACAGCCACTAGAGCCAGTCCCACAATAAGCTTTACTTAGGATGTGCCATTTCTGTGTCTGTAGCTTTAAATGCTATTGAGGAGGAGAGAGAGCAACTGCCATGCTTCGCTTGTTTTCAAGCAATGATGTCTCTCTCTTTCTCATGGACAGGCCAAATTCTCTGAGCGGGCAGAGCAGAAAAAGGAGAGGTAACCTTGCTCCTTATGACATCATAAGGAGGAGATTCCAGATCGGCCCATCTGAGCTTTCATTTTCTCAAAGGCAGAGCAGGATACCCAGGGCTCGGTTTACACCTATCACCGTTTCTAGCCACTGGGGGACCATAGGCAGGCTGAGGGAACTCACATTAATGTTAAGCACCTCATAAAGTGAAATTTACACTTTCTTGTACACTGTACAGAAACAGAATGTATTTTAAGAGCAAGTGGCAAAATAGGTCCTTGCCACTTGCTCTTAAAAGACATTCTGTTCTGTGCAGAGTATGGGCAGAAAGTCCCAAGGTCAAAGTAGGAGGCACCTCCAAAGTTATATGTATATATAATTTATATATATATATATATATATATATATATATATATATATATATATATATATATATATATATATATATATATATATATATATATATACTGTATATAAATTATTAATATATATAGAAGAATGTGTGGTAAAGGACCTTTTTTTGCCACTTGCTCTTAAAAGACATCTATTGCTACATTCTACAATGTTACATCCAATTTGGCCACCAGAGCGCGGATTACGCTCATCTAAAGTTTTATAATCTCCAAAGGTCTTAAACACAGTGTGAAAAGTGAAACGAAAACGTTACTCCCCCAACAAGCAGCAAACTGAGAAGTTACTACAGTCAGCTACCCTGCCAGTTCCTTAAAATGAAGTACTTAATACTATTGACAGACATGATGGCTTTGTTTTTTCATCTTTTCAGTCTTTTAGTTTTGTGTAAAGTCTATGGTGCTAAAACAGTCTCATACGTATATTTGCAACTTGTAAAACACAATTCACAAATGAATACAGAGTGATATGTATTCATAAATCTGTGTTGTATCTGTGCCTCTACTTTGTCACTTGTGAACTACAATTCACAAATGAATGCAGAGCAATTTGTATCCGCAAATGCGTATCTGTGTCCGTGTGTCTAATTTGTAACTTGTATTTCATCATTTGTAAATGAACTTAGTATTTTTCAATGTAAATATATGTGTACATGTCCTTCTATTTGTGTGGGTAATTTTTAGACTGTTTTTCCGCGCCGTTGTTGCCACTTAACAATTTGTGTCTCAAATGACGATCCCAGCACTCTCCAGTAGAGGGAGGTAAACCGCTGTTAAACTACATAGAAGCCCATGAAGAAGCCTCGTTAAATGTTTCAGAGACGCTGGCAGAATCTAATTGACGTTCCTCCGGGTAAGTTAATATTATTAGGACTTTGTCATCAAATAAATTGCATTTATGTTTTCAGCATCATTGTTGCAGTGCATTTACAATTTGCTTTATGTTACGTTCACGTTCTTGTAGAGCGATGCTAACTTAGCTTGTTAAAGTCAGCCCTATAACATGGGCTTTGTATGGAATTGGCAGTCTGACATGTTATTAAACTCTGTTTAAACTGTTAGTGGGCCCAGTTGTAAAGCTAGTGAATATATTTGGTATCATATGAAACTAGATGATCTAAGGAATCAATCGATGATGTTGCAAGTTAAAATATAAATCAGAATCAGAATCAGAAAGGGCTTTATTGCCAAGTACGTTGCACATACAAGGAATTTGTCATGATGCTGTTGGTGCATGTCACACATTCAAATATAAGAAGGATAAAAAAGAATATAAACAATATAAGTATAAACATATACACACAGAATGTATTAATAACGATAAAATAAGTAAATAAATAGTAAAATAAGTTAAAAAGTAGTAAAAAGGAACGCTACAGGAGAGTAGGTACAGTGGCATGAGGAGCCCGAGGTGGGGTGTGGAGAGAGTCAGGGTGGTTTCCGGGCCTTGTTGATAAGACTAGTGGCGGAGGGGAAAAAACTGTTCATGTGGCGTGTGGTTTTGGTCCTGATGGACCTCAGCCTCCTGCCAGAGGGGAGTGGCTCAAAGAGTTTGTGTCCGGGGTGGGAGGGATCGGCCACAATCTTTCCAGCAAGCTTCAGAGTCCTGGTGGCGTAAAGGTCCTGGAGCGGCGGCGGATTGCAGCCAATCACCTTCTCTGCTGACCGAATGACACGCTGCAGTCTGCCCTTGTCCTTGGCTGTGCTAGCAGCGTACCAGATGGTGATGGAGGATGTGAGGATGGACTCAAAAGAATTTAAATGTAACATTTGCTCGACATATCGTAAATGTTTATTAGTACAATAATTGTCACGCACCGGGTTAAATACAGTACATGCTGTTCCTTTATTCAAGACTAAATGTATGTGCAGTTGTACACCGTGATAAAACATGATAGCCTAGTTTAATCTAACACTGAATCTGCCGTGTTTTACAGATCTGACTAACCACTGATGAGGTGTACTTGGACCCACCAGACTCTCCTCACACTATGAGAAACCATCAGGAGGAAGTTAGTGCTCGACAGGTGTCACTTCTCAACTGCTCAGTAACTAAAGTATCAACAGCTAGAGTGGACTGTACTGTGTCCATAGACATTGATCAGGCTGTGTGAAAGGGACTCTTGTTTCACAAAGTAACTTATTGTCATATCTATGCTGTGAAATGTTTGTCAAGCTGCAGATTAGATTTAATACCCTTTCAAAATACTTTTGTTTTATTCATATTGTCATCTGTCAAACAATAAAGTTGAACTTTTAAACAAATGTTTTGTGTTGCTTACTGTCACTATTACCTGTCTTAAAGGATTAGATTTTTATAGTCAGGATGTTAAATGGACTTAGTGTTTGACCCTTCTACATGCATTAAATCAGACATACAGTCTTTGTGAAAACAAATATATAACACTTAAGGAGCCTTACTACTAGACTTTAAAATGACCAAACCCTGCTTAGAGAAAAGGACTTTGTTCATAGTCAATGAAATGGAACTATAAAGTGTGTATACATAATGCACACAGAAGTACATGTTAACTATCCAGATCATGTCCTCCACCAGTCAAAAGGCTTTCTTTTCTACTGAGGATGTGTCAGCTGGTAATGTAGGCTCTCAGGTCACAGAAGTCATCCTGTGGATACTGACTCTTTCCTGATGCTGCTGTGTTGTCTTCAGACCATCGCTTGGCAGAAGTATGACACCTGTCCCATAATACCTTCATACTGTGAGGAGAGTCTTGTGGGTCCAGATAAACATCATCAAACAGGTATTCAGGACAGCATCTGATCAGTCCGATCTGTAAAACACGGCGGATTCAGTGATTAAACTGTCTTTTTTTTTTGTCAGGGTGTACATCTGCACATACATTTTGTCTTACAGGAGAAGCATGTATTTAACCTGGTGCATGGCAATTACTGTACTAATAAACATGGTTACAATACGTCGAGCAAATGTTGAATTTTTATTTGTTATAGTTTAACTTGGAACATCATCTGAAATATGTAGTTATGGCAACAGCTACAGTGTAAAACATGATCAATTATTTTTATTCTGATTTCTTGAGGTGAGAGAGACTCATTTGAAAATGGCTTAACTTTGGAACCTTATTTTATATATCCCTGTTATGGACAAGCATGACGTGGTTGGTATCAATGGATTTCTTAGATCGTCTAGTTTCAAATTGGAGAAAGGCTTGGCTTCTACCGTATAAGTACTGTGTTTCTAACAAAGCTAAGGAAGTACAACTCAAAATGTTACATAACATATACCCTAATCACTAATCACCTTCTTGTTGCTAGATTTACCGACATTGACTCTTCCTGTACATTTTTTAAACAGAATATTGAAACAATATCTCACCTTTTTTTTGATTGTGAAATTTCCAAAAGATTTTGGACAGATTTGGAGTCTTACTTTTTTTGAACCTACCAACTTTATCTACTCCTTTAACCTTAACGATATAGGTTTCTACGATAATTCAGGTAATGGTGCTCTTGAATATCTAATTAATTTTGTTATTCTGTATGCAAAATTCTATATTCACAAGCATACATTTTTTAACTCATCTCCTAATTTTGTACCTTTTCTCATAGAATCTACTGAAGTCACTTAGAACTTTGGATAACAAAAAAGTATCAAAATTGTGGAAACTGTAGAGCTTTTTTTCCCCTGAAACCTCTGACTAACTGTAAATGTATAAATGTTATTTCTCGTTTGTATTGCCTCGTATGTTTCTATTTATTTACTTTTTTATTTTCATAAGTTTGTGCACTTGTTGTTCACGTGCTACCATTGCTTACCTGATTTTTTGTAAACCACATTTTGTCAATAAAAAAAAAAAAGACCAAATGATGAACAAATGATACCAATATATTCACTAGCTCGCCTACAGGTTTAAGGAGTGCTTAATAACATTTAAGACTGCCCATTCCATACAAAGACCAGGCAAAGCACATGTACCTTCAAGCTGTAGGCTACAAGAACGTGAACGTTAGCACGCTCCAAAAAGTAGGAAACTGTCACTGCTGCCATAACAACACAAAGCAAATTGTAATTGCACTGCAACAATGATGCTGAAAACATAAATGTAATTTATTTGACGACAAAGTCCTAATAATATCAACTTACCCGGAGTAACGTCAAATAGTTTCTGCAAACCGTCTCTGAAAAAATGTACAAGACTTTTTCTTGGGCTTCTATGTAGTTTAACAGCGGTTGGCATCCATAAGTGTTGCATTACCTCCATCTACTGGAGAGTGCTGGGATCGTCACTGGAGACACAAATTGTTAAGTGGCAACAACAGCGCGGAAAAACAGTCTCAAAAGTACCTACACAAATAGAAGGACATTTACACATATATTTACATTGAAAAATACTAAGTTCATTTACAAATGATGAAATACGAGTTACAAATTAGACACACGGACACCGATACGCATTTGCGGATACAAATCGCTCTGCATTCATTTGTGGATTGTGTTTGCAGATACAAATCGCTCTGCATTCATTTGTGAATTGTAGTTCACAAGTCACAAAGTAGAAGCACAGATACAACACAGATTTACGAATACAAATCACTCTGTAATCATTTGTGAATTGAGTTTTACAAGTTGCAAATACGTATGAGACTGTTTTAGCACCATAAAAGTCCATTAAAGTATTGTTTGTATATGTGTGTGTGTGTGTGTGTGTGTGTGTGTGTGTGTGTGTGTGTGTGTGTGTGTGTGTGTGTGTGTGTGTGAGGAGTTAGGGTGAGGCTCTGTAACTAATCTCTTGAGATCATACCGGTAGGCCTACATCAGTGGCGGATCTAGAAAATTTTACATGGGGTGGCGAAGGTGTAGCGAGAGATCTTGGCAGAGTGGCAGGGGAAGACGGTACATAGGAACCCCCATATGTAAACACACCGCTAAGCCCTACTTTGCCCCGCAACACCCTGCTACACCTTTAACTGCTACAACTATTATTTCTAGTAATAGTTCCATTATCTAAATTGTTACTATAATTGAAGCGGTTTATCATACCAACTGCTATAATTATTATGAATCATTATTCTCTATAGCTGTATATCTGTTTCCGTCTCTGTGTCCCAACCGGCAGTGGCTGATTGCTGCCCACCAAGAGCCTGGGTCTGTCTGAGGTTTCTGCCCAAAAGGCTGTTTTTCACTGAGTGACATGACATGTTATGCTACTGTACTGCAATTTATATGGAAGAAGAATATAAACAAACCATATGGTACAGGGGTAAAGGCCTCTTCCTCCTTGTCATCTTCATCTGCCTGAGGCTTTGACTTACTGGCCAAGGAGACCTTGCGTCACCTTAGATCCAGGAATAGGGATGATTAAGCCAGCTCCCTAACATCTTTGTCATCGTTATTCAGCATGTTCAGAAGGTGGGAAATTCGCATTCTGGTACAAATCCATATCACTTTTGGTACCCCCAGCCCCACTTCCAATTGGGGGTGAAAAATGATATCTTGGGGGCTATGTGTGTTAAGTCCAAACCACTTTCGCACTAAGCTCACTGTTTTGTTATTCATTTCACTCAGCACTTTCTGTTGGATATGAACGTTGGAGAACAGATGTACTTTAGATAGCGCCACCTGTCTAATAGCCTCCAACTTCGTAGTCAGTGGAAGTGGATATTTGTCGATCATGTCCAACTTGGACGTGAAATCGGCCAGGATGTTGTTTGCTTTCTCCTTCCATTCACCTGCAATGTTCATTTTGTGTCCAAGATAGGTGTATGTCTCATGCAGAGAATATACACGTATAGGTTTTGTCACTACAGTGAACACTGGACATTTGTCAGTTTTGTACACTCCTCTCATACAGAATAGCACATTTTGTTACTTTAAAGGGATACTTTATAAACTTTGATACTTTGTATCAGTAGAAACACGGTAGTATTTTTGAATGACCGTGCTTCCCTCCCTCATGTCCACCTGAGAGGAGAGATCTCTGTATTGTGTGTATGGAAAAAAATCAATGACCGATGACGTAAAAAGACGATTTTTGCGTCATCAGAAGATTTTTGCCCAGAGGCTACAGCCAGTAGTAGGAGCTACTTCCGCATAGCCCATAGGGGGTTGGACTGTCGGCTTTTTCCGGAGATTGCCGAGGTAAAAACGAGTGTCAGCCATCTTGAATCATCGCTTAGCTTCTCAGCAGAAACTGTTAGATAGATAGATTTATTCTTGCTGAAGGAAATTTTAGAACAACAATTATGTGCATTCAAACTACCGCACACGTGTACCACCGGGATACATTGGTACAGATCGGAGAATATGCAGGAATCTTTATAACAGACGGAATACTCAACACACTACCAAGCTTCGCCCGTCGGCTATCGAGACCAGCGGTGTTGCTCGATGCATCTGGCCGGTAAAGGGACAGCGGGGAACGTTGAACGAATGTGTCGGTGGAAAGCTAACGCTAGCTGCCCACCTGTTCCATCAATCCTGTTTGCAAGTGTCCGCTCATTAGACAACAAACTGGACTACATCCAACTTCAATGAAACTCCCAACGCGAGTTCAGAGACTGCTCTCATTTTGTTGTTGTGGAAATATTGCTGTACTGGACTGTCCTGGCCGACCATTCTACATCCCACGCAAATTTACGGCAGTGTTATTACTCGGTGTTTATACCACAGCCCACCAAGCGCTAATGCTAGTAGCTATGTGTTAGCTGAATTGTCTCCGAGCTGTACGGAGCATATGTGTGTGCACTAAATGTAGCCTGTTTCGTATGTCGTTTTTATATAAGGTCGTTTTTATATATTTTAAATGTGTAACACCACTTGAGCCACGGTGAAACGTTGTTTCGTGTATATGGTTGAAATGACAATAAAACACACTTGTTGAGTTGATCGTCTCACTGTCTGTCTGCAAAGGGTAGGCGTGGCTTGGGAGTAGATGCTAAAGCAGCGAAGCAAGTGAAATTCTGCATTCTGGCATACTTGGTGTCTTTCATCCACATGAGCCAAAAACACATTTTCTGGCTTTTCTCGGCCAAGAAGCCACCAATTTCTAAAAGACATTCACATTTCTACTACATACGTGACCCAATTTAAAGATATATTCATCTTTCCAATGGTGAAATATCCCTTTAATCTCCACGCCTGACCATTCCAGAAAAAAGCCTGTCCTAGTGAGCATGCTTTTAATCACGCTCTCTTCTCTATAGGCAATCTGGACATCATCTGCATAGCCCTGTTCTGGGATAGGAAATATCGTGCAAGGGAGGGCACATTGACCTATCCACTTTTGCCAATGGTCGATGGCAATTATAAAATGAATTGCACTCCAAGGAAGGACACACAGGTTTGTGGAACTATCTTTGTGGGGACCCATCATTGACATAATGCATTCCCTAGCCCCCTACCCTAACCTTAACCATCACAACTAAATGCCTAACCTTAACCCTTACCCTTACCCTTACCCTTACCCTCACCCTAACTATAACCTAATTCTAACCCTAATCCTAAAACCAAGTCTTGTGGGGTCGAGCATTTTGGCCCCACAAAGCTATCGGGACCCCACAAGTATACTAGACTCCTGGTTTTTGGACCCCACAAATATAGTTAAACAAGCCAAGACAGACACACGCACACGCAGACACACACACACACACACACACACACACACACACACACTCACTCACTCACTCACTGGGAGAGAGAGTGAGAGAGAGAGAGAAAGAGAGAGAGAGAGAGAGAGCGAGAGAGAGAGAGAGAGCAAGCTGTTATTGTAGAGTGGAGAGGAGAAGGATCGCTTTGTGACGGGCGCGGACAACTGCACGACTGGTATGAACAGCCAGGCACGCGATCAGGCACGAATCTACACTTCACAGCTATTCGCTGCGCTTCAGCGAGCGGTGTGTTCCTGGTGTAAGTCAGACTGAATGATAGAAATATGTGTTTCATCCCCATCTAAAAACTTTCATTTTGAAAAAAGAAAAGAACTTGAAGCTATAATCTGTATTATTATAATAACAATGTATCTGATAATTATTCAGAAACAGTGTGTGGTCAATTGTAGTGACGAACCTATAGAAAATGATTACCTAAATCTGAAGCTCAAATCAGCTTTCCAGAGTTTTTTTTTTATCAGTTGTAGCTCGTTGTTTATTTGCCCGTCCACAACTGTTATATATCACATACTGTTTTGGTTCTCTCTCACCTCGCTCATATCATTGTTTTCGGGCACAACAGGCAGCTGTTTTCAAAGAAAAAGCTCTAAAGATCCACAGTACACTACCTGCTCAGCACCAAGACACTAGCTGGTGAACACAGTGGAGCATTTAGCAGCTAAAGCAGGGCTCATCACCAACTTTTTAAAGAGGTTGCCAGGCTTGTCAACCAGGCATAAGCTTTTGGTTGTTGAAATTGGCAATACGGTTTCCATGTTTTAAACTGCCTATATTTGTGGCAATTCATTTCTTATGTAACTATACCACACATTTTAATAATGAAGCAATGAGAGAATGGCTGGCAATATAATTTCCCTCTCAAATAGGCGTGCAATGGATCACAAAACTCAAGTCTTTTGTGACTCAACTTGAGAACTTGAGATGAGAAAATAGATGAGAAAAGGGTATTTTACAATAACTTTGAATGCACCACAAAGTTTACCAGTTTTAAGTAAACGCAACCTTTATTCACGTTTGTGTCTTTTTTATGACAACAGCAGTGACCATAGTGTTAATTTGTATCTTTCAGCTCATAGCTTTAGCGGCAGTCAGACTGTTGTACGTCCAGCTGTTGGAATCCTCTACGGTGAAATACAGTTACACTTTTCCACCGTTTAGCTGTCAGCATTTTAACCGTGTTTAATCCAGTTACTACTGTAGCTAACGGTAGGCTAACGTTGCTGCAAGTGTAACGTGTTATTAGTGCGTGGTGTGAGCGTGTCAGCTGCGTGGCATTTCCGTTCTTATTTTGGCTCCCATGTTAACAGGTTAGAGCTTGCACGCTGCCTGCGTGACACTGCCTGCGTGACAGGCTACAAAATATTCTGTAGTCTATTCAATACTGCCGACGTCTTTGCTGTTATAAAATCAGTATATACAGTATTTATGTTTAACATGAAGTATAGGCCTACTACTGCTTGAGTTCAGTATATTTCAATGGGAAACATACATGTGTACAGACACGTTTCTCGTGTGCAAAGACTTAGAAAACGCCACGCAACTGACACACAACAGAAACGCCACGCTCACGCCACACAGGCAGTGTGCAGGAGGCCTAACTTCTGTTTCGGAGCATCAGAGAGCAGCGCAGGCATTTAAGTGGCACCATGATGGGGCACCGAAATCCACGTTGCTATGTCATTTGGTACATACCGGGCACCGGTGCCATATTAGCACCGCATTTTAACATGCGCCGTTAAAGTGAACAGAAAACTGTGTTGCCTGTATATTTTCACGGCAAACGTGCGTGTGTGAAAATGTGTTGCTCATGAGCGTAGTGTTTAAACTTTATGGAGACAACCAAAGAAAATATTGACTTCTTTTGTAATAAGATTTTCCAGTTTTGTAAGTTTTGATTTGTTTTTATACATAAAAACAAACAAATACTGAACAGGTGGTTGCCTAAGGGCCACAAAACGATTGCCAATTGACTCGATCTGGTTGCCAAGGGCAAGCCCTGTAAAGAGCCAGATATTTTCCTCTGGAGTTGGTGGAGACCAAAAACAGTTCACTAGGCTACTCCCCCGATACTGTAAGTCACCACAAATCATTAAGGAATTAGCAGTAATTTTCTGTAATTATTGTACAGATTACTCACTTTTTGTTTCCAAATTACATTTTGTTCTCAACGCCTGGGCTGAGCTGAATGTGAAAATGTGATGGCACCATATGGTGTCATCTACTTACACAGACAAATGTTCTGGTATGTCAGTTAATCTTTATTGTCCCACATGAGGACATAGTTTTTGCAAGGGAGCGTAAAAACACAATAAAACAAGAAGTGTATGTTTTGCTCGCAATACAACATACAATATAAAGTTAATTTATTTTATTAATCAAAAATGTCCTTGATTTAACCTCAACCATGTTAATAAACAATCATTTATTAATCATCAAAATGCAATATTGGATGGACAAGGGCTGAACAACACAAGTAAAGGAGTTATTTATATCATAAAAACAAGTGAGTTGAAGTTAAATTAAACAAAACAATCATTTAGTGTGTGTTTGAAAAGTAAAATAGACTAAGTTCTCTGTGTGTAGCGTTAGCTGTAACTTCTCGTGTTACATTTAGGTGAAGTCAAAACTCAATCAGGTCATCAAGATGAGTAAATTCCTTCCAGGCTCCATCCCCCCAAGTTCTGCATAAGCTTTAATACCCAGAAGCCTCAGGACCTTTCCCAAAGTTCTTCAGCACCTTATCTAAACATTCTGATGCCTTTGGAGCTGAGAAACTGGATCCCCAATAACAGAAGGCAAAGTTGCAAATTATTTAAAAAAAATTAGGACCTGGGGATTTGCTGTACCACATCTTTACAGGATTTCAATATGCCACTAAGATACATATCCCAGAGTGTAACAATTCCCTTTTCCATCCAGTCCCTCCATAACATGGGATATCTACCAACACATAACTTTGGATTCCACCAGATACTTGATGAGGCATTTAGATATGGATCCAATTAAAACTAGAGATTATGTGTTTTTGCCTCACCATATAGTTTGACAGACAGGCTTTTTAGGGGTGATAATGGGGCAAGAACAGATTGCTCAATACAAAACCAGGGTGTGGCTCTCTCAGGAGGAAATGACCAGTGTGCCAGATGCCTTAAATTAAAGCCTAGTAGTAATACAACATTTTTGGTGTACCCAAAAATCAGTCGGTCTTTGTAATTTATCAGAAAGTAGTCTGGTTTTTTTTACCATTCCATATCAATGTCCTTGTTACACTGTCACACTTTTAAAAATATGACAGGGAGACCTCAAGAGGAAGAGATTGTATAAGGTAATTCAGCTTGGGAACACAAACAATTTTTTATTCCCTCCATGATTTTGTGGCCTTTTTTTTGAGATGGTTGAAGCCCAAAATGCCTGGTTCTGCGGGAGCTTTTGGTAAAAAAAATGCAATCGAAGTTGCGATGTCTTTTGTATTTTTGTTGCCAGAGACAGTGAAAATTGCTTAAAAAAGTTGCGACTTTTTTGGTATACTTAATGAAAGGAAACTTGTTTTGGGGAGAATAAAACTACTCTGGGCTGAGATTTCCTAGTAACCTTACCAAAAAGGCTCAGGATGCTGCAAAGGCTATAAAATAATAATTTCATCAAATTTGAACATATGTGTCAGTGGCTTGTTGATTTTTACATTGTTAGTTCATTTCCTAACCTGGGCTGGGACACACATTCATACGTTTGATGAAGTACTTATTGGACTTTAACTTATCATTGCACTTACAATAACAAGCGTAGCTGTCCTCAATTTAGGTCTTCGTGTACGTTTCATCTCCAGTTTTTCCTGCATCCACCGTGTGTGTTTGTGTGTGTGCGTGCGTCAGTCGCGGGGGGAACTGAGCATCAGCCCCGCCGGCTGCAGAGAGCCGACAGGATTGATACAGCAGCCGCTTTCAGCGACTTTAGAGTGTAGAAATGTTACAGCGTACATTGATGCTAAAATGTATACCGGTTGGCAGGACAGTCTGAAACGGTTTTTCACTGTACATTTTGTTGGTAAAGTGAGATGTTTGATTCACACACGTCTCGTCTTCATATCAGAAAACAAGGAAATTAATTTGGCAACATACATGTGTTACGTCAACCCGTTCTCACTCCCGCTTGGTCACTGGTCCTCAGAGTCACATACTGATGCAACGTCTGGCACATGGGAATTGTTGCAATCATCACATTGCGAAATCCTGGAGGGACTGATTTTTTAACACGCTTGGTTAACACCTAACCAAGCGTCCATATTTTACACAATGGGAGTGAGAATGTGTTGGAAATGCACCTGATTGGAAGGCTGTTACTGGGTATTGAGCTGTTAAAGGTAACGCTTCTGACTTGGACCAATTTACCCTATAACCTAAAAAGTAGACAGGTTATAGATCTGCAAGGCTCGGACACAAAAAGCAATATATCATCCGCATGTAACATAAGTTTATGCACCCTCGCTCCCACCATAACACCTGGGAAGGTAGTCTTCCCACTTATGGCTGCTGTCAAAGGCTCTAGACTAAACAAAACAACGAAGGAGAAAGTGGTGAGCCCTGTCTTGTTCCCCTTCCAAGAGCAAAAAGCCTTCTTCAGGGTGTAGCCCCCTTTAGTAAAAATAAAAAATAAGAAAAACATGGGTGTGCAAAACAGAAACAATCATCAGATTTACTGATTATGAAAATTTGTTTTTTTTCTTTAAGTTGTGAGCATTAATTATTTCCCCATGATCCAAGTCACTGCATTACAGCGTCACTTTCTAGAAGCAATGTCCACATTGTTTTAAAGTGACTATTTCTTCCTGTAGGAGGTCTGTTGCAGACAGAACAGGTCAGGTTGCGGCTGTTAAACAAGATTAAATGAGCCAGCTGAAGAGGAAATATATAGTTACACACAGTTTCAACAGAAACATTTGTAAATTATGCAACTTCACTGTAATGGGATAGGCTGGTGAGAAGGCACTGAAAAACTTAAGATAGTCTCTTAGGTCACATAAGGATTCTTGTATAAAATGTAGAATCATTGTGAGAATTTTACAGTATATAGTAGGGGTGGGAATCACCAGATATCATCACGATACTTACAGTATGTCACAATACAATATTATTGCAATTTTAAACATATTGCAATATTCTGCGATATATTGCAATTTACTACCTTTTTTCCAACTTCAAATTTTTCCCAATTTCAAATTATGTTCCCAAAAGGAAACTTTGTCAACATCTGTTTTATCTAAGAGGATACATTTCTCTGTTTGCTCGTCTCACTTAAATTTTATTGCTGCAAAATGGGATTGTCATGCAGACAAACTGACCACAACACGTGTTGTGGTCAGTTTGTCTGCATGACAATAAGATATTAATACTTGGGGTCTGTGTATTGATACAGTATTGCCACGGAAAATATTGCGATACCATGCTGTGTCGATTCCCCCACCCCTAGTTTAAAGCTGATTTTAACTACCATGCTGCTGTTGATATATGATGTTGCATGTTGTGTTCACAACTTGTTTCAAAGTGCCCACAACATCTGTTATTGCAGGTTTAAAGTTACCTGGAAATGCGAAATAAATCTGTACAATAAGCTTCTGCGTTAAAATAGTTTAAACTGAAGCAATGATGCATGCATATGTATATGAATATGTAACCTTCAATCTGATCACAGATACAGCGTTTAAACCTCCAGTAAGGAGTTTAAAATCCAGGAAGCAAGACGTTACATATGTTAATTTGAGATGGGGTTGGGCTTCCCAGGTATTTTGATGTCAATAAAAACGCAGTCACCTGTCAGAGAGAGAGCATGCCAGTGTGTGTTTGACTGTCATTACATTGTCATCTCCTATTCTAAGAGGCAAACCATGTCTGGAACAATGAAAGAATCTGGTAAGTACAACATAGTTTTTAACAAAGCTATCTGGTTTAAGTTTAGTTCATTTGCATGCATTGTATAAATAAAGTCCTTAAAGTTCCAGGGTTATGCATACAACTCAATATGGACTTCACATTTTATTAAAATTAAATCTGTCTCTTTAGCTGCTAGACTCTTCACCATGTTTATCAGCTTGTAACTAAGTCTGTTTAGTGCTGAGCCGGAAAATGTACAGTAGGTTAATTAAATACAAACAAAAAAAACAGCTGCATGCTGATGCTGTAAGTCTGATGGCAGTGAGACTAAAAGCCCAAAAAAGACCAATGAGCTGAGGTTAAAATGCTCTGTAGAGCTGAGGATAACTGAAAAGTTAAGGTGATAATTCCCTGTGGGTTCATCTCAACAAGCAACATCATGTTAGTCATTGAATCCATTATCCGTTAATATAAAAATATTGATGTGAAAGTGCAACTTTAAGGTTTAAAACAAGTTGGTTAAAAAGGAACAATGGAAAACTAAACTTCAGGAATTGTATCATCATTTCAGGTGCAGGTGCAATGCTATTTCAGACTTTCTGTGTCGTGTTCATGTTGTCTCAAACTTGTCTCCTAGTGAGCACACAGCTTTGAATACATTTGCCTCTTACAGCTTAAACTGCTTTAATTATTATCAGGAGATTAGAGGCACACATCAGTTAGTGTGTGAATGTGACATTACCGCGTGCTGTCAAGGGTTGACACTTTCCCAGGCTGTCGTTCAGAGGGCTTAAGGTGGAGGCAGGTTTTTTTTCCTTCTCTCATCCTGTCCTGTTGCGTCCCATCTTCACGCATTTTTCACCACATACTGTAACTCTACATCAATGACATTTTACACTCTGCCAAGCATATTGTTTCCTAACCGCCCATCCACCCAGCCCTGCCCTAGTTTCTGTCACTATACTATTTCATCACAGTCACCTGTAACATGCTGAGGCAGTTTGTTGACCTGGACTCACTGAGCCATCTCAGGCAATGTTCACACTTGGCATCTTTTGTAGCTGCCAGCATCTGTTTTACATTATAATACAATCAAGTAAACCCTGTTTTCCGGGACTCAGTATCGGTAGATATTCAATATTTAAATCGGATCGGTGGGTCAAAAATGCTGATCGGGACATCCCTAATAATTATTATATGAAAAAAATAATAAATGAAATTAGTTTAATAATTATGCTCTCTCTCTCTCTCTCTCTCTCTCTCTCTCTCTCTCTCTCTCTCTCTCTCTCTCTCTCTCTCTCTCTCTCTCTCTCCCATTTGCCCCCAACCGTCAGCGACAGATGCCCCAGGTTCTCTCTGAGGTTTCTGTCTGTTAAAAGGAAGTTTTTCCTCGCCACTGTCACAACAAATACTTGCCCTTGGGGGAATTGTTGGGTCTCTGCAAATTAGTGTGAGGTCTAGACCTACTCTAATTTTGAATCAGGATTAAGATTTTGGCTCCTAACGATCACAGAAACAGAGAAATCGAGAAAAATGGTACATTACGTTTTGCAAGTAAATTCTTTGTCTTGTGTTCAGAATGAAAACAAAAACTGTAAAAGTATAAAGAGAAATTTCACAGTTCAAGGTGTTTTCACTTTTGATGTGTTTAACTGTTTCACCGTTTCTTCAATTCAATGATTTCCAAAAGTCAACGAGTAATCGTGTTAAATAATCGTGATTTCAATCTTTTTTTTTCCATGATTCACGTATGAATGAGATCTTTGCCTTCTTGGTGATTTGCTCTTTATAAAAAGTGAATAATAAAGTTAAATATTACCAAGGTCACATAAATAAATAAATAAATAAATAAAAGTTGCTAAAAAGTCAAAAACTTGTTATCTTTTTCGGTAGCCTGATGTAGAGAGATTCTATGAACTTTCTCATGTTTGTATGTTGTTCATTTCTTTCAGTCTTTAAGGGAGTGGATCTCCACCCACAGACCAACAACACTAACCACCACACCAGAGAAATCTCCCTGACTCAGCTGATAGTGAGGCGGGGCCAGCCCTTCAAACTGACCCTTAATCTGAGGCAACCTTTCAACGCTTCTGTTCAGCCGCTACGCATCTCTGCAGCGACAGGTCGGTCCTTCATTAAAGTATTTGTTTTAAGTAATTGTTAAAGGTCTATGCGTTCCTACATAGCCAAATGCAATAACTACATATTTAGTCACAATTGAGTTATGACAGAACTCTGACTTTTTAGCATCTCAAACAACATGTACAATTGTCACAGGCAGATTTCCATTTTGATGAACTGGCAATTCAGTTTGTTATTCCACATAACTAAATGAGACATCAAGCCCTGCTAAACCCCTGTAAAGGCAACTTAACTTAGTTTAGCTTAATCTAGTTTAACAGATTTGCAAAAACTGCCATCTCAGCTCCAGTGGAATTCATGTGATTTAGGGGTTAAGCTACATTGAAATCTCATTTAAATGTATAACATTTTTAATTTCAGTATACTGTGGGCTAAATATTAATTGTACACACCTAACAAATCAAAGATATATTTAATCTGTATGAGTGAATGGTTGCAAATGTACAGAACTGCATTCACAAAAGAATAACAGTTAGACTATCTCATAATTACAAGAACCTGATCTCGTAATTTTAAGCTCTTTTCTCATAATTATGGGATAATGTGGCTAATTCTTTTTTTTTCTTTTGTGAATACAATGCGCTTCCATATAACATGTCTCAAAATAAAACTGTTCAAATGTAAGAACAGTGAAACAACCAACCCGGTCTCACGCCAGTTCGTGAAATGGTCACGTCATTTTTATTTATTGATACGTGTACAGGTCACGATTTTCTCGTTTATTTCGTGTACAGGTTACGAATTTCATTTCATGTACTGCCACGGGGAAATTAAACGCCACACGCCGGAAACAACAACGGACGGACCGCCACACGGGGATGCGTTCCCCGGGCGCACAGACACGATCCGCGGTCTCCGTGGCACGCAACAACGGGGACATGAAAGGCCACAACAACGGGACGGTTGAGGATAGGAAAAAAAAGAACTGGGAAAGGAACCGTTGTGGTTAATAACGCGGACGCGATCCCCGCTCTCCGGGGTGAAAGTCCTGTGTTTAGTTATAGGAAGCTGGCAATAAGGTGCCAATTTAAAGATCTGAATCAACACATATTTTAAAAGGTCTATAACACAAGCTTTTTTGGTTCTGGTTCTATCTCAATTGTTTTTTTCTTTCTTTCTTTTAAAAAATATATATTTCTCACAATGATTCTGCTTCCTGTTAACATATAACACATGTTGTACATTTTCCACTGAAGGTTGTCCAAAGGCAGACTCTACATTTCTATGTCTTCTTTATGCTAACCTGAAAACTTTGCACTTTTTTTTCTCAATTTCACTACAAGTACTCTTGGTTTTTGGTCTATTCAAGGGGTTTCTTGACAAAACGTGATCTATCACATCACTGCTTTAACTAGATGGTTTAGTCAGTAAAAAACAATTGTTGGATGGATGTATGGATAGATGGAGAGTATTGGTACAACAATAAATGAAGGTCTGACTCCCTCAGTGGCTCCTCTCTACAGGAAAACGTCCGACTGAGAAACAGGGGACGCTATCATTCTTCGGTGTCCCAGATGTTGTCAAACGTTCACCATCAGCAAAGGCGGTGTGGAAGGTAGAGCTTGACAAGGGTTCCTCCACAATAACAGGCAACCTGATCCTCACCATCACCCCCCCGGCTCACACCCCCATAGGGGAGTACACCATGACTGTGAAGTACAAAGATCAGGAAATGGTTCTGGCGAAGCCTGTGGTGCTCTTCAACCCCTGGTGTACCGGTAGGTTGTCTGTCTGTCTGTCTGTCTAGTATGACTACCACACTGTAAAATACTACTACTAGTTGCAAGTGAAAGTCCTGCATTCAAAATGTTACTTACTGTAAGTAAAAGTATGTACTGTAAGTATAATCAGGAAATTCTTAAAGTGTAAAAGTAAAAGTAATCAATGCAGAAAAATGTTCCCTGTGACTGTTATATTACTATGTATTATATCATCAGATCATTAATACTCATACATTAATGTAAAAGCAGGATTTTACTGTTGTAGTTGGTTGAGGTAGAGCTAAATTTGAACTGTTAACTGATAACTGATGATTATTTTAAAGGAGAATTCCGGCCATTTTTTACGTTAATCTTGATCGCTATAAATACGCGGGTACTTTCGACTGAAAAAACCCCGACCAGAATCGGTGCAGGCAACATGGAGTAGCTGCAGCTACGTGTATGAGCTTCCACTGAGCTAAAACGGCAGTTGTCGGGGCAAGTTTTAGAGTGCCTTTGTGCCTCTTAACAGACACACTCTCTACAGGATGCCCGGTCGGGCCTACCACACAAATCGACACTGCAAAGCCTCCGACTCACCAACACCAGATCGATCACACACAAAATGAATGAGCTACAAATACACACGGAACTGCTGCGTGATAATTATCACAGAAGCCTGGCTGAACACACTTATCACAGATGTCAGCTAGCAGCTAACAGCTAACAGCGGGAGCGTGTCTATGTTCCCCGGGTCCTATGTTCCCCGGGTCCTATGTTACCCGGGTCCTATGTTCCCCTCTTTCTATGAGACTGGGGAACATAGGACCCTATGTCTGTTACTTTTTCCACCATTACTGCCAAATTCAATGGCAAATAGACCTATGTAGGCCTACGGGCTTTTTCTAACCCTGACCCTAACCCTTTTTGGGAAAAACGGGGAACATAGGACCTTTTTTCTAAAAAAGGGGACCCGGGGAACATAGAGATGACCATAACAGCTAGCAGCTATAACAGGACGAGCTACCTACCGGCAGTTGAAAACACATCTTGTTGTCACGTACGGGCCCTGTTCATGTTGCATTTTAATTGCATTTTGTATCTGTTAAGAGGAACAAAGGCACTCTAAAACTTGCCCTGACAACTGCCTTTTAGCTCAGTGGAAGCTCATACACGTAGCTGCAGCTACTCCGTGTTGCCTGCACCGATTCGGGTCGGGGTTTTTTCTATTGAAAGTACTCGCATATTTATAGCGATCAAGATTAACGTAAAAATTGGCCAGAATTCTCCTTTAATTATGGATTGATCTGCGGATTATTTTCCCCATTAATCAATTGATTGTTTGTAAGAATCTTCACAATGCTTTTGTTTGAAACTATTTAAATAGTTACCAATTTATTTTCTGTCAATTAACTAACTGATTATTTAACTCTACTAATCGTTTCAGCTGTACTTGTGTAAACTGTTGGGTAGTTCAATTTAGACTTTGTTTGTAATGTAACTGAAGCTGTAGTGAAGTAAAAAGTACTATTACTATTTCCTTCTTAATTTTTAAAGTAGTAAAGTGGCATAAAAGGAAACACTCAGGTAAAGTATACGAGTAGCGAGTATTTGTACTTAATTACAGTACTTATGTTTTTTTTAATGCAGGACTTTTACCTTTACTGAAGTAAAGTATTTGAATACTTCTAGACTAAATACCATAATTTGTCAGTCTGTCTGCATGAATTCCCTCTTTCTCTCTGTAGATGACTGGGTGTATCTGAAGGATGAGAATGAGATAAACGAGTATGTGATGAATGAACAAGGAATTATCTACAGAGGTAGTGGCAACTACATCAACTCTTGTAACTGGGACTTTGGACAGGTACACACACACACACACACACACACACACACACACACACACACACACACACACACACACACACACACAGTCAAGGCTTATTGGTTTCCCCCAAAACACTATCCACTAAAATGAATACCTAATTGTAAAATATAATCACTACTGAATACTTAATGTTTACATTTGAATAATACTGATTTTATAGCACTGAACCAGTCCTACTGAATTTGGCTGGTCTGAATTCCCTTTTACTTTAGTACTTTCAGTACATGTATGATATCCAGTATTCAACATCCAGGCTTATCTGGTATCTCGCATATTCAGTTTTGAATTTCATATCTGGAATTTTAGTGTCTGAATTTTGTCCGGAGTAAGGAGTAGGGGCAATTTGAATATTTTCTACTCTGCTGCTTAGAGCATATGATTAGTCTCTTTTAAAGTTTAAATTATATTCCCATTCTCAGTTAAATAGCACTGTATTGGCATGAATAAAATACAATGTAAGCTCCTCTCTTCCTGTCTCCTTCTGTCCAGTTTGAAGACAACATGGTGAACATTTGTTTGAGGATGTTGGACCTCAACCCCAAATACATGAAAGACCCCGGTGACGATGTCTCTGCTCGCTGTAACCCCATCTACGTCAGCCGCGTGGTCAGCGCCATGGTAGGACATGCTTCTTTATGTTTTTTTGTCTCCATGCTGGCGACAGCCATGGCCGGAGGGACTATGTTTTCATCCCTTGTCCGTCAGCACTTACGTTGTCCGTCTGTCCCATTCTTGTGAATGCGATATCTCAGAAACCCCTGGAGGGAATGACAAATTCAAGTACAAAACAACTCTCAACTATTGCCAGATAAACGCTTAGTTATGTTGCAACCTTGGTTCTCTGAGTGAAGAGACTCTCTCTCCATCATACATGTAATAAATAAGAGTGTAACTGTTAGTTATACAGGAGAGAAGCCAGTCATTTCAGTTCATGGCAAAACCTTTCAGTGCTCGGTTTTCATTTTGTGACTTTTGATTGAAAAAAAGGACTGTGTTTCCAGTCTTATTTCTTCATTGGCGTTTTCTTTAAAATAGTGTTAAAATAGTGTTAAAATCTCGTCTCGATCTCGTGAACCCAATCTCGTGTCTTGTCTCGTATCGTGAGCTGGGTGTCTCGTCACACCCCTAACAACCTATTCCCATTTTAGAATAATACACATTATTTTATTGAATTATGATTATTAATGCTTTATTGTGTAGGCATCTCTAATGTTGCAGGAGTAAAAAATATAAGGTTTCCCTCTGAAATGTAGTGGGGAGTAAAAGTAGAAAGTAACATAAAATGGAAAGATTCAAGAAAAGTACAGTTACCTCAACATTGTATTAAAGTACATTACATGAATAAATGTACTTAAATGTACCATCATTAAATGGTGGACATGGGAAATATCATACCTTTTTTAGTTTGCTTTTGAAAAATCTTTTTTGGCTTTTTATAAAGTTTGAAACTAATAACCCTTTATGACCTACTAACATTCACAACTTCACACAGACTTAATGGGATTTAATAAAGGGGTTCTCACTTTATAATTAACCATCAGACCTACACTTATACATGTGTGTAAATAATTCATACTTTTTTCAATAGGTCAGTCAAAAGTTTTCTGTTTGCAGTAGAGATACTCTATAACATCTTTCAATTTCATGCAGTTTCACGTATTGGCAGTTGGGTTAACTCACTGTAATAGTTCTGTAAATGTTAGTGCCAATAAAGAGCTAAACAAGAAGATGTAGATGCTATAGTTTTCAAGATATATAAAGACTTGGCAATGGCATCTTATGTGACACAGTCTTTAATTAAGTTGTAATTTTGAAAAAACAAAGTTATATTATATAATTTCCTTGTTTTCTTCCAGATCAACTCTGTAGATGACAGTGGTGTCCTGGAGGGACGCTGGTCAGATTCATTTCCGAATGGGGTCTCACCCTCTCGCTGGACCGGCAGTTATGCCATCCTTAAGCTCTGGTTTGACACCAACTCCTACCCAGTCAAGTACGGGCAGTGCTGGGTGTACGCCGGTGTGATGTGTTCAGGTAACGTCTGAGGCTACATTTACAATACTGCTGTATGTAATGTTTTGGTTTAAAAACAAATATCTTTTTCTATGTTTGCGCCTCACGTTTGCACTACTCTGGCATTTCCAAGCCCCTAAAACGGAGACATTTTAAAACACTGCTGTCCCCGTTTTGGTTTGCAAACTTCAGGGTTGCGTTGTAGTCTGGACGGGCACAAACCTTCGGAAACGATGACGCAGGTCATTGAGACTTATCTGTTAGGTAGGCTTACATACCTTTCAGGAACAGTTCCACCTAGACATCGCTCATACAAATAAATCCCTGGTTTCACTTTTAACCATTGTCGTTCTTTCTCCAAAGTATTTTCTGTATTTTCAATTTATACATTCATGATTTTCAACCGCAGAGTAACGTAGGACAAACTGCTTCCTGTTTATGTACTGTACATGCTCAGTGTATGTGAATGGTCATGTGATATGCATTGTTCACAGGTTTATATGGACAGCTACTGGAGCTTAAACTCTTGTCTGGACGGAGATTGTTTTTGTCTCAAATCACCGCTTGAAAATGAAAACGTAGTAGTATAGATGTAGCCTGACTCTGCAGGTCCTCACACCTGGAACATATCTGTAAAGATAAAATATTAGCTCTTAGTCATCACAAACTTAACTGACATTTTTGATTTAAGGAAAAATGCTAAATATTGGTTGGTGTCAGCAACTCAAATGTGAGGATTCACTACTTTCCTAAATTGAATTGAATATACAAAATATTGAATGCATTTGGGTTTGGTCACCTTGGGCACTCTATTTTTGAACATTCTATAAACAAAACAAATTAAATAATAAAACAACCTTACAATTTAATTGATACTGATAATCTTCGTTAATTGCAACCCTAATAAAAATGAAAAAACTTTAATTCGATTGATTACAAATACATACTGTCTATGCAACCAAAATGAGTAGAATAAGTAAGAATAATGCTAATATGCTATGTGCATTTTCTTTGGTTATATATGTCATAAATATGACTAAGAATAGAAAACTACAACACTGAAACAAGTTGTATTTTTCACATCTAATTAAAACGTATCATCTGACTCATCATGTTGACGCCTCCCTTATGTCTCTGCCAACACTGTAATTTCCCTCACAAGATGTTAACACCTGAACAAAATAATCCTGTGGTTAAACGAGGAATGCTGTACAACCTTAGTCAGCTTCAGTTTATGCACATAATGATAAGTAAAGCACACTCCTAAGCTGGAGAAAGCTGTATGAAGTTCATGGACAAATAGCTACAAACACAGGTGAATTATGAGACACTGGGCTTCCTGCCTTTTTATTTAATTCAACCAAATTCACCAGTACCTCAACAGGATTTACAGTGCACATGAAGACAATTAACGTCACAACGCATTCTCATCAACGGGTTTGTATGATATTGTGCGAAAAGCTATCCACAGCAATTCGTATGATATCTTAATAAATTTGGGCGACCACCAGCTGGTCACGTGATGACCGGCCACGTGACAGTTAACTTTAGCAGTCTCTACAAGTAAATGTAGCGGAGAAAAGGCAAGTGTCAGCTGGGTACCGGTCAGCGTGCGGTGCCGGTTGTTTCAGAGGCCGTTGCAATTGAGTTTAGCTGACAAAAGGTGACCGTCACGCGGCAACAACAGTTGAGAGGCACCAAAACGACTAGTTAAGATTAGAAAAAAGATTTTGTTTTGGGTAACCTAAAGTAGTACTCCCGGGACACAAACACGTGTTTCCTGGGTGGAAGTCTTGTGTTTTCCCCGGGACACTCCATGCCCCCCTTCAAAGCCTTGTGTTTTAGGACACACCCATCCACCCCGACCTCCTCCCAACGCTGATCTTCGCGCTCTTATAAAATGGCAGTAATTGTGATCCATATAGTAATAAATTTGTGGAATACATACGAATTACAGTGCAATCCTTTTATGTACGAATGGTTCATGAGAACAGCATGAATGCAAACAACCCCACAGTCTTCCTATGACTACAAAGTCAGATCCAAAGGTGGGCAAAACTGCATGGGACACTTTATTGAAGTCTGAATTTGTCTGTCTTGCTGTGACAGTAAATAAAACACCTTTTCACTTGGGATGATAGTCATGATTTTTTCACCATGGCAGCTTAGCAAAGAGGATAACAACATGCAAAGACAACAAGCTACAAATTCTAACTCAGATCTTTGTGTTTGGTTCCAGTGATGCGCCTGCTGGGCTTCCCCTGCCGCGTAGTCTCCAACTTCGAGTCAGCCCACGACAACGACAGGAATCTGACCATCGACGTGTACCACGCCGACAATGGAGTCAGAGAGAAACCAACCTCAGACAGTATTTGGTGAGAGACAGAGGCTATTATTATACTAAAATACCGCTTTCTAACATGGCAGTCCTACAGTCCTCGTTCTGAAACTGATACAAGGCTTCTCTGTCAGTATGGAGAAGAAAAGATTACAGCCACAAATTACTCTTTCATTGTAAATATGACGTGTGTATTGTATTAAGATAAAATCACAACCTATCCTTTTAACATTGTGACTTGTTAGTGTGTGGGATTTTGATGTTTGGTGTTTTTGCACAAGCGCTAAATCTTGACATTAGTAGAGATAGAAGTAGCTGTCTGAGGGCCAAATAAAACATATTTCCCACTCAAAACTTTTACCTGAATATCACAGTTCATATGTAAGAATTTTTGACTTAAAACTTGTCTTTTTTGACGAAAACAAACTGTAAACACATATCTATACATCCAGCAGTCACAGAGCAACTTTAGCATTCTATGGAGATGTGTTTGTGTCCACCTAATGAATGTTAGTTCAATATTCACTCTCTGGTTTGGTCTCCACCAGTGATGGAGTACTCTAGTCCTGGACTTGGACTTGAGTCAGACTTGGACTCACGCGCTGATGACTTGGACTGGAGTTTTTATGAAGTCAGATTTGAGTTGAGAGAAGTTTCTGACTACTTTTATGTGTAATAGGTCATAACAATATGATATAAGATTTTATATATATATATTTAGTCCATATATTAAGTCCTGGACTCAAGACGCTATTCCCTGGACTCTTGACTTGACTCTGACTTTAACTTAGGTACTGGTGACTCGACTAGGACTCGGATCACACTCTTTGGTGACTCGGACTTGGACTCGGACTTGAAAGTTAGTGAATGGACTACAAACCCTGGTCTCCACAAACTAAACTTAAATACTTAAATATTTGCATCCCCAGCTAATCTCTAATTGTGTCTGTCTGCTGTCTGGTGCAGGTAGGGAGCAGTGCTTTCTTAGAGCTTTTTCTCTGAAAACGGAAACAAAGCTATGAGTATGCCAGTATGCCATTACATTGTCAGCTTAAAAAGGTTTAAGGCATGAATGATTTTTATGGAGAAGTGTTGACAGTTTTATAGGCCACATCAAAGTAAAGAGGTGTGACACATTCTCAGGGCTATTAGCATGTAAACATGACACACACTACTGACATCTGTGCAGTCACTCAAGCTTTTGATTAGCCGATTGAGGCTATGTTCACACTCGGTGTCTTTTTTGACAAGAAAAAGTTGACTAGAGCGCTTTGGTAGTAAAAAAAAAGTGTTTTGGTTCCAAAAAGTAGCCAAGAGCGTCTTCTGTTGCTTTAACAACAGCTACTGCTACAGTATCCTAGAGCGCTATGTGGCGCAGTGCTACTAACATTAGATAAAACAAAGCGGTGGAGCGAGTTGGAGAAAGAACAGAGAGAGAGAGCGGTGCTGCTAACGTTACATAAAACAAAGGGAGTTAACTGTACAGGGTGCACCCGGTCATACCGTATGACTCACTGTGCTCCGACTTCATTTTTCCTTGTTGTTATGAAAACGACAGGTCTGGCTACTCCGCTTGTCATTGGTCGGCTGAAAAGAAAGCTTGACGTGGGGCGTGAACTTTTTTCAACTTTAAAAAGAAGCCCCGAGCTGCAGAAAAAAAGTCGGGGGTGGCGTTTAAAAAAGCGCTTAGGACTTTTTTGAAAACACGGTTTACTCGATATAGGATTATAATGTAAAACAGATGCTGGCAGCTTTAAAAAAGACGCCGAGTGTTAACATAGCCTAAGAATGTCATCTTTGTGTTGGAAACTTTAAGTGTCCCATGATGCTTTAAAATACTATTTTTGAGCCTTCACGTCAAATGTGTAGCACAAAAGAGCATAATACTCCGATATCAGTAAACAATATTAGTAATACTTTGTGTGCTGGACCTTTATGAACCTTTTTAGAGTTCTTCTAAACAAGAATAACACACTGTGGTCCATTGAGACTAAAAATATGAGCATTGAGAACTTCATATTTTGACAAAGAACAAATCAAAAAGTCCAGTGCTGAAGAATTCCAGTGTTCTAGTTTGGATGGTTTATGTTGTGCTTTATTCCAGGAAGAACTTGATATTTTTCACAAAATCAACATTTTAGGTTTGTTTGTCTTCCGCATTTTAGAATCAACCTATTAAACTGAAAGCCTACAGGTCACAGACCCTGTGCATGGACTTTTCAGTGAAGTAGGACACATCTTGTGTCCAGCAGTTTAACTTTTGAACTGAAAAATATGTGCATATTTATATGCTCTGGATTTTTCAGTGAGGGAGGGGTATACATCTTTTTCAAGATATTTGAAACTAGGTAATATAACTTTTTTGTGGGAAAAAAAGACATTAGAAGCAAATTATTTTATATGTCTAATAATATGCCAAAAGGGGAATATTATTGATAAATATAATTGTCCATTGTTGTATTTAAGATCTACTGCACTGTTGCAGAATCTGAATGTTGTTTTGTGTTTTAGGAACTTTCATGTGTGGGTGGAGGTGTGGATGAGGCGGCCAGACCTGGCAAAGGACGGCAAATATGACGGCTGGCAAGTTCTAGATCCAACACCACAGGAGAAGAGCCAAGGTATAGACTCTCTTGTTTGTCTCCATAACTTTAAAGAGCCCTTATTATACTCATTTTCAGTGTCACATTTGTACTCTTGAGGTCTACTAGCATAGATTTACTTTCTTTGATGTTCAAAAAACATTTTATGTTTCTCATACTGCCCAGTGCTGCCTGCCTGTTTCTTCTCTGAAGCAGGTCAGCTGACAGATGATTTTATCATCCAAAATAAAAATACAAAAAGTTCCTCCTCTGGGGTTCATAAATGTGCTCAGAAGGATGTTCATATAACCTGTGCTCAAGCGGGCATTTTTACCTGATTTTGATTGCTCTTGTTGTGAAAAGTCCCTTTAAAGTTACAAGGTGTATAATTTGTATGTTATTGCAGCAAATTATGATGGCACATGTAAGTTACTGTTTGTTGGAAAATTAAAAAATAAAAGCACCCCCAGTTGCTTTCATAACAGTGTCATTCTTAACACGACCAGAAGGCACCAAAGTGAGGAATTTTAAAATCCTTCAGAGACACAAAAATGACACAAAACTATTCTGTGGTAAAAACACAGTTCTCAGTTGCAAAGGTTGTTACTTTATTTCCTGATTTGTCCTGTCTCTGCTCCTGTAGGTGTTTACTGCTGCGGTCCGGCCCCCGTCGTAGCCATCCTGAACGGAGAAACAAACCTCAAATACGACACCCCATTTGTCTTCGCTGAGGTCAATGCTGACTGCATTGACTGGCTGGTCAGTGAGCAGAGCTTGAGCCTAATCTCATCAATGCCACATTTAGTGAATTTAGTGTAAAAAAAAAAAAAAGACAGAAGAAAGAAAACTATCAAATGTTACTTCGGTCTTTTTGTTGTTTATATAGTTTGTTTTTGTGTGTCCTGTCAGGTCAAAGCTGACGGTTCAAAAGTGAATATCTTCTCTGACACGACGAGAGTCGGTCAAAATATCTCTACCAAGTCTGTCGGCTCCAATAAGAGGGTGAACATCACCAACAGCTACAAATACAAAGAGGGTGGGTTCACCTGACAAACACAAGCAGCTGTATATGATTACAATAGGGGCTCTGAATATTGACGGAATCATTACATTTACAGGAACAGAGAAGGAGAGGTCTGTCTTTCACTTCGCCACCACCAGAGACCTCTTCAAGGTTGATGAGATTGAAGAGAAGGAGGAGGAGACAGGAAGTACAGATGTAGTAACTCCAGTCATCCCCCCTCAACCTCCGTCACAGCCAATGTCCATGCATTTTCAAGAGGTGCGTCACAGAAACTCCCTGAAGTTTCTCTTTAGAGCTATTGAACAGGATGTTTTTATGTCATATTCATCATCATCATTTTAAACCCACACTTATGGGGTATCTTGGTGGGGTTTAGGATCAAGCACAAATCGCAATGACTACGGTTTGAATACCGTTGGGGACCTTTGTTGCCGTTTCCAATCCCTCTCCCCTCCAGCCACATCTATTGTCTCTTTTCTAATGAAAGCAAAAATATCCCAAAAAACCCCACTAACCTTTGAAATATCCATTTGTTTCTTTTTTCTGCTCTGTTGTGAATAGGTCACATCTCATCTTTCAGGAAGATCACTGCATCTACATGCAACTCAAAACTTGCATTGACTTACATAATGATATTTCAAAAATCAAAACCAAAGCAGCGCCATTCTTCAAGTTTGACAAACTACATACATTAGTTCCTAAATAGTCTAGCAACAATCAGATTTTTACTTCTTGAGATCTTATGCATCCTCACCGGAGTAAAATAAAATTAATAATTACATTAGATTAGATAAGATACAACTTTATTTATCCAGGGGGAAGTTGCTATGCAGCAGTTGCAATACAAAGTGGGAAGAGTGCAACTATAAGGGTCTAAGATAACAATAAGATGCAAATGCATATTTAAAACAATATATAGGCTATAAACGCCAAAAACAGGTTATCAGTGTGGGTCAAAAAAATATAAACTTAGCCTCTTTGATTTGTTACTCCTAAATGCAAAATGCATCCTGTTGCTTATACACGCCCATGTGTCTTTATCAGAAAGGGTTTTATTGTCAAGTACGTTTTTTAACACATACAAGGAATTTGTTTTGGTGTTGTTGGTGCACATCACACATTCTTTAGATGGAATATTAAACAATATAAGTATAGGTATAAACAATATAAGTATAAGTATATGTACACAGTATGTATTAAATTAAAAATAAAGAATAAATAAAGATATAAATTAAAAAAAAAGAGCAAAGAGCATTACAGCAGAGAGAGAACAGTGGCATGAAGAGCCAGGGGTGGAGTGTCAGGGTGGTTTCTGGGCCTTGTTAATAAGGCTAGTGGCGGAGGGGAAAAAGCTGTTTATGTGACGTTTAGGGTGACGGGTCTGAAGTCATTAAGTCCTGTGGTCCTTGGCTTCTTGGGGACAGGGATTATGGTTGAGGTCTTGAAGCAGGCTGGCACGTGGCATGTCTCCAGTGAGGTGTTAAAAATGTCTGTGAACACTGGAGACAGCTGATCAGTACAGTGCTTCAAGCTTGATGGGGAGACAGCATCCGGTCCAGCAGCTTTCCTGGGGTTCTGTCTCCTAAAGAGTCTGTTGACGTCCCTCTCGTGGATGGAGAGAGTCGTCACTGAGGTGGGTGGGGGGGTGGAGGAGGGGACCTTTAAGGAGGGCATTGGTGGGGAGGCCCAGGACCCTGCTGAGGTGGGGGAGGTGGAGGTTATCTCATATGCCCCAGATTTTTAACAAGGAGGCAAGAGAAGAAGTGCAACAATTAGACAAAATACCATAACGTTCTTCTATTTTTGTCACAACGGTGCGGTAAAGTAAATGTAATACTGCCCCTCCTGCACCGATTCTCTGGCCAATCTCCCTCTCCATTGTCCCTTTACTCGGGAACAAGACCACAAGGTACTTGAACTCCTTCATCTGGGGAAAGGACTCATTCCCTACCTGGAGCAGGCACTCCATCGGTTTCCTGCTGAGAACCATGGCTTCAGATTTAAAGGTGCTGGTCCTCATCCCAGCCACTTCCCACTCGGCTGCAAACCGATCCAGTGAGTGCTGAAGGTCACGGACCGATGATGCCATCAGGGCCACATCATCTGCAAAAAGCAGCGATATGATCCCCAGCCCACGGAACTGCAACCCCTTTCCACCACGACTACGCCTCAATATCCTGTCCATAAATATCACAAACAGAATTGGTGACAAAGCACAGCCCTGGCGTAGGCCAACACTAACCTGGAACGAGTCCAATGTTCTGCCGAGAACCCGGACACAGCTCTAGCTTTGGGCGTACAGGAATTGGATGGCCACAAATTTGCCTCAGGGGACATTCAGTATCTTCCCAGATAATTTAAACCGAAACAAACAAATGTTTTGTAACAGCTGTTACCTGTAATTATGGATAGGGTGGTGGTGCTTGTTAGGTGTGAAGCACACCCAAATAAGAAATGCTTTTGTGGCACTGTGGTGCCTTCCCAGGCGTGAACACTTTCATTTTCTCATGGTACATCACAAGCTTGAGTACATAAGGGTTTTTACGTAACATTTAAAACATCAGCCGCATCAAAGAAAAAATTGGATTTGTTTTAATTACTGTAATCTTCATCAATAGGTGCGTTTGTTACGATCGGCTATAGTTCCCTGCGAAGTGGACTGCACAGGGTATTCAGCCATGTTAAATAAGATTCCAAACCGTAGGGAGCAAACATGCTCAGTTCAAAGGGAACTGTGAAATGTGTAGGGAAGTACTGAACAGTTAATCACTTCACAGGAAGTTCACAAGCAAGATTACCCATCAGTCATTGCGCCTCGCTGAAATGACACCGTACATCTTAAATGTACATTAATCAAAATCACATTTATTCACAAGTTACAGACTTTTCAATACAATACGTTTTGTAATGGTATCAGTTTTCGTTTGAATATTTTAGTCCAGTAGTGTAAACTGTCCACAGTAGCAGCAACGTATCCAAGATGTTTACGTTACCAGGGTGATGCAATACCAGTAAGTGATATCTGCGTTGGCGACGTTGCATGTTCCGAATGAAGGAATCGTGTCAAGGAAAGTTTCCTTAACCGACATTTCCTGAACAGGAAGCAGGAAGTACTGTTTATGTACACAGTGGAACAGAACAAGGCTAATGTCTCAGTCCTCTCATTGTGTGCTGTTGCAGGTGACCCCACCAAAGAACTGTGAGGATGTGAGATTGATGCTGGTGCTGCAGAGTAAGAGCAGTGTTGCCATGCGACTGTCCATCAACATCAGCGTCCAAGCCATGAGGTACAACAGCTCACCAGCTGGGACCATCCAGACCGAGGTGAAGGAGGAGACACTGCAGCCTGGGAAAGGTGAATCTTCTTCTGTGGGTGCTTCTCTGGACAGAGATGTTGCTGTTGAATTTTGGGGGCCGATATCAAGAGAGAAAAAGACAGATATCTCAAAGGGTGGGCAAATAAAACCAACACTATCTGTGTGTATAGATAACACAAGGGTTAGGTGAGAAAACACTGTATGCTTCTTGGAATTTGTTGTGAATCGACTTTAAATCTCTCTTCTCTTCCTTTGTCTCTTGGAGATCTCTCTGTCCCTATCCAGGTCCCGTTCTCGGCCTACCATAAACTCATGATAGAGTGTGACAACATGAAGGTTTCAGCCTTGGTCACGGACAAAGAGAAGCCAGATAACACATACCTGGCTGTGCATGACGTCGTGCTGCTTGACCCTCCTATCTCCATCACGGTCAGTAAAAAACCTCTGCCTCTAAAATCAAGTTATCTAGCTTTGTAACAAAATAATAACATCAGTTCAGTGTACATAACAAGACTACGTCTACAGCCACGCTTTCGACTCTGTGACGCCATACTAAATGAGCTAACATTTCCTAATTAGCACTAAACTACAAATGATGCTGATAGCATTGCCATTCATTTTGCAGGTATTTGGTAATAATATGAAGTATTGTACTAATTGAAATTCATCCTGAGGGGGGCATTAATGTGTGCACACATTTCATGGCAATCTATCCAATCGTTGTTCAGACATTTCACTCAAATCCAGAAATGTCAGTCAGGAGATCATTCAAATGATTATGTTGAATCCTCTGGAAACCATGAGTGTCCGTGTAAAATTGAGATATTTCACAGGATGAGATAAACCTTTTACCGACCAGTGGCACTAAAGGTCAGGGGTCAGCTATTTTATGTTATATTCTTGATATGACTTACTTACTAGATATGACAATGATAACCCAGACTATGACGGGATATCAACCGTCTATTATATCAACAGCATGTCTTTACAACAGCATGGCTAACACCAACAACCGAGGCCAAAGTTACCCACAATCCATCAGGTGTATCTCAACTATGGATCTAATAGTAGACCAAAATACACAACAACCTAGTCTCACATTGCTAGACCTCTCTCTACAGCGCTGTGTCAGCACTGCAGTATGGTCTGGCTGCACCACCTATCTATTCTGGGACAAAACCTCTGGCTTGTTTTTATTTCTTTAAACCAATCATAGCCATCCTGGGTCGCACTGAGCTCCAGATGCAGCAACAGTGCCCTTGTAGAAGAAATAGCAGAGATAGCAGAAGGGGAGAGACATCATGTCAGGCTTTATCCAAGAAATGTACATCACGGATTGTGTTAAGTTTCATGGCAATCCATCCAAAAGTTGTTTAGATATTTCAGTCTGGACCATAGACAATAGAAAGATAGAAACAATAAGTAAATTTGTTCCTTCTTTTTTTGTAAAGATTTCTCTGACAGCTTTAGTTACTTTTCAGATGACCGTTTTTCATCCCCTTCCTGTCCAGTGGAACCCATGTATCTCCAGATGTGTTGATGTTGAATGTTTGTGATGAAGTGAAGGATGAAGTGTTCCTTTATGTGTTGAGAACATTCTCCTCTTTCTTAAGCTAAACAAAGTCTTTAAAAAGTCTCTTAATTCAGATGGAAAATGCCTCATCACAAAGCTGAAAACAGGTCTGTTTCATATAATCTGTTAAAATGTGTGTGTTCCAGGTTTCTGGTATAACCAAACTGAACAGAGAGGCAGAAGGGAAGCTGGTTTTCATGAACCCGGTCACCGAGACGCTGAAGGAGTGCACTCTGACTATCTCTGGAAGTGGCCTGTTGAAAGAGGACATTGAAGTCAAGTGAGTGTGTGTGTGTGTGTGTGTGTGTGTGTGTGTGTGTGTGTGTGTGTGTGTGTGTATTTATTTGTGTACAATGTATTAGTCTGTGGGTTAACTCTAGTTGGTAATATGTTAATGTTGCAATATACCCAAGATACAAAAGCACAAAGTAATGACTTGTACTTTTTTATTAGGGCTGGGTTGAAATGTTTTAAAAACTTGTGCCAATCTTATGTATATACCGACACCAAAACTTTTTTGGATTCATTACTTTGAGAAATGTAAACGCATTTTTTCTACAAAATCCTTTTTTTATTTAACAAAAGAATTCAAACATCTCAAATGTTGAATTTTGTCTAAATACAAGCAGCTGCACAACAACTTTGCCTAGATAAAACCGTCTAAAAAAAACTAGAGGACTTATTGACTTACATCCAGAACTCTCTTATCAAAGAATAAGCAGACAAGATTATGAATCTGATCTGATTTTTTTTTGTGTGTGTGTTACTTGCAGGATTCCAGATTTGAAGAAAAACAACCGAATATGTGTCACGTTCCCCTTTGTTCCCTACAAACCTGGTAACAAGACTCTCATGGCCAACTTTGACTGCTCCACCTTCAGACACATCAAGGGCAGCTGCACTGTCGATGTAAAGCTGTAATTTCTCTGTATCGCTGAGTAAGAGTCACCAACGTTGTAGGTTCAAGTTTGTATCTTGCTCTATCACAGAGAAGGGAAGCTGCAGTCAGTTTAGATTTATATATGTTGTAAATTGTAGATTTGTTCATCTAAAGTTTTACAATCTCCAAAGGACTTAAACACAACGTAAAAAAGTGAAACTAAAACGTTACTGTGCCACCCAACAAGCAGCAAACTGAGAAGTCTTTTAGTTTTGTGTAAAGTCCATTAAAGTATTGTTTGATTTCAGCGGGTCCGTTCGCATCCTCCCCTCCCACACACACATTATGTTAGTTGGCTCAATACTGTGTTAATCTTTTACACAATGAAAATTATGCTAAAACCTCTCTGCAGCACATAGGCATATAGACCTACACACACAAAGCATTGACTATCAGCTTTTGAAAGTAGCAAACATACAGGTAGGCCTACATACTGTAACGACTCCACACACTGTCCCCTGGAAATGTCCCTGGGATGATTTTATATTGATGTGATATTCCTGAAATGTCAGAAAGTCAAAACATGTGATTTCCTGGAAATGCTAATTCATCAAGTTAATTAAATAATATTTGATCAGACATGCATGTCTTGTTTGAGATAATTGCAAGATTAATTTGTTTCTTCACTGTCCTTCTCTAAGTCAGGGATCTTCAACAGGGGGTCCTCAGAGTCATTGCAGGGGGGGACTCCAAATTATTGTTAATTTTTGAACGTTTTAAAAAAAAATTAAAAGTCTTAACATGATTCCAACATATTATTAGCTAATATAAATCGCCACTGATGATAGGCTTACTAGCCCGTAGGTAAGGTAGTCACTAAGGTAGCGCAGATACAGTTCATCCCAAAGGATTGACTGTTCCACATCATGATTTATAAAATAATTTATAAAATCATGCCGACAATTATTAGGCTATTTGAATAGCTTGAATAGCTTAGTATTCTGTGCAAAAAATGTATTTATAAAGGCTTTAGGCTGCCCTAAAAGTTATTGTAGGCCCAGTTTAATATACAACTTCATTTTATACAATATAAGTAGTAGGGGGTCCCTGATCTGTCTCTGTTTCAGTTAAGGGGTCCTTGGCTTAAAAAACGTTGAAGACCCCTGCTCTAAGTAGTTAAACTATTGTCAATTCATGTCATTGTCAAGTTCCATGTTTGAACTTGTGTACTTATAAGAAAACACTGCTCCCACCAGGCGCAAAGCCAGCAATGGGAGGCAGTGGCCCAGCCAAGTTTGATCAAGATACATTATTTTATCAATACATATTAAACACAATATAATCACAAGGAAATAAAGAAATATAAACTTGTTGAGTTGTTGTGTGTGTTGAATTTCTGATTAAAAAGGAACTGTTGAAAGGAGTCCTGGGAGTCCCCGGAACGTAATTGGTAACAGGGTAACACTTTATTTAAAGGGGTGGTCATAAGACTGACATGACACCGTCATTATTATGACATGACATCTATCATGAACACAGAGACATTTTGAGTAGTCGTGACTGTTGTCATTAAGTGTCATTCGGCAAATTATGACACTTTTAATGCCAAGTTAGCATTGTCCGAGATGTCTTTGTCATGACAACTTGACATTAACGAAGACAACAATCTCTGTGTTATGACAACTTGACATTAAACTAGACAATACAAGCTGTCGATGTCTTTGTAATGACAACTTGACATTAACCTAGACAACATAACCTGTCATAAATATGTCATGACAGGCCCAATTATCAAACTTTAATAAACTATTTAGCTTTATGTGTTAATGTTACATTAAACTGTCATTAAGAGGTTTTTTTTTTTTTTTTTTTTTTTACATTGGCTTTCATGAGAGCATTATTTTGTGTCATGAATATTTTCCCTTGACCTTAAGTAAAGCAAAACAATTTGGACCTGTCATGAAGTTTGATTTCATCATCAAATGCTTATAGTACAGGTAAAAGAATAAATAAACATAGAACTATCATGTACATAAAAGAATAAAATTCCCCACTTGCTCCATACTGGGGGGTCTTTTTCTTCCTCTAGGCTCGGATCCTCTACTAGTGGCCTGGTAGCCTGAGGGTTCTGTGCAGTGTCAGCTGTTCCTAGGACTGCACTCTTCTGGACAGAGATCTCAAATGTTGTTCCTGGAATTTGCTGGAGCCACTGTCCCAGTTTGGGAGTTACAGCCCTGAGCGCTCCGATTACCACTGGGACAACTGTTGTTGACTTCACTTTCCACAACTTTTCTAGCTCCTCTCTAAGCCCTTGATATTTTCCAAGCTTCTCCTATTCATTCTTCTTGATCTTGCTGTCTATCACAACTGCCTTCTTCTGCTGTTTGTTGACCACCACGATTTCCGATTGGTTAGCTATCAGCATTTGTATCAGTCTGGATCTGGGAGTTCCACAGGATCTTAGCTCTGTCATTCTCAGCCAACTTTGGAGATGCCTCCCACTTTGACCATGGGACTTTCTGCCCATACTCTGTACAGATGTTCCTGTGTAGGCTACACTATGCCTGCCACGTATAGGCTATATATAGGCTATATGGAAGATAAAGTTTACTGTTTGCTCTTCAAAGCCACCAAATTGCTACATCCTACAATGCTACATCCAATTTGGCCACCAGAGGGCGCACAACGCTCATCCAAAGTCTTACAATTTCCAAAGGACTTGAACGCAGCGTGAACAAGGAAACGAAACGTTACTGTGTGGCCCTCAACAAGCATCAAACTGAGAAGTTAGCGTTACTGCAGTCAGCTGCCCGGCGAGTTCCTTGGTACAGCGCCTCTCCGCACAAACCCCCGCAAAGGCAGAGAAAAGCCGCGTGGCTCCGAACGACCAGGAGAAAATAAGTATTGTTAACTTCCACAGAGTAATGTCAGTATTAACAACGTACACAACGGGTAACGTTATAGATATTTTCAGGTAGTCGCTAGTCGTTTCGACCAAGTCATCTGTGTCGTGACGAGGAGGGCTTCCTCGCTGTGTTGATTACTTTCAGAACCGGCATCCGGTAAGAAGTGTGCAAGCTTCCTTATATTAGCATAGCTAGCTGTTGGTTAACCTGCTAAGTTAGCTAGCTATACTATATTAAAACGCCACTTGAATTAGCATAGCTTAGCCAGCGAGCTAACTTAGCAGTTAACCAACAACCGAGTGGAATTAATGCTAGTTAAAACAAAAGATAACTCTGGAACATAACCAGACACAGTGTCGCTCTGCTTGAGCAGCTATTAGCAGCTAACGTTAGGTACCAGGCTACAACACAACCAGTTAGTTAACATGGTACGTCGGTAACGTTGCAGTGTGTAGCTACGTAAACTGGGCTCAATTTATTTAAGACAAATGTTAAATTACTGTTTGGACATCATTGACAAACATTACGTCTATATTTTATACTGAGGGTTTTTATTTTAACGTTATTTGTCCACCGAGCTACAACTACGCAGTTTAGTAACACAACAGCCCTGCACTACATTCTTGGGTTACCTTCAGGAATGCAGTTTTGTTTCATTAGTGAACGTATAAGTGAATATATATGCACATGATTGTAAAATATATGCTATTACCAACTTTATTGTTTATGTAAGCTATTTTAATGAAGGATAACACAAATGTAAAGGGTTTAAAAGCTATGACAATAGATTTTAAATATGAACTGGGCTAACAATACGGTATGTATTGACACAAAGTATAACAAATAGGTGTTTATTAATTTATATTACGGGGGATATTCAAAATATTATAAACCAATGCAATTGCATGGTAGTTACAGCTTTCAAAATGGCCAAAAGGTGAAATGAACAGCTCAATAAAACACTTTGAACAGGAACTAAGCCTTGGCCTAATAACCTAAGCACTAAGTGGATCAAAACGTGTGCAATGTTATTTGCATATGTTATCAGGTTTTTCTCAACCACCTAATGCCTAGTGCCACCTCATAAAGCAAGTAAAGTGTTTTTTAAGATCTGACACATGAATATGTTTTTAGATTTTTTTTTTTTTTTACTTTACAATACTTATATTGACAGGTTTTTATGCACCCATAGACTTTGGATGTTTAGGAATTGTCTGACGTTTACTAGGAATGCACAGATCAAATACAGTAAGTTTGCATAAGCTCTAAAATAATATATGACCATCTAATATAACCTTTTAAAATGTGAGCGAAAAAGTCAAATTGATGCATGACTTAGTAGAAATTCTTTCAGCACAGTTTGGTTCTGTGTATGGAAGCGACGGGAGGATATCAAATTCCTCAGTGAGACTGAATCTTTAACCAATACATTTAGAGAATACCCAAGATCCTATTTGCTGGGAGCCATAACAAATCTGTTCACCTCTGTCATTGTGTAATTGTTATAGAGACACTGAGTACTTAAACAATACCACAGTAAACATAGATACATGTTGTTCATTGCAATAACACTTTTACATGCAGTGAAAAGATGCGTGTGAGCCTTGAAGGACATACTATTTTTTGAAAGTAGTAGTATGTGAGGTTGTATTTGTAAGCTGTTGTTCAGTCACTTCCGATGAGGTTTCCCCTGTTCAATGTCTGGATCCATTTGCCACTGTGATCAGTTGACCGAGATTGTTTTCATGCACAGATGCTAACCAGTGTTTGGTCTTTTCAGATAACGGTTAAACAAGTGGAGATGCCTCAAAAACAGAGGTCCAAGACCTGGACGGAGTTGAAACAAGCTGGAAATGAATGTTTCAAGACGGGCCAGTATGGAGAGGCCACCAATATTTACAGCCAGGCGATCAAAGAGCTGGAGAAGTCCAGTAAGTGCTGTTTAGATATTGCCTGTGTGGATACAAACAAAAGTGCACTGAGTATTTTAGATATGCAGTAGATGCAAGGCTTTTGAACAACGTCATCAATGATAAAGCCATATCTGCAGCCAAAATGTTAACTGTAAATTGAGGAATCTTTGCGCGCGTGTCTCCCGCATGCACAGTACAGCAGCGCGGGCGGGCAGATTCTACATTCCTAGAAGGCTCATTTATTGCGGTTCACAGACTGTCGTGCCAAAAAGTGGCCATCTGCCAAAAACTGATTGCTGTCTATCCTACATGCAAATGATGAAATTAATCGTACATAAACACATGGAAGATGAATGCCCAGGCTATTGGGCTCTCCAGCATGCTGTTAAAGAGCGGCTTCTCCAGCAGGCTGAACGAGGCTCCCTTCTCCCCTTGCCCGGGGCACATCGCTACCTGGATGGGTGACGGCTAGACGAAAAAAAATCTTTAAATACGCCAAATCTCTAGATGAGCCGTAAAGCTGTAAAAAAAGAAATAATAATAATAATACTCGGAACTAAGCAATTAAGCCGGTTACGAACAGGCGCACGTTCCAAACGGGCACTGCACTAGTTTTTTTTTTTAAATAGACTACGTTTCGATCCTAGTCTGATTTTTGTCCGGTCAAAATATTTTTTTAAAGGGTTTCCACATCAATCCATATGCTGATGCGTTTTAGGTTGCTTTCAGACCTGAGCTGTTCGGTCCGTTTAAACCGAACCCTGGAGCGTTTTATGGGATAGTCCGGTCTGTTTGGGGTGTGGTGTGAAAGTTCATACAAACGCTGGTACGGACCAAACGACCAACCTCTGGTGCGCTTGAAAATGGGGGGGCCTCGGTTCGCTTCCAAGTCCGCTACAGTTCGGTTTACTTCAGGTGAGAACGCGATCCAACCCAAATACGGGAAGTGAACCAAAAAACATTTACTAACCTGCAATTTCAACCTTCTTTACTTCTAAGATTTCAGGGAAGATAACTTTCAAATCCATAACCTACTGTGTTATGTGCACACGTGGCTTGTCGTCTGTGTGACAACACATCATCATCATCATCATCATCATCATCATCATCTCTCTCTCATCAGGGTGCCCTCCTTTACTCGCTGTCTGTCAGCTGCTCAGATTGTTTGCCTTCTTTTAAAGTCTTAGAAACATTAAAGTAAAGCCAGAAACCCAAAGACGTTATAAATTTAGTGTTGCTTCATTATTTCCGAGACCGGGAAGTGTCGGCAAGTTTCACTCGGATATTACGTGCGTTTAACAAAAATGCAGTCTTAACAAAATGCAACAATGTTGCAAGTTCATCCCCGAATCGCATGTGCCCTTATGACCTGTGGATACCCACTCAAGCATATAATAACACAAGCAGTGTACAATGAAAACTCAAATCAGTAGTAGATGCTACGCGTATCTAAATAAATATTAGAACAAAGCAAATAGTACAGGAAAAATAACAGAGAGGCCTACATTAAAGGAAACATTGAAATAGGCATTACAAAGTCAACGCATCCATTTTAGTGTTAAAACATTTGTTTACCATACCGTTTTCTTTTGTACTTGTATTTGTTTTAGGCTAGAGGCCTAGGATCTCTGTAGCAGTCTGAAAAAAAATATTTTCATAAAGAAAAACAAGGAGCTTAAAGTCTGAAGGTGTAATCAAAAGGTATACTTATTTTAGGGGTCAATACACAGACCTCACTGTCAACCGTTTTTAAAGGAACACGCCGACTTATTGGGAATTTAGCTTATTCACCGTAACCCCCAGAGTTTGATAAGTCGATACATACCCTTCTCATCTCCGTGCGTGCTGTAAGGCTGTCTGACGGTTCCAGCGGCGTCAGGCCAGCACAGAACATGCAGGTGAATGGTTCCAGCAATCCTACTGCTCCGAATAAGCGACAAAATAACGCCAACATGTTCCCATTTACATGTTGTGATTTGTAGAGTCACAGCCTGTACAAAAAACAACGTAACATGAGACACAGCCATCTTCTAACCGTAAACAAACCGGGAACTATATTCTCAGGCGGAAGAATATAGTACTTGGCTGGAGTGATTTGCTTTGCAGCAAGCCTGTCTGAGAATATAGTTCCCGGTTTGTTTACGGTTAGAAGATGGCTGTGTCTTATGTTACGTTGTTTTTTTGTACACGCTGTGACTCTACAAATCACAACATGTAAATAGGAACATGTTGGTGTTATTTTGTCGCTTATTCGGAGCAGTAGGATTACTGGAACCATTCACCTGCATGTTCTGTGCTAGGCTAAGCTACCGGTGGAGCCGTCAGACAGAGTTACAGCACGCACGGAGATGAGAAGGGTATGTATCGACTTATCTAACTCTGGGGGTTACGGTGAATAAGCTAAATTCCCAATAAGTCGTCCTGTTCCTTTAAGCCTGTTCCTTTATTTCCCGATCAAAAAATATTTTGTAGTGAAAAATGATCTGCATGGTTACCACACTGCTTTGGTCCTGACACATTCATCAATGTTTAGTCCACTTCAGTAGCTCTCTCTTTTTATTATGACTGTCCATCTCGTCAGTTGGCCTTCGCTCTTCTTTCCTGTTATGTGAATTCTTAATGAACATAGCTGAATCATGTTTAACTACATGACCAGTTTGGTGCTCATCTTAAACTAATCTAATTTGTCTCTTAAGATAAAAAGGAACCAGAGGATTTGGGCATTTTGTACTCAAACCGTGCAGCCAGCTACCTGAAAGATGGCAATTGCGCGGAGTGTGTTAAAGACTGCAATATGTAAGTGTTTTTATTTCTGATTTAGTATTGTCTTTACATTTTACAAAATGGTATCTGTAGTCTGTGATTCTGTGCAGTTGTCTTACTTTTTGTAACGTGTTCTGTTGTTTCAAATATCACTTCGTTTTAGTTATACCACATTAATATAAATTCTCATCGTCCAGGGTTTTTTGATTATGACACTCGTCTCTTTATGTTCTAACGTAGCTCAGATTTCCAAATAAGCTAAACTCATAAAAGAGCCAGACTTATCAAAAAGATAGCCCAGATTGACAAACATACACACACTTGAGCTCTTTTTTTAATTAAAAAAGTGATAATCAATGATGACCATGTTTACCTTCATGCCACCAACATTGGGTTGTAGTAAGGATGTTTTTAGTTTTCATTTATTTATTTATTTATTTATTTTTTAAGACGTCCACAGTCTCTTGCAGCTTTGACTTTTGACCTTGTTTCAATTGGAGATTAAGCCTATTCTGTCTTTTCTCGTTGTAAGTCATCTGGATGGGAGTGTCCAACTTGTGAACTGCACATATTTCCTCTCAGGTCTCTGGAGTTGTTCCCATTCAATGTGAAGTCCCTGCTCCGTCGTGCCTCTGCCTACGAAGCTCTGGAGCGCTACAGGCAGGCTTACGTAGACTACAAGACTGCTCTGCAGATCGACTGCAATATAGCAGCTGCTCACGACGGCACCAACAGGTACCTGGGCTGTAGACTGGCCGAGCGGTGATGGATAGATGGCATGTCTAATATCAAGAGAGGCAAAATGAACCAGTGTTTTCAGATTTAGCCAGTCTGAGGAGTAATTCAAAAAAAGATACAGAGAGATGTTGTTTCAGTCATATTTAGGGTATTTTCTTCTTCATAGTGTCAAAACAAGCATGAATCCACATCTATAACTTTGATGTTAATGAGCTTCATGTTCACACAGAGCACTGTTGAGGTGGTCCGTTTTTCATCTAGCTTGTGAGGACGCGTGAGTTGTGTTCACACCAGGATGTGTATTTCTAGTTGTTCCTGTCAACCTGTTTTTGGAGTTAACACTAGCTGACTAGAACTAGAAAATGCATTTCCTGCAGCAAATGCTTGTGAATGCTGAAAAGCTAAATTGCTAAAGCTGAACTGGATTGCTTCCATAATTGCGTAAGAAGATGAAGTAGTGAGGATAGCTGGAAAAGTGGGAATGGTTTTAATAAGTATGTATTGCATTGAAATGTTGAATAATACCAAAATGTATTAATCAAAAGCGGAACATGTTAAGGTTTTTTTGAAAAGAGAAGTCCTAGTATAGCATGTTGGAAAGTTATAGTATAGGTATGTCAAAAAAGTGATAGTCATATGATAGCATGATGAAAAAGTCATAGTAAAGTTTATCCTAAAAAAGTCATAGTAGAGTATGTCGGAAAAAATAAAATAAAGGCCTAAAATGCCCAAAAAAACCTTAAAAGGAAAAATGTCATAGTATATTATGTCGAAAAAAGTCAGAATTCATGTTGAAAACAGTAATAGTATAGTATGTCGAGAAAAGTCATAGTCATTGTATAGTGTGTCAAATAAAGTCATAGGATAGTATGTTGGAAAAAGTCATAGTATAGAATGTTGGTAAAACTTTGTATAGTATATACAAAGTCATTGTGTGTGTGTGTGTGTGTGTGTGTGTGTGTGTGTGTGTGTGTGTGTGTTTATGTCGGAAAAAGTGATTAAAAAGTCGTATTGCATTTTGAAAAAGCCATTTAAAAAGTAAAACTGTAGTATGTTGAAAAAAAGTCATAGCATTGTATGTGTATAGCATGCTGTGCTAACAACTGAGCCAGTGTTCCAGCAAAATAAGTTAATGTTAAAACCCGTAATAGCATGTTGAATAAAGTCAAAGTATAGTATCTTGAAAGAAGTGATTAAAAAGTCATAATATAGGATTTCGAAAAAAGTCATAGTATATCGGAAATTAGTCATAGCATGTCTCAAAAAGTGATTAAAAAACATAGTATAGTATGTCTAAAAAAAGTGATAGTCATGGTATAGTATGAAGGTATAGAAAAAAAGTCATAGTATAGCATGTCGAAAAAAAAGTGATGAAAATGTCATAGTATAGTATATCGGAAATTCACAGCATGTCGAAAAAACATAGTATGTTGGGAGAAAAAAGTGATAGTCATGTATTAGGGCTTTGACTCCGAACTTCGTTATTCAAATATAATTCGAATATTAAAAAAAAAATGACATTCGAACGAATATTAGGCAGCCCTTAATATTCAAATTTCTAATATGTTATGGGCATTGTATTTTGTAAATGTGTTTGCTTGTAAACCTTGTTTTCAATTCAGATTCCGAGGCTTTTTCACGCATTTCAAAATGTAACTACACGTCGCGGCGACGCACGTCGCTCGGCCGCGGCTTGGTAGCGCATTTCCCCCCCCGACTCATTTCCTGGTTCTCTTTCTCCATAAACAGCGTAAAATCAAGGAGAGGGTTAACTTTTCCTGCTGCAGATTTCCTACCGTGGTCAGAAAGAACGGGAGACGATTTGTTTCTCTCACTATGACTCTAGAGTCGCTACTCGCTCTGAAGCTACCGGTAATCACCGTCACTCTCTCACAACACGCCCCCCCCCCCCCCACACACACACACACACACACACCCACTCGATGCACACACCAGCGCACAAGTATGAACATCAGACCACTTACGTAGGCTACGGTGAAAGCTCCGAAATTGCTGTCGAAAGCATACTGTTTGTGTTTAATCCAGGGTCTGATTTTTCATTAAAAAAAACAAACAGTTGTGGCAATGTGTTTTTCTTCTGAAAACATAATTGCCTGCCTATAGACATTGACTGATACACTGCCCTCTGGTGGACAGAACATATACAACTTATACCAATATAGGTCTTACTGAAGGCATTTAATGGTCAAAATATTATTAATAAATATTCAAATATATTTGAATATTAATATTAATGAACAAACGAACTATGAATATGATTTTGGGGAAAAAGTCAAAGCCCTATCATGTATGAAGGTATAGAAGAAAAAAAAAGTCATAGTATGTCGAAAAAAGCCATTTAAAAAGTCAAAGTGTAGAGTATGTTGAAAATAATCAATGCATTGTATGTCGAAAAAAAAATGCCCAGCCTCAACTGGGTATTGAACCTGGGTCAGAGTCTGCAGTGATTACTTGCTGATTGTCTGTTGGCAGCAGTGGTAACCACTGAGCCAGTGTGGCACTAAAAAATGTACGTTGAAAACAGCAATAGCATAGTATGTCAAAAAAGGCATTGTATAGCATGCAGAAAAAAAGCCATTACACAGTTTTTTTATATTCTGCTCTGTTTTTTTTGTTTCCCAGGATGACGAAGGCTCTCACAGAGGCCGATGGTCTGTCATGGAGAGAAAAGCTTCCTCCCATCCCCACCGTTCCTCTGTCTGTCAGAGAGAAACTAGCCCAGAAAGCTACAACCAACGGTGCGCAACCAAACCCTACCCCGAAACAGAACGTCAACAGACAAATGAACAAACCTAGTAAGAACGTTTATATTTTCTGTTGTGTTTTCTGCTCTTGTCATTTAAATTATTACAACCCTGATTTGCCATTTTTAATGAGCTAAAAAGACCTTATGTTGCAGCAAATGTATTTTTGACAATAACCAGTTTGAAAGTGACATTTCCATTATTTTAAAGCGGTAAGTCTTTAGCCCCTATTTATGTGGAACTGGCATCATAGTGTTTTAAAGCATGTTTTTTTTTTAATAAATCATTCACAAGCATTTATCATCACATTCTTCTCCTCTGGATAGTTCCTAGTGATAAAGACAAAAAGAAAGCCCAAGCCCTGAAAGAAGAAGGCAACGCCCTGGTGAAGAAAGGAGAGTACAAGAAGGCCATAGAGAAGTACAGCCAGAGCCTCAAAAACAACCCCACTGAGATCACAACCTACACCAACCGGTGGGTCACATCTTCATTCATACATCCGTTTGTTTAATCCCTTCAGTGGCTGGTGAAACGGGGGTTAAGGGTGTCTTCACACCTGAAACCTTTGGTCCTTTTAAACCAAGCCCCAGAGCGTTTTGTTGGATAGCGGATGTGGTGTAAAAGCTCATTCGAACTCCTGGTCGGCCTGAAAACGTGGACCTAGTATCGTGTCCAAGTGCACGACAGCGTGGTTCACTTTAGGCGAGGACACACAAATATATAGCCCAACGTCGTCATACTCAGATTCTAGTCAGAATATGAGTCTGATACTGCTCCATTGGGCTGTGATCATGGGGCGTGTTTCAACAGAACCAGGGGGAAAAAATGCACTCAATTGGATAGACCTACAACCAATCGGAGCAACCGAGAGTCAAAGGCAGGCTTCGACCAACCCCCGAGGAACAGCGCCATGTCTTAAAGCAACCATGGGCTTAGCGGCCAACGGTGGAACTGCACCCCTCTGGCCCAGAAAGACTTTTCCCATAGACTTTGCATGGTGAAAGAAACTTCTAGATTTCAGCGGATCATTTGTTTTGGGGTACATCAACTAACCAGCCCGAACACTTAAAGGGTCCTTGTTCAAAACGTCACGCTTTTAACATTCACTAGTAGCCGAATCCAGAGTTATTAAACTAAGTATGATGAACTCTTAATATATCCATGGCTTCAACAGAGCAAAGGCAGAGGCAGCAGTTTCCGTGTTGTGCGGACGGGTGTGATCGTGGTTCTCTGTTCCTCTTTTAAAATGAACGCGCTGTCGATATATTCTACAACTGACACGATGGCGGAATCTACACATCTCAATTCTCCAACGGCAGCCACCTTTGTTGTAAACAAATTGAACCCAAGCGCTCTTTGGTGACCTGGTTGATTCCGTTACTGTTGATCATCTGTCTATCATCATATAATGCCCGCCCTGACCATTTGATTGGTCCGAACAGCTCTGGTTCGAGCATAGTTGCTCCACAACGGATCAAGTCCAGACCGAACTTCCCAACCTCAAATGTTGTGGGCGGGGCTAAGTTCGGCTGGCATCCAGGCTACCAGATATAGGGAGTGAACCAACAAACGGTGCATTCGGTTTCTCCCATCAGGACCCGCCTTCTCCTTCGGTTCATCTCGACAACTCGGTGTTGTCAGCTGAAAAGGGAAGTTTGCAGAGTTTCACCTGGGTATTCTGTCTAATAGACAGGCAACCGCGTGGCATTTGTTCACAATATTTGGTGCGTTTGACAAAGTGCAGTGGGAACACAAATCAAAAATACAACAATGTTGCAACTTCATCCCTGAATCGCACCGAGTCTACAGAACATTAGGTGGGAAAGTGCCCTAAACTGCTGAATATGTTTGAGATGTCCTTTTTTAAAATGTTTTACCTAACATCTGTCAGCCAACCAGAATTTCCTGTGGACATAAGTGTATCAGATTTAGGAGATTGCAAAAATTATACCGCAAAAACTGTATGTAACACGTTAATCGTTCAAGGACGAAAGCAATTTTTGAAATTTAAAATACGGATTAAGTCAAGAAAATAATTATAATAAATATACAGTACTTGTTTTCAGGATAGAAATTATGTAAAATGGTTTAAACCATTCGTGGTGTTTTTAAAATTCTCCACTGTAACCCAGTGTAATAATTATAATTAACAATATCAATTTGTTTTCATGCATATGTGAGTGTACTCTGGTCAGAATGTATTATATATGTAATGAATCAGTACAAATTAAAAGCCTCCCATAGACAACCAGGGCAATATCTATACAGGATCATATCTATCATATCTTAGCAACACTATTGACAGCCAATGAGGAATTCAATAAAAATATATTGACAATCATTTTTTGTATTTAGTGAAAACAGTTCAGACCAGTAGGTTTTTGCCTCTAATTTCTTTATATAAGTTTTCATAATTTTGATTGAATTTGATCTGTGTGTGTGATCAGGGCGCTGTGTTACCTGTCAGTGAAGCAGTACAGAGATGCTGTCAGAGACTGTGACGAGGCTCTGATGATTGACAGCAGCAACATCAAGGCTCTCTACAGGAGGGCTCAGGCTCACATGGAGCTCAAGGTGAGAGGGTGATCTCTATCACTGCACTTCTGTTCCTGATTCCCACGCAAGAGTAACCAGGCGTACCTATGAAGTGTCTGTCTGGAGGATTTTAGGGCTGGTGACAAAATAAAAGCATTTCCTAATTGCCCCCCGGCAACCTCTCCTCATCAGTATTCAAAACACACACACACACACACACCCCACAGAGCTCTGTACACTTGCAACTGTCCTCTTTGTGTTTTGGAGGTTGGAATTCTGTAGACAACGTCACTGCCACGATTTCCTGCATAAACCTAACCCAGCACAAATATTACCAAAGTACAACATTCAATAGACACAGATGGCTAAACTCTGCTGTTTGTTCAGCCCACTTTAACACACATCCTTACCTGGATGTCTTATCTGGATTCTGGCTCAGCACTGAACATGCTGCACCGTTTAGCACGTTTATGTGCAATACATCTTAAGTTACATGAAGGTTTGTATTTTTCAGCTTTTGCCAGAAATATTTGAGATGGTCTTTATTGTCCCATAGGGAGAATCATTTCCACACATCATCTTTCCATAGCACGAAACCACATATATAACACATAAAACACGTAACCCATACAAAACACGTCACATTAAGACACCCACATAGACGTATATCAAATGTGGAAAAACTACGAAGCAACTGGGGTGCTGGTGGCGGTACTACGGTGTGTTCCGTGTAGGATCATTATTACTTTACCCAGCATTTCTTTCAACATGACTGTCTGGTTGAAGGATTTGTGTCTGGGAGAGAAACCCGCAGTTGAAGAGCAGCGCGTAGGATTTGGCGGCCTCTGGCGGTGAGGTTGCAGATTGCAGCCAACTGAATACCCCTCCGCTCAGCTGTCCCTTTCCAAGCGTGTAGTACAAACTGCTGAAAACATCAACGGCCCTCTCTAGAGCCAGAGCTCGGTTGGGTCTTTGTGGGCTACTGTAGAAAAATGGTTGGCTCTGCTCCCTTTGTAGACATGAAGGGCTCATTCTAAGCTAAACCAAACCACAATTCTTAGTTTCAGGTGATAATACACCAATGAAAACCTATTTATGAATATTATTTCATTTCTGCCGATAGATCCCCTCCTAAACCCTACACACAGAATGTCCGCAACTCCCTAATTGTCTTTCCTAGTTCTAATATGGTCACGATGAATTTTTTTAAACAAAAAAAAAATGTATTCCAGATTAAAAGTAATCTTCAGGGATGAATCCATTTACATTTTAAGAAAGCACACACACGTGGGGGACACCTGCAAATCAGCCTGCACGTTTTCCTCTTTTTTTGTTTGTTTTTGTAACCACTCCACCTCTTAGTTTCCCACTCTTAATTCTCGTGGTCATTCCTGCAGGACATCAGAGCCTGTGAGGAGAACCTGAACAGCCTGCTCAAAGTGGAACCAAACAACTCTGCTGGCTTGAAGATGCTGCAGGAGGTGCAGAAGAAGAAATGACGCGTCAGGGACTCTGGAGGCGGCGGTAAGGATCTGTCACTGCACTGCGTACAGAAAGGAGAGGAAGGGGATGTTTTGATGAAGAGTCGGGCGACAGAAGACAGCCGAACCGTGACACGATTCAGCCGCTTTAGGTCAGAGACTTGACCTGCGTTTTCCCAAAAGTTTAATTCACACCGAGCCCGTTTGATCCGTTTACTCACCGGAACAAACGGGAGCTTGGTCTCGAGTCTCTTCTGGAAAACGCAGCTCTGGTCGACGAGAACCGAGGGTGTTATCAGGAAGAAGCAGAGGCAATGTTTGTATTCTACCAGTTCTAGTGTCACTGAGTATTTATGGTTATTTATAAGAGCTGAAATTATTGAGACGCATCATAATTCTAACTGAGAAATAAGCCTTTGCCATCATCATTTGTGAAAGCGAAGTTCAGCAGGTAGTCGGCCATCATGTGAAGGTCCTGCTGGATGCCACGTCTCAGCTTTTTCTTAGCCCTCCCACATCTGACCTTGTCTTTCACACGCAACACCAAAGATCATCTACCATATGATGAGGCATCCAAATGTCCCGACATTGGAAAGCTTCCATTAACCGAAAAAATGAAATGAATTGCAGCTTGTTAGGTTCCAGTGAGGAGTACCTGATGTGGATAAATCATGTCTATCATGGTGTGTGTATGCAGGAAGGGTTAGGGAAATGAATGGCCCAATACAACCAGAGATTTCAAAAGTACAGCAGTCACAGTATATACCATCACATGTAGCAACTCAAGCTAACCGTTGGGTCTATAAAATGTCAGAACACATTCCCATCACAATAAATGCCTAAATTGCTAGTTTTGTGTGACAGATAGTCCCAAACCCATATATAATCAACACATCAATGTTAGTATCACATACAACCACCGCCAGAACCTAGGACCAGAGAATCCTGGAGCCTCTCGCTCGACAAACGACTTACTGACTGCTGATTCCAGAGGACTGCAGCTCCACCCTCTTTAGAATTGAAATGTCCACAGTGAAGCCCGCTAAAAATAATCTTTTAGCCTCCCTATCTGAGCGTTGGTGATTGTGAAGGTTTATTATTCCCTATTTGAATTACAAGTAAACAACCATTTTTCACTTATGTGAATGTCATGTTCTACACTCAGATAGTTTACTTATTTATCCGATTTTTTTTTTGTTTTTGTTCTGAGGCTTTTGAGTTTGTGTGAATGTTTGCTTTTCTCATGCTGTTCAGGCCGTGTCCACGTCATATATGGGATGGATGGTAGAGATTAGCATGTTTTCGACACGGCAACTAGGGATGATTGCAGAGTTGGTCAAAAAAATTGGTTAAAATACACTGTCTTGGCAAAACAGCACATCTACATTCGTGTTTAATTGCGTTCAGCTGACATGAGGCGTCCAGATTTTTTTTCTTTTTCATGCAATTCTGGATTTTTCTGGCCAACTGATTGACGTGAACTCTACAAGTCAAACTGCTAGTTCACGCTAACTTTTTATTTCTGTTTATTACCTAGGGCTGTAACGATATGAAACCGAAATCGCCGACACTCGCATCCACAAACCTGGAGTGAGAAGGCAGAATGGCGACACACCCCTTCCACCTCCCAGAGTTATCGACCTCGGCCAATAAGGAGTCAGTTTGTTAAAGAGGTCTCCCCATGGATGGAAGGGTCGTCCTCACATTTGCGAAGAGAGTAAACGTAGCGGTTGAATTAGTAACAAAGCTAAATGAACTTGAAACTGGCCGCCACTTCTTCAAAAATCGTGATAGGAACCGAACCGCGGGTTTGGTGTATCGTTACAGCCCTATTATTACCTTCAGGATCAAAAAGACAAACGTGAGCCAAGTAAATCTATCCTCAAACGGGTCATCGTATACAAAGTTCTGTCCCATTCTGCGATCATATTTTGTCCCATTTCATCGTACTATTGTGAAACAAGTATAAATCTCATCGGTGATCCTGCTGTAGGTTGGCAATCTCAGTCTTGCCCGAAGTGCCTGTCGTCATCCTCTGTCTGCTGCTCTGCATTAGTTTTTGGTTTAAAGAACAAAAATAAATTGCACATCGTTACGTATTTCCTGCAAAAAACAGTTTGTGACAACACATGTACGCTTATTCGTGTCTGCACAGCCCGACTCTATTGGAAACTGAGCTTTTGTTTTATCACGTTTCTGCTGTTTTTATAATTTGCTATTTTGTTTTTCTGTCAACTGGCTCCTGTTTTAACTGCAAATAAACTTCAGAACTGAACAGACCCAGAATGACCACGTCTTTTCTATGACTTTAAAACAAACATTCTACATTTTGGGAAATACACTTAACACATGCTTTTTGGCGGCGAGATAGATCAGTACCACTCCTGTCTGTAGCTGCTTAACTTAGCAGATAGACTGGAAACAGCTAGCCTGGTTCAGCCTGAAGGGACTTACATCAGACTACCGATTCACCAGGAAATATGAGCCTGACTATTGCTTGGCTCTGAGCACTTGCCAGGCAGCCCAGGAAGTTACTGGGCCACGCCAAGGAAAAATCCAGAACATATCCTGTTAAAAGGCTACACTTCTGTTTCTGTAGGAATTAAACAAACAAGACGGAACATGTTAATCAGTGAGCTTCAGAGGCCCAGATAGGAGGCTTTTAGTACCTTTTGGACAGAGCAGCAGCTGCTGGCTGGCTTCATGTTTACTGGACAGATGTACAGTCCAAAAATATATTTTCTATATAATCTTGACAAGCAGCACACTAAGATGCAATATCTTGTTTAAAGACCTTCCTGAACTCTTGTGCTCTTCCTGGGGATGATGATTTTTGGGAATCTAGCTTTTTCTTTTTTTTTTTTTGGAAAAGTCATCAAGGTCTGTAGCAGAACATCACGCTAGAACCATCGTGTTGAACTATTTGAACTTCTCCCTCGTCAGCTGCACACGCAGACATCCTCAAATCGAGTTTGTGTTGGCTGTGACTCTTCCCAGAACCGGTCCAATTTGAACAATTATTTTTAAGGAGAGGGCATTTACAGAAGGAGCACAATTTCTTTTCTTTTTTCTTCCCTTTAGTCAGAACTAGAATTAACTTTGTCAAAGATCTTATGATTAGTTTAGATCTACTGTACCAAAGACTTCTGTCTCCTCTGGCGTGTCCAGCTCAGTTAAAAAGCCAACCATCTGACCAGCACAGTTGAAGCATACTAAATGACATTGAATCTTTACCAAATAAAAAGGTTCAGTAACAATTACTTGAAGGTATCTACATAAAAGTGACTTTTTTTCTGACCTTTATTTACTGAGAGGCAACCTCTCTTTAGCAGGAACACCCTGATCACATTCACAGTTCCACATTCATTTGTGAAAGCTGCCCAGTACAACCACAGTCTGACCTGCTGGCCATTGAGCAGCTCTACTGGAGCGGTTGGAGGTTAACCAACTGACGTTGCCTTAAGCACCTCAGTGGTGGTGATGAGGGAGGGACAAGTGTGCTCTTTCACTTTTCCCCACCCTGATTTTATCTGGAGATTTGAACCGACGACCTCCCGGTCACAAGCACACTTCTTTAACCTTTAGGCCACCACTGACGTGACACTGTCACGAACACATGACAGTCATGACACAAACTCTAACCCTAACTTGTCATGACAAAAACCAAATTTTAAGCGCCAGTATTATTCATTTCCATTACTGATAGCCTGCTGAATGGGCCGTTAGGCTTCTTTTGCTTGTACGCACAATTGGCACTTGTCATTCTGCCGTTTTGTCTTTCTGTGAAAACCAAATGAGAATAAAAGTTAGCAATCTTAACTGCATTTGCATACAACAGTTTAGAAAGACATGATCCAGCCAACATTTGCATTTCTGCAAATTTTTTTAAAAGCTCTACACGTCCATGGATTCACTGACGTTTTTTAAAATGCTACTCCAGTGCTGTAAACTTTCTTGCATCGTTTCCTGTTCTTCCCAGACAAACGTCCTGCATGCTATACATCACACGTGTCAAACTCAAAGCCAGGGGGCCAAATCCAGCTCCTTGAAAATTTTGATCCGGCCCGCATTTCAATTTAGGTTCACAGCTAATTTTGGCCCGACTAGTTGTGCACCACACCAAAAAAAAAAAAAAAAAAACCCACAGGAAACTGTGGAAACTTACAATTATGCGACACGGTTGTGCAGAATTTGACAGCTGCTTTTAAAAATGTAACGTTTGTTTTTCATGACTTGCTAAATTCTACAATTGCTAAGAAACTTTTTTTAGCTGACTTTTTTAGGGTTTTATGTCAACCAAACTGTATGGGAGAAAGCTATGAGATATGCAATAATACAAAGTTGATTGACTTTTTTTGTTAAATAAAAGCATGTCGATAAACTCAACATGTCCGGCCCTTATTGTGATCGGCATTTCCAGTGTGGCCCTTAGTGAAATAGAGTTTGACACCCCTGCCGTACATCTTCAACCAGGAAACTCAGTATGAGAAAGTCCAAACAGCATGCGGCATTAACAGACTAGTGGTGGTAATAAACAGAACAGGGCTGATTCGGAACTGATAAAACCTTTATTTCACTTTAAATTGTCTTTTACATTTTGTCCTGTTTATAACATGTAAGGTGAAACTAGAGTTGGAATTATTATTTTTTTTTTTTTTAAAAGACATACACAAATCTAGTATTACTTCAATAACCAGGGTGGGGGTGAGGGGAAAGGTGTTGAAGGGTATTTTTTTTTTTTTTTTTCTCTTTCATTTTATTGGTGTCCTTAAGCTACTCTAAATTTTCACAACCACGTGCGCGCTAAGCAATAAAACCGTCACAGAAGCAAACTTTTTTTGGGGGGGTATTTTTTTGTCTTTCCTTTTTATTTTAAGCATAATACTGGTCAGTAAAAACAAAACTATTTGAGATACCAGATATACAGACAGGCTCGGTGCCACATTCACTACTGCATGGGATCTTTTTTTGTCCTTATAAAGCGTAGAATAACTGCCTTTTTTTGTTCAGCTAACAAGAAAAAGAACGGCAGGGAGGAATCTTTTTTTTTTTTTTTTTTTTCCTTTTTCTTTTTTAACCTTTTAAACTTCAGTGCATGAAAACATTTGTCCCCAGCAAAAGAAAACAAACATTGAGACATGACTTTTCTACACCTAAAAAGGGTGGAATGTTGAGATGGCGACAAGGTGACAAGGTTATTGTGACACTGAGTGGATCCGACTCACAGGTCTGCGCTGTGGTCGGCTGACGTCCCCGATATTTCTCAAAGTTTGGAACCAAAGTTTAGTTCTCAACCGCTTTATGAACACGTGCAGTACCTCGCTATTGGCAGGGGCGCAGTCGTCTAAACAAGAGAAACCACGAGGAGTCCAAAATCTACATATTGTAGAAGATCAGATCTGAAAATGAGCCGGGATATTGTACCGTCGACTGCTCAGTGAGTCTTCTCTCTTTTCTACATGCAGTCAAAAAGAGAATCTTTAATTTAAAAAAAATAAAAAAGGTTGCCATGGCATTTATGCATGTTTATGAACTCTAGCTTGAACACATTAACCCTGATCCAAACTACAGGTTCTCACTTCCACAAACAGATGATTGGCTGATCGGCTGCCGGGAGATTGGGCTCCTTCCACTCACGTACCTGTCGTGGACTGAAATTTACACCAAGGGGGACACTTAAAATCACTGCTTCCTAAGTTATTTTCAGTCAGCTGGGTTAAGCCTTAAAAAAAAAGGCCCCGACTTACACTAAGTACTGAACAAAAATGTTAGATTTGGTGACACCTTTGTTAGTTATTAATCAAAAAAGGAAAAATATTTTTAGCCTGTTTTCAAGATCAAAAATTAACTTTGAAGCTCAACTCAACTTTGTTTTTTTAAGTCAGTTAGCTGATACTCCAATCTTGAACATCTTAGAAGGAATAACAGCATGCCTAACTGAAAATGTTCCCCCTGCTATGGCCACGCCAAGACCCGCCCTTCAATAGCATTCACACACACTACTATTGGCCAGGCGTCCATGCTTACGCAAGGTAACTTAACCCCATTTGTTCAGGTCCTATTCCCCTGACCAATCTGCTATCCTAACCTTAACCACTTGATGTCGATGCCTAACCTCTACCAATCGAGCTGCTATTGAAGGGCGGGTCTTGGCCTGGCCATAGTGAGAAATAAAATTTGGCTAACTGCCACGATTGCCATTCATATTTTGGAAACGAGGAAGCAGGAAGTTTAAGTGTCGATCCACTGAGGGACGTTCCCCACACCATTCTTGCGGGACATTTCCACGGCGATAAATGATGGCATGCGTTCTTGTTGGCAGACGGACCCATTCAGCAGCGAGTGGAAACTTTTTTGTAGACTTGTCAATCAAGGGGCTATATAAGGAAAATAAAGTACCAAAAAAAAATAGTTCTGGTCAAAAATGCCAAAGCATAAAACAGCAGGCGAGCGTAACGGCTTCAAGGTTTTCATTGCAGGCAGGTGTTAACGAACAACATCGACAAACCGCCTTGTTTTTCCCAAAAGACAGATTTACAGTTAAGCTCTAAAAAGGTTTTACAATTTTACAGTTTTCAAAAACTGGAAATAAAGAGTTGTTACACACAACAACAACAAAAAAAAAAAGAAGAGGAAAATGCAATCGCAAGGGGAGATGAACATGTTAAGGAACTAACGTTAGGGACCGCAGTGCTGCTGTTGGACTGGGGGCCGGTCCCAGGGAGCAGCACGCCTCGTTTGTTGTGAAAACGTCGAAAATCTCATCAAGATGGAATGTAGGCTTTTTTTAAAAATTTTTATTGGGTTTTATTTTTAAATAAGTTCCCAAATTAGTTTTCACTCTGAACTGAAAAGAACGCAGAATTGCCGTTTAATCAAACTCCAAGTCGGAGTTAGAAAATAAAAAAATGTAATTAAAAATGTGTGTTTGATTACACAGCAGGTAGAAACGCTCTCGTTTTTAAGATTTGTCAGTGTCACAATACAGCCTTGTAGGAGGACCCTTCTGTATAAACGTCAGCAGAATTGCACTGCTGCTCAAACACGCCCCCCCCCCACTCCCCTCCCAGCTGAATATCGTTCTCGCCACCAAATGGGGATCTGGCGGGCGAGGTGGAGGAAAAACTAAGCATCACAGTGTTTGTTGAAAATAAACAGACAGTTTAATAACCTTTTGTTGTTGTTGTCGTTGTTTAAAGTGGAATAAAACCAGCCATTTGCCAGTACACTAAGAAAAGCCAAAAGAGAAGGGTTGGACTATAGAAGTGCATTAAACTCAATAGAGCGAGAGAGGGGGGTGGGGTGGGGGGTAGTGGACAACTATATATGTGCATTAACTCACTAGAGGGTAGGAGGGGGGAGGGGGGGTTAGGAAGATGTCAGGAAGGAGGGAAGAGGGGAAGGAATGGAGGAGGAAGATTTAAAAAAAAAAAAAAAAAAAAAAAGTGTGGGCCCTAAAAGACGCGTTATTTTGTAGTTTTGGATAAAAACCCCTCCCTGCGTGCTAGAAGACTACATTGACCAGTGTGTTTAGGCTGCTGGCCTGCCTCGGAGTGCCATGATCAAAGAGGAGGGAGGGATGGAGGGATCGCAGGGTGATGGAGTACTTTCTCTCGCCCCCTCTCTCCTTTTTTTTTTTCCTCTCCCCCCCATCCATCTGTGAAGGTCAGGTACTATTCATGCTGTTGGTTATACAGAAGGGAGGTCGGGAGGCTGGGCTTGAAAAAGTGGGACGAGGGGAATGAACGGGCTGTTTTATGTGTACGAATGAGGGGGAAGAAGAGGAGAAAGAGGAAGAGAGAGAGAGAGAGAGAGAGAGATCAAAGGAGGAGGAGGAAGAGAGTGGGGATGGGTTAACAGTGAAGTGCGCTCTAGTTCTCCCCGTCGCCAGCTTCGCCCTCGTCTCCCTGGTTTTCTGATGTCCAGAGCTGCAGAAAAACGGAGACAAGACATCTTTGGGTCATCCTAAACACAGCTGGGACAGGGATTCACTTCATTTAAAAAAACAAACACAAAAAAAACAGCAAAAATAAGTCGCTCCTGGCCTCACATTTTCATTAAGGTAGGATTCCATATTAGCTGTATTATTAACAAATCCCATGAAAAGACCAAAACCACGAAGTTTATTTTGACCTTGTCTCTCATTGCCAGACCTTCCTCCACAGCGCTGTGGAGGAGGGTCTGGCTAGTCCACACATCATTCCGGGATGGGAGAAAAACATCCTCTGGTTTATTGGCATTTCTTTAAACCAATCACAATCTTCTTGGGCGCCGCTACAAAATAGCCTCGGGAAGGAACTTGTTTTGGTGGAATGTGTACGTTCAAAAGTCGTTTTAGTCGTGCGAGAGAAACCTAATATTGGACAGATAGTCTAGCTAGCTGTCTGGATTTACCCTGCAGAGATCTGAGGAGCAGTTAACCATGGTCAACACAAAGAAAGCCAAAGGCGACGGACATCCAGCTGAAAATGAGGGACATTTATGTCATCAGTAGGAACTAGAGCTGTCAGTCTTCCTCTATAATACCATTCGAATTTCATTTTTTTTTTTTTATATTCAAATATTTAATGCTCAAATGCAACCTGTTTAATATGTACTACACTACTCAGGCTTATGCATGGTCAATGCCACTATAAGCATGTGGTTGTTGTTACATGTTCTGTCCACTGGTGGGACTTCCAACATCAGCCTGGCCTTGAAGGGGACCTGCGTCACGGCGCATAACATTTCTTGCACGCCGCTCTGTTTACATTATATTCCGCCACGAGCACACGGCGACAAACACAAATCAACAGAACTCTGGAATAAAACATTATCTAACTAATGTAGTGAAGCAGCTCTGTTGTAAAGGCTAACTGTGCTCGGTTAGCACAACGACATCACGTTAGAAAGCACAGCCGAAACGATTTGTCCTAAACTAAGTAACAATAGTGTTAGCCACGATGCTAACGGCATTAAAAACTAAGCCAAACGGTGCTGCCACTACTATTTTAGTGATTTAAAAGCAACCCGTTTCTGTCAGATTGTCACGTTACTGAGAATACAGCTGTTAGAAGGTAATCTATGAAGTTGATGCTAACTGACAGCTGTAGGGCAGCTAACATTAACGTTAGCTGTCTCCATGAAGCTCCCAGATAAGCTCCTATAACTCGCGACGCAGTTAGGAAACCAGAACGAGCTAACTATTGATAACATAAGCACTTTGGCTCGGTGGATGTTTTAAAGTCATGTTAAAACTATTTCCCATCCTTCTTCCGATTTCCAGCTGCAGCCTGTCACTCCCCCGTCTACTGACGTTACTCGGTACTTAACGTTAGCTCACAATGCCTTGTGTTCCTCACTCCCGTAACTTATTGTTCATCAGACGTGACATGAGAAGACGGAGATTAGCTAACGTTAGCCAACCTATTTATAAAAAAATACAAAATGAAATCAAAAATCACATTCAAATAGTAATTTTAGCATTTGAATAGTATTGATTTTTTTTTACTATTCAAATTATATTCGACTTTCGGAATTAGTTCCAACATCCCTAGTAGGAATCAGTGGACTTGGGGCTGAGCTCCGCAAACAGGGCAGGGAAATGTGGAAGTATTGAGACTAACGCATTGTGGTTTTGGTCTTTTTATGAGATTAGTTGACAATAATAATAAATAAATAAATAAATAAATAAATATATATATATATATATATATATATATATATATATATATATATATATATATATATATATATATATATATATATATATATATATATATATATATATATATATATATATATATATATATATATAGTCATATTGGCCAGCCCTAGGAGTACGGGCTTCTGTCATGATGTGATTTAGTCATCTACGCTTTCTTCAGTCTCTGATCTGCACAAAGAAACCTTGGCTTTACAACTACATGGGAACCCTTACAAAACTGACAGCCCCGCATTTTCACACACAATTTAGATTAGGATCGACTCTAGGATACAACACAGCAAAATGCGGACTTTCACAGATTTCACATTCTGGTGTACAACGTTGTGTCAGAGTGTGCACTCACAGTGAGGTTGTCCCTTAGTAGCTGCATGATCAGCGTGCTGTCTTTGTACGAGTCCTCGTTCAAGGTGTCGAGCTCGGCGATCGCCTCGTCGAAAGCCTGCAGGGAGGAACAGAGGGGTTCTTAAAACGCATTCACACACACAAGATTTGTTTCACTATCTTTGTGGCAACCCGTCATTGACATAATGCATTCCCTAGCCTCTTACCCTAACCATCACAACTAAATGCCTAACCTTAACCTTTAACCTAACCTAATTCTAACACTAAAACCAAGTCTTAACCCTCAAACAGCCCTTTAACCTTGTGGGGTCCAGCATGTTTGGTTGGGCTGGTCTCATTTAATGAGCTCTACGTTTGCTCTTAACCTTCCTGTTGTCCTCGGGTCAAATGTGACCCATTTTCAAAAACTTTCTATAATCAGAAGTTTGGGTTTCTTTTTAACCAAATTGTCAAAACCAAATAAAAGTGGATTGTTTCGTACAACGCTCTTCACAAGTAAAGTAAATGATCAGTTCACTACTTTCATTGAACTTTGGGTGTTTTGTTCCATTTTAAAGCATTTGATTGAAAAATTGATAAAAGAACGTTGAAAAAAGTGACAAAGATGTCAGAAAGCGCTCGAAAAACAGAATAGACAAAAACATCGGAAAAAGTGACAAAAAAAAAAAATGTAAAAAGTGACGAAAACGTTGGGAAGACCTTAAAAAACGTAATCAAACAAAAGTGACGAAAACATCGGGGAAAAGTGTCCAAAAAAAGAAGACAAAAACTAAAAAGAAAAACTAAAAGTTGCATGGTCGACAGGGAAGAAAACAAGTGTTAAATAAAAGTCACCTTGTGTTATCACTAACATTTAGTTGCCTTTTTAGCGGTTTCAAAAATTAATATTAGTTTGTATCTGATCAAGTTGAATGTACTTGACTTTTGTAGTGTACATATGAACTCCACTTTGACATAAAGGGACATCCTGCATATTTGAACTACGTCTTGTTCAAATAGGCCTCGAGTCTCGGGGAACTTCTGCGTCTCAAGTAGGGCTGGGTATCGATCAACAATTTCAGATACTGTGACTTTGATACCGGTTCCTTGACGATATTTTTTTCCCCCCCAATAAAAATTTTATACATTTTAACAAAACAGAAATGACAGTATTACATATGGCAGTACAAAGGTTTTGATTTCATGTTTTTCTGCTCCTTTCCTCCGACACACACTAGTAGTCAAGCCTCTCAAAATACGACAACACACACGTGAGCCCGTCCCTGTGCGTAATGTAGAGTTTTTTTTTTCCTGCGTGCCTCTACGACGTGTAACGTTAGACAGCCAATCACAAGCATGATTAGATCTCAGCTGAAGCATGCTGCTTGGCTCACTGTCACTGATGAGATTTACTCTTCGTAGGGCTCCACTATCTATATTATTTTTTAAATCGTCATCGCAATATTAACTGGCGCAATAAACATATCGCAAGCGCTTGAGACATACCGTGAAACACTTTGTGGTGTTAGTTGAAAGGAATTATAAGAAATCTGCAGTTTTAAGTCTAACTCATTCCTGTTCAATAAAAACGTTGGAAATCATTTAATTGAATTTGTTTTAAATTCAACAAGCAATTTTTGCATTTTAGCAGAACTGAGTACACTTACAATATCTGTTTTATTTAGCGCAAGTAATATCGTTATCGCGATATTCAACAACGTTATCGCATAGTTTCCTAAAGCATCGTGCAGCCCTACTTTTTACGTATTGAAATTTGGTATTGAATGATGGGGCATTTTTGATACTAGGAAGGCAATTCGGTCGGTGCCTAAAAGTAACGAAGTCCGGTACCCAGCCCTAGTCTCGAGGTTTTAATTTCTGACGTGTTGTGTCCAGAAAACGGCTGTCAGATGCCTGAGGACTGCTACGTCTTGACGGCTAACTGGCAGACTGATCTGTGGTCCACTACCTGTGTCTGGAATACAGGAAAACATTCAAAATCAGTGCTCTAAAGCAGTGGTTCTCAAGCTTTTTTCATTAATGTACCCCTTTGAACAGTTTTTTTATTTTTATTTTTTTTACAACCATGTTCCCCCTAACCAGCGCAAATTATTTTTGGCAGAAAAAAAAAAAAAAAAAAGTCTACATGAAGAGGAACAATACAGCGATGTCGGCAATAGATTTACTAAACAGCCTTGTACCTGGAAAACATTTAAATGCTAATGAAAAGAGGCGAAAAAAACTTGGAAAGACGGTAGTCAATGGGTCAAAACAAACGTCAAAACCTTCAAAATAAAAAGGTGACAAACTTGGAGGGAAAAAAAAGACAGTAGAAGTAACTACAGCCTTGTAACTGAAAAACATTTTGCAAAATAAATCTTACGACCCCCCTGCAGTCCTCCAAAGTACCCCTAGGGGTACACATACCCCGATTTGAGAACCACTGGTCTAAAAAGGGAGGAACCAGAGTGTCGTGCACCCACCTGCTTGGCCAGAGTGCAGGCCTGCTCAGGCGAGTTGAGGATTTCGTAGTAGAAGACGGAGAAGTTGAGGGCCAGGCCCAGCCGGATGGGGTGTGTTGGCTGCATGTCCTTCTTGCTGATGTCGAAGGCTTTCTGGTAGGCCTGCTGAGAGCTGTCCACCGTGTCTGTACAACACACATAACACCAGTCACTTTGATTTGGCCGTGCATGGCCACCCTGAACGTTATTCATCATCGGTCTTTCATCAACACACACTGCACAAACGCCAGTTTACTGTGACCTGCGGTCAACACTGTCCTCTGATAGAACCTTTTTGGCACGTGACCACAAATAAAATTGACTTGCGCATTAACACGCAGTCTTAGTTTTGTGTAAAGACCGAATCACAGCGACGTCGCACTAACACAAAAATCACCTCTTGGTAGACAACCGGCCGTTGATTTGAATGGAGGGGACGTGTGAAATCTGCAAAACTTGTTTATATCTGTTGTCATTTTCAGCCCTAACTGTAACGTTTAAAGATATATAAAGTTAAACACAGAGGTCCGACCTATCAGACGTCTCTGCTGTGTTTATTTCCTGTCCTGTGTTGCTTTGCCAGCTAAACCAAATCTAACATTAGGAACAGCAACATCTCACCGCCGGTCGGACTGACTGCTAGTTTGGGTGGTGTCATTTTCTTTAGTCTGTGGCCCAACAGGTAAATTAGCTCTCCAAATATAAATATATAAGCATTAAACATGCATTTTAGATGAATGAGATGGAGAGAACATCCAGCTGTTCCTCACCCCAGTTTGCCCAGCGCCATCAAACTCTACGTAGCTGACGCAGGGGTTTTCTACCCAGAAGTTATTGTAAACAAACATTGACCTGGTCTGTTAGCATGCTAACGTTTGCCAATTAGCACTAAACACACAGTGCGGCTGAGGGGAATGGCAGTCGTTTTGCAGATATTTGGCCATAAACTTAAGTATTGGATGATTTTAAATGTTGACCTGATGATGCTGTGAGATGACCAAGGTTGTTAGAATTCATCGTGAGGGGAATATGAATGTCTGTGTAATTTGTGAAAACTTTTAGACCCAAAAAAAGAATCCCTGGATGATTGAGATCTTTGACCAGCTGATGGAGACTATGGATGTCTTCACAAAATGTTACGGCAATCAGTCCAGTCGTATGTGGAGATATTTCAGTCTGGACCAAAAAGGGATGAAACCCCGTCGATAGTGTGTGAAGAAGGGAAGAAGAAGAAAAAAAAATTTCCAGTCTAATAATAAAAACCAGTTTGTTTATTCTATGTGCGACTGTATGACACCTTTGCTTTAGGATGATTAGTGCACGTGTCATCCTGCCATCAGTTCACCCAGCAGAGTGAGTCACTATCTAGTCTCTACTCCCTAAACAATGGCTGCCAACCAACCAACCATTCTGGGTTACTGTCTGAATGAGTATCACCATTACCAACAAGAAGAAGCAAAAGGATAGAAATAGACGACAAAAGAATTGTTTGATGAGACGATTAGGCCATTTCTACGTCATCTTCATCTGAGGATTTGTTTGTGACCTTTCGAAGGTGTGACAAGTCAAATTTTTTAATATCAGTGACTCGTAAATCCTTGGCATGACTCATGTGAACAAATGACATCATGGGTGAGACTGTTCCCACACACACACTTTTCCTACACCAGCAGCATGTCTCTTAGTTTGTGCTTTAAAACAATCCGGCAGACTATCCACCAAATCCAACCTGTACCATCTTCTCCGTAATTGCCTAATTTGTTTAATGAAGTTTAGCGTTAGTTCATGCAGGACACGGAAGTCATACGCCTGCTAACTGAATTAGCATTCCTATCAGACACACACCCATTCTCACATCAAGGCGGTCCTTTTAAATGGGACTCCCTCCTCACTGATCCCTGCTATGCTCACGCTTTGCCTCCGCCACCCCCGGCCTCCACCTTCCTAGTTCAGTCCTAACATGACTCAAAGTTTAAAATGCTTTTCAACGGCTTTCTTTTGGCTCACTCTTTTTTTTTTTTTACCCAGGGGGGTTTCTGCATGGTGCTCCCCGTCTCAGCTTAGCATGCTGCTTGGCTGGTCCAGAGAGCATTATCAAGAGCGGAGCCATCAGCGCCAAGCATAACTCTATTTCCATTTGATGCAATAAATGGTTAAATCTAGGGCGAGAGGGTTCCTGACTCAACAGTAATTATACCACTGCATCAAATGTCATTCGATATTTCCAGACAAGCCATTTAAGAGCATATTCAAATCTAGCATTAGGGGTGATGATACATCGATCTGGATCGATGTATGGATTCAATCTTATCGACACAAAAGGGAAAATCTTTAAGACTTAGCTTTATTTTGAAAGAGCAGTTGGTTTATAATTTAAACGCCTGGAAGAGCTTAGTAATGGAAATGTCAAATTATGTTTTAGTTGCTTTTTGTTTGTTTGTTTGTTTGTTTGTTTGTTTGTTTGTTTGTATCTGTTGTCCACAGAATCAACATATCATATTGTGATAAAACGTGTGATTTACATGCCGATCCAGCATGTGGTTTAAGAAACACCTCTTAATGTGCCCCTGATTTCTATGGTATGTTCAGAGAATGTTTGGTGTCTACCACTGATGACGGCTGGTGCGTCAGTGGATTACTAATTAAAACAGAGCTTCTGGCTCTTAGCAAATCAGGTTTTTACTTCCAGCAATGCAAATTGAAAAGGAACATTTACTCTGAGCAACGCAGCAAACAGAAACGGACTTTTGTGTGAGCAATAAAAAGGGTTAGCCTTTGATTAGCCAGGTGCCACGCTGAGTGAGGACTCCTCCCTTTAACAGGGTTCAATCTCCCTGAGTCAACAAACGCCGCTCTGCACAACCGTCTTAACTTGTACACAGTTTCCTAAATGAAGAAACGTGCTGGAACTAGATCTAGTCGCTCCTCCTGTAAAAGAAAAAGGGGATTTAACGCATTGCTCATTTCCCTGATAAAATTACAGAGAAAGAACAATGAGAACATGTTTCTTAAATGTGTCAAACCCACACACTCACCCTTCTTTGAGTCCCCAGAGGCCACCTCTGACAGGTATCTGAAGTAGTCTCCTTTCATTTTGAGGTAGAACACCTTGCTCTCCGCCTGAGATGCGTTGGGAATGAGGAATTTGTCGAGCAGATTCTGAAACAGACGAGGTGACCAGAAGGGTTCATAAAAACAGGCCAGCAGTCTGTATTTACACAGAACGACAGCACGGTAACACACACACACTAACCTGCCAGCTTAAATACAGATGGTTTTACTAGCACATGACTTTGCACTGCAGACTTTGCTAAAACCCTGTGTGTGTGTGTGTGTGTGTGTGTGTGTGTGTGTGTGTGTGTGTGTGTGTGTGTGTGTGTGTGTGTGTGTGTGTATGTTTTACTATATTCGTGGGGTCCAAAAACCGGGGAATACAGTATACTTGTGGGGTCTGCACAGCCTTGTGGGGCCCAAAATGCTGGACCCCACAAGGTTAAAGGGCTGTTTGAGGGTTAAGACTTGGTTTTAGGATTAGGGTTAGAATTAGGTTATGGTTAGGGTAAGGGTTAAGGTTAGGCATTTAGATATGATGGTTAAGGTAAAGGAATGCATTATGTCAATGACGAGTCCCTACAAAGATAGTGAAACAAACGTGTGTGTGTGTGTGTGTGTGTGTGTGTGTGTGTGTGTGTGTGTGTGTGTGTGTTTGTCTGAGGCGTGGCACTGAGTCTATGTGAAGCCAAGTGTGTGATGACGTGATGGGTGCGGCCTCTTGATAGCTCCTTCAGTGTGAACAGACAATGAAGTTTAATCTTAAAAACACATTTCCTCGGTTCTTTTTTGAGGGCGGCCTGTGGCGGACCAACGAGGTTTGAGCTTCTCTCTCAAATTCTCTTTCATTACATACTCGACAAAACTATTGATCACTTTCAACGTGTACGACCGAGTGCAACACCATGAATGTGTGTCCCCCTCCCCTCCCTCGCTGCTATAAGGCCCGACCTTTCACTGTGCCCTTTGGAACAAAGGAGAACTAGCGTCTCTCCAGGTACACAGTAGGGCTGTCAAAATTGGCCAAAAATGACGCTCAAATATTCCTTAAAAACTAAATTAAAAAAACCACAGGTTTGAAAAACTATTTTTGCTCATTACGTCCACAGCGAGAGCCATAGCTGCTTGTATAGGTATATTCATTTCAACATAATCATTTAAAAGAGACCTGCATACCTACATACAACATCAGCAAATAAAACAATTTAATAAACACTTATATTATAAAGACCGTAACCCCCCTCCCCCTCCCTCTCTCTCTCTCTCTAGAGGGCGCAGGAGGCAGGATCACGGGAATCACACTGCGGGGTACGTCATTTCCTCGTAAACAACCGAGTCTCTTGCCGTTCCTTGGATTTGCCTGACTAATTCGGCGTCGGCCCTTACCAACAGAAGGTCCCGAAACTCGTTGTCTATCCAGTTAGGCGTTTCTGTTGCCATCTTTGTGTAAATGTTGTTTTAGAGTGGTTAACGCTAAACATCTAAAATATCTAGAAGCTCGGTATATGGCACAGCCACTGCGCCGAGCCAGGCCAAGTTAGCCTCCAACCAGCAGTCTCCAACCACAGCTGGAGAAGCAGTAGTTCTGGCAAAGTAACAGTACAAGAGCAACTTTAAACTGATTAACTAGAAAACGGCAATTATAGACGGTAACTCACTGATCGACGTAATGCTGAAAAATCAAGTCAGGTGTTTGGCATGCAAACATCTCAGAAAGAAAGTACTCTGAACGGACCGTTTACTCGCTGGATGATTGAGCCAGATTGAGGTGAAAACTTCCAGCTTTGTTTCAGTGATTACATTTAGATCGTTCAACCATGGAGAGGGCCGCTTTAAATCTGCTCAATCCATGGCCGGTTAGCTCAGTTGGTAGAGCGGCGTTTATTCCTTGACGCAGAAGGTCCAGGGTTCGAGTTTGACCGGTGATGGTTTTCCTGCATGTCTTCTTCTCCCCCCCCCCCCCCTCTCTCTCTTTCTCCTCTGTCATATCTCAGCTGTCCTATCTAATAAAAAGGCAGAAATGCCCATAAAAATCTGTTTAATCCAATAACCTGGCCTGGGAATGTCATGTAGACACCAGACTAAAATCACCAGATTAAGATCAACTACCAAATAATCACTTGCAAATCAACTCTTACACTACGACTGACAAACGGAGCGGTGGCATCACGAGACATTCGAGGACGTCATCTTGGGCTTTTGGGAAACACTGATCCACATTTTTCACCATTTTCAGACATTTTAGAGACCAAACAACTTATCGAATAATCAACGGATTAATCGACAATATAAAACAATCGTTTGTTGCAGCTCTAGTTTATACTCCATTTCAAAAACAGAACATACATTGTATATATATATATATATATATATATATATATATATATATATATATATATATATATATATTATTTTTTTTTGCTTTTAGTCTAATCGATTTGTAATATCTTCCAGATCAAGTTCCCTGACGTATTTTTTTTGTCCCGCTGATGCATCGCAGATTTCCCCTTCCAAGCTCGGTGCTGCTTTAAGGACAGCGTGTCTCCAGCCCTGCCTCCCTCCCATCATTCCTACAGCACCACATCACTGCACAGGCTTCCAGCTTGACCTTCAAGATATTATTAGAAGTCTTCTCAGGCGTTAAAATCTGCGTCTGGTTAGACCTTGAGCCATTTCTGTTCTAACCTACTCGGGCCTGGCAGTGTGAGGGTTGTTCGTGAGGCCTCGATCTGCTCAGTCAAAGAGCTACACTGACGCTGAAAAGGAGTATAACAGACTGACCATAAACTAACAAGTGTTTAAAGAAAATTGAACAAATCACACTTTGGTTTCCTGCAATTGAACTTACAGCTTTTTTGGGTTTCAGAATACTCTAAACCGCGACCCCTGGAGAGAGGGAGGGGGGGGGGGGGGGGGTCCTCAGAGTCACTGCAAGGGGGCCGCCAAATAGTTGTTTAATATTTTCCCCCTAAAATGAATATACGTCTAAAATAATATACATAATATACTATGTCAACAACACTGATGATAGGCTTACTGGCCTACAGGTAAGGTAGCCAGCCACTATGGTAGCCATCCACAGATACAATTAAGCTAATGGAGTCACTGTGCCTTCCACATGCATGTTTGACATTCAAACATATGGTAATAGTAGCTTAGTATTGTAGGGCACCATTAAAAGCTACGTGTAAAGGCTTTAGGCCACCCAACACATTACTGCAGGTGTATGATGCAACTCAATGTTATACAATCTATGTAGTAGTGGGTCCCAGCTCTAGTCTCTTATAGGTTAGGGGTCCTTGGCCTAAAAGAACATTGAAAACCCCTGCTCTAAACTACCCGTTTTCTGCATCTCAACTGCAAGTCACTGTATTTGTCCTCACTGCATTCCCCTTCCCAAAGTCACATCCAATCCAGAGATTACTGAGCATTTGGACCAAAAAATAAATAAATTGCGCTGCATTAAAAATAAAAATAAAAAGAGGCACCCTGGTTGCCTCGGATGTCTGCTGAATAAAATCTAATCAGTTAGTCAAAAGGGGGTCGTGAGCCTCCCGCAACAACCTATCAAAAATCACAGCTTTCTCATTCAGTTCAATCCGACCCACTGTATAACATCACCTGGCAATGCAATGTGTTGATCGATCAAATGCGCACGCATTCCAGGTAGATTACTCTGCATTGACATCCATGACACCGGAACTAAACAGAGCTGAATTAGCACAACTTTTATGCGTTTTTCACATCTACTGCAGTCAGACTTACTGTTCACTCGGGAGGAATCACACACGGGCAGGCACTTGTAATGACATCTCAAACATGTTAAGAGGCTAAAAACACGTTTAAAACCTGCCCGGTTTCAGCCTCCTGGGTGCAAACTGTAGCAGGAGGATAACACGGTGTAGGCAACACCGATTGTTTGTTTTTCTCGCTACTGACAGCATTCTAAAATGTACAAACAGAGCTACGTGTTGAAATCGACCGGAAATCTCCTTTAACTTTCTCCCCTGACAGAGGTCAGTTCAAAAATTAAGACGTAGCATTAACAGTAGGTTCATGAAATATATTAATTTAGATAAACACCCCATGTCTTTTGGAATCCACAGGCAGGCAGCCCACCTCTCCCCTGTGCCCAAACACAAACTATATGCATCTTTACATGACTTGTGCCACAGTGTTGCCTTTCCAATCAAGCACTCGTTTGCCTCTGCACCAAGTGAAGGCATAAGAATAACGCAAATATACCCAAGTAGGAAGCAACTTGCTAGCAAGAACCAAAACTGAGAAGAAAATTAAAGCTTTGTTTGACAACTCTAACCAGCTGCCAGTGCTGCTGCTAGCAACATTACACGAGTAACTCCATGTGACTGGTCTATTTCCACAGCCAGGAGGGATCAGCTCCAGTGTGCTCTCTTCCACCATCTTTCCCTCTTCCTCCACTGCTCCGTCTTTATACCTTCTGTACCACTCCTCCCCACCCATCATCTCCGCCCAGCTTGTTCTCTCTCCCTCTCCACACCCTCTCACTCCCTCCCCGCCCGCCCTTTTCCCCATCCCTCTCCGTACCAGCACGTCGTGGCAGATTTCTTGGAGTTCAGCCTCAATCTTCATACGGTATTCGCGGGCCATCTGCTGTTTCTTCTCGTTCCCCTCTGTCTTCTGCTCAATGCTGGAGATGACGCGCCAGGATGAGCGGCGGGCCCCCACCTGACAGAAAAAATGCCAACGAAAGAACCAACGTTAAAAGACAACATCTTGTACACAGGACTGGACAAATACAGCTGAAATAATACATATTTAGTATACTAGATTGATTGGGGGTTTTAATAGAGGATTAAAACCGCAATTTCTTGGTGTCAATTATGAACTTATTTTACTGCACACTTTGCAGATCAACACCATACAAGGACAATATTGCAATGTGGCCGTTTCTTTGTCATAAAACCTGATAATTAGGGTCACATGGAATCTGCGGACGCCGAAAAACAGTCCGCTAAACTCCCCATATTATTCTGATCAGGTGAGAAAACTGTAAAAAGTAAATAAAAAAAATCAGCAGGATCCATTTGGGCCTGCTGATAACGCTGAAATGATGCTGAGCAAAGAAATAATGAGAGACTAACATTTAAATCAACCACTAAGTATGAATGAAGACTTTCATAATAGTTCATTTTTTAAAACTTAAAAAAAAACAAAAAAACATCACTGAGCTAGTTAATCAAGATGATCACCAACTAAATTGGCTCCGTAATACCAAATATAAAGCCTATTTTGCCAGTCCTAGAGCGTGAAAGTCTGCCTCCCTATCATGTGAGTTAAGTGTGGCTCATGCTATTCCCTGTGCCCAAACTAAACCCACAGAGTGACTTCTACTATGCTCTTGGTTGGGTTAAGGCCTTGACCCACCCGGCCGACGGTCGGCAGAAAAAGCAGTCGACTGATCAGTCGGCTCCCCGAGGTCCAAAAAGTGCCTCGGAACACACCGAAGCGACGTCGACTTGAGCGTACATTCTGCGCGTGTGCGAGACACAATACGTCTCCATAACAGCAGGCGACACTAATCTGAATTGTCACCCAAAAAAATAAAAATAAAATAAACTGCAGCTGATTGGACGAACGCGTCACGTGGGTCTGGCTGCTCCCGGATTTTTCAACCGGGCATAATGGCGGCTCGTTCGGGAATACGATCTCATATTTTACGAAGATAGTTCACCGAAACGTGTTTCTGAAAACATTTTAAGCAAGAAATAGGCCATGCAGTTGCTGAATCTGTCTTCATTTCAGATCAACAAAAGGTCAGTTTGAAAGATTTGTCAGATTTTGAGAGGCTCTAGCTACGCTCAGCCCGCCCGTCATTTCCGGGTTAGCACTCCACCAATCAGATTGGTCATTGAGTCCGACGGCCCGCCCTCCGACCCAGCATGTCAGGTCAGCCAAAATGAAGGCCGACAGCTCCTCCGACGGACGACGGAACGCACCGAACAGACTGGAGTCACTGACCTCGCCAGACGGTCCGACGGCCGATTATCGGTGTGTCAGGGCCATTACAGCGGGTTTTGAAACATGCAAGATGTAAAATACTGAGTGATACTCAATGCTGGCTCTGAGCAACATGAGGCTGCTCTTACATAATTTGTGATTTTATATTCAAGACTTTAAAATCTTCATGAAAAACAAAAAAAACAGCAGAGCAGCGAGACTACACATTATATAAAAAGCTAAATGCGAAGATTTTAACGGTCACTTTAAAAGCTTTAAATAAACAGAGGAAAGCAGTGTGTGTGAGATTTATTACAAATCTGTGACGTACTAAGGGTACAACTCCGCTTTCAAAAATGGCATTTTAGCAAGTGATAAGCCAAGACAGGATAAGCGGTAACGGGCAGGTAAACGTTGCAGCCTGCACATTGTGTCCTGTTGCCCCAAACATCCACAGAAATGTTTCCCCAGATAAATGTAACAGTCATTTGAGAAAGAACGGAGGCCATAACTTCAGAGGGAGAAGTTCCCAGCTGCCATAGGTGTTAAATCATTATCCTGTTCATTAACGGGTCTAACAATACATCGTGACGCAATGTTTGGCAATACCAAAACGGTGATAATAATGTTGTGGTGGAGCTGAAAAATAGATCACAATATCAATTTAATTCTATCAACAGGCTAGGTGCTAAAGCTGCACGATTTGAGGAAAATATCTAATTGCGATTATTTGGACAGATATTGCGATTGTAGATATGATTCACGATATTGGAGAGAATGATCATTTTTGTATCATTTTCATTCATTTGCAAATATTGCGCTGCGATTTGGATATCGCACTAGTCCATATTGTGATTTTAATACAAATTGTGATTCATTGTGCAGCCCTAGTAGCTGCAGTGCAAAGTGGGACTTTCACATCACATTAATGGTCAATGTCCTCTCATGAGCAATCTCCGCTAGGAGACCACTCAGATACCACCATCTCTTTACTCAAGTTGACACATTCAACTGGATGCGTATGGATGCAGTTATCCTCGCCTCAATCTATGCCGCCTGCAGCCAGTCTGCTTCGGTTTGTCATGGTTTCCATTTCCATTGACTTAGTCTGCCTTCATGCTGCCTCTTAATATTGTTTCACGTAAAATCCAACTTAACAAGAGCATTAACCACAGCTAGTTCAATGTCAACTCATTTAAGCCTGTCCATTTATTCTTCCTCTTCATGAGGACATTTCTAGTTAGGCGTTTTTATTCTTCAGCTTAGTTTTATGAAGAAAATGTACCTGTAAAACAAGTTGATTTATTCATTAATTTGAGAAAATCCATAACTTGTTGTAAAATCTTGTTTCTTATCTTACAGTCAGTTTAGGGCTGCACAATATATAGTTGGTTTTATCATCGTCGCGATATCAACTGGCGCAATAATCACACCGCGAAAGACACTGCACTTTAAAATGTAACCATCATTCTTTATTTAGTGCTGCCTTTTAAATTCAATTCCATGTTTAATTTGTTCAATAAAAGAATGTCGGAAATGATTTCCTTTAATTTGTTTTAAATTCAATTTAAAAACTGTTTATCGCAAGTAATAGTTATCGTGTTATTCAAAAGCCGGATTTCATATTCTCCTCATATCGTGCAGCCCTAAATCAGTTTATTTTCAAACTTAAAAGTAACATGAGCGCATTGAACCATGAGCTCTGTATTGTCAACTGAACCAAATCAAGAGTTGAATGTATAGTTACGTTCCGAGTAGGGCTGCACAATTAAACACAATTATATCGAAGTAGTGCAATATCCAAATCGAAGGCAACATATGTGTCAAACCATTTTAAATGAAGTACTGTGGTGCTGCAGATACATCCCCGCCTACAAATCCTATCCTTCAGACTAAAGAAAAAAAATATTTTGGTACAGATCCTCGCAGAAATCACAAATATATATATATATATATATATATATATATATATATATATATATATATATATATATATATATATATATAGTTTTTTTTTAAATTTTAATAATTTTCAATATAAATGAAAACAATGATACCCAAATGATCATTCCCTCCAATATCGTGAATCATAGCAGTCAAAATAATCGCAATAGATATTTTTCTTATAGCAGCCCTAATTCTAAGCATCTACAGATTTGGGGGAGAAACCAAAAAAAGAGCCATCGGATTGATGCCATACCACGTTCTTGTAGGCGACAGAGAGCAGGTTGCGCTCCTCGTTGCTGAGCTCCAGGCCCTGCTCCGTCACGGCCTTCATGGCAGCCGCCATGTCGTCGTAGCGCTCGGCCTGCTCGGCCAGCTTGGCTTTCTGCACCAGGTCGTTCTTATCCATTTTGAGGCTGCGTGGAGAAGAACAGGAGTCAGAAAGAAAAAAAAAGAAAAAGGAAGACAGAATACGGGTGTGCAAGATCTGAGGGACCATGATATCAAGCAGATGGCGAAGAAGGGGAAAGAATTAAGATTAAAAAAAAAAAAAAAAAAAAAAAAAAAAAAACACTAGCGTGGAACAGCCGGAGTATTGTGCTAGAAGTTGAAACGTATAAAAGATGCTTAATCATTTTATAAAACACATCACCATCACTGGTTAGGCAAAGGCTAATTACATGACTGTCACCGACTGGATCCCAATATCTAGAGCTGGACTCAAATATTCGCTGTTAGGTAGGTATTCCATTTTCAATACTAGGATTCGAATATTCGTTTTGTGTTCTCTTCAATACTGTAATATCCAAATACTCAAAAAAAACGAAATAAAATAAACCCTGAAAAACTAAAAATAATCGACACGCAGGCTAAAATTCACCATGGTTTTTGTTTTAATTCATGCAGCTCTATTGCGTCCATGTCGGTCGAGGAGGGAGAAATGTCGAGTTCTAAGCGAGCAGTCTGACGTGTGGAGATCTGGGTGGTTATACTGCAGCAGCCTGGTATGGTTCAGGTAATAGTGGTCCTGATCAGAAGCGAAATCGATCGAATATTCGGTACCGATTAGTACCAAAAGCACAAAAAAAAAAAAAAAAAAAAAAAAAAAAAAAAAAGGGGTTTTCGGGACAGCCCTACTAATACCACATACAAAAAAGGTAACAAATAAAATATACCAGCAAAGCTCTAAACAGGACTTTAGAAAATGTCACAGAGGCCTTTTCAATTCCAGCTCCCTTCATCCCAGAGGGCTTTCTGCTCACCAAATGAATCCGTAGGTCTAAGTAGGCCACAGCCTCGCCTCCATCTCCTTTACATCTACACAGTCCCACCGTAAACTCTCCACTATGGGCTTTCACCAGCTTTAAGCGTCTACATTTGCAGGGCTCATTTATTTCATTCACTTATAAACCCCCGTAGTTCTACATTTAAAACTACTAAGGAATGAACTAACTAGAAGTAAAAGTTGTTAATGCACCCACACCAGAATCCAGCTGTACCCTCACATCTGCATACTAACAAGTTTGATAACTTCCCGGGTTTGGGACGCTTAGCAACGTGACCACCCGTCCACCAGAGGGGAATTCAAACACCACCGTGTTGTGTTCAAGTATCCTTGAAGCTTACCTGATGCCCTGTGGAAGCAGGGGGTTGAGTTTCCCTACGGAGGTATAGGCTCTGATTAATACAACGATAAAGTATCATTTATTGTAGTTCTATTTCTTCCCCCCCCCCGCCCTGTATCAATTACTTCTCGGTTTTCACCTTAAGCTGGGGTGGGGGGGGGGGTTCCCTAGAAGGTTTTAGTTGCAGGTATTATATTCAATTCGAATTGTTTCAATGAATCTGGTCTCCAGTCTGATTTGAGTTATTTAATGGCAAGTTGCCACAGATGCAGAGTTCTGATCCAACATAAGCATCACTGTGATTCACAGTAAATCCCAAACTAAACCAAGCCAGAAAAAAAAAAAAAGAAAAGGAATGGAATACGTGAAGTAATTCCACAAAGAATAAACACAGCCTGTGGTCTGGCTTTCTTTCGTTGTTCAAATGTTTTGGCAATTGCTGAGAACTTGGTGAAGAACAGGGGGTAACATTTCAACATGCTGTTGATGAAAGACCAACTCCAAAATAGAAACCATTTACCCTCCTAGACCTTTACAACAATTAAATGATAAATGTAATTTGGCTTTGTTGACACCAAATATAAATGTATGAAAAAAAATATTCCCCTTCAACTCAACGTGTAGTAAAAGCAGTGTTGGGGAGTAACCGAATACATGTACCGGCGTTACGTATTCAGAATACAAATTATGAGCAACTGTATTCCGTTAGTTACAATTTAAATAGTTGGTATTTAGAATACAGTTACATTGTTGAAATCAATGGATTACAAGACGATACTTCTGTGTCACAAGTTTATTCACTCTCTAAATAAATTAAGGCAACTCCATGCATTTCCCAGAAGCCCCAATATGAAAATGAAAAACTTAGTTATTTGCGTGATCAGTCACAATGGAGTCGGAACCGGCACAACAGAGCCAGGGCAGGAATGCGTTTCTATCTTGGAAATTCAAACAGCATATGAACAAAATATAACTGCAGTGCAACCTCTGCTTGCCAGCAACCAACCTCCTTTCAGCGTCCAAATTACTCCACCTCCAACCTGAAGAAGCATCTTAAAAGGAAGTTATTTTTTTAAATTAGTCAAGGGTAGTCACCTGCTGTAGTTTTACTGGTCACCTTGCTATTTTATAGTTGTATCAGGTAGCTACCTGCTTAGTAGACGTGCGACTTTACATTCTCCTACGTGCTGATTTACTAGCCCCAGAGCCGTTAAAGACTGACTAGCCCCGTTTGACATGCTAGCTAACGTTAGCTAAAATTAGCTCATAATAGCTTAGACTGTGGTTAGATTTTTGTAGTATACAGTTCACGACTACAAATACAAAAATCTATCTGCTTGTTTAGGTACACAATCAGCCAGTTGGAACAGAAGGTTTGATGGCCGCATTCCTACTTATAAAATGCAATTCAATGTGGAAGTAATCAAAGTATTCAGAATGCATTACTCAGATTGAGTAATGTAACGGAATACGTTACGAAAGTATCCTTCCCAACACTGACTAAAAGCCTCACTGGCAGCAGTCACTGGGGCTGGGACGACATGCTTTTGTCCCGATTCCATTCTTTCACCGTACATGGGTGCCGATTCGATTGGCGATCGTGATTTTCATTTATTGCGATTCTAGAAGTATTGCGATTCGACAGTATTGAGTATTGCGATTTTCTTTTCCTTCTTTAACAAACACAAAATGTTGAAAAATGCACTTCTAGAGACAAAAAAAATAAATAAATCACGATACATAACATTTTTGTCCCACCCCTAGCAGTTACAGTACCTGGGGACATCTATACTATACAAATCAGAACACTGCTTCTGCCCCTTCCCCCCCACTTATTTTTCTTAGCAAAAGTGTTCGAGCTCGGCCGTGTTTCACGGGGACTGTTGGTGAACAGCCATCTCCGAGTCCTGCCACTAATTCTTGATTGGACCGAGGTGTAATGTAACCACTCCCAGGACATTATTTGTTTAAAGCCATTCCATTGTGGATTTGTGCTGGAAAATAAATATCCTAAGTCGCAGCTCTCTACAAAGACTGCAGCAACCTTTACTCTCGGAGAGGCATTTTATTGCATTCATGTCATGTCTCTGCCTTCACAAGCAGCAGCACCCCACCCCCCACAGCATGACATAGCACCAACAGGCGTCGCGCTGATGTGCAGTTCCTGGCTTAAGCCTAATGGTCAAAAGCTCCACTTTTCATCATCAATTCATAGATCTTTCCTTCCCATTTCTTTCAGCCTTTGCCACGTGTTCTTCCAGATTCTAGGTATAGATGAGGTATGTTGCAATTTTGTGTTTCCCCTATAATTGTACAAGATGGAAACCCCCACCAGGCCAGAAAAAAAAAAATTGCATGCAAAAAAACAATCACCAAATATCCACTGCCGCGAGTCTATAAAAGAGGCAACTGTCTGTGGTTAGTTTGCGGTCTGTAACAGCAGGACAGGCGAGTCTGTTATCTAAACCGCAAAAATCGGTAGCCCACCGGTTACAAACGCGGCAGTGAACGACACGCTAACATGCGGACGGTTTCGGTGTCGTCGTGCTTTAAGCCGAGCTGGACCAGGGAATATTTGGTTAAACAGATCGGTAATGCCATTTGGCCCTCATTGTTCGCTGTGAATTTAGCTGGAAGTGATGCAACGTAGTGTTTTATGTGGAGTGAGCACTGTGCCAGACTCAGTTTAAAAAAAAAATAAAAAAATTGGCTTTTTAAAATGCTACACTGCTTGTAAGGAAATAACGGGAGTAACAGGGGAACCAAATTTAAAAGAGACGTATTTTTTTTATTTTTTTATTTTAAAATAAGTGATTAATGCCAATGTTCATGTGGATTTCGAAAAGTAACCGATAAAGATACTGAGAACTTTAAAGTGTTAAACTTGGTGTGGTGGTAGCACCTAGTCAACCTAGGAGAAAGCCCTGAGTAGCGTTCTCTTCTTTAAGCCCCCCCGACGCCGTTAAGGTAAGCTGCAACTGGTAAAGCACCCGTCCAGTGTACAGTGTCTTCTATCTCAGCAATGGAAACCTGCAGAGCTGCTACCGCGCTCTTGGTGGCCTCCCTCGATAGTGCTCGTCCCACATGAAAAGTGAGTTAGTCTTTTTTTTTTTTGGGCAGCATTTACAGCAGTGCCATATTGTCCCACTTCGATCTTACTGTACTCCAAAGCAAATTTTGGGCAAAAATCGAAGTGATCAATAGGATATTTTTCTATTTTGGAAAACAACGGTTATACTATGCGTATCAAATGCACACGATGAAGTTTACCTCAACGCCACCGCGTGGCACAAAGGCATTCATGGCGACGATTACAACTAAGTCACGTGTGTATGTAGTCTTTGCCGTTTTTACATTAAAAAAGGTTTTATACAAAACACACAATGCAAAATGACAGTGGTGGGATGTTAAGTAGAGGTGTGAATCTTCACTGATCTCCCGATTCGATTACGATTATCATGTCGGCGATTCGATATCTCGATGCATCACGATGCGTCAAATACATTTTTACTATTAAAGCCATATAGGATATTTAATTCATAGCTTTTCAGAATTCAAAAACTAAACATTCTGCAGTGCTCTAATACTAAATAAATTGGATACATAAAACTACAGTACTGAGCACATGGCACTTCCTGAATGTGCAAAACATAACAGAATATGTAAACAGAAAGGTTGTTAGGCCTACATTAAATTATAAACAGAAATAATTGATTATGGCCCGGCCGATTATCGATGCAGCATCGTCCATGATACGATGCATCGATTATTTGATTAATTTCAACACCTCTACTGTTTAGGTTTGAATCGGATCCAAAATCATTATCCTAGCGATTATTATTATTTTGCAGGTGAACCTAGCAACCCCCGCACCCTCAAAAAAAGGAAAAAGAACAACGAGCTCTCGGAAAGTAACAGACATAAAATCCGGGCCCCTTCAAAGAGACCTAATTTCCATCCCTAATTACACCCCCGCCCATTTCGTATTTTTGTACTCCTGACATTTAATAGGAGGCAGCTCAATAGTTGCTGTTGCCGTTATCTTCCCCCCCCATGTGTAAAAAATATTACCCAGTCAATTTAATTGTTCCATGTTTGTGAGCTACGGATAATTATCAATAAATGAATAAATTACTTGAAATATCTTGCCACTTTAGGGTTGGGCAATATAAGAATATTTACCATCAGTTTATATAAATATGGCAACGCTTTGGAGGATATCTCAGGTTGTTGCAAACCAATAAGGAGGGCCACGTTAAAAGATTATTGTATGAATTTCTCATCAATGTTATGAAGCCCCTCAACTCATCAGGTACTTCATCTGCTGGATGAGCCAAATATAGACACGTGTGACAGCGTGACCGCAGACCTCACACCTGAAAGAAATCACGGTAGGTCAGAGATCTTCAACAGGGGGTCTGGGACCCCTAGGGGTCCTCAGCGTTGCTGAAGGGGAGCCATCAGATTATTGTTCAATAGTTTAAATGTTTTTTTTTTTTTTTTAAATATATCTGAAAATATACACCAGCATGAATCAAACATACAATATGTAAAGATTAATCTTTTTTTTATTTATTTTTTATTTACACAACTTGATGACGACAGGCTTACTGGCGCATCAATGGCACGGTTCCAGTGCTGAATCTTAACATCAATCATATGCTGACATTGAGTGCAGTTCTATTCATTCACCGAAAAACAACATGGTGAGACCATAAGTGAATGGGATTATAATAAATTCAGATACCCATTTCCTCCATTATCCGGGCACTGACTGGGAAGAAACCTGAGATCGTTTGCCAACCTCTCATGACATGAAATGAGAGTATACTAAATATCTGGATAATTGGCCTGGACTATATCAACTTGGATTCTGGGAAATTGTGGTTGGCATTTATCACCATTTTCTGACATTTTATTGCAGCCCTAGCACCTTGACAGTGTTGTCACCTGTCTACCTGCGAGAGATGAAGGGTTTTATCTGTCCACAGCGCCGTTCAAGTACACATTATTTTTAGGAAATGGTAAGGTATTTGTGAAAGACGGTTTACTTGCTGTTGCCAAAATCCGCCTAACATGTTAAGTTTGACTCCAAAACTTTTACTATATGCTACAAACTTGACAACATAGTTGTTTTTTTGTATGGCAACACCATGCTCATCAAAAAGCCGTTAAGCCTTTTTGGGCACCACCTAAACCAGATGAATGCAACTAAATAACTTTTCTCAGATCTAATGGTTGTAAGTGGTCCCCAGTAGACTTCTTTAACATGTTTTGTCTATAAGCTTTTTGGGTTATTCATTCATTATATGCTCTAGTTTTTTTGCTAGTAGTTTTTTCTAGGGGTGCATGATATATCGACTCAATATCGTTATCGGGATACCACGTTGCGCAGTATTATATTGAAAGTGTCGCCATAAGTATGCAATATTTTTTTTAATTTATTTTTATTGTTTAATATGTCTTTATTTACTTTATTTTATACTGTACAACCAGTAAAACAGGTCCTGTTCTGTATACACGGCCCTTATTTATTTATTCATGTTGGACCAGTCCAATATGACCGTCAGTTGAAATAAACCTTGTGTTGTATTTGTTAAGAATCCATTTTGATGCGCTTTCCCATTACTTTTGTAATTTAGCATATGTTTAAAAAAATACAGAAATGAATATCCATATTGCAATATTCAATCAATATTGCAATATCACATTTTGTCAATATCGTGCAACCCTAGTTTTTTTTCTTAAGGTAGGACCCGGAAACCTCCCGCCAAAATACGTGCACCTAAGTTTTTTACAAACCAAGGGAAAACACTGAAAGGGTGGCTATAATTTGATGCATTTCACTACTGACAAACATTTATAATTAACTGGGCTATGCCTTTTTGTCAGACCTGTTTTCTCTGTCTTCTCTCTTTTATCCGTTGGTTGGTCTCAGGTTGAAATGTTTACGTCACCATTGAATTTTATAAATTCCTATAAAAATCTTATTTATTGCTTTTAATGTCATTGATTTAACCACTGAGTGTTTTCAATAGAACAAGGAATTTGACAGGACATTAGATAAGCACAGACAGGAAATTATGTGTAAATAACAGGGAAATACTGAGGCTTTTTAACCAAGTTGACTAGTAAGTGAATCATCAGACGGAATGTGGCACTCACACAGTGCTGTCATTTCGGCAGCCGTGCTATGCCTTCGAAGCTAATCCGTTTCATTTTAACCTCCTCAAATTAGCGTTTAGCCTTGGGTAATAATGCGCTTATTGCAGTTTTAAGTGATTTAGCGTTGCAGCAAGCCGCACATCTGCTAGAATTGATCCCGATTGGCTTCTTCGGCCAGCTACAATTGTCTCATCACCAATATACTCAACATTAGCAATGCTGTTATCAGACCACCTAGCTAGCGTGCATCTGTTTCCATGCCCGGGACCCTTTGCCGTTGTTGAGCATATCCGGTCTGACGCAGTTTCCGCTCTATTTGCTGCGTTTTTCCTGGGCGATCACCAAAGTACAAATATAATTAATTTACACACATTTAATAATTTCTGTGTACATTTTCAAGTATGTACATATTACTATACAAAATGGACTTCTATGAGAGAAAACAGTTAAGAACTTTACTTTCTAAGTGGAAATTAAGGAGCTTTTACTGCATAATTATGAGTTGTTGAAGCATGCCATTTCATTGTGAAGGACGGAAGTACGGTCCCGGATGTGTTGACAGCATTGATGTTAATTTAGATAACTTGTTAATACCCCCGAAAATCGGAGAGATAGCATGGGAGAGGAGTGTCCGAGTTGGGCTTTTCCCCGACTCTTGTAAAGACAAAGCTAAAGTAAATGGTTAAAATGATATTCGGTTAGAAAGGTAAGGAGTTAGCCTTTAGTTTAACACCATGGAATTAACTGAAAACATTACACAAGCATTTATATTTGTGGTGAAAAGGACATTTTGACACTCTTGGCCACAAACTGTCCTAATGTGGACACAGTCACTACAGCTAACACTAAGGTTAACAGGCTTATGCGCACCGAGAAAATGGAGAAACACCATCTTCAACAGCAAACCGAGATACACCGAACAGCTGAAAAATCATTGCCTCAAGAAACGTTTTGACAGAACGCATAAAACACAGTTCCCCAGTCCAGTTCCCAGTATCGGGGTTGTAGCGTGTGTTCGGCCTGCTAACAACTACGCCCTCCTTGTCGCATTCCCCTGCGGAATTTTAAGATGGAGAGATAGATTACCGCTACGGCCGTAAGTTAGCTTAGCTAGCTGTTAACGGGACCTGACCCAGTTCAATATGTTCCGACACCGAGCTATTAGCTGGAATAGTAAGATGATTAAATACGGCTTCTGTTCCGTTTTCACAGTTATCTTATTTCGGTTAAATGGCATCTAAAGAAAACGTTATTGAAATTGAAGTCGCATTTGATGGGAAACTCCCGGGAAATAGGGAGGGTGTGTTAGCTTCTATAGCGTTTCACTACGCCATAACGGAGCGGAGCTAGAGACATCGTCAATTACGCTGTTATGCGAATAATGAGGCCAAATATGTCGGTTGTCCGGGTATAGTTAGCAGCTCAGTACTAGTCGTACGGTATCCACCGTGCCATGTACTGGCTGTACTTTAGCATTAGCTACTAAAATGCTGCTTTCTCGACGGCTGCTAAGCTGTCAAAATGGCCAGACTTGGGTGCTGCTTCTCCCTCCCAACACGGCACCCGCGCGCCACGCATGGCATCGACCGGAGTCTAGGCCTTCAAAATCTACGATCCATAGCACATTGCACGGCACAAATAGCAAGGGCAACCTCATGCCAGGTGTTTTTGTGGGCCATTTCTCGCTATTTGGCCACAAGTATCGGCCTAAATCCTCGCACCCAGCCCCAAACCACAATAGGCACCTTCCGCCGCAAAGGCAAGGAAAGGGGCCACCGCTGGGGCTGCTATTCCCCCCGAAAGAGTGTCCTTACCCTGTATACAAGACAAATATCGAGTGATATGCAGGTGAACTCACATTTAGAGCGTACTAGAAATCCCGATTTTATTCTCTGAACGATGGGAGTTAATCAAGCCGTCCTCCGCTCGCTGCTCAGGGTATTCAGGGCAGTACCACTTCCGCCTGCTCTGACACTTCCGCTTCCTCTAAACCCCACCCCTCCCCCCGCTAGTATCCATGGCGACCGCGCCAGGGGGTTTCCTGAGCATCTTGCGAGGGGCTTTGACGTCAGAAAGACCATGGCAACCGCTACAGGATGACGTGCGCCGGTCTCCGTGGCAACTGTCTCCATGTCGTATTCGAGTTCACCATCGTGTTAGCTGACACAGCTTTGTGTGGGTTACACAGATTTAAAAAATGTTTTTTTAATGTATTATAACAAGCAGCTCGTTTTCTCCCACCACACCACCTACACAACCACTGTAAATCCTGAAACACACAGTCCATAAGCAATCATTCATATATCTTTTCAATAGCCAACATTAGAAGGCCTTCTTAGTAATAATACATTTAATTTCTTTGCTCTGATTCATTTGTGAAGGTTACAAGGTTAATTTATGTGTCATTTGTTAAGGTTGTACAATTACATGTAAGTTGTAGCACGTTCATGACACCCATAGACCATGTTCAAATATTAAAATTATAATAATTATTTATAATAATTATAATTAGCCTCAATGTAACATATACAAAACATCAAAGAGACACATAAACAGCAATGATAAGACGAAAGCTGTGTCGGAAATCTCTCTCGTTCACTCATTGGCTGTTATATGATTACAGTGTTTTGCACGGTCATGGAAAACCTGGTCATTGTAGTCATTGTATTAGTAGTCATTGTATTAGTAGCTAAAATTCAGTATTAGTAAAATTCTCGAAAGTTTTTGAAAAGTCATGGCATTTTGTTGTTTTGTTGTCTAGCTAATTAAGTTGATTGTTAAAGTAGCATCATCTTCCGTAGGCCTGTCCTTTATGCACTGCATTAAGAATACACTGAAAGTACAATCGGCTCCGTTTCCCCTCATGCTTGAAAGCCAGTGCCAGACAGATATAAGTGCTTGTAAAACTGTTTATTTATTTTTTATTTTTTTTTAAATAATGATAATGTATTGACAGTGCCTGTAGTTTGAAGTATTTGACCATATACACTACCGGTCAAAAGTTTGGGGTCACTTATAAATTTCCATTCCACTCCATTCCAGACAGAATGCCAGCTGAGATCAGTTACATTGTTTTTTTAATCAGGGCAGCAGTTTTCAGATGACATTATGTGTTTACATAACTGCAAAAGGATTCTCGACTGTTGTAGACAGAAGTGGCTGAAGAAACGCTTGAAATCCATGCTTTTTGGTCTAAACGTCATACCCAAATTAAAAGTGGTACAGCTCCCATATACTCTGACACTCTGGGGTGTGCCTGATATCACTGGAAAGGTGATTAGTGTGGTTGTGTTTGTGTATTTGAGAAGTGTTGTATTTTGTAGTTTGTTGGCTTTTTTCTTTGCACTTTTCAAATGGAAATACAAAAACACACAGACATATCTGTAGAAAAAAAAAATCATATAAAATCCATTTTTGAGTCTTTTGGCTTCATTTGTTCTGTAGTAAGCTGAGACATGAGGCTAATGCCCTGTGTTGTCTGTCACCTGTCAGATGTGTTTACAGCAGTGTATTCTAATCATTTTACAGAAGTATGACTTGGACGGAAATAAAAAACCTCTATTCTAGCATCTGTAACTGTACCACTTTTAATTTGGGTATGACGTTTAGACCAAAAAGCATGGAATTTCAAGCGTTTCTTCAGCCACTTCTGTCTACAACAGTCGAGAACCCTTTTGCAATTATGTAAACACATAATGTAATCTGAAAAATGCTGCCCTGGTTAAAAAACAATGCAACTGATCTCAGCTGATATTCTGTCTGGAATGGAGTGGAATGGAAATGTATAAGTGACCCCAAACTTTTGACCTGTAGTGTATATATACACATATGACCATAGAGAGGTTTAAAAAAAAACTGTTCATTTGGAGTGAAGTATGTTTGTGTTATATGTTGCAAATGGTCATGGACATTTTATTATGGGTCCTGGAAAAGTCATGTTAAATGCGTTTGTGATTTGGTTGAGGACTTTTTGTTCTGCAGTGAAACTAATCTTTTGAATGGTTTTGCTTTGTTTTGTAAAAAGTAGTACGCACAGAGGGCATAGACACTATCTTCTGAAGTTGAGTTAATTCTCAATCAGTATTTAGGAGTAACACAAGACCAGAAAACTAGTTAATCAGCTAGCGAGCAAGCAAACAGAAAATATCTAATCAGTCACCAATCAATAAATCAAATCAGCCAGTGACGTCAGAAGTCACTGATTGGAAGCAGGATTGATTGCCAGCTTGAACCCTTTTTCTCCCTGCTCCTGTTTGGGCATGGAATGTGTATTACTTTATTACAGGTTATTGCTTATATTTTGTGTGAAAATGTGTGTACACTGAAGTTCCAGTTTACGCTGGTGACCTGCCCTTGCTGCATCCAGCCTCTTGCCCAGTGCATGCTGGGACAGTTTTCTGCCTCCCATGCACCTGTGCATCATGAAGAAAAAGTAAATGGGAGAATGACAAAAAGAGAAAGAAAAACAAATAACTATGTGAGAAGTGAATTAATCAATTCTCAGGAGACACAAGTCTAGAAGCCAAAGTAAGTCAGGAGAACTGCGGCTTCTCTGTGCTGTACCTCAGCGTGGCAGCCACTAGATGGAAGCAAAGGCTGCTGGGAGTTCTAACATGACTCAGCCCTGCTGTCTATGCTGCACTGTTACAGTCAATTTGTCACTCATTTTAAATAATAGGATCCATCTATTGAAAAATGTTGTTAAACTTATATTTTATATTCTTCTGAGTTATATTAATTTGCAATTGTCTTTCAGATCTAGAGTAGAATATAGACTAGTGCTTATGCTAAATACGACTAATATTATGAATTTCGATTTCCCTGCGAAGAAAACATTAAAGAAAAAGGAAAGAAGATAAGAGGAGAAAAAGATAGAAACATTATGCAAATGTCTGGAAGAAAAAATTGAAAAACTTTTTTTTAGATAATTTTTTGAGCATTTATTTCTATAGGACAGCTTAGACATGAAAGGGGAGAGAGAGGGGGAATGAAATGCCTGCAGAAATTAATGCATGAAAGGGCTGCAGGTAGGAGTCGAACCCCCGGCCGCTGCATTGAGGAGTAAACCTCTATATAGGGGTACCTGCTACCAGGTGAGCCAACCAGGCGCCCAGACATTTAAACTTTAAAAAACATGAATCATACTCTTCTTTTTTTGCTTCTTCTTCTAGCCTACCTAACCCTCCTGTTGTCCTCGGGTCAAATTTGACCCGTTTTCAAAAGGTTTCTACACCAGAAATGTGGGTTTCTTTCAGCCAAATTGTCAATAACGTGGACGGTTCAATACAACGCTCTTCACAAGTAAAATAAATGATAAGGTCACTACTTTCATTGAATTTGGGTGTTTTGTTCAATATAATAGCATTTGAAGAAAAGTTGATAAAAGAACGTTAAAAAACTCACAAACATTTCAGAAAAAGTGCAGAAAAAATGGACAAAAACGTCAGGAAAAGTGACAAAAACGTAAAAATAAAAAAGCGAAATTCTGAAACAGAAAAACAGAAGGTTGCATGGTCGATGGGAAGACAACACAAGGGTTAATGCACAGCACCTTTCAAAACAGAGATGCACTGTGTTTTGCATGGGTAAATCAATATTTTGACATTTCAAAACGACAAATGTATTACATTTGTGTGTAAAAAGACTCTAAAGTAATTTGGCATTTTGAGTAGAGTGCTTTGACTGATGAATAATTCTGTATTTTAAGTTTTTATTACACTTTACTTGACCACATATCATGCAGAGTTATACTGTCTGGGCCACCACTTGTCCCACCTACAGTACCTATAAAAATGATTCTGCAAATCCAAAAGAAATTTGTGAGAATGATTAGTTTCGCTAAAAGATGTGATTCATCTGCTCCTCTCTTCAGAAGACACACACTTTGATCCATTTTGAATGGGAACAGATATCAGACCTGTGTGTTGATGTATAAATACAGTATGTACACCTGATCCAAAACTTGGCCCAGCACTTTCCAAAAACTGTTCATGCTGTCCACAGAGATTCACTCATAAAATACAAAACACTCTGAGGACATCCATCTCCCATTTTGTCAGATGTCCCTTAAACAATACAATTGAAATACAGAGGAGTATCTCTTTGGAACAATCTACCAGCATCACTACAATCAACATCTACATTATCATCATTCAATTTTTTAAAAGGTCACTAATCAACAATGACTTTTAAGATCTTATTGTAGCCTAAGCCATCGCATTTTGTACACTTACACCCCATTTTATTGTCCTTTTTTCTAATTGTGTAACTAGTGTTACTTACATGGGCGGAATCTTAATAAGCCTTTTCTCTGCTTGTAACCTCCCCTGCACGGTGTTCTACCTCGTATCAAGCCTTATTGTTTAATAATGTGTGAATACACTAAACTAATAAACTTAGCTAATGAGATGAGTAAACTCAGGCAGCTCAAAGTGCAACAAAATGACATATAATATAAAGAGATTACATAAGTAAGATGAACAAATAAGTCGAAAATAGGGCATAACTGTCACCAGAAAATTTGACATATATTTTTTTATATACCCTGTATAATTTGACCCTCAATTTAAGGACGATAAAAACGTCACCAAGGAAACAATTATTAGGAGAAAAAAGTAGCTATTCCTATTATTCTGCATGTTTTTTTTTTACGATAGATTCTATTATTTTTGGCTGTACTTACATCTGCTGCATCAACTGTGATCTTGATCACGTCATATCTGTATAGAACTTTATGGGTTGATAGTTAAGGGATCAGGTTTTTTGCACGTACGCTGTTTTTTTCACAAGATGACTGTTTATTCAGAAGACATTCAGGAAAAAAGCCTTTAGATTCTCCCTTTTGTCAAACAACCTGCAGATGCTAAACACATGTTGTGGTTGTCGTTTCCACATCCTCCCCAGGAAGCATTTGATTTTAAGATGTTCTACATCCATTTTAGAAAGATTGGTCTGACTGACATGTATTACTCAATACTATATTTATTTTTTTAAATAGCACTTCCTATCCTTAGGTCTCAGAATGACTCATAACTTCAATAAAGAGCGTCATTTCCATCTCAACTTTTGTGGAGACTTGTACTAGGGACTGTTCAAGCCAGTAGTCTATAACAATAAGAGAGATTTGTTTTGTAATCTTCTTTAATTTCAATATCCCATATATTCTCTGTCATGTAAAGGGATTCTCTGGACTTGTGCATTGTCACGTCATAATCATTTCCTATTGGCCGCCAGGCTGAGGTGGGAGTGGCTTACCTGCATCACGGAGCTTACCTAAGTAAAAAGTGAAGCAGAATAAGAGGGACACAGACTGACTGACTGGGAGACTAGAGTCAGTGAGAAGAGAATGTATTTCTGATTTGTTGTGAAGTGTCCCCATCAAGTTATCTTAAAGGTGCAGAAGACTTATAAAACTAACTTTCTGTCATATTTGATGAAACTGATCCTATGTTCAATTTGAACCCTGGACCTCTGCGTTGAGGCATAAGCCTCTCAGTATACATGCGCCTGCTCTACCCACTGAGCCAACCCAGCCACGATGAAGCAGGTAATTTAAAAAGAAATTCCGGCTCCTCTGGCACCACCTACAGCCTGTAATGTGATTTGCAAAAATCCACCGCTCCCTGTTCAGATGCACCAATCAGGGCCAGGTTGGGTGTCTAACTGCATGTCAATCAATGCTCATGCACACGCATTCATTCTCCCTTGTGGGGGGAAGGGCTAAGGAGACTGTTTTGGGCTTTAGCAGAAAGGGGGGAGAGACTGAGAAGTTGTCGATGTTCAAATTTTTTGGCTAAGTCCTGGATCTTCACAATCCTACCTACAGCACCTTTAATGTTTTGTCCGCGTCTTGAATGTCTACAAATGAACTATCAACTTAGTGTCCAGGCTGATGGACACTGCACCGAGGACTGGGCTGGTCCGAAATGGCACCAACTACGACAAAGTCAGGCCTCGCACCCTTACCTTCAGTAAGATATATATATATATATATATATATATATATATATATATATATATATATATATATATATATATATATATATATATATATATATATATAAAATCACATTGTAGGATATTTTATGAATGTATTGGTAAATTCCTCAGTAAAATAAGTATTTGGTCACCTACAAACAAGCAAGATTTCTGGCTCTCACAGACCTGTAACTTCTTCTTTAAGAGGCTCCTCTGTCCTCCACTCGTTACCTGTATTAATGGCACCTGTTTGAACTTGTTATCAGTATAAAAGACACCTGTCCACAACCTCAAACAGTCACACTCCAAACTCCACTATGGCCAAGACCAAAGAACTGTCAAAGGAAACCAGAAACAAAATTATAGACCTGCACCAGGCTGGGAAGACTGAATATGCAATAGGTAAGCAGCTTGGTGTGAAGAAATCAACTGTGGGAACAATTATAAGAAAATGGAAGACATACAAGACCACTGATAATCTCCCTCGATCCGGGGCTCCACGCAAGATCTTACCCCGTGGGGTCAAAATGATCACAAGAACGGTGAGCAAAAATCCCAGAACCACATGGGGGGACCTAGTGAATGACCTGCAGAGAGCTGGGACCAAAGTAACAAAGGCTACCATCAGTAACACACTACGCCGCCAGGGACTCAAATCCTGCAGTGCCAGACGTGTCCCCCTGCTTAAGCCAGTACATGTCCAGGCCCGTCTGAGGTTTGCTAGAGAGCATTTGGATGATCCAGAAGAGGATTGGAAGAATGTCATATGGTCAGATGAAACCAAAATAGAACTTTTTGGTAAAAACTCAACTTGTTGTGTTTGGAAGAGAAAGAATGCTGAGTTGCATTCAAAGAACACTATACCTACTGTGAAGCATGGGGGTGGAAACATCATGCTTTGGGGCTGTTTTTGTGCAAAGGGACCAGGACGACTGATCCGTGTAAAGGAAAGAATGAATGGGGCCATGTATCGTGAGATTTTGAGTGAAAACCTCCTTCCATCAGCAAGGGCATTGAAGATGAAACGTGGCTGGGTCTTTCAGCATGACAATGATCCCAAACACACCGCCCGGGCAGCGAAGGAGTGGCTTCGTAAGAAGCATTTCAAGGTCCAGATCTCAACTCCATAGAAAATCTTAGGAGGGAGTTGAAAGTCTGTGTTGCCCAGCGACAGCCCCAAAACATCACTGCTCTAGAGGAGATCTGCATGGAGGAATGGGCCAAAATACCAGCAACAGTGTGTGAAAACCTTGTGAAGACTTAAAGAAAACGTTTGACCTCTGTCATTGCCAACAAAGGGTATATAACAAAGTATTGAGATGAACTTTTGTTATTGACCAAATACTTATTTTCCACCATAATTTACCAATAAATTCATTAGAAATCCTACAATGTGATTTTCTGGATTTTTTTTTTTCTCATTTTGTCTCTCATAGTTGAAGTGTGCCTATGATGAAAATTACAGGCCTCGCTCATCTTTTGAAGTGGGAGAACTTGCACATTTGGTGGCTGACTAAATACTTTTTTGCCCCACTGTATATACTAAATCAGTGATCATTAAAAACAGCTCAAGCCCCCCTTGAGCAGAAATGGATAAGGAAAAGCCTTTTAAATGGCAAGTTCAGTTTCAGAACCCTTCCAGATGGTTTTCTCCACAAGACTAAAGTTATTAGTCGATGTGAACTGAGTTACCGCTGGAGTACGTCCCGTCTCAAATACCACTTGAGCATTAAAATCTTGAAGACTATCCTTTTTAAAGTACATTTAAAACAGATTAAGTCTAAACATCTTATCTATATATATATATATATATATATATATATATATATATATATATATATATATATATATATATATATATATATATATATATAGCCTATGTTTAGTTATGTTTTCTAAGTATTCACACCGTTTTTATTGTATAATAATTTGTACGCCTTTGTGGACACAAATGGTCATCGATGGATGTCCCTGCTCACGTGATTACTAAAATTCCTTAAATATTTATATTTATAGAAGTGACTTTTGTTCGTTTGAATTTCAGAATTTGAGAAAAACAATCGATTCACATATAAGTCACGATTTGTATATTCTAGGATTTAATCCTAAAATAAAGCTCTGTGGTCAGTGGTTGTTGGCAATGTATTTGTACTGTAAATAGCACATGACATATGATCAGTTTGAGGTCTACTCTGTCCAGCTGCAGGCTGCATGCTGCCTCTGGATTGGTCGACATCCAGCCGAGAGACGGAGAGATCTGCCTCGCCTTAATACAAGAGTCCAGTCTCTGCAGTCTTCAATCAATCTGAAGGACTTTCAATCAATATGTTATGAAGTCCTATAACTCAGGTCTTGCTGCCCGGCTCCAAGCAGAAGAAAGATTTAATGAAAATCAATGAAGTCACAGTTTACCAACACAGCCATATCGTCAGAAGGTGACAGCTTTGGAAAAAAAACAGGAACCAGAGCAAGAGGGACAGATGGAGAGATACAGGCAGAGGAAGGCAGCTGCGACCACGTCCGTGCATGCATCCACACGTTCAAGCATTCACGTCATACATTAATTCGTGCACACACAACCTCAGAAACACTCAACCTCCATACCAAATTTCAGCCTCCTGGGACAAAAAGTGTGACCACCAAAAACTGGGGAATTTGTTGTGAACAGGCCAACCAACTGACCAAAACAATGATATTAAAAATGTTTTTTATGATATCGTACGAAAATACATGCACACCGATTCGTATTATATCCTAGGATCGCCGGCCAGTCACGTGACGCCGGCTACAGAGCTCTATGAGCTGTCGGTCGTATCAGCGGCCATTGCTACTTGAGTTTAGCCGACAAAAGGTTACAGGGAGCCGGCTACAGGGCACTGTGAGATGACAATCCTTTCAGGGCCCGTGGCAGTTGAGTTCAGCCAACGATAAGTGAGCGACATGCGGCGTTGACAGTTAAGTTACGACCCTGGCTGCAAATTACATTTAGGGTGCGTCTAGATTTCTAGGCTAGGTTAGCATAGGAGTCCGGTTGCAGTTAGCGCAATGTCTCTTTGTGTTGTTCCATCCTGCTCCATCATGTCCGCTGCTTTATCGCCATGCACTGCAGTGTCTTAAGTCACATAAAACAACTATGACTTGTGTACCCACACCGCCCCCTGCTGCATATTTGATACACTGCCACATTTCATTTCTGCACCATGTTAAAACCACCGATGAACAAATAATTTGACAATAATGCGGCGCATCGATAAGTAGTTTTGATGGTCGAATATTCGAATAGTCGACTTTTCTGTGAAACCAACCTTTTTGTAAATGCTCTGATTAATACATACAACAAATTATGTTTTGCTTTAATGGTTAATTACTTTTCGCAGCTAGCATTCAGCCTTGTCCAAGTGCCCCAGGCTCGCTCTGTGGATTTTTGATGCGTTTGTGACTTTTTCTCTTCCATTGACCCGCCTTCAGACCCCTTTCTGTGTACAAATGAAGCTCTAAATATATAACACATGAAATGTACCAAACTCACAGTAATGTAAAAACCATTCCCCAGTTCTTCAAATGTTATTTCATTTTTTTCTCCCCAACCTTCTGGCAACCCCCAGAAATGATCTTGCGACCCCCAGGTAGACCCCACGCACGCACGCACACACGCACTCACTCACTCACTCACACAGCTCTGGGTTGAGAGGTGTCTCTTGTAATAACTTGTGATAACAGCTTGTTATCCAGACTAATAACTATATATAAGGGCGTTTTCACATCTGAAAGTCTGAGCCAAGGTCCAGACCAAGGTTCATGTTTTTGTTACATTTTATACATTTGAGCCGGTAAGTTTTGGTTTCACACTGCAGTTCTATACGTCCTGCCGTCATGACATACGTGAGCTGCGTCTCCTGATACTTATAATTGATAGGCTTCCCCGTCCTCTTGTATCCTCTCTCTGTGTCGGAGTTTTTTCAACTGACTGCTGCTCTCCCCCGCCGCACCTCTTTTTGTTTTGTTGTGATGTTGAGAAGCAAGACACAGGAACTTTCATTCTGGAGCATTTATTCAGAGACAAACGGACAAATTGCAAACTGTTGGCTGGTTGGTTTGTGTACAATGAGCAACACACAGAGGTGACCATAAGCCGTAAACCAAGAGGCAGGTAAACTGGGCGTAAACTGTGGTAAAAAACCCGATTGAGACGCATATTCCGAATGTGCTGTATACATGTCCAAAGAATACCTCTAAAACCCAGTTTAGGGCTTATAGTCAGCTCTGTGCATTGCTGTGGTTGCTGTACACAAACCAACCAGCCAACAGTTGAAGTGAGTCGGTAGAGATGCATGCCCAAAAGAGTTTTACCTGTAAACATTCAATCCAGTCTATCTCTCCACTCCTTTAAAAATGCCCTGTTTTCCTATTACAGTACCAAATGTACCTGTCCATAATCCTCTACGATACCATATCACTTCTAATATGAATATCTAGTTTCATTTTCATTCTTATTCTGCCTCAAACTTGATTATGACTGACTGATTATGATGTTTTTTGATGTTTTTGTGTCTGTTTGTTTTGTTGTATCTAATTATGATTGTACTGTTTATTTATTTATTGTTAAGGACCCCCTCGAGATGCTGCATTTCAAGGGGTTACTCTTAATAAAGACACTTTCAACATGAAATTTTCAACAAAAGAAACACTACACGCTACTTTTAAACATTATCAAAGCCTTGGCTATCAACAGGTTTTTGGATATTCGCAAACGTGACAACGCAGACCTTTTCAAGAAGCTGAATGAAAGAGGGACGTGTGATGAGATGAGAGATGGTGGACCCAAACGCAGAGAGAGGCAGGTAGGAGATGGTTAAACATAGAGGTTTTATTGGAACAAAAAATGAGGGGAGCAAACAACAAAGGAAGTCCTGATGGCAACAGGCAAAAAGGTCCAACGTGCAAAAAACAAGAACAGGGAATCCAGGGAGCAGAGACAGGCACAGGAAACCACAAACCGACCGGGAGGAGATACAAACTGACGGCGCGAGGAAACACAACAATCTAACACGAGAGAAAGGGAACACATGGGGGTTAAATACAAGAGGTAATGAACAAATGAGGGACAGGTGGTACAACAGGTGAAACACATCAGGGCGGGGCAGGACAATCAACAACGGCGGGAAAACAGAAAGTAAAACTAGACATGACAAGACAGAAAACAGACTATCAAAATAAAACAGGAAGCAGAACATAAACAGGGAAATACACAACTAAATATACACAGACCACAGTACACAGGACAGTTCAACACAACAGGGAACAGGAAAATACAGAATAAATATACAAACACAGGAAACACAGAAATCACTAAACAAGGCAACAGAAAAATACAAAACCAGGCAACAGAAATGTCCAAACCATAACAGGACGCTGTGTTAGAACGCTCCAACAAGTCCGTTACCGCTGGTAAACTTTGAAACAATCCTGGTTTGCATGGCTACATGTAAAGGGGAATATTAGTGGAATATTCATTTTCATTAGCCATGTAAACAGCTTAGTCGGAATCGTCTTCTTCGGAATAAGGGCCAAAACCGGAATATAACAGTATGTGCATGCAATCATAGTCAATGAGGAAGAGCAATGATCCAGAAGACATCATTTTGTTTGTTTCTCACATGAGCTACTCATTAATACTAAGAAATGGTCGGGGCCAGCCATAAGACTCTGCACACAAGTTAGTTAAAGAAAGGGTGCAGCATGGCCGACCTTTATCTTTCTGTTATATTTTTATTGGGGGAGAGATCCTGGGTGGGAGGATTATAGGGAGTCACCTTGGGGTGGGGGTGTGTGGGGTGGTATAGGAGTTCTAATATGGTTGCCTTCCTAAGGATGTACAAAGGACTTTATTTCTGTTAGATTTGTGGTGACTTTTAATAGTAATGCTGTGATGCTGTATGAAGAGGAATCCGCCGACACTGTTCTTGATTATAAAAGGTTTTATTACAATTCAAGATTTTCAGCATCAATTTTAACAAACTCCTGCAGAGAGCTTGGAGAACAACCAACACGAATTCTTCCAAAAAGTCATTCTGACTTTTCTTTGTGTGCTCATAGTATATATTCTGTGCATTGCATTAACATGATTGGGTCAGAACTGACCAATGATACCCTCTATCTGGCACAACTCCAAATAAGGATGAAATGTTCAGATACCACACATTGCTGGTAAAAAAAAAAAACTGTGTATATGATGTGATTATATATATGTTGTACATTTTTCAATAAAAAATGTATCACAAAAAAAATACTAAGAGATGGTGACCAGTAAGCACCAAAGAATAAGATGCTGCACGTGACTGTGATAGGTGCACATGATGAATATATTAAACCTATATTTGACAGCAGCAATATTTTTTCTGTGCAGTGGAGCTTGCTGCAGAATGAAGGGATCATTTATTACGCAGCTTGTTAGACCAAGAGCAGTTGTTACTATCTGGCATGCATGTAATCTGCATATACAGTATGTGCTACTGCAGACTACCTCCCTTGTGCATTTGTCCTGCGGTTGTCCTGCATTAGGCCAACACAGTCTCATTACAATTCAAGAGAATTGGGTTGGACTCAGCTGTGTGAGACGATGAGTTAGCAGTCCTTCGTGCCTTTTTACTCATTTCTGTCAGTTTTTCAAAGAATATGCAATGGTAAGATATTTTAAATAGTCGTAATAACATTGAAATATTGTTGATGCCTTTTAGCCAATTAAAACCGAGTGTCCGGGAAATGAATCAAATCCATATGTTCCACATTGTGTAAAGAAAGTTGAGCTGAGGACGGCATTATCTGCTCCATCCCAATATTACCTCCATTATCTAATGGGTTTGGATTTGACTGCACTGCTGCACTTACAGCAAGTCTGCTACAACACTGCGTGTCATCAAATATCTTCCACCATTACAGACTCACTTATTGGGTTGATTATAGCAACGGAAGGAGGGAAGGAATGAGAGAAAAGCTGAAAAGTGACAAATGTTGGCAATACTGTTTCTAATATCACTTATTAATCTCCATTATAAGAGTGCAGACTCATTTTCTTGTTATCACAACAGCAAGAGGGGGGGAAGAAAAGAGTTGGAGAGAGGAGGAATGGATGGAGCGACGACAAAAGAGAGGAAATGGAAGAAAAATTATTGTTGGCACACTGTTGTAAATTTCACTTTACTAACTTCATTACACGACAAAACGCAGTTGTGCTATCACGACAAATATGTTGGTGTCTGTGCAACCCGTTCTTACTCCAAACTCCTAAAATACTGACACTGTGGCTCACACAGTGGCTCTCAATGTCAGATACCGACACACAATGCACCCCTTAGCGTCTCTATGGAACGCACCGGAGCCGAGCAGCAGCTCGACCGCGGCGCTGTAAGATGACGTAGTATGAAGAGCGTCAACGGTAGCGAGTAGTATGAAATAGAGTGCTGATCTGGAATCCGAACATAATTTCTAAATATCTGTACGAACCCGGCCCGGCCCGGCCCAGCCCGTCGGGTACCATCGGGTCCCATCGGGTCCCGACGGGCTCGGTTCGGGTCTCCATCCTCTAGTATGAAAGACACAATATCCACATAAGGACACAGGTTTGGGTGGTGGATGCTGAAAATGAGCAGACTATGGGACCTTTAAGAAATAGTAGAACAAGAGTATCAGTGTGCTGTGCTGTATATGTAATAGGATAGTTTCCTATTACCTTTAAAGCACTAATCAGCACAGCACACTGATACTCTTGTTTAATAACATGTAACAACACTATCTGTATCTATTTTGTTCAATCGCATCAGTGGTTAGATTGTATTAGAGATGACAATGGCGAGATAGTAAACCGCTATAATCCACTTTACTTAGCCCAGACAAGCCACACACACACACACACACACACACACACACACACACACACACACACACACACACACACACACACTTCAAAGAGGAGATGTGCGTAAGTGCGTTGGTGTATTGTCAAGACATAAGATTGAAGTCGATTGATCCTATTAGGTTTTTCTGTAGACACGCGTGTGAACACACACCTTAAAGACATTCACACACACACCAATGAACTGCACATTACCAAACTCTCTCTCTCTCTCTCTCTCTCTCTCTCTCTCTCTCTGTGTCACGAACACACGACACAGTGTGACTCAGCTGTGTCATATTCACAGTTAAGAGGGAACAGAGCGAGGAGTGCAGAACTAAAGAACGCCTGTCAGGTTTATTTCTGGCTCAGGCTGGCTCTTGCCTGGGCGACGGTGCGGCTGTGAACGGAGCTTCATGCTCTGATCTGCTGCAGTCCCACTTCCCCGTCCCTTCTCTCTGTTCTCCTGCATAATGGCAAAAATAGAAATAAAAAATAAATAAAAAAAACAGCCGACAAGTGCTACAGCATCCAACTTCTTCCTTCTTCTTCTACACAAACTCAATGTAATGCAAACATCAAATATTAAGCATGAACTATTTGTCCAGCTTGTACTTCTGTCGCTGCACACTGATAGTTGATAGAGAGCTTTACTGATAGTTGATAGAAAGATTTAAAGAGATAAATAAGTTATGTTTGCTGCTCACAGCACAGTTTTTATAGGTTAATTTAACTCAACAGACCGCTACCCCTCTTCTTTCCAAATGTACAGATATAGAGAGAATTAAATGGCCATTCAAAATGCTGACATGCACGTTTCTTAGTTCATATTTAACTACTGTTTTAAGCACTAAGTTCACTTTAACACTGACTTTCAAATTTCAGTAATTTTGGTATGTAGGCAGCTCAGTTCAGTTCTTAATCGCTTAATGATGAAGTATGTCCATACTGTTAATTACTGTTGAAATTAGTAGTTTAATAGAAATTAGTGTATTAATAGTTGTTGAACAGTGTTTTGGTAACACCACTCTTTGCACACTAACACTACTGTATACCCTGCCGGCATACGTTAAACAGAGCCAGTCCAAATTCCAGCACACACAAACATATAAGTGAAGCCAAAGGTTTGAAAAGGGGCAATTATTGTAAATTCATTCAATGTCTTCAGGGCACCACTGACACTAAAAGGGAGATGCAATAGTACTGGCATGAGATTTACTGGTAACACTTTACTTGAAGGTATCTACATAAGAGTGTCATGACACTGTCATGAACACATGAACCCTAACCCTAACCCTAACCCTACTTGTCATGACAAAAACCGAATGACACTTAATGACAGAAGCGTTATGTCATAAACGTTTATGACTTGTTTATAATGTTTGACATGTTCCTGACTGGCAATTTCCACTGACTGCGGAACATCTGCGTCCCTACTCCGTCCCAGCTCCGGCGGTCCGCAGCCCTCCGGAGCAGATACACAGAGCTTCTATTTTTGACGGACGCCAGAGAGCTCCGCAGCAATTCAGCACACGGCAGATAGTGCGGGACAGGAAGTCTAGCACAGAAACAAAATAAAAATCCGGTTAATTTTCAAAGTAAAATACACCGTGCTCACGGCGGATCATATTTCCCTGCACTACACCTTGAAAACACAGCACAGAGTTGTTTCTCCTCTACTCCTCTGGATGGAAACAAACTGTTGTTGGTTTTGTGGTTCTATTCTACGTGAATTCGCAAGATATCGTGGGTCCTCGTGACTTCAGCTGTCAGTCATGGCCGCAGCCGTGCCGCAACAAATCCGGACCTGGTGGTATTGACGGACGGCAGAGCACGGAGCCGGTCCGCAGACGTTCCGCATCCAGTGGAAATTGCCGGTGACAGTGTTATGTCACTCTTATGTAGATACCTTCAAGTAAAGTGTAACCGATTTACCAATATAAAACCTAACATTGTTGTCTTTCTTTATGATGTGCAATCTCTTGGCCTTGATATAAAATTAAATACAAACACTGTACTGTAAGTTGTCATGTAAAACTCTTGAACTTATAGATATATTCTGACTCTTACATGATCATATCACATAGGTCAACTTCCATGTCCGTTTGCAGGCATCAAGGTAATTGTGTGGAACGATGAAGTCCTCCAAATCACCAGTATGTCGCGCTAACACAAAAATCACCTCCGTGTAGACAACTGGCTGTTGATTTGAAATTGTGGAAATATGTGAAATCTGTAAAACTTGTTTATTTCTGTTGTCATTTTCAGCCCTAACTATAACGTTTGAAGATGTATAGTTAAACACGGAGGTCCGACCTATCAGACGTCTCTGCTGTGTTTATTTCCTGTCCTGTGTTGCTTTGCCAGCTAAACCAAATCTAACATTAGGAACAGCAACATCTCACCGCCGGTCGGACTGACGTCAGGAATCCCACTGGGTACGTTGTGATTCCTTGTTGTTCCCGACCGCCTTGAACTCATCTAGAATTCAGAATTTGATCCATTCAGTCCAATAACATTTGGAAAGTCTAAGGACAGTAGCCCGCAGCGCTCCAAATCTCAAACAGTGTATTGGATGCACAGCAGTGGCAAGGATCAAAGAAAACAAAATGCTGGCACTCACAGATTTATTTAATGTGGGCAAAAAACAAATGTGTTTCAAAATTCTGTGAGTGCCAGCATTTTGTTTTCTTTGATCCTTGCCACTGCTGTGCATCCAATACACTGTTTGAGATTTGGAGCGCTGCGGGCTACTGTCCTTAGACTTTCCAAATGTTATTGGACTGAATGGATAAAATTCTGAATTCTAGATGAGTTCAAGGCGGTCGGGAACAACAAGGAATCACAACGTACCCAGTGGGATTCCTGACGTCAGTCCGACCGGCGGTGAGATGTTGCTGTTCCTAATGTTAGATTTGGTTTAGCTAGCAAAGCAACACAGGACAGGAAATAAACACAGCAGAGACGTCTGATAGGTTGGACCTCCGTGTTTAACTATACATCTTCAAACGTTATATTTAGGGCTGAAAATGACAACAGAAATAAACAAGTTTTACAGATTTCACATATCTCCACAATTTCAAACGCGCCTGGTGTGAAACTTTCATAGGACTGAATGGGGCACCATCTTTAAAACCTAGTTCTCCTTAATACATCCCTGGTTGGCCCCCACTCCTCTGTTGGATTTTTAAAATATGCTGGGAGGCAGAGTTCTAGCAGAATTTCAAAATAAAATACTTGCAACAGCATTACCACACAGTGCAGTGATGACTCAAAAATAAGATTTAAGTGTGTTGTTTTTGCATAACAGTTTCCTCTGCTGATCCAGACTGAAGAGGATCCAGAGCCAAGGGAAGTTGCTCTTTTCAACAGGGATGGATCAGAACACATTGATCATTGCCATGGCTGCGCAATGATGTCATCTTTGTCACGGGTAGCCAGGGAAACATTCTCCTCTCACACTGACTCCAATCTGTCTTCTCGCTGTGAAACTTGGGCCCTGATCAGACGTTTGTGTGTGTGTGTGTGTGTGTGTGTTAACCTGTACTCTCTGTATGCATGTATGTGTTCAGGCCTGTGTTTCTACATTTTTCCAAAGCTTTTATGTTGTGAGGAACAAATTACAGTTTTAGACTTTAAAATCATGGAAATTGTATTGTGATGTTTCCTCCTTCCTGTCTGTTTTCTGTCTTTGTATTCCTACTTGTGCATTTAAAAAAAAATGTTTGTAGAATTTCTATTCTATTTTGCAATTTTGAAATAAACATTTGATTACAAAAAAAAATATAGGAAAAAGAAAGCATGGACATTTTTTTAAGAAGTTACCTCATTTGGCAGTTAGAGTAAGTTTCGGTGTTACTATAACTAGGTTTAGGTTATTGGTAGCGGTAGAGTTAACCATGTAGCTGTGTTTATTAGGTTATAATTATGTGTTAGGGAATGTATAATACCACTGTGGCCGTTCACAAGTGTAGACAAATGTGTGTGAGCGTGTGTGTGTCATAGGCTGTGCAGTCGCAGTGTGTTTCTCTCTCTGCCAGGACTGGCACTCCGAACCAACCAGTAATGAGATCTCACTTCTGGCTCGCCTTCCTGCAGCGATGGCGTCAGCACACACTGAAAAAGACATCCTCCAATTATACACAAATATACTCACTATGCACGAGAGATACATGCACAGGGAAAAAATAAACACAACTGATCCGTGTTTCAAATGTGAACAGAACCTCAGTGTTCTGTTCTTTGTAATAGTGATTTAATGGTGCAGCAAACAGGGAAATGACACCATCACTGTTGTTCAAGCTAAGCTAAATGATATTTTCTGTAATTATTTCCTCACATGGACATCTGCCAGAAATTAAATTCCAATGGGGAAGTAACATGTTAAGTTTGTTCTTATTATTAGTATATAAGTATTTTGTTTTGTCATCGTAGTATTATTTAGGGCTAAAAGTTGTCAAGTTTAAATATTTTAAGAAAAAAGATAAGGGAATCCATAGGTAAATAAAGGCAAAAGACAGGGCATAAGTAGACTTGTAACATAGCACTGATTGTTATAAGTTAGGCTCACCGTGAGGTGAAGGTAGAATATAAGAACTTTCTTGAGATTTGCGTGGTTGAAATCACCAGCAACAATAAATAATCCATCCGGATGTGCTCTTTGGAGCTCACTGATAGCTCCGTAAAGTTCAGCTAACGCATTGGTAGCATTAGCGCTTGGTGGGATGAAAAAAGTTTGTGGTATGGAAAAAACACTGGTCCCCTGAATACTCCCAGGACAGGAGCACCCGTTTCCTAGGTGAGAATCTTGTGTTTTTCCCGTAACGTCCTCCAGGACACGAACCCCGATCCCCCACTTGAAAGTCCTATGTTGAGGGACCCATTTGTCCACCCAGACCCCCTCCCTATGCAGATTTGGAAAACCTTTATGATTGTTGCATTATCCGGGAGAGTCCTTTTAAGGAGCCTTATCTCATTGGTTCAGTTGCATATTCACATTTAGGAATTTGACCAATTGGTTAAACAATGGAATTCCAATGTCTGCAGAGAGAGATTGCAGAGGGCTTTCACATGCTTGTACTATTCCACATCACATGTTTGAGGCCAGCTCATAAATCTCTTCCTGCCTCGAAACATTTTTTCATTAATGCCGAGCAAACCCAACTACATTAGATCCATCAATCTCTGAAAACTTCAAATCACGGCAACTCTAAAGAATGATTGATAGTTCTAAAGTTTGCTTTGTCATGCATTTTATAGTGTGTTACTCCTTCCAGTAAACCAACAGCTTATCGTCATGAGTCTGACCAGATGGAGGCCTGGCTATGTGAGATTCCGTCAACAGACACACTTTTCATTGTAACAAAGATATTAAACATTTTTGTTTAATGACCAAACTGTACTGTAAATTCATTTTCCATAGATGGGAACTTTGCAGCCCGCATACAACTGATTATCATATCATTATCAATTTAAAAAATATAGAAAAGAAGACAAAACTTAGACAATTAAAGAAATGGGGGGGCGACAGAAAAATATAAAACAAACACCACTATGACAGATATAGGTGTGCATTAGGGCTGCATGATATGAGGAAAATATTTGATATGTGATAACGTTGAATATCGCGATAACGATATTACGTGTGATAAATACATTTTCTGCTAAAATACAACTAAGTGCTTGTTGAATTTTAAACACATGAAAGTAAATCATTTCCAACATTCTGTTATGAACAAATTGAACAATGAATTAAATTTAAAAGGCACCACTAAAAATGTGCAGTTTTATACTTATATTTTTTTCAGCTAACAAAAAATCTCTGTGTCTTTCATGATCTGATTATTGTGTCAGTTGATATCGCGATGACAATAAAAAACAACATATATTATGCAGCCCTAGTGTGCATGGTTATCTTTACTGGTGAAGACGGTTGGAAGATGATTGTGTTTATTTTCATTTTCTTTATCTAATTATTTATTTAATATCATTATTCTTATTTGACCATTTCTTTGGGTTTGTCTGCTTTACTTTGTTACCAAAATATAAAATAAACAATGGTATAAAGTGAATAATTTCAGTGAGCCGAAAGCTTACCAAAGTGCCCTTAAGCAATACACAGACTCCCTGCCAGCTTACTGCTCTGCAACAGAACCTGCTCTACGCTGCAGGTGAAGAAACACAAAGAGTGATCCTACACGGATCAACATTATTATTCAGCTGGTGACTCACAGTTCACATACAGTATAAAAAGCACTTTTCCTCTGATTAAGTCACGTATAAATACTTGTATCATTACACACCGCGATCACGCCTATCTCATTGCTTTCAAGTGCCAGGCATGTCTATTTCTGTGCAAGCCTGCCGTGCACAGCGAGCGGTGGGAGCGTGCATGTGAGGCAGCTGCTGCCATGAGGCTGGGAACTTTAAGCGCACACACACACACACACACACACACACACACACACACACACACACACACACACGCACACACACACACACACACACACACACACACACACACACACACACACACACACACGCCAGAAACCTGAGCTGGCTAGGGCTTGGGCCCCAGTTATTTCAGTCTGCAGACACTAGACACTAAGAAGACTCATTCGGCTTTGTTTGGCTGTGACACAGATACAAATGTTTTAGCAGGACTGAAACATATTATTCAATCTCACAAACAGTATCGTACTCAACATTTTACTGTAATAATCATGCTTTGGTTTATCAGATTGACCAATATTTTGTCTTTACGTTGCCTTTTGTGTATGACTGTGATGCAACAAGTTCAACTAAATGTCATGATCAACTCCAAATACAACTAAAATGTTTCTTCATGTGTTTTGGCTTTTGAAACAGTTATGAACACGTTTCTGCTCTAATTTATAATAATAATAATAATAATAATAATAGTAATAATAATAATAATAATAATAATAATAATAATAATTATAATAATAATAATAATAATAATAATAATAATAATAATAATATATTGTATTTATATAGTGCTTTACATGGTACTCAAAGACCCTTTACAGTAAAACCAGCACATATAGCACATTAAAAACAGATAAGCAATAAAACATAGCATATTAAAACAATTAAAAACTGTAAAACCAATAACTATCAGGTGAGAAATGTAAGACCATTGTATGTGGAAAGCTAATCTGAAGAGGTGTGTTTTGATTAGTGTTTTGAATTGGTCAGTACAGTCACGGATGTGTATGGGTAGGGAGTTCCAGAGGGAGGGGGTCTGCAATGGTGAAAGCTCTGTCACCCAAGGTTCGGGCCGATGAGCATCAAGTCAGATTTATTCTAGTTGAGTTGGAGGAAGTTGGTTTGCATCCAGGTTTGAATATCGGTGAGGCAGTTGGTCAGGGTGGAGGATGTAGCTGTGGTGATGGAGTTGGTAGAAATGTAGATCTGGACATCATCGGCGTAGCAGTGGAAGTGAAGACCATGTTTGCATATGATATTTCCGAGTGGCAGGATGCAAAGGATGAAAAGTAGAGGACCAAGCACCGAACCTTGGGGGACGCCTTGTGCCAGAGGAGCAACGGAGGAGGTGCAGTTGTTGATGTGTATGAACTGTTGTCTGTTGGTGAGATAGGAACGGAGCCAGAAGAATGCGGTGCCACTGATGTTGCAGTAGGTTTCCAGTCGGGACAGGAGGATGGAGTGGTTGATGGTGTCGAAGGCTGCAGTGAGGTCGAGCATGATAAAAATGGTGAGGTGGCATAAGGTGGTATAAGAGGTATACATGCATAAGGCCGACAGCAGCAATAACAAAGAATTGGAATCTTAGATTTCTGTGTTGAAATGTCTCATTTAATTCTGTGTAATGAACACTAGTAACTGGATATGCTCATTTAATTGCACAATAAATCTCTCAGTCATTCTGTCACTCAATCTACAGTAACGTTGCTTTTATTGATACACTTTCCCCTGTGTTGATTATAATGACTGTCACTAATAAGCTTTTCCAAGGATAAACTTACATCACAATTTACATATTATAACAAGCCAAACAAGAGTAACTCATTGGGGAATATGTACTGAAAATAAAATAGATTCATTAGTTTGTAGCAAAGTAGCTTCTTTATTCATTATAAATGTCAACAGACTCATTTCAGATAAACATAGAGAAGCTGTCAGACTTACACATTTAATATTGAAAATGTTAGAGCTTGGCACAGAATTTAGATCATTAAAACAAAAAATCTGATTGTTCCAAACTTTATGTAAAGTTATGCTCATTTTATATCACGAGGCAGTAAAAGCCCACCTAATGTCTCTTAGAACTATATGTATTCATTTTACTTATTATATGTGACTTTATAAATGTTTTCCTTGTCCTGTTTCTTCAAAAGTTGGTATCAGGGAGACTACTGGATGAAATAGTCAGACTTAGGGCCCTAGGTTTTTCCTGGTCTGTGGTGGAACTGTTTTCTGAAACTGCAAAATAGCACTAGGGAACGTTTGCGCTGGAACACGCCTCCTCTTTTTGTTGAACCGCCCCCGGGAGCGCAAGTTCATTCCCTAATTTACCGACGTGAGTCAGTTGAGGGAAAAGTCTGCTGTGCGTCGGGTGCAAAATAGGAATTATACATGCGTCGGTGTACAAAGTCAATTGCGCTGGGTGCAAGATAGGGCCCTTAAGCTCTTTCTGTCTCCAGCGGAGATTTGCACTTTCATCATGTTGAAACTTACAAAAAGAAAAGTGGATTTAAGTGTGGTTAAATTTGCCATGTTAATGATGTAGAAAATAGGTTTCATTGTATTTTCTATTGTCCTTTATTTTTACTGGGAACAACTACTTTGTTTAGTAAACAGTAGATTAAACAGAAACTGTTTTTTTTAAATATGGATGATGCACTAACTAGACTAAGTTGGCTGTTCACATGCAAAACATTTAAAGTTATGGGGCGCAGTTTCTGTCTCCCCCATGAGGAATTCGAAGTAATGACAACAACACTGTCATTGCATCCACATGACACAAACCTTCCGTGATCGCACACTACCCCCACCCCTCCTCCACGAAGTTGCTAGTAGCCAGGGAGGACACGGAGGATTAAAAAACATGATAGACTCTTCAGAAGAGGTAATTATCTTCACTCGAGTTTCTGCGCTCAAAAGTCACCGGACTACACCATTTTGTAAACCTGGCCATACTTAGAAATAAAGAGAGATTTTGTGGAGCTGATAGTCTGAATTATCTTTGTATTAGTCTTGCATTGCCAAACCTTCATCCACAGCGTTGCGGAGGAGGGTCTGGCTAGTCCACACAGCATTACTGGATGGGAGAAAAACGTGCTCTGGTTTATTGGCATTTCTTTAAACCAATCACAATCGTCTTGGGCGGTGCCACTGCAAAATAACCTCAGGAAGCAACTTGTTTTGGTGGAACATGTGTGCCTTTAGTCATGCAACAGAAAACTCAGATTGGACAGATAGTCTAGCTAGCTGTCTGGATTTACCCTGCAGAGATCTGAGGAGCAGTTAACCATAGTCCTCAGAAATCCACCAGAGTTTAGAACGCCAACTCAAAGAAAGTGGAAGGTAATGGACGTCCGGGTGAAAAGAAGGACATCCGGCGGAATTTCCGGCGGCAATTTGGCAATCCCGGTAGTGGAAGGTTGTGTATATAGACTAGCTTTGTATTAACTAATTTGGCGATGGCTTGAATGTAACAGACTTTCATTTATATAATATAGTTGGGCACTATAGCTTTAAATTAGCCAGTTACTTTGAGAAACCTTGGGAGATAAGAAAATAAGCCCTTGATTAGGTTAAAGGGCGTTAGCTTTTATTTTATTTTTTTCAGTGTACAAATTATTTGAGATTTTGCACATACATATGTTATTTGAAAGTTACCGGAAGTTGCATCTAATACTGTTTCAATGTCTGATGAATAGCTGTTACGGTATGGGCCAAATGCTAGGCATGACACGGAAATAAAAACTCAAACTCAGACTAACTGTAACCACATAGACGGCGTATAACAGACCATGACTCTAATTAAACACTATGCAGTCAAACAAGCAATATAAATAATTAAAAAACAATAACAACCGTCGTAAAAAACATCAGATGAGGGCTCAGAACAAGTGAGTAAGTTACATTTGAACTCATTATGGAGTCACTTCTGTTAAATATAGAGTCCTAGCCAGAGTCATAAGCCAAATTTCGCACTCACATATTCACAATTACACACAGAGACAGAAAAAGTTCCAGCTACACATGAACAGACATGCAGACAAACTCAGACACATACTCCAGATGCATATGTGACCCACAGTTTAGGAATTCACACACACATCAAAGTGATCAAAGCATAATTTCTTGAGCCATAAAGGAAGGTTGAGTATTCAAATGAAATCATTTCTATATACACACAATGAACACATCCACACGCGCACACGGGTCCTCCATGCAGTGGTGGAATGTAACTAAGTACATTTACTCAAGTATTGTACTTAAGTACAAATATGAGGTACTTGTACTTTACTTAAGTCTTTTCTTTTCATAAAACATTTTACTTTTTACTCCACTACATTAATCTGACAGCTTTAGTTACTAGTTACAAATTAAGATTTTTACACACAAAACACATGTAGTTTATAAAATACGATGTTTTATTATAAATTAAACTACCCAAGTCCAGCTGAAAGGATTAGCTCATTAATCTCTTAGTTGGTTGACAGAACTGTTTTGTTTCCAGTTTCTAAAATGTGAGGATTTTTCTGCATTGAGTACTTTTACTTTTAATACTTTAAGTACATTTTCCTGTTGATACTTTTTTTTTTACAGTATTAGTACTTTTACTTAAGTAAAGGATCTGAATACATCTTCCACCACTGCCCCCATGTATAACAGGCTGACTCAGAGCGGAGGCCTGTTTGTGTTTCAGCGTATTTGTGTGTGAGGACAGAATCCACCCAGTCGCTATAAAACACTGGGCACCTGTTCCCTGGATCCCATTGGGAGAAATTCCACTCCTCAGTCACTGTGTATGTGTGTGTATGTGTGTGTGTGTGTGTGTGTGTGTGTGTGTGTGTGTGTCTGTGGGGGGGGGGGGGGGGGGGGGGATGTGTCAGTAAAGAATGTTGACACTGGATTTTCCTGTCTCAAGAGGACACCATGCAACATCACTTCCTTCATGACCCTTCCCTATTTAAAGGCCGGTGTGGAGCCAGAAGGGCTTCAGCAGGGGATTAAGGCCAAAGCCATTGCACTCTTCACAACAGCAGCTCACCCACTGACCGACTGACAGCTCCCGATCTTGCTGTGAAGATCCACACCGGCTATAAAGGTTGAGGCAAACGGAGATCTGTCCATGATCATCCAGCAAGTTTATCTTTGCTAGTGAGGAGTGTCTAAAATTGGAATTGGAATTTTGGAACCAACAGAAGCTGACTATTTGCTCAGAAAAAGAGATTTTTTTCTATTGACTCAACTAGAATTTTTACCAGAACACAACCAGAGCCTTTTTTGAGAAATTCAAAGAGTTTCCAAGACTGGAAACCAAAGACACACGCTAACTCCAGTAATTGCCAAAACACATCCTGCAAGGTTTTGTTTGACTTTGAAACAGCATAGTAGATTTCAACAGCATTCGAAGACAAAAAAGATTAAAACTTTCTGGAAAACGTCCCTTCTGGTATCCTGTGACAATGAGTAGTGGTGGGACCACCGCAGTTTCACCACAGGAGCCTCAGGCTTTCAAACGGGCAGTACGGAAGATAAAATGCGCCGCTATGGTGGCCAACCTGGCCAAGAGCTGGCAGGGCTGGGCCAGTGAACACTCCGACAAGCAGGACGCCATCCCGTGTGGCTGGATGCCTTCCTCTGTTGAAGAGGTAGACAAAAAAGAGCGTAACCATGAGGTCAAACTTACCGTCACCCCGCGTGTATTCACGGATGATGGCGCCAACACCAGTGGGAGTAAGATTCGGACCGGTTCAGTGACCAAGTCTGTGCAGCCAAAACGCAGCGAGTGCAGCAGCAGCGATTTGGTCAACGCCATCCGAGGCAGGATGGAGTCGGGTCCCGAGGAGTGCAAGCCGTTCCTGGGCAACGAGTCACCGACACGCCGGCGCCAGATGAGGGCGCTACAAAGCGCAGGAGGAGGAGCGGGTGGAGTCATCCAAGACAGGAAGCTTTTGCTCCAGCAGGAGAAGAAGCTGGGGTCAAGGAGCAGCAGTGTTGACACAGAGGACAGCGGGCTGGGAGAGGAGGCCGGGCTCAGCGACAACAGCGAAGCAAAAAATGAGCACGGTGACATCCAGCCCAAGAAACAGACCAACAGGCCCAAGGTAGAGTGATTAATCACAAGGATAATAAATGGTTGGGAAAAAGTTTAATAGGGATGCACTGATACCGATGTCAGTATCGGGTATCGGTCCGATGCCGCGTGCCAACACATTCTCACTCAATGCACGCAGTGAATCGAAAAGCGATGCTTGGTCAGGTGCCTTTGGTGTTTGATACTGATGCAGAAAACCTCCTTTGGCGTCATATTTACACGCTCTGGGTTGGGACGTAGGTTTAACTGACATGCGGCAGAAGAAGGGGACAGTTAGGTTTAGGAAAAGATGGTGGGTGGAGTTACAGAATGTACATTTCAGTGACACACGGGACAAGAACGGGACATGAATCCCGGTCTCCTGGGTGAAAGTCCTGTGTTGGTTGACCCATCCACCACCCCAACCAACCTCCTTACGCGGATTTTCGCTCTTTCATACTCCTCGCTACCGTTGTCGCTCTTCCTACTACTTCATCTTACAGCACGGCGGTCGAGCTGCTGCTCTGTGTTCCACACAGACGCTAAAGGGAGATTTTCCTTGTAAATTTAGCTGCTGGCATAAACAAACCACTTTTTTTTTTATCGGTGCATCCCTAAAGTTTAAACATGGTGTTGTAACATTGCCAAACAATCAATAACAGTATATTAACAATGGATCCAATAATTGTGTCTAATGTGCAAGGTGCCACTTGCAGTGATCAACCCACAGATAATTATAACCTAACTTCTCAGCTATACAGGGCTTTTTAGCCTCTTTTCATCCTATTGGTTTGTTTCAGTCTCTGTGCTCTAATCAACCCAGTTCTCAGCAATAGGATACAGCTGTTTTCAGCAAAAACCTCTTATAAAACAAATGTGCCTGCCCAGTACCAAATTACCAACTGGTGAACATAGTGGAGACTTTAGCCACTAAAGACCACGCAAAAGCTAAGAGGAGAGTTAATGTGAGGTAGCCAGAAACACGACTCCAAATGGATGATAATATAGTTCCATGGCTGCTAGATTTGTAAAATAGGCAATTGTTGGTAAACAACTTTACAAGGTGATAATATGTCAATGTTGCTTTAAATCACCTTCAAATGAAACGAGTATAGGGCTGTCCTCGATTAAAGAAACTCTTAGTCGACTAACACTTATACAGTGGCGTCGACTAAATGATTAGTTGATTTAATCGACAGATCTGTAAAACCGAGTTTCTCCACAAAGAATCATGCGAAAGCATCGCTTTAAATCTTGTCTTTACCAGATATGTGCTCATAAGTTTCTTGGAAATAAGTCATTCAGCATGAAAAAAAGCATGAAATAAGACTGAAGAAATCTTAGTTGACTAAGACCAAAACAACAGATTAGTTGACTAATTGACTAAGAGGGTGCAGCCCTAAAAACGAGATGGTATGGGGAACTTGGAAACATCAAATTACATTTGTGATATAGGAGACAAGCTATAAATATGACCAGGAAACTCATATGTGATATTTTATTTATTTCCTATTCTCAATTTCCGATGTTTTAGATTTATCAGCAAGTTCCAGTTAATTTGTGTAAAAAACAAAAAAATCAAAATCTGATGGACGTGGAATTAATTGTGTTGACTTCGGGTCACATTGACCCGTTTAAAATTTTAGTTTTATATCAGAAAATATAGGACATAGAAATAAGTGCTGAAAATGTGTAGAAGAAAAATTTAAAAATTTAAAACGTTGGAAAAAGCAAAAACAAATTGTGAAAAAAAGCGTCAAAAATGTCAGAAAAAGTGAAAAAAAAGTGTTTGCTGCAACAATAACGGGATGGCGGAGGTTGGGTTTAGGAAAAACCCTACGGGGAAAGGGCGCCTCACACGCTGGGAGACGGCCGCTAGGGACGCGCGACAATAATGGGACGGTTGGGATTAGGAAGACTACAGGAAACAAAACGCAACACGCGGGACGCGATCCCCGCTCGCCCGGGTGAAAGTCCCGCGGATTTTCGGCTCTTTATACTACTCCCCACCATTTTTGTACTGTGACCACGAAAATATGCTTCCCATTGAAATACATTACTTCACATTTTCGTGTTGGCCACCACGTAAAAAACGAGGAAAACGTGCCCATGAACACGTATCAATAGATTAAAAATCACGTGACATTTACACAAACTGCCGTGAGACCGGGCTGAATAAAAGGGGGAAAGCTGCCAGGGGGCACTTTTTGTAATTCGTCCTTAGAAAGTATAAAGACACATGAAAACGGCAAACAGAAAACTGAATTGGAAATGCTTAAATATCTCAGAATCTGAAAAGGGTTTATTGCCAAGTAAGTAACACTTAAGATTCATCAGGAAATTTTGGGGGTTATGAGGAAGTGTCACTGGGGGTCCGGGGCCTTGTTAATGAGGCTGGCTGCAGAGGCGTGAGGTTTAGGTACAGGTACTTTTTTTACTACCACCTCCATCGAGATTCCAAGCGAGCTGAGGCGATACCAAAAGGTGATGTGAAACCTGCAGATTACTGATTGATCGGAGAAAGATCCGACCAATCCATCACTAATCACTGCGTCATCATTGCTAGCGACAGACGGGGGTGTCCTGAACAAACCCGCCATTTTTAAATAGTTTAGCCAGCTGTGTTGTTTATTGCTGCCTCCAGCTTCTTTTGAAACAAAATTTGTCTTCTGGCTGCATGCCGAGAATCAAAAACAACACACCTTCGACGTTCTGTGTGTGTGTCGCGGCCGAGTCGAGCCGAGCAGAGCTGGTACTAGCAGTGGGTAAGCGCCAATAAAGGGTTGTGAGAGAAACATTTCAGTGTTGTTAATGGCAGGGTTATATGGGATCTAATATGAGCAGATTAGAGTTGTATTATTGCCCTTTAATAATTTCTTTCAAGTATTAGACAATGGATTATACGCAGACACTTATGAGTTTCTCCAGCCTGCTTTCTCTACAAACACAATAAAGATTTCTCATGTCCCGAATTCAAACACACAGTGGAAGTCAAATACCCTAAATTACTGCAAAAAGTCACACAGCGTGAACAAACAGGTTTAAGCAGAGGTCCCTTTGATGTCAGCTGAAGAAATCTAACTCACTCATGGACAGCAAACAGCATAACAGTTGCATAACTCTAATACAAAAATATCTCCCATAAAAGGCAAAGGAGCCGGCAGGAGGCCCCTTTGACTTGTTTAAGGGGTCACTATGCAAGGAGCCAGGCCAACTCATGAAAACACAAGCTGGACCGCAGCGCAATGGAATATATGTAAATGAATATAGTCATGCTCTGCAACATGTTTTCCAAACTGACCTTCAGGTGGAACTGCCAGGGAGGGAAGGGGGGGGGGGGGGAGGGAGTTGAAGGGGCATGGGCGAGAGAGGCAGTAACATGAGAGGCAGACACTGGGACAAGAATACTTTAGAGAAAATTCAGAAACCCTCAGAGTGTAAAGACATTCTATGTTTTTCATTTTATTCATCTTTAGATGAGTTGGCAATGTTCATTTAATGTAAATTCCATCTGACTTTAACTGGTTTGACGAATGTTAAATAATAACATGTGAACAAAGAGAGAGGTCAGTTTAATGGTGGAGCAGATTTCTTGGCCGGCAGTCTTTAAGATATGTTGGCAAGCAAACAAACAACAGCTCTAGTTTGGTCTCCACCATCTTCTTGGTTACACGTTACAAAAATATCCAGGACTGAACCAAAACAGTAAAGGTGCATTACATGAGCTAAAAGACAGTAAAAGGCTCTGAATCGGGTGTGTGGTCACCACTCAGTCTTTTGGCGTTTATATGAAAATATTGATTTGACAGCTTTAAGTTAAAGTATACAATACTGTACCATAATGTAAAATACTCTACTACTATAACAAGTCCCGCTTTCAAAATGTAAAGTAAAATTTGAGAATTATTTAAACATTTTAATATTAATCAATAAATACTTCTCTAATTTAACATAAGCAAATGCACAGAAGTATCAGTAACAATGTGTACTTAAGTATTTTTATTCATTGATTTCAAACGATTTAAAAAGTAAATGAATAAAAGAATAACAAACAAAAAAAGGAATAACGGTAAATCATTTTAACATAACACACACTAGACCCAAAAGGGATAGGAAGAAGCCTAAGAATGTCAAGTCCTACCCCTAGTAACTACCGTAGACAATTGCACAATCCAATAAGATAAACTAAACAGACAATTAAAAAAAATACCAAAATACTACTCTAATTAACATCATACTCTATCAAGCTATTAAGAAAAAAGAAAAGAACAAAAAACAACCACCATTGAAATCAGTGAGATCTCCTTCCACACTTCTGTATCTTTCAAAATTATGTCTTTTGTACATTTTTTAAAATTGCATTTTACAGTATTTATACTTTGTTTAAACGTTTCTTCAAAACCATTCTACAAAACCACCCCACAAATCGAAATACACATCATTTTGAGATTGGTCCGAGCATGTTGCTGTTTATAATTTAATTCCCCCCTTAAGTTAACTGCCCTCTCTATCCGTGAACAGTTTTTTTATTGTTTCCTAGTTTCGCATTGCCAGACCTTCCTCTACAGCGGTGCATAGTAGGGTCTGGCTAGTCCACACAGCATTCCGAGATGGGAGAAAAATGTGCTCTGGTTTGTTGGCATTTCTTTAAACCAACCGTACGGAGCAACGGCGACTCTGTAAAATAGCCTCGGGAAGGAACTTGTTTTGGTGGAACATGTGTACGTTCAAAAGTTGTTTTAGTTGTCCAACAGAAAACTCAGATTGGACAGATAGTCTAGCTAGATTTACCCTGCAGAGATCTGAGAAAAGGTTAACCACAGTCCTTGTGATTAAATGCCAACACAAAGGAAGCCCAAGGCAACACATAAATGAGTGAAATCCGGCGGAATTTCCGTCGGCAACGGAGCAATCCCAGAATGTCGTGGATATAGACTATATGTTTCCAGGCTGCAGTTATTTTTTTTGCTTTTTAAATTATTTTTGTCTTAAATTATACCAGATCATTAAACAAACCAATCAGTCTTCATCAAGTTATTGAATGAATATTTTAATCTTAAAAGTAACTTGTCATTATAGTTGTCAGATACATGGAGTGGAATACAAAGTACGATATTTTCCTCTGAAATGTACTAAAGTAGATGCCTCAGATTGTATTTGAGTACAGTATTTTGCCACCACTGGTCACTTGCCTAGCCACATGGTTTGATTGACAGCTGATCTTTAGAAACGCCACAGTTACAAATACCAAGAACTAAAGATGGAGGCAAAATAGAGAAAAAAAAGAGTGATCAGAAGCATTAAAGGTTCACAGAGTTTTGTAAAAGGTCCCACCGTGACAAGTCTTCACCTTTCAGAGAGCAAATACCAAAGAGATATGGTGACACTGATCTGAAGGCATGGCAAGCTGAGGAAAATACCGATGGAGGTGAGGGGGGGTGGATTTGGGCAACGGCCACTGAAACGATTGGCACCTCACAGTAACCTTTTCTCGGCTAAATTTAACCGCTTAACTTAACGGTCATTGGACCAGCCAACGATTTCGTAGGATATCATACGAACCCGTTCATGAGAATGGGTTGCACTGTGACTAGTATACTGTAAAACTGTTAATGTGCCTCTGTAATGAAGATCCTTTTGCTTTGCTCATTTGTCCATATGGAAATTATCAGATGCTCTTTTACAGTCTGAACCTAACAACCCTCTTTTATCTCCAGATTAAGATTTCCACTGCGAGTGACATCAAAAGCCGCTGGCAGCAGTGGTCTGAGCAGCACATGGAGGGCCAGAAGCTCAACCCCTTCAGCGAGGAGTTTGACTACGAGTATGCCATGGCCAATCGCCTCCGCAAGGGCGACTCCGGCTACGGACGACCCAAAGACGGCTCCAAGACAGCAGAGAGGGGCGACAGGGCCCAGAAACACATCCACAGGGAAATGGAGGAGCTGGTGTGGATTATCAGAGACATGGGGTTTAAGGATAAAGAAGGGAGGATCATCATTACCTTCGGCCGGCTCTTTGACCGCTACGTGAAGATCTCAGATAAGGTGGTGGGCATCTTGCTGCGCTGCCGCAAACACAAGATGCTGGACTTTGAAGGGGAGATGCTGTGGAAAGGACAGGACGATGGTGTCATAATTACAGTGAGGGACTGAGGACAGATGTAATGTCTTATGAACATTAACAAACACATGCAAACCCACCTGCAAATCTCCCACATCAGCTCGTCAAGAGAAATAATGCTATCAACGCTAACCGCAATGCTACATCATATACACAAGAAAAAGGGAGGAATGTTTGCAAGAGACAGTATAAAACAGTATGATTAAAGATATTACACAAAAAAAACATGGAAGACAAAATCTAAAAGTTTACACAGGGAGTGTACACAGGGAGGCCACAAAAAGACACACACACACACACACACACACACACACACACACACACACACACACACACACACACACACACACACACACACACACACACACACACACATACACACATGGTTTCTCACAAACTCCAGACTCATTAGTTCGTCTCAGATACCTGACAGGTCATCCGATGAAGGGAAGCTATCTTTAGCATGCTAACCATGCTCGTCTGGCTAACTATGCTCCTACATGCAACCATCCACCACAATGCCTGGCATGCCAACACATTCTCACTCCCAGCGCGACAAATAAGTGACAGCTTGTCTTCGGTGATTTTACTGGCGCAAAAAGTCTCTTTTAGCGCCTCAGTCAGACACAGTGGGACATTTTTCTACGCACTTGGTCGGGACTCTTGGCGTCACTTTTTGACGCTCTGGGTCGGGACCAATTTGGTGTCATTTTTCAACGTGCAGGGTAAAACCATTTAGTTAGGGTTAGGGAAACAAATTTGGGTGGGGTTAAAAAAGTTAAATTTACTGACATGCGGAACAAGAACGGGACAGTTAGGTCTAGGAATAGATCATGGTTGGGGTTACACAATGTACGTTTAACACTACGTTTGACACCCTACGAACCCCCGGTCTCCTGGGTGAAAGCCCTGTGCTGTTTGACCCATCCACCACCACAACCAACCTCCTATCATTTTCAGTCTTTCATACTACTCGCTACCGTTGTTGCTCTTAGTACTACGTCATCTTACAGCGCCGCGGTTGAGCTACTGCTATGCCCGGTGTAGTCCATACAGACGCTAAAGGGGGATTTTTTTTGTCGGTATCTAAGAGCAAGTTGGGAGTGAGAATGGATTGGTCATGCCAGAAAAGCTTTACTGTGTGTTTATTGTGAAATTAAGATCGGAAGTAAAGAAGCTGTAATGTGCTGCTGTTGAGTTTGCCGTCTTGGTTTAGACTACGTAGCCTCCGTGTTATTATTTTATTACCTTCATAATAGGCGCAACTCAAGTGCTATGCTCTTATTTTTGACGTAAATCAAGCCTCTATTTTCTCAGGAGATCTTACCCAGAGGCAGACAGAAATGTGAAAGCGAGGCTTATAGCGAACCAATCTAAACTCAGATGGTGTCGTTATTCTATAGCCATTACATTCTGCAATCAACATTAACTTCATTATTTAGTTAAATCAACAAAAAAAAACGGTCTATTGCAACTTTAACTGTTAATTTATGTTTAGAAAAAGTGTAGTCTCTTGAGTGTATTGTGTAATGGTTTTGACATAAATGATTGTATATTGAAATGGGTTTTACCTAATTGTATACCATAGTCTGGGTGAATACTTGATTCTGATTGGCTGCAGGGTGTCCATTTATAAAGTGATATAGGACACCTACTAAGGAGTTCTGATGAAACTGAAAGTTTACTGTTGTAAATGAATGCGCTAAATTAAATGGAAATCTAAATATAATTTTTTCCAACACTGAGTGTAGTCCTTTAATGCAACAGCCATAATCTCTCATCCCTTTGGCTGTTTAATTCTCTACTTCAGGCTCCGGCTGACAGTACACATGGTGGATCATTTGTTTGTGAAAGTCTTGATATTGATTTGGCTGGATAGCTAGCTAGTCTTGTTGTTAAATATACTGTCAGATTATATTTACTGATTGTCAACCGTTGACTTTTAATCTTGCTAGCATAGCGTTAGCTGGCTAACGTCTGGCTCGTTGCTCTCTGAGCCAACGGGCTTCTATGAGCCGAGTGGACTAGAAATGTCTATAGTTGCCAAGTCGGATCTACGGTCCGTCCTATTTACTAGAGCAGTTTGGATGCATAAGAATCTTATGGGATGGGAAGGATTGTTCCAGGTATTGGTAAAACTCTCAGGTGTTACCAAGTAAATGGACTTATTGTTTGAAAAAAATACCTTAGATTTTGACAACAAAACGCTTGAAAATATAACTTAATGGTCTTAAAAAAATGTCATCTGACAAGTGACCATGGTATAAGTGGGTTTATGCTCTTCGAGGTGTCCATTATCAGATAATGAATGGACGACAGGGAGGCCAGAGGAGGACGGTTGCCTCCGCCGCAATAGACACCACGTTGGGCACTAACCCTAACTTAACATTTAGCATTTACTGTTGCTATTGTGTATAATTAAACTTAAAGGTGTTCAAAATGTTGAACATTTTCTTCTTTCAAAGTGAAAGTCTGTGAGTCTTCTTACAGAAGAGTGGTGTATCATGCACAGATAGAGATTATTGTACTGTACATATACATAAACACACATGTCAACACCCATTTACTATCGAGACTGTGAAATGTTGTCATTTGTGCTGTGGTCAGAGTACACATAAAGAATGAAATTTAAATTCTGATATCCTGTTTTCCTTTATTAAAAAGGTTAGTGTGGAATACTGAGCTACTAAGCAAATGTCAACAAGACATAAATAACATAATACATTCATCTTCAACTTCAGTGTCTGTTTATCTTTATGCATGCACCACCCACCGAGGAAAATTCCTCGTAAGTATTACTTACAATAAATCCTTTTCTGATTCTGATTCTGGGTTATTTCATCAGCAAGTTTAACATATTCAGATTCTCTACAGCCCAACACATAAGCAATCTTACAGTTTGAATGGGCTTTAACAACTAACAAAAGAATACTGTAACACATCCAAGTCATGTAACGTTCCTTTTTGTTCTCCACACAAAATAAGTACAGATCAAAACATTCATATTTTCTTCAGGAACACTTACCTTCAACTGCGCGAAAAGATACGCCTGGTTGGTTTATCTGTATGAATACCAAAGTTTGATTGACAGATTTTTGGCAAATCGTTTGGGAGGAATCTTGAAAAAACTGTCAGTAGAAACGCACAGTGTCCTTATTACGCAAGGGCTCACAGTATACCGGATGGCTGGACATTTCTACTTACAATAACGCAACAATATTCTATGAGACATTAATCACCTGCCATTTTCCTGGCAGGTGATGATGTTTTAAAACCTGCAATTTTAAGCCTCTCCCCTCTGCCTGCCAATTTCCCAACGCTAATTGGAAACTCACATTGATTTCTCATAAACTGGAGGCTGGTTACAGTATAAGTATATATATATATATATATATATATATATACAAGTGTTCGGAATAGCCTACAGTGAGTCCTCGTAGCCCTATAAGTGTAAAGAGTTGTTTGATCTATTTAACAGTTACCGTTACAAGTTTTAGCATACTTGGAAAGTATACTGACCATTGTCTGACAGCTTAACTAGTAACAACCAAGTCTAGACACATTAAAATAGCAGGTCCCCAGCTGATTTCAGAGTAGTTTAGCCTTTATATTCTACTAAAATCATATATACTACCACAAAATCCAGTGAGTAGTATGTTTCTTTTACACTACAAACAAACTACACTATAGTTTGTTTGGAACAGGACCAAGACGTTATGAACTGGTCTTGATGCAGTTGTTTGGTCTGCTAACAGCTTTCACACTGGCCCAAAGGAATTGCAACTAGAGGGGCAAATGCAATGCAATAATTAGTTTGAACCGCATCAAACAGGTCAGTTGTGAAAGCACATTTAATTAAGATCAATAAGGCAGCCACAAGCCACATACCCCCTCCTCACAAACAACCCAATAAAATAAGTACGAAGGGTTAAATGTAGTTGTGGTTTTAACTTGGTGGTTTTATTTATTTATGGATGACACTGTTGCAATGAATTATGGGCTATTCACTGTGAACAGTCTACAGAGTTGCACGCTGGCTAAAAGTCCTTGGCGAAGTCTCCAGAAGTTCATGCCAGAGCCCTTAAGCACTTGCTGATACTGCAGTGAGACAGTCTTAAGCCCTTGTGGACTCTGCTGCTCTCAGTCCACACACTGTTAGCAAATCACAGAGCTTTTTCATTTTTCCTCCTCACCTTCCACGATCACTACATCCCCCTCTACTACCGTGGTGTCCCTTGGAAGAGGCAATGGAAGAAAAGGAGTGGAGAAGAGGAGCGGTGAGGGATTTTAGGGGCTATTTGGGACAGTTGGGACGGTCCAGATGTTTGCTATTGACAATGCGGCACGATCACAACTGGACAGATGATATAACTACATTATCTTTCACTCATATGTCTTCAAGTTTTCCGTTGCTTAAAGTGTTTAGTTTTTATTCAAATTACATTTAATTTTTTTTCCCCAGAATGCATTGTGTGTAACCATAAGGATTTCATTTAAACGACTCTTACCCCGTTTTAAAGATAAGGTCATTTTGCACCAGAATCAACTTCATGTTTGACACTATAGTCTTTAAAAATCCAAACAACCTAACTTCCAGGTACGCACGTTGAGGGAACATAGGGCCTAATTCTAATGTTGGGGGGGTGGGGGGGGGGGGGGGGGGGGGGAATTTAATAGACATGAGGTAACATAGGGGGGAAATCCTCGAGGGAACATACAGTAGGGCTAGGGCATGGGTGTTCTTCGTTGCGCTTTATAGCAATCAATTACAAGGCTGATTTAATTATGTAACTATATAACTGTTATTGAGACTTCATATGCTATAGCAAATTTCCCTTACAAATTACTAAGATACAAAATTGGAACCAAGAAAGAGGGAGTAGTAGAGGAAAAAAGAGGTAAAAGATGGGAGGCGGGAACTCTTTCCCGGGGTGTCTGTGTTTTACTGAGGTGAAACATGCTGTTGTTTGGAATTGTAATTTTCCCCGTGGAGAAAAATGATTTATGTCTCAATTTTCATTTGCACCATCTGAGGGCCTCCTGCTGGTTCATCCAATTTTAGTGTGTGAATTAGTCTTTGGGTCTTTGTGTATGCACGTCATGCTAGCACTTGCATGTGTGAGTGAGTGTGTGATGTGGTTGTCTGTCTGTCAGTCTGCGCATGTGCATGCAAGTCACTCCTTTGCCTTAGTGTGTGTGTGTGTGTGTGTGTGTGTGATTAGTGTGACCTGCATTGCTGTCACGCAATTGCTTTGTCTGTGTATGTGTGTGTGTGTGTGTGTGTGTGTGTGTGTGTGTGTGTGCATGTGTGCGTGCATGTGTGTGCGTGTGTGTGTGTGTGTGTGTGTGTGTGTGTGTGTGTGCGTGTGTGTCTGTGTTTGTGTGAGTGTGTGTGTGTGAGAGAGAGAGAGAGAGAGAGAGAGAGAGAGAGAGAGAGAGAGAGACCTTAATACAAGCTGATCAGTTTGGTCGCCAGGGAGTCTGGACATCTGCCAGAGAGAAAGACAGAGGGAAGGAGGGAGGGAGAAATACTGAGTGATGTTGGGAGAAAGATTGAAAGAGAGCAATATAGCTACTATAAGAGAAAAAGGGAGCTAGAGAAAGAGGTAGAAAGGAGCGTAGCTGGGGTAAAACGCAAGGGACGTAGAGACAGAGAGTATTCCATCTAGACAGACAGACTAAAGCTTCATACTTGGTCGTCCTCTGCTGCTGACTGTCAGACAAAATGAATCCCTCCTCTCCTCTGCTTCCCTCTCCAGCTCCCCATCTCATTCTCTTCCTCCATCCTTCTTGTTGTGAATAATGTTATATTCCACATTCCATTCTGTGAGAAGTCGGAAGAAAGTCGTTCTCATCCATTTTATTTGTATCCTAAATTGTTTTCCTATCTATCCCATCCTATTTCCTATCATTACACCTTCAGAACATTGTGAACTGAACCCTGTTTCGTGTGACTTTGTTCTCCGAGCTCACCACTGCTTGTAGATGATAGGATTTGAATCACAAAACAAACGCGACCGGATTGTTTCACAACACGTCTTATTATTGTGTTTTTACTTCTCTTCCTCTGTCTTTTTCTCTTTTTTTTACTTGCTTCCCCTCTCATCTGTTCCCACAAGAGATTTGCAGGTTATTTAGGCCAAAAAATGGCAGACGAAGGCGGACGTGTGGCGACGGTGTGGGACACACCGACAAACTAGGGCGACGGTCGCTCACCGTCGGTCCAAGTTGGGCTGACGGTAAGCAACGGTCATCATGGTGTGTCAGAGCCTGTACACACCATTACCAACATTAATAGAACATACACATGAATAAAAACAATCAAAGCATCTAATGATGGAGTTAAACTATTTTATTGACAGCTGGAATAGAATAACAATACACCAAATTGTGCATTTACTCAACAATATAACAGTTAGCCAAAGAATCTGCAAATGACAGTGCGGTGAATAAAACTATAGTTACACCACTTTGCCACTCTTCTGATAACATTCAGGTCCTCAAGGCAGTAATACACGAGCAACAAATGGAAAGCAACGCAGATGGGCGATGGCTGCTTAATGCTTTGCTAACATTAGCTGATGCTATCATTTGGTGACGCAAATCTACAGATGGGATGAAAAGTATTGAAAACTTTAAGAAATTACAATATACTTGTAAATGGTAGTTTGAGATCCTTAAATGAGGTGATCAAGTCAGTCAGTAGTCGCTCCAATGAAGCTATACTCAAAGACTGAAGAGATGAATGTGTTGAACCAGAGGAAAATAAAACACAGTAAACCTTTTCTGGATGCATTCTTATCACTGAGGAAAATTGATTTTCCATCAGCATTGCTTCCAAAAGTTGCCCATATCACATGTTCCTGACAGCATGAGAAGGCCTGTAAAACTGTCTCATCTAGCATCCCAAAATCAAAACATCACCGTCTTATATTTTAGGGGCCTTCGGATGGTTTAGGGATGAGAATTTAAGGCTGTGAATGCTGTTTTTTAAAAATGACTTTGTATCATTAACTGGCATGACAGAAATAAAAGGAGGATTTATTTAGAAGATTTTGGATTGGAGCCCAAATGAGTTGACACCAATAATGCATAACCAGCAATGTGTGACTGAAATGTGAACTCCTAGGTGAGATTTAACATGGAATGATGTTGAGAAACACAACTTTGATGTGGCACTTTGACCCACAGGGGTCACCCAACCTAAAAATGTTTTCACATGTGGTAATGTGGGACGCTTTGAATGAGAGGATCTACCAGATGGCATGTAGAGGGACATTTTTATGAGGTTTGGGTTGACGAAGGCCTCTGAGGGAAACATTTTGGGAACTGCTGCCTCTGCAGCACAGCAGACTGGAGGAGATGTATTGCTTTTGGGATCCACCACCACCGTTTCGTAACAGCTGCAGAGGAGCTGCATCTACCCTTTCATCCTCCCACTCCTCCATCTCTTCACCCCAGAGAGAACATGATATGATATGTGTCTAGATATGTACACACTGTCACTCTAAAAGAAAAGGACACAAATAGTGCTCTCGTAATTTCTAATCAGTAAAACCCATGTACTTGAAAAGGAAAGAGATATGGACGAATTAAGCTCCGGTATCAGAAGGAACTGAAGAACTTCAAATGGAATTCTACCCAGATATACTTCTTAGGTTGATGTTCTGCAAAAACAGACATGAACTTCCCTGCCTTGCCTGCACACTCTTTGTGCGAATAATCAGGGTTAACAAATATGCCATCCCTAAACTCAACACAACTTTAACGTAAACTGTTCTGCCATTTTGCATCAAGTTTGGCTCAGATTGCACCAACAATGACCACACATACATGTGCACAAAAATGTAGTTGTATTGCAGTAAGGACAGTAATGTGAATCATACACATTAGCTAAATTACTGGAGGTGCAACAGGATGCAAATTGTTGTGAAGTTTACCTCAAAACAACATCCTGGCACCGGCTACCATGATTCAAAAGTCACCCAATGTTGAGAAAACTTTATGCAATTCATGCAAATGTGGCAAAAGTGACAACCTGAAGAGGAGCAAATGTGCTTCTGGTTCATGATTCCAGCGAGAACCAGAGGCACTGTTGTTGTCTAATAACTTCAATCTAAATGAAGAAAAAGGTTACAATCACCTTTTCACCTGCAATAAGCTGCTGGGGCTTTAATAACAAAAACGATGCATTGCTCCGGGAATAAACTACTCAGTTGCGCACTGGTTTAATGGCAGTAAAAAAAAACTCTCGTTATTCAGAATTTGAGCCTTTTGGGTCAAATAAAATTTTAAAATATCTAAAAACTGCGTCAGTAACTTATGTTCATGCCTTTCTCGTGTGCACAGAGGCAACAAGAAGTCAGCCAGCTCGGCTTTACTGGCCCAAACCTGTGGAAGCCCAAGGAAGCCTGAAAGTCAAAGGGTTTTGATTGCCTTAACATATCTTCTGTTGTCCTTAAAAATGAATGTTTAAATGTTCATTTACTTTTGGAACCAATGGTACACCTGCTTCAAACCATGTAAATGCTACTGTTTTTTTTTGTTTTTTTTTTAAATCAGACAACTTACAATAGTTACAATATTGTGCACATGTAAATATAGCCAGAGGGTTGGAATGCAAACACTCAAAGTTACAGATGTTTCCACATCAAGAAAAAGGCTATCCATCATTGAATTGCATTGTCAGAGACGACATGTTACCTTTGTTTTGCATCTAAAAGTTGAACAGCTGAACACACATTTAGCTCAATATACTGTTTGAAACACAACTGTCCCTATAGCGCTTTCTCTATATATATTGGGCAATGGCCCCTTATAGTGCCAGATGATATAGTAGTACTAATGGATAATGGTCTGGTTTTGCAGAATGTCAACCTAAAAGTTAGAGTGGAAAAGTACCTCATCTGGACTCTAGTACAATTCTTACAGATGGTGCAGATGGCTAGATTAAGAATGTTCTTTTGTTGTTTTCATTTGACTCTACTCAATTAAAAAGTCCCATTATGTGCATTGAAAGATCAATAAAGAAACAACAGTGTACTTTTTCTAAGTTTAGAAAATAGGTCTTGTTAAGAAACAGGTCAGAATGTTTGAGTATCTACTCCGCAAAAATGTTTTTTTGTTGTTGCTCAGTTTGATGAATTAAGCCCACACCAAGGAGTGGGGAGAATACACAAATAGTCAGTTGAAATATCAGTATATCAGAAATTCATTAGGAACATACGTAAAGGTAATCATTCCTATACAGTGGATGACACTTAAATTACTTTCGGTGATGGGTTAAAATGGTGACACTGTAAAACTTTTTTTTGCGTCGTTTTGATTTACTTTGTGACAATTCTCAGTTCTTAGCCCTGACAAAATGTACATCGGTGTGTTTAAGGCCTCTACTTACATTACAATTGATAGTAGTACATAATTAACATCCATGTGGCAGACACAATCAAAATATAGGTGATTGCAAAAACGTACATTTTTGGTGCTGAATATGTCAACTATACCATCTATCGTTTGCCTCCAAAGTTACAAAAATGTCACAAACAGTTTTAGACGGGGGAACAAGAAGCTTTTGATGAGAAAAATTACACAATCAATTTTTAATAGACAAGCATTAATCACTCTTAATCCTGCTGGCAATGCGGGCATATATTTAGTCTCTCTCCCAAACAATTGGAGAAGAACATTTTCATGCAAGGGTCAGCTGTAGCCATCATAGAAGACCCATCATTCACCGCATGCATGCCATAACACTGTTGCCATGCTGCTCCACCCTTGAGAGGAATGTTTTTTTAGCTTTCATATGCTACAATGAACAATCAGCTCTTTGTAAACCTTGTTTAATGCTTTATAACATATCTGTTCTCTTGTGTTTTACAGGCAGGAGCTGCAGGCTAGATGTAGACAGATGGGGAACTTCTATGATGGTTACCGCTAAAACTTTACATTCCTAACTCTCTTTGTGATCTATCTCCACTAAATCTAAATCGTCATCATGCAATATTACAGAGTTCTTTCTTCTTGGACGCAAAGTAATTTCTTTAGACCAGAATGTAGCTACTCTGCTTGTTTCGTTTCGAATGTTATCACTTGATTGAATGAATTGTTATCAGTGGTTATCAGCCTCATAGATATAGGTTAGAAGGGGCCTGCTACACCTACTGGTAGGTTTAGAAGCCCGTTTTTATCTATTCACATGGTCGCCGTTTTGAACATGTGGATAACGTTATAAATTGAAACAAAACTACTTGGTTAGGTTTAGGAAAATATGGTTTGGGTTAAGGCTCATTTATGCTCAACGTATTTTTAAATTAGTCTTTAAAATAAGTATGTTTGTAACGTAACACAAACAGCGGTCTCCTGGGGGAGTGAGCACGTACCCATGCGACCCGCCGTGCCTACTTCACGAAATGAAAGTCTTGCTTTTGTTTGACCCATCCATCCACGCAGACATCCTCCCTACTACGTCACTCCCTACATAGTCTATATCTACAACGTTCCACTTCCGGGATTGCTCTGATGCTGCTGGAAAGACTGCCGGATCACGTTCTTTTCAACCGGATGTCCGATACCTTCTTCTTTTTTTGCGTTGGAAAGTTAAACTCCAGATTTGTGGATTTATGAGGATTATGGTTAACTGCTCCTCAGATCTCTGCAGGGTAAATCCAGACACCTAGCTAGACTATCTGTTCAATCTGAGTGTTCGGTTGCACAACTAAAACGACTTTTAAACATACACGTTCCACCAAAACAAGTTCCTTCCCGAGGCTATTTTGCCGCAGGCACCGTGGCTCTGTAGCGCCGCCCAAGACGATTGTGATTGGTTTAAAGAAATGCCAATAAGCTAGAGCACATTTTCTCATATCCCTGAATGTTGTGTGGACTAACCAGACCCTCCTTCGCAGGGCTGTGGAGGAAGGTCTGGCAATGCGAGACTACTCCCTACATAATAACGGCCTACTAAGCAAACTAGGAGGTAGAACAAGGCCATACCTATCTATGGTACTGATAACAACTGATAACGCCCATTCAATCAGCTAACATTTGAAGTGGGTGATGGGTTGCTGAAATCTAAATGTAAACTTTTTCTTTCACCCGTCCTTAACTGGGAATCAGCCCTCAATATACGTTTACATTTTGGCACAAAAGAACACTGACAAAAACACATTCCTTGGGTCACAGTAAGAGGAGTTAATTGATTTGAAATATATTTATAACATATTTATCAACTTTTCTAATATCACCTCATTTTTTAAAAACCCTTTTTGTTCTACCAGGCAGTCATTGTTATCATTACATCAAAATCCATGTTACTCAATGTCATTTTAGGCTGTGAAAAATGATCCCGCATTTTTCAAATCAGAAATTTTAATGTAACATGGGGTATTATATTTCAGCTCCTTTTGAATTTGACATAGATTCCTTAGAGACCACATGACAATCTACCTGGAGTAAGTAAAAAAAAAACATGAATGTGCTGGATTTAAATGACATGAAATGAAATCTTAATTGATTTTTGGCTCCTGCATTCAGATTTTTCAAGCTATTGTCAATGGGTTTGTCAATCCAAAATCCTGCATGCTTAAAGTTTTCTCTTAGACCGCAGGACATTATGACTTGAGCAGTAACATGTTATGGTATGTTTCAAAATTCCTGATATATAAAATACATATGCCAGAAGATTACCTAAATTGTCTTGTTGAACATTATACTTGATGAATCTGACTGCAGGGAAAACCACTGGCTACGCTTGCCATTTTCCACAGTTTGCACTGTGCAACTTAAAAACTGCAATGACTGGATGTTTTTTTGATTATTGCTTTACAGAAAGTAGCTGATTTGTTTTTAAATAAATACAGTATTAATATCCCTGCAACACTGCTACTGGCAAAAAGACAAGCCACTTTTGCAAACTTTTTTTCAGATTAAAATTACTCCAGATTGTATGGTTTATTTGAAATATTAGTTGATTAGTATAAGAGAAATTTAATTTTGTTCTGAAATCTTGCTTCAAAGTTAAAAAAACTAAATGTTTTTTGTCTCTTATTACGGATCCCAGTTGTTGTCTTTGAAAGGAAAAAGCCCCAAATAAACTTTGAATCTGAATTCAATTGCTACATATGTTTGTATCAACCCAACATACTTTAATTCATTTCTCTGCCTTCAGTGTAGCGTATAGCTCATGCTTAGTCTTATAAAGTAGTCTGCTAATTAATTTTTAATCAGTCATGCGGATGCTACCAGCTAATGCTACAATCTTACGGTAACTAGCAAGGATATCCCTTCACTCCCTCAGAGATTTTAACATTAATCAACTAAGTTATTATAGATTCACTTTGGCTAACTTCAAAAGACACTAACAATCATACTATTTACACATAAAAAAAGACATTAAGAATCACAAAGTTCCCAAATTAAATACATATTCTTTTGTTATTTAATAAACTTTGAATTTCTCTGCAGAGTGCACCTTGTGTTCCCTTTAAATTCACCCGATTTTTGTGTCCCTTCTTGAAATCTGTAAAACCTGACGTTAGTGCAGACAGATCCTTTGTTTGGATGATGCAAAGTACATTTCATGCTTCCTTCCTCTCTCTTTCCTTTTCCTCCCTCTCTTCCTCTCTCCATACTGAGTTATAGCATGGCTAATCACCAGGTGCCTTGGCTGTCTGCGGATTAGGACTGTAATTTAGAATAAAAGGGACACTCCTCTGCACAGCCTGAATACTGCTGTCAGATGATGTGAGCGCTTGTTTCTGTTCCTCCCTCACAATAGCACATGCCGCAAGGTAATTGAAAAAGAGGAAAAAGACACTTGCTGGTAAAAATTGGCACAATAGAAACTATTATTAGACAACTGTTAGCCAAAGCTTCTTCTTTTTTTTAAAGAGATAAGGAATCTTAAAAATCTACTTCTAGACTATACGCTAAAGAGCATTCCGAACTACAATTAAAATGAGATATACAGCAACGTTCTCAGCCCTACACTGTCAGCCAGGCTACCTCTATGCTTTTGGAAAAATCTGTCGTTGTTGTATTAGCATCATGTGCCAGTGCTACAGCACAGGTGCAATACCTCCTCCTGCACTTGATGTGACCTGCACTACCAGGTGAATGTGAAACTTTAGAACAACACAAACTTTAGAACAATACAGAACAGAATTTAACCAAATGATGACAAAACATTCCTTATTTCAGACCCCATTCACACCTGGCTGTTTCATGCTAGTTGTATCTAGATTGTATCCTGATAAGGTTTAACCACATTGCATTTGGACGTGATAGGTTCATGCATCCATTATTAGCCGCTTTGAATTCTAATCGTGATCTAACGCAATATATTGCATGCATAACATCATAGACTGTAAAAATAATGGACAAAGCTTCTGGGTCTGAAAAGTGAAGCCAATGCGGAAGAACCTTAAACCTGCATTCTATCTAATTTCCAGCAGGGGGCGACTCCACTGGCTCCAAAAAGAAGTCTGTTTCTATAGAAGTCTATGACCCTACTCCTCACTTTATTTATTACCTTAGTAAACATTTTCATAATGACTTTATGGTCGCAACCGCTAGTTTCAAGTCTTCTTCAATACAGCATGATGTTGATTTAGTAAATTAGGGTCCCATTTATTTTAAAACAGACGATAAAACGGGATGATTTAGGGGCGGGGACACACCGACCTGTCAATCAGGACAGAGGCTTAGCAATGCTAACCATGGGCCTATTTAAACAGCCGTGAACTTGTTTTTGGGTGTTGTCCATGTTTTACGTCTTAAACTCTGACCCTCTCACTGTGTGTTTTCACTTCATCAAAGTTAAAGTTAAAAATGTCATGCTGAGCGATCTGCCAATGAAGCTAGCTAGCAACTACTAGCGTTAGCTGGTAACTTGAGGGAAAGTTTGTTTCTGTACTGCCGTACATGCTGATGAATGGCGGCAGTTCTCGGAGGTCCGCGTTTACCCACTGGTAAATCTCCACTGGACGACTCTCTTCAGAAGGGTTAGCGTGTAGCTTAGCGCAGCGCCATTGAAACCCTAAACAATACTGGCTTGGTTGCGTCTTCATCCACAGCTCCACCCTCTCGTCAAAAATCATCACATCCAGTTGCAAAAAAACAAGATGGCGAAGCCCGTATCGCCAAACTTAACGCTTCATAGTCCACACACCAGTGGGTGACGTCACGGATGCTACGTCCACTATTTTTACACTCTATGCATAACATCCAATTTAGTTTGGCTATAACATCAGATATCTGGATCTGCCGTTTTTTTCCACTTTGGGATGCATCTTCAGTGGCAACTAACGTTATGCACCAAGAAGGATTGTGGTTGACACACAACAGATACTTTTATACTTTAATCCCATCTGGCTAAAATATAATTACCGCCCAAAGTCAGGCAATCAGATTTAAATTCAATCAATTTGCACTTGCTTGCATAAGCCGGAAACAATTTGAACCCAATCAATTTGCTACAGATTTATGAAACAACCGGGTAAAATGGGGTCTAACATCACTTCGTCTAAGAACCCACATAGCTGCATGTTTTCCTTCCTACCAAACACAACATTGGCTGATTAATCTGATAATCCCCTTCCACAAGAGATGACAAAAATCAGCTAATGTCGCAATTGATTGTAATGAAAATGTACAGGCCCTTGGGTCATACTGGAGCATGGTCTTTGGGAACTCAGTACCTGCTAGTTCTTATTTTAAACCATATAAATCCACTCAGGAACCAATTAAAACCTGGCAGTGCAGGTAAATACCTGGTAGTAACTGGTAGGATAGAAACCCAGCAGCACTCTGGATCCCCAAGATCAGGTAGAAATCTAGATCCTTCCAGGAGATGAAAGGGACTTTCATTAATGCCTCCACTCACAGTCACATAGTACCAAATGAACTGAACATTGAAGGGCCAAATGTGTGACACAAAAACCAAAAACAGCTCGAGTCAAAGTGTTTGAAACCAAGATGTCTTGTTTGGTTACAACAAATATGCTATACATAGCTGTATAGCTATATATATTTATATATATCATTCTTTTTTTAAAAGTCCTCTGTAGTCCTGCTGTGCACAGATCCATTCACCTACAATCTACGGTCCTCAAGCTCCTGCAAAATGGGAGGCTGGTGTCTCAAACAGTCTGAGGGCAGTCTCACTTTCTCTCCAGGCTTGTGGATGGACAGATAACACTCAGGAGCTGTCCAGCCCCTTAATGAGGACGCAGAGAGACAACAGGGAGTCCTGGGAATGAGAATCAACAGGGAGTCCTGGGAATGAGAATCGAATGTAGGCTGTGAAGGCGCGTAGCGGAAGCAAAAGTTGAGCCCGCAGTGTGTTGTGGTCCCAATAGGGTGTGATCAATGTCGGCAGCCGAGCTCTCCTTTGAAGTATCCTCATTAAGTAGGTTTTTGTTTTCTCCTCAAAGAAATCTGAAGAGAGCAACATTTTCCTGTGAGTCTGAGGGGCGGTCGGTTGCAACAACAAAATAAATGTGCTTCCTGTGAGTCTTGGGAAACAGTTTGATACAATATCAAAATAATTAAAGTACAGTATTTCCAATGAGTGCCAAATGACCTACTAGTTAATAAAGTCATTTCCCAAATCAGGTGAGTGGTTCAGACCCAAGTGTGGTTAGACCTGTTGAAGTGCCCTTAAGTAAGATACTGAACACCTACCTGCTCCAGGAGCAGTACCACCTGGGTGACCCAGGCGCTGGGCTACAGGCTATATAAAAATGTGTCTTAGGATTTGGTTGAGACAGCAATGGCATCTGAGTCGCAACAACAGAACAATATATCTTTCTCGAGTCTTAGGATCGCTCACAACAGGGCCCAATGGTACTCTCCAGGGACATCTGGGAGGAGTGGCGGATGAGTGGCGCCATCGTTGGGTCCACCATGGAGGAGGTAGGGAAGAGCTTGTACCAGCCAATCACCATTGTGCTGAGGTCCAACTCCTCCAACAGGATTCGAGCTACGCCCATGAAGCATTTGCGGTCCATCCGTCCATAGTTGCCCCAAACGATCACCTGCGGAAGAGGGTGGCAAGGTATAAATTAGGAGAAAGAAAGTATATGAAAGTATATACACATAATGAGAAAGTGTGCTTTCTTCAAAATTGATTCATGTTATTTAACTACTTTCATTTTGTTATTTTCTGTAGTGTCTTATGTGTCATATTTGTATTTTTTCTATGCAAAAAGGGAACTGGTTCGTATGCATAACTCATGCATATCATGTAAATGTTAATTGCATGTCCCTGCAAAACTTAATAATCAAAGTGGGAAAAAGTGAGCTTTCTTTCAGCTTTATTTTAAACCTTTCTTCACACTAAGAAAATAGACTTCAAAATCCACAGCTTTTACACCAAGTGTGCTACAAAAATAATCATTGACATGATTGAAAAAAGTGAATAGATCGGGTGCTAAAACAGAGCATTTCAGACACAATGTAACTACAGGTATATTCAGAAAAATAATGTGTTTTTTGAACATTAGAACATGTTCTAGTAGAAGCCCCAAAATACGACATGATCTTGAAAATGAGAACAATATGGAACTTTAAGTTTCCTTTTCCCTGTTTACTTTACTGCCACCAGAATTAATTAAAAAAAGTATAATGATGATTGAACTGATGAACTGCAATAAATATATTTTATATATAATTATATATTTCAATGTAAATGATGGTAGTTCATTTTTTTTAACTAAATCTTGCAAACAACAAAAGCCTACTATACGTGGTCTGGGAAACATGCAGTTTTACCTGACAGTGGAAAAATGTAACGTTGTACTTCACAGTCTATTTTCAATCTATCTTAATATTCACATATTGTCATGGATATCACATCATCTTGAATGGAAGGTATTGATCAGCAACATTCTGTCTACAGGTAGATTTTCTAAATGTTTCCAGCCCACTGAAGAGAAATCCATTTATTTAGTGCATAAACATGGTTTGAATCCGGCACAGAAAGCATCCTGGAGGTAATGGAGGACCAGAAAGAGATATTGGTTAAGAGGGTGTTGTTATTTAGCATTAATCCAGATTGTTCAGAAATCTTTTTGGGAGAAATACTGGATCTCGACAGTTTCTCTCTCCATTACAGCGGCACAGAGCAGGCTGAGGTTTCAATTAAAGGTCCAATGTGTAGGAATTTCTCCCATCTAGCATTGAGATCATATATCGCAATCAACTCTCTCTCACCACGCAGTTCAAAGTACGTATTACAGCAACGGTAGCCTTCACGCTTCAAAAAGCCAGTCTCTTGCTCTTTTCAATATACTTTTTCTTTTTCTGGGCGAAGAAGAAGACTCCTGTTCCTGAAATTTGGATTTTGAATACGTGTGGTCCTCCATGTTTCCTTCTTCATCCTTGCCAGGGGCCGGGAAACTACGATACCCATTAGCAGCATTAGCAGCACCTGTGAGTTAATCATGTTAATCAAATGCGAAAGGCGGAGCAGTATTTCCTGTATGTCCCTTACCGGCTAACGTATTTCAAGATGGTGCATGAATATGGAGCGTCTACCCCAGTTCATGTGTACGCAAATGTAAAATTTCAAGCCAAAAGGAATACTTGGAATTCATGGTGGTGGTAAATATTCATGAAAAAGGACAAGTTTGTGAATGGGCAACACAGATTTTGATAATGAATAACTAAACACGTTACACACTGGACCTTTAAAGTAAATGAAGAGGGATTGTGTGTGTAAGGGAGTCAGCGAGGGATGGAGGAGGAGATTATGGTGGTATCTGCTTAGAAATGTGTGTGTGTGTGTGTTTGTACTTTAGGTGTCCTCTGTCAACTGACATACTGATAATATCAGGGCTCATCTCAGATGGCCCCACATCTTGACAAGCGGTGGACAAAATACTAAATATCTGTCTTTGTGCTTTAGTCTGATCGTGTGGCAGTCTTGTGTGTCTGAGCATGCCAGCACACTAATTTGTTTGGTATATGTATGAGTGTGTGTGTCTGCATGTGATTTTTACAGAGACCCAGAGGCCAAATCTGCTTCACTCGAATCCCTCCATCTTTAATAAATAAATAAATAAATGGAAATCTCTTTCTGTCTGCCCGCGATCAGCTCTCCAAACTAGATCCTGACATCAACCACTACAACTTAGAAGAGAGAAACATTTGGGAAAAAGGAGAAATGTTGGTAGAACAATAGAAAATGACTGAGTGTTAATATGGACAATGAGAAATAAAGTTTCCTAGATCCTCTACTGGTCCACTTTCTAGAGAGTGGAACTCACACACACACACACACACACACACACACACACACACACACACACACACACACACACACACACACACACACACACACACACACACACAAAATGCAGGTGCTGATGGAAAGACAAAAAGGGATTAGACAAAAAACAAAACCCAGCAGGTTGCATTGAAGTGAGAATAAGTGAATACAGACAATGGATGGATGGACTTCAAAGGAAGAGTAAGTGCTCTGAAAATGGGACAGAAAAATGAATTTGGACATTCTTGCAAAATACACAATATGGTCAAAAGTCCTTTAGTGTACTTTTGGTCTGGGGCTGTTTGTCGTAGCTTGGATATACTATAGCATACAATGAAATTCAATATAATGCACAGGTATACTGGGGAAACAAAAACAACCTTTACACAAAACGCATGGCCCAACCCAGAAGTGCCAACGCTTCGGGTCAAGACTCAGCAGGTTACTTACATCTGAAGGATAAGGGATAAGGGACACTCTTTTGAGAACCACCAGGTACACATTTTAGACAAAGAGGACAAAGAGGTGTCAAGGAAGCCGGTTACACCTGGACAGAGAAAACGAACAGTAGAGGAGGTCTGTGACACCACTTCTCCCCCAATTACAATGCTGTCCTTTCATATCTTCCAAGGAAACCAAACAAACGCTCACATTTGGCATCATGTGAGAATGCCAACAATGGTCACTCAGACTTGGCCATGAGTGTCTCCAAGGACCGTAACAGCTGTCTTTAAAACAGCTGGGAGTACTAAAGTACAAAGTATTGATCATCTTGACAACAACCACACACAGGTTAAACAGCTGGGTTTCCCTTCCCTTCAGTCAGAACTAAAGAATTCTCTCAGATGAGAGACAGAACGTCTTCGAGAACCGTAAACCAAGTCCCATTGCCCTTGATTTGAACCTTCCTTAACAAACTATGACCTGGATGATTAAGAACCATCACAGACAATCATATTCTCGATGTTCTTCCAACTTTGTGGCAACAGTTTGTTTATGGCCATTTCCTGTTTCAACTTAACAATGCCTCCATTTACAGGTTTATAAAGAAATGGCAATGCAAGACTAGGTTGCAACATACTTCTGTAATGTAGGTGATGCTGGAAGCTTTGTGTCTGAATGAGTACTTCAGGGTGCAACAAAAGCCAGCTTGCAATTGATCAATGATGGAAATTCAGGTGTCAAAAGCACTGCACAGGTTGACCTCGCCTTGGGGAGCAAATCTATTGATTCCCTTTAAATGGATTGATTTCAGTCAGAAATGTTGCTGTTATAAATGCTGGTGTGACTGAGCCCTCAAGTATAGAATCAGACAGAGAGATTACTTAAAAAGCCCAGCATGTCTCTATCTGAGCCACTCGCAGTTTTTTGACACCAGAAACTCCCCCTGGTTAGAATAGACAGAATAATAAAGAATGATGGTAAAGGGAGAGAGCGATAAGACTGACACATTTTGAGAAAAATACAATAAATCCTGGATTTGCTACTTTTCCCTGGTCTGAAAAAAAATCATATTTATGTGGATAGTGAAAAAAAATGCAGCATTAGCTGAAAAATATATCAACTGCTGTCACACGTTAAGGGTGCTGTAGGTAGGATTGCAAAGATCCAGGACTTAGCCAAAAAATGTTAACATCAACAACTTCTCAGTCCTTCCCCCCTTTCTGCTAAAGCCCAAAACGGTCTCCTAAGCCCCTCCCCCCACAAGGGAGAATGAATGCGTGTGCATGAGTAGTGATTGACACGCAGTTACACACCCCTCCAGCCCTGATTGGTGCATCTGAACAGGGAGCAATGTATCTTTGCAAATCACACTACAGGCTGTAGGTGGTGCCAGAGGAGCCAGATTGTATTTGTTTAAACTCTAATCTTTTGTTATGTACTTCAGTTTGCAACAATGGTTATTACCAAAATAAAGCCTATGTGAATAACAGTTCATGTTTAAATAACAACCCAATGGAGATCTTTTGCATCTAAATGCACTCAGAGACGAGCACAGGAATCAGGATAAGCTGACATTTAGCTTGCACTAGCCCCAGAAAACCCCAAACCAAACACTCAGTAGCGTATGAAATTAAAAGATTACATGCCAGTCGTCAGAGAGGATGAGAGCAGAGCAGCCTCGTCATGGAACACACAGATGTTCAAACCTGTAACCTTCAAAACCAACACACACACCTGTCCCAATGGCATGTGTGAGTTGCTCAATATAGACATATCGAAAAAAAGAACTTGGACTTATGTAAGCTCCAATTTCAAACAATGACACATAAGGTGCTGACTTAAATGCAAATGACTCCTGCTTCCGTTTACAACCCGTCTAAGCTGTTCATGTCTATTTATCGTCATTGGGTAGTTTCACCTTTCTCGATGTTTTTCTGCGTTTGCTTTGCAGACTTTTCCATTTCACATATTAGATAACTCATATATTTAAAGTGCATTTATCACACCGGAAAATAAATAAATATGGAAAAACACAGCTGATGTGCAGTGGAAGTGAATTCCCATAGCTTTTATAGCTGATGCTATTCAGCTGATTTCAATCTAATACATGATACTGAGAAGTGTGATTAAATGTTTTAATTTGTTTTGGCTATGACTGTTATCTAAAGTCCTATTTGCACGGGAGGAATAGTGAATAGTGAGTGATTATTAAAGCTATAGTGCGTAGTTTCTGTCGCCCCCCCATGAGGAATTCTAAGTAACAACAACAACACTGTCGGAGCATCCACCTGACACAAGTTTTCGGTGATCACGCACCACCCCCACCCCTCCTCCACGCAGTTGCTAGTAGTGTATTACCCTGTCAAATCAAGGAGGACACGGAGAATTAAAAAAAACATGATGGACTCTTCAGAAGAGGTAATTATCTTGTAATCTCTATGTCCTCCTTCGTCTCCAAAGCTGAACGCTGCTGTTATCCTTTCTCAGTGGTTACGTAAAATGCATCACTTGAGCTTCTGCGCGCGAAAGTCACCGGACCACACCATTTAGTAAGCATAGCCATACCATAGACTGTTAATATTAATGGACAGAGCATGTGTGATGTCACCAATTGGTTTGTGGAGATCTGCTATGAGTTGTCAAGTTTGCCGTTACGGGCACAGCCATCCTGGTTGCGGATGTGACGATTTTAGACAAAAGGGAGGAGTAAGGGAGGAGCCATCAACGCTGCTTACACTCTACGTTACGTTACACACTTTCACCGGCAATCACATCATAGCCACGCCCTAAAACACCCCCTGCTTTATCGCCGATTTTAAAATCAACGAGACCATAATTCAAAAAATGAGCATCACTCTGTATTGCAGAAGACATAAAACTAGCGATTGAGACCATAAACTCATTACGAAACTTTATACTGAGTTAGTTTTTACTAAAGTAAATCAAGTGAGAAGTGGGTCACTTTCTCTTAGACTTCTACAGAAACCAACCTCCTTTTGCAACCGCAAACCACCAACCACCGGATGCTTTGTCCATTAATATTAACAGTCTATGAGCCGTACAGAGAAATACAGAGAAAGTTGTGTGGAGCTGATAGGCTTAATTAGCTTTGTATCAACTCATTTGGCAATGGTTTGAATGTAACAGGCGTTAATTAATATAGAATAGCTGTGCACTATAGCTTTAACTCCCCTTATATAAATAGTATGAGATAATTGTATGCTGTTGTGCGTACTGTTGTCATGCACCAACATTACAGTAAAGGCATGTAAAACCTGCAACCTAAATCCTCCACATCTAAAGTAAATACTTGAATGTGATGTCAGAATACAAGGTGACAAAAAAAACAACCACACACAACATAGACATTTAAATAAACTTGTATAAAATCATGGGCATGTTCTTTGTAAAGCTTAAAAAAAAAGTCTGGCTGTGTCTCGAACCGCCTACTTGCACACTTCAAACACTTAGTTTTAAGTATATAGTGTAGAAAACCCTGATGACCCCCTAAAAACGGTCAAAAAGTTCAGTGTGGAACGATGGACACTACGCGCACTAAACGGGCGCCATCTTGACTACAAAGCGGAAAGGGGAGGGACCAGGGACGTCGACCGGCAGCTGATTGGACGAACGCGTCACGTGGTCTGGCTTCTCCCGGATTTCACAACCGAGCATAATGACGGCTCGTTCAGAATATGATCTCGTATTTTACGAAGATAGTTCACCGAAACATGTTTCTGAAAACATTTTAAGCGAGAAATAGGCCATGCAGTTGCTGAATCTGTCTGTTTTTTTCAGTCAGTTTAAAAGATTTTCGTCAGATTTTGAGAGGCGGCGACCTGACCGCTCGTCATTTCCGGTAAGTGTCTTAACGTAAGTGTTCCTTTTGGGACAATACTAACCATCGAAAGTGGGCACTACAGCAGTAAGTGGTCAGTGCACATTAGCAGTGTACTGACAGAAGTATGCGGAATGAGACACAGCCTCAGTCATGGAGTCAGTTGAGGAAGGATTCTGAATGAATTTTTAGTGTGTGCCCTTAGGCAGCGCTCTGCTTTGCTAAATCAGGAAGTGAGAAATTGTAAAGCACTGCTGATTTCAGCGATTTTCATTATCAACTGTGAATGAGTTTGATGAAACTCGGAGGACACAGCGACACAGACAGCAGATAATTAAGAGGGAAGCGTTTAGTGGCTAATTACACAGCGACCACAGCAGCAGAGCTGCAGGCCTCTCCACTGAAAACACACCGCTGTTTCCACCTGCTGATTACTGAGGAAACCTGCCACACATACAGGTTATAACGGACGTGCATGTTGGTGTTACGACACCATATTTAACCATTACATTAAGAAAGAAAGAACAAATACAGCAACATATAAGAAAGGAATAATTAAAGGTGCACTATGCGTTCCTGCATGACGTTACTTCTGTTGATCGTTCCATGTAAATTCAAAACAAAACAGAGCAAGCTCGCCCCTCCCCCCATGTTTCCGTAACTGTCATGACCCCAACCATCTTGTCGGTGATTGGAACGTGTTTGTTGTATTTTGGTGCCTATCCTGTTCCCCTAGTGTTTGTTTGACGTTTACGACCCCTGTGATCAAGGAGCGATGCCTACGATTTGAGACAAAAATGAAATTGCGCTGAAACCATGCAGGAACGCATAGTGCACCTTTAAAGATTCCCTATTATGCTTTATTGAATTTCCCCCCGTCGTTTAGTGTGTTACATAGCTTGTGGTGCATGTAGTCGATGTATTAAGTACACAGACAACGCTTTTTCTCAACTGCCTGAAACGCCTCGCCCACATTCCTGTTTGAAATTCCTCAATTAGTGATTGAGGATGTCAGCCCAGTTTTTCATCTGTGCTGCACATCGGTGCTGCCTGAGCAAGCACAGCCCACTGGCTTGTGTGTATTTGGTTGACCAATCACATCAGAGTGGGCCAGCTGACCAATCAGAGCAGACTTTTTCAAGGCTTTTCAGGGGCTTTTTCAAGAGCTCAGAAAGAGTGTTTCAGGCAGACGAGCTGCAGCAATGGGCAGTATGAGAAACATAAAATGTTTTTTTCTGAACATCAAAGCATGTTAACCTATTCTAGTAGACCCCACGTGTACAAATATGACGCTGAAAAGGCGTATAATAGGGGCTCTTTAATTAACATGAAAATATAATAAAGGACGCGAGACGAAGTAAGAAAGAAGGGAATGAAATAAAGATTGAAGGAGAGAGAAGAAAATGATGGAAGGAGACTAGAACGGCCTGGAGAGAAGGACGCCCTCAGTTTGTCTTTTGTGGCATATTTGTTCCTGAGAGCAGCTGAAGCTCAAACAACTGAAAGAACAAAATCTGCTCAAATGGCCTCCATGGTCCCTCAGGTCAGATGCTCACTGTAAATGTCAAGCTCTTCCTCCCAGCCTCTTCTTGCTGCGTCTCCTCTACACCTAGTCAACATTTTCTACATACTCACAAAAAGACAGCTGGGAGCGATTTTTCTAACATACACTTATCAATACGCATGATCCTGATGAAACTATTTTATGATGTCGATGTGGGGGGACTGGTATGTGATTGGTGTTATGAATTAACTTTTATCTATCTATGGATGGCAATGCCGGGCTGTCGCTCCATCCACCACTTTGATTCAGACTGAAATATCGTGAAAAATATTGGATGGATTGCCATTACATTTTGTACAGACATGCATGTTCCCCAGAAGATTAATACTAACTAGAGAATGCAATTTCTGAAGAAATTGCGGAGTGAATGCTGTATTTTGAAAGGCTGATGCCACACTGCATTGAATGTGTAAGAAGAAGGTGAAGTAGTGAGAATAGTAAAAAGTGGGAATGGGTTTAATTAGTATGAATGTCATTGAATAGTAAAATACCGATAATGTTTGAACAGTTAAGTTTAGCCACCAAAAGGTGACCGTGAAACAGCAAGGTGACAGTTAAGTTTAGGCACCAAAACAAAAAGTTAAGATTAGTAAAAAGGTTTGTAGTTTGGGTTAAAACCTTTTTTAAGTAGTACTTTGTACTACTTAAGTAGTACAAAGTACTTCCCGCACAGGGATATTCCGCACAGGAACATCTGGTTCCTGTGTGAAAGCCTATGTATGTCAATGTCTACCGGTTGGATTGGCACAAAATCCTATAATGAGGTTCACATTCGGGGGTTTTGGGTGAAATGTCTTGAAAACTATTGGGTGGATTGCCATGACATTTGGTACACACATTCACGTGCTCCTCAGGGTGAATTGCAATAATTTTGTTGAACGCCTGATGTTTCATCTAGCAGTCAGGTCAAACCTTTATTCAGTACTTTGGTTTATGACTAAATACCTGCAAACCTAGTGACATTCCAAACAGCCTCAGCTGTACGTTGTGTTGAGTGCTAGTTAGCAAATAAAACACTGTAAACTAAGATGGTGAACATGGTACACATTATAACCTGCTTAACATTAGCCCGTTAGCTTTGTCATTGTGTACATGTTATAAGGCTGGTTTCCAATTGAAGATGCATTTTGGTTGCTTCGTAACTATCATCATCTCTGTCAGAGAAACGTCACTAGCGGTCTCGAGTAACAAGTGTGGGCATCACCGATGGGGGCCGAAGGTAAAGCCAGAGTCGGTAACGTAGTCTACTACAATAAATACGGCTACAATAAATATGGATGGACTCTGTTCTGAATCAGAAGGCAAGTGCCGGGTGCTCAGCCACGTAGTATGGCCGGTGGCTGTCTACGTATTCATATAATTTATACATCCTCGAACTGACTGGAATCATTGCACACATCCTCTCCACCAGCAGTAAAATTGCCTGGAAGAAGTTCATGGAGCAACTGGCAGAGGAGCTAAGAGCAAAGTTTATGGAGGAAAAAAGGGCAGCGGCGCAGGGTCCGAGCAGCGCTGCGCACCACAGCAGACATCAAAATGAAGGCAGCGCCAGGTTAGGTTAGGTTATAAATGTTCAAATAAGATACTTTTAATTGTTATTTGGCTGTAATGAGTGAATGAATTTCCATAACATATTTTTCGGGATATGAATGTATGAAATAATTACGGTTTACTATGCCATGATATGAATTATTGAAACAGCCTTTACTACTCAAATGTATAATTAAACTTGTTAAATGTACATTTTGGTGTTTTTTTCTAAAGATATATTAACACAATACATGCATTAATATCCCAATTGGGTATTTATCATGAGAGATTCTAGAGTTTGGAATCTGGAAATGGCATTTCTAGTAGTTATGGAATTCCGGCACTTCTAGTGTTAACGTACCACTGAGTCAGGTTTCATGGTTCAAGGCCATAAAGGATATTAGTAAGCGGTTTCCATCTTTTATAATACATTTGCTATCTCATCCTTCTCTTGGTTGTTTTGAAAGTCAACTGTAAAAGCTGAAAACAAGTTTAATGTCTGTTTCATTTAATACTATTTGCTGGTTTGTCCGGGTTGTGAATCAGTAGGCCATGATGGTGTATCTCACCTGCACCACTTTCCCCTGTGGGCTTTCAGAGAAGACCAGGACTTGGTTGTAGAGAGGATCCAGAGACTTCCTCACTGACTTGGTCTTCTTCTTGGCCACACAGATCCCGTTCTCCAGGAGGTAAACTTTGATGTAGGCCGCTGGAACGACAGCAGACAGAAAAGTCAAACGTGAACTCCCTCACACCTAACCTGTTCTGTTTCCCAATGTTTACTACTTGTTTAAAGGGGTGATAGAATGCAAAACCAATTTTACCTTGTCATAGTTGAATAACGACACAAATCTCACAATTTGAAACTGCCTCTGAAAATGGGCAAATCTCAACGAAGCTAATAGTTGACGTCAACTTGGTAGCACCTCCTTATTTGGCTCTAGTCTCTATCTTTGTCACGCCCCAACATTTACATAGGCTACATACGTCTTCTGAATAGGTCGCGCAGATCTCAGAAATTGTATACATTGTTCATCTGCTATTTTGTCACTAAATTCACTTCTGAGACTTTTTTTATGCGAGAAATCAACTATGTAGAGGTCAAATATGGGCCGTTTTACGAAAATTGATGGCTAATTGCAAATTTTGTCTGACTGTGTGTCGGAATTCAGTGGCCGGTGCTGCCTGGGTTGCTACCTTGCCGCCCGGCCTGCCTTCCTTCACAGACCCCGGCCCGCTGTGAGCTAGATGGAGCTCCGTCACGGCCAGCAGCCCACGGTGCTCCATACCCACGCATAGTCACCGTTTCTGGGTTACTGGATTACCAAATGCCGCTGCCCTGACAGAGCTCCAGGGCCTGCAGCTCCCCTCTTCCTACTAAATGGCCGGTGTGTGTGAGTGAGAGCGCGGTCAGCGAGCTTGTTACTGCCACTGATATGCCTGCACTTCTCTCTGATGCTCTGAAACAGACGTTACAGGCAACAGAAACATTGCTGCACGTGACGCTAGTTAACACTATGCTCGACAGCAGCTAACGTTAGCCTACCGCTAGCTAGCGGCTGGATTAAAGATGGTTAAATGTTGACAGCTAACGCTAAACGGAGTAAAGTTTGTCTGTATTTCACTGTTGAGTAACAATCTGCAGCTGCTGTTACGATCTGTTGTAAAACAATAATAAAAACCGTATTTTACAGCCTCGTAATGCCGGCAGCATAACAGCTCGGGGCTTGGGGCTCTGTCCAGTAACCCAGAAACGGTGTATTTGTCCTGGGTATGGAGTCCAGCAGGCTGCCGCTTTCTCGTCAGACTGTGTGGAGCTCCTGAAGTCCGACACGTCTTACCAAATTAGCCATCAATTTCGTAAAAAGGCCCATATTTGAGCTTTATATAGTTGATTTCTTGCATAAAAAAGTCTCAGAAGTGAATTTAATAACGAAATAGCAGACAAACAATGTATAACATTGCAGTGTCTGAAATATTAGACCTGCTGTCTCATCTCCAATGTATGTGTATGTGGTTCGCTCAACCAATCAGCGTGCAGCTCATCTAAATATTCATGAGAATACCATATTTGGAAGAAAAGCTCTTGTTCCAAATAGAGCCATATTCACAGGGTAGTTAAGGGCCCATTGAATAGCACTTGGGCCATTTTCAGCCCAACCAATGTTACATACCCTATTAGTAGACCTTAAGGAAGAGTGTGAACTACCCTATATAATCATTCTATCACCCCTGTAAAACTGCGCCCCATACATTAAATACAGTCGTGACATGATTAAACCGCCACTGTGCATCAGTAAATAGAACGTTCGTATGTGTCGTTTTGGGAGTTTTTAGAAATCAACCTATAAAGATGTTTAGGTTGTGAGGATGTTGGCAGTAAACCTGCTTGCAGATTAGCTCGCTAGTGTTAGTGCTAACTCAACAACCCCATCGTTCCCTAGAGTTTCCCTCTATTCATTCAAAAAAAGCTAATTTGAAACCAATAGTTTCTCTGGTTTTCTGTGTGCAATAAAGGACTCAATCAATAAAGTCCTCAAGAAAACATCAGAATAAGTAAAAAAAAATAACACTTTATACAAACACATGCAAACGATTGTTGTCATCACCAGAGTCTGCGCCATGGAGACAGTACAGCCCTCTCTACAGAAACAATTCTTTATTTATTTTTTACGGCATTTTCATACTACAGTTCTGCACCACACGTGAAACAGCTTTACAGAAGAAATACAGCATACTTATACATATGTACTTAGAAAATCAGATATCCCGATATTATTGACCAAATACCTCAATGTCGATATTACGGACATATTGTAGGGTCGCAATTGGTGCTTTCATATTTTCACAATTAGATTTTAGATAAACAATCTTCCATTATTTAAATATAATGACTATGTGGTTGAAGATAAATAATAGAGCAGCTAGAACAGGCTGGTACGTTCAGAAAATGACATCACGTTATTTTAATGCAGCCTAAAAACCAGGAAAAGACAACACTTACCATATAATGATATTACGATATCCGAAATCTAAGACGATATCTTGTCTCATATCACGATATAGTGTATAATTGTATGCCCTGGAGTGAAACTTTGTTGCCAGGTGACAAAAGCCAAAATTATATAATAGATTAAACTTCTGATTTTGACTGACCTGCACAGACGCACAGACGCACACACACCAAAGCCTTTGTATGTTACATTATATGACAAGATTAAAGATCAGACCCTGGCACTCTGAAATATGGAGCAAGGTTCAAGGTTGGTCTTTTTACTATTTTTCAATTTCCTTCCACCTCTGTAGCTCTCTGTTTTCACTACCATGTTTTTCTTCTTCCATTCACACTAAATTGCTCTCCACTCGTTTCTCTCTGCTCCGACTCTTGTTTGTGCTATGCTCTGTTTACTGTCCTCTTCTCTTTTATCAGCGTCTCTCTCACAGTTTTTCCCACATATGTCTTTTGTAATTCCTTATTTGCAGATGCCGTTTTCTCTTATCTTTCTTATGCAATTAGGATCAATGGCTAGTTTAATATTATGCAACCACAGAGGGGAGCTACAATCAGAGTTAATAGTTTGTTGTTACACAAACCAACATGTTGCAAAATGAAAAAATAAAAGAACAGCTAGTCCTGTTTCTATTTTCTATAACAGGCACATATCATTTTGTTTTTGTTTTGATTTATTAATATATTCATATTTTTTATTTTATTTTGTACTTCTCTATCTGTACTCATTTCTGTCTTGTGCTGCTGCAACACCTGCATTTCCAATTAGGGGATCAATAAAGGATTATCCTTTCCTAACACAGTAAAAAAAAAAAGAAAAAAAGATAAAGGTGTACTGATCTGATTAATCATAGCTGATTGTTCACTTCAAGAATTTAGTGCTTGGGGATTTATTGTTTTGCAGCCAACTTATTAACAGCTCTTCAAGTACATTTAGATTTTGTATATATTTCAGGTGCAATGATGTATGAAGCTGAAAACCCTTGGAGCGTGCTGTAGTTTTCAAGTGCAGAAAAAGAGTCACTGAATCACTATTGCACCCGTAGTCTCACATTGCCAGACCTTCCTCCACAGCGCTGCCAAGGAGGGTCTGGCTAGTCCACACAGCTTTATGGGATGGGAAAAAAGCGTGCTCTGGTTTATTGGCATTTCTTTAAACCAATCACAATCGTCATGGGCGATGCTAAGCGCCAGACGCCTCGGGAAGGAACTTGTTTTGGTGGAACGTGTACGTTCAAAGGTTGTTTTAGTCGTGCAACAGAAAACTCAGATAGGACAGATAGCCTAGCTAGCTCTCTGGATTTACCCTGCAGAGATCTGACATCCACCAGAGTTTAGAATTCCAACACAAAGAAAGGTAACGGACATCTGGCTGAAAAGAGTAAAATCCGGCGTAATTTCTGGCGGCAACGGAGCAATCCCGGAAGTGGAACGGCGTGGACTACTAGACTATGCGACTATGGCACCTGTGACGATGGCTTGTGAGGGCTTCAAACCTGAACAGGGGTTTACATTCTACTTCTATTACAAACACATGATAGGTTTTTAAGGCGCATTTAGCCAATATCAATATAACATCAATGCCAATAACATCTTTTATTTAAATGTCAAGATTATAATGTAATAATAATAAATAAATACATACAATTACAGGATTTTAGTATTGAGTAAAGTCATATTCCTGGCATTGTGTGGATGGTTTTGAAGCAGCATTTAGGGAAAAAAGGGACATTTATACTGAAAAATACAGAAATCATATTTTAACACCAAAGATGCCCTCTGGAGTCGTCTTATAAAAAAGCGAACTTTACATTAATAATCGGCGTTTCTCACCAAACACGTTGTGTTTATCCTTGAGGTCTAACAAACGTGTTGAATGCATTTCATAAAACATATCAGAATGGATTTTTCTAGTTTGAAAGCTGCTTTTACTGCTAGCAGCATTCTTCCGCACTGCCTTTGATGGTGTATTGCTGTTTTTCTTGGTGCACCTGTCAATCAGTGGAATTAATAACGTGAAATAATAACACGTTGCCCGCGTGCATGTGCACATATGCGAGTAATTTCAAAGCATGCAAGTTTCTCCTTGTCCATGAGCTGCTAATGGTCTCTAACACACCGGGGTTCCTTTAAAAGAATATAGAAAATGTGAAAACAAATGTACAGACTTTGGATTTATATTAAGCCTTTGAACTCTGCGATAGAAATGGTCCGCCAGTGCCTACATTGGTATTTCTGCTTATTGTGGTGTCATTTCTTGAAGTATTATCAAACACTTCACATCCCTAAAATCATTACAACCTATAAGCTAAAAAGTTATGTAAGTCAATAAACCATAACAATTAATAACATATTGAAATTGTGTCATACATTTTTTTTAAATTAAAAAATCGGACCATTTGACTAAATAAACAATGTGAAAATATGTGAACTATGCACAGGTTTTTTAGTTTTTGAGATAAGCTCATTTTTAATGAGCAAAGTGTAAAGGCGTTTTGATGGTGTTACCTGCAATATAAATTGGAACATGTGGTTTTGCACCGGACATCGCGTAACATGATGACGTCGTCACGAGCGTACAATGCGATCCCGCGCAAGACAGAAGCCTTGGCTTTCTGCTGCAAAAAGAATGAATGCTCTAGCTGTTATGGTTTTCATTTTAGATCGATTTAAACAGGATCACGTTAACGACGACACCCACACAGCATCACAGTCTGCCCTCGGACGAAGCCGCGGGGAGCGTGTTGACTCGAGACAGAGGTCTCCGGTCGGGCAGTGGTCCAGACTAGGTTGGCCATGAAAGGCGGCGTCCTCAGCCCCCAGCCATCTCATATCCGTCTTTGCGAGAGGGTTAAAAAGGTGCACAGGAAACAAATCAAATCAAAGACATGTCGATTCGCACAGGACTAATATTATCACAAGACCTCGGTGTTCGGCGAAATATGGTAGGTCATTTGCGGGTGAATTTTGATCAGACATGATTGATTTTCACGGGATTAAGATCACAGACAACCTCTGTCATTATTACAAATGACTAGAGGTCACCAGGTAATACTAATCCCGTACGAATAGGGCTTAAGTTAAACATTTCTCGCTTGCACTTGGGATATTTCTGGATCCATGACCTCATTGTTTCTAAAGTTCTGTGAACAATGTGACACAGAATATTCTGTCTGTGCTGATCTGTTTTCAATCTGATGGCATTATAGCTGGCGAACCATTTCTTGATAGAGCATTTGTTAAAACACACTCAGAAAGACTACTTTTTTTTTTTACCGTACAGATACTACAGAGCAGCATTCAAAGTCACAGCAACATGCTGCGTGTTTCACTACAGCATTAGCAAATGTAGATCTTACTTATTTAGCGGATCATCTCCCTCTGCTGTGTGTGTTAACTCCCTGAACACAGAAAACACCATTTCCATTTTCTTTCACTCATGCATCTTTCATATCGTTAAGTACCACAACTGTTTTTGGAGGCTATATCCCACTAGATTCAACATGTCCGCTGTAGGCTGATCTGTTTGTGTGTAGCTGATGCTATTTGCTGTCTTGTGGTGCATTCATGTTATGTGGGAACCTTGATGTTCTAAGACAGGGGTCTTCAACATTGTTTAAACCAAGGACCCCTTAACTGAAAGAGAGACAGAGCAGGGACCCCCTACTACATACAGTATATTGTATAAAATTAAGTTGCATATTAAATTGGGCCTACAAGAACGTTTAGGGCGGCCTAAAGCCTTTATACATACCTTTTTTGTGTGCATAGAATAATAAGCTATTAAAAGGTTTTAATATTAAACATACATGTGGCACACATCTGTGGATGGCTAGTGACTACCTTACCTATAGGCCAGTAAGCAGTGGGGCTATATATTTGCTAATAATATGTTGGATTCCTGTTAAGACTTTAATTTTTGATAAAAACTTTCAAAAATTAACAATAATTTGGAGGCCCCCCTGAATTGATTCTCTGAGGACCTCCTAGGGGTCTCAGAACCCCTATTGAAGATCCCTGTTCTAAGACATGACAGTCGTTTGATGAACAGGAGCCTTTTTTAATGGGAAAGCCTTTTTGTTTCTTATTATTAAAACAGTTATATTGTATATATATATTTTTTGTGCTATTGTTTCTTTTACAGTTATTGTTTATTTCCTTTAAATGTGTTTATTTTTATGTATGCACCCTCCACCAAGGCAAATTCCTCTTAAAGCTATGGTGCGTAGTTTCTGTGTTGCCCCCGTGAGGAATTCTAAGTAATGACAACAATTCTGTCGGCGCGTCCACATGATACAAACCTTCCGTTATCGCGCACCGCCCCCAACCCTCCCACACGCAGTTGCTAGCAGCCAAGGAGGACACGCAGGATCAAAAATGATGGACTCTTCAGAAGAGGTAATTATCTTTTACTTGAGTTTCTGTGCATGAAAGTTGCCGGACTACACCAATCTTCTGAACACAGCCATGCTGAGAAATACAGACGGAGTTGTGTCGAGCTGATAGTGTTAAGGCCGTTTTACAGTCGCCGTAGCCGACCTGTCGAGTGCCAGTGTGACATCATGGGAGCGCCGTAACTGTTTATACTCGTGCGTGGTGGTCGCGGCACTAGTTGCAGTCTTCTCCTTAACAGAGGTGGCGCTAATGATGAAAGGCTACCGACTTTGCTATTTCTACGGACTAGAAGAAGAAGAAAAAGGTAACAACGGCAGAACTGGCAGCAGCATTGGTGTCAATGCTTCGATTTGATTCAATTACCTACTTTGTCAGATCAAGCCTTTCATTCGCCATAAAAGAACTCATCTTAACCCAGTAAGTTTACAAGAGAGACTTGCTATGTCATTTTGACGTCACATTGGCGCGCGCCAGCTCGGCTATGGTGACTGTAAAATGGCCTTTAATTAGCTTTGTATCAACTCATTTGGCAATGCTTGAATATAACGGACGTTCATAAAAAAGTTACGCATTAAAGCTTTAAGTGTTACTTACTTGGCAATAAATCCTTTTCTGATTCTGATTCTGATTCTGATCCTGATTCTGATTCGGAAAGATTAAAATTTTATGTTTTGACTCTGAACATGTGATGTTTCTGAGGAAAAGTGACATCCTGTAGAAAACACAGCTTTGATTCTTTTGATCGAGCACTCAACAGACAAGAGTGGTACCTGGAGGTCCCTTTGAACCTGGTTTCATAGTGAGTCCTCTGGCCTGGACTACCTCCACCTCCAGACCCCCGTTCCTCTCCATCAGACCGATCTCTACGTCACCTGGATGGGAGAAAAACACAGGTGTACTTCAGCAATGAGGATGGAGGAGGTCAACGTGTGCATTTTTCAATCAAGTTCTTCAAAATTCTGGCTTTTACATGATTACGTTTCAGGAGGTGTCAGGAAAGTTTGCATCAAGTAACATCATGTGAAAAAAGTTACATTTATAAAGAGTGCACATGTCTGTCTTAATGTAAATAAATTGTTTCAAGGATTTTGAAGGAGCAACAGAGATTGTGTTCTGAATAGAGATGGCCCGAAACAATTTTTTGCTACCCAGATACTGATTCTGATACCTGAACTTCAGTATCGGCCCATACCGAGTACTGATCTGATACCAGTGTGTCATACATTTTATATTGTTTTAACAGCTGTATACTACTATCCCTGTATGGATGTGATATGATTTCTATCTTTGTTGTACGGCCTGACTCAGGTTAAACCTTTTGTGAAACATGAAAAAACGCCATAGAACTTTCTTTTATTATCCACTCTGACAGTCATATTAGAAAAAGAACATAAATAAACTACTTCGGAGTAGATTTTCTTCTGGGTTAAATGTTGAATCAGATCGGTGCATAAACTAAGGCTTTACGATACCGATACAAGCATTTTAGGCAGCATCGGATGCTTCTCCGATACTGGTTATCGGTATTGGGACATCTCTAGTTCTGAACCAAACACTTTACCATGCCTACAGTATAATGAGTGACAATATCTGGACTCATCAATGCATTAAACACAAGTGAAGTGATGCAGATTGTTTTATAACAGAATGTAGGGACTTTTTCTTGAGATGGACAGGAAAAGGGCAAATGCAATAACTGCTGACGAGACAAGTCATAGATGTCAGAGTATTGTCTAGAGAGCACAGAGCTTAGTTTTTTTTTCCAACTGAAGATCATTGTCTATGTATTTGGTTGCTCAATGAATGTCAATGTAAAACAGACTTCTTAGTCAGCATTTCTCTACCACTGATAATTGCATGGATAGGACGGATGTGATTGGTTTAAAGAAATACAAATAAAGCAGATCCCGGAATAGATAGGTGGTGCAGCCATACCAGAGCTGGCCCTGACAAATTTGGTGCCCTAGGCAAGATTTTAGCTGGTGCCCCTTTGCATCACAGCCAATTCCACCACCAATCATTGCGTTCATACACTCACAAAGAAACTGCATAGCTTTATGTCTTTCAGGACGTTTTTATTTTGGAAACATACACTCTTGACGTAGGTCCAGAGAGACCGAAACATTGGTAATATCAATAAATTGTGGTGCTGAACAAGAGCAGTGTGTGTTATCTTCTTTTCTCAAGACTTATTTTCTAAAGTTTTAAGAAACCCCCCCCCCCCCCCCCCACAAAAACAGTATTAAAGTAACAATGCTGCGTCTTCGGGCAATCCAGAAAATAGGGCCTAATAAAGGCTATGTAGTTATGTTGTTGTGTGGGCTTTGAGGTGCCTGTGACGCCTCTATGGATGGATGGCGCCTTTAGCACCCGCCTATACTACCCATACTCCAGCCCTGACCCAGTGCTGTGGAGATCTGGCAATGCGAGACTACACGGAAAAAGAAACATCATGTGAGTCTTGGGTCTCTGAACTTCAGCCTCCTCAAGCTACATATGACAGTAGGAGTTTATCATTGATTCCAGTTAGCTTTTTAGCATCTTTTAGCTCATTGTTTTTTGTTTTATTTAATCTTTAACACATGATTCAGTCTAGGGCTGCACAATATGAGGAATATATGCAATACGCGATACCGTTGTTGAATATCGCGATAAATAAACATATTAAAGTGTACTCAGTTCTTTATTTCTGTTGCTTTCAATATTCACAAATTGCTTGCTGCATTTAAAACAAATGAAAGGAAAGCATTTCCAACAGTATTTTATTTTTGCACAAATTGAACATTGAATTGATTATAAAAAAAGCACCACTAAGAAGAAAATGATAGTTACATTTTAAATAGCAGTTTTCTACTGATATTTTCTTTCAACTAACACAAAAAAATCTTGGAGTGTCTTTCGCAATATGTCGCAGCCTTTCGCGTTTATTGCTACAGCTGATATCGCGATGACGCCAAAAAAAAAACATATATTGTGCAGCCCTAGTTCAGTCTCAGCGCTCTCATCAACCTCATTTCTAACCTTAACAGGTGGCAGTTTTTAGCAACTAAGCTATAATAAACTCACTGTTCCGGCTTTAAACGGCACCAAAAGACAAAGAGCAGGTAAAGAAAGTGGAACTTCTAACTTCCCACTTACTGGAAGTCACACTGGGTGACAGTTTTCAGATAAATATCCCCAAATGAGAAATGCATTCCTTTGAAAGTGACAGAACGCAGATGACGGCCAAGTTATTCCGGGTTCTCTGACATTATATAATGTTGGACTGGACTGCAGGTTTGGAGTGGAGTTGGTCCAGTCAGTGTCACTGTTGGTGGGCCAAGGACACTGTCTGGCTGCCAGCGAGGAAACTGACCCACTTACAGTAGATCACTGCTGTGGAGGACAGGCTGCATACAATATATATCCAGTATATACGGCTTGGATGTGAATACGTGCAAAGGGACGATGAGGAAAGACTCTGCAGTAAGGCACTTTTTTTTGCCAATGTGAGATGATTTTAGCAATTATTTGGTGCAGTTTTATGATGAAATACGCTGCTTTTTTCTTTTCCATTTTCAAACCCATCTTTTATGTGGAGAGTTTCAGAGGCTTTTCACAAAATAAAGATGGTAGTTATGCCCCTCGAATCTTAATCATTTTCCATCTCAACTTGGAGATAAGAAAGTAAAGAGGGTTAGATTAAGTTTTTTTGTCTTGCATCTTCGTTACCATGGATGAACTGCTGAGAGGCTAGGGGGAAAAGCTTTGAAAAATGGTTATGGCAAAAATACGACCTCTCTTACCCATGGATGTTGTCGCCAATGTTTGTCGCCCAACAAACTGAGCGGGTCCCATCCCATCCAGGAAGTCGCTGAACTGTGCATCCGATGCCAGACACATGCCACTGTAGTTCAGGCTGCAGAGAGAGGGAAAGAGTGAAAGAGTCAGACAAAGAGACAGATGGTTAAACGTGACCAGACAGTTCTCATTGTACTTCAATTAGGTAGAGAAAGTGAGTCAGAGACTGGAAGATGATGACAGAATGCAAGAGAGGAAAGGGACAAAAACGGCCTGGAGGAATAAGGAGATGGGATAAGGGAAAAACAGGAAGTTATCAGCCCTTTTTCAACTTATGCCGACCCTATACCAAAAAAACTTTTCAAGCAATTTCCAATATCAGAATGAAATCATGAGAGTCTTGCTGGAGTTGGGTTGCGCTCCTGTCGTCAGACTTTAGACCATTTAAAGTCTTTTCAGAGTCTTCCAGTGTATTAGTAGGCATTAAACTCCCAACTCTCAAATTGGTTCCCTGAAATTAAACTCAGACTGTTGCTTTAATGGGGTGTCCTTATTGTGTGTGTATGCAAAGAAATCAGCTTAGAGTGCTTTTGTGGCAAAGTGCCAGGTATACTACAACTGTGAGTGTGTGTGTGTGTGTGTGTTTGATGCAAGGACAAATCCACCCTACATGTTCTGATGCTGATGTATATCATCTATCTGTGATGCTTTACTTGTGTCTGAACCAGGATGTCAGCCCCCACTAATGGTAGATGAGTGTTAACACTCAGAGCATTGGTTTCTGTGAGCAGCTTTCTGCCTATAGGTCCTGCAGCCATTGTCCACCCACACAGGTGTGGCCAATTACTTTGGAGCGGTAAACCTCCTTTCAGGGTGTGTGACTGGGATTGATTGATTGATTGACACCTCCCTAACTCTGCTGGTAGTGACATTGGACTGGTTATGGTAGGACCAAGGCAAATACTTTCCATAGCGGTGCCCATCTTTAACCTGAGCAGAAGTCTAATCAGCCGGAATAACTGAAACACGTGTGTAGCTATGAAGGGCCTGTCAGTAAAAAATAACAATACTATAATGTGAAATTCCTCCATGCTTAATGTAATGCCTGCATAGGAAATTTTACTTCTGTGAAAGCATACACCTATTAGTTTAAAGGAAAGGAAAAATACAGTATATTAACAGTGTTGTCAAACTACTATTAGAAGTTGTTTTTTTAAATCGCGTAGTATGTAAACTCCATGTCATATTGGAGACACGTAAAAAGTAGACTAAAAGGTGCTATGGGTATGATACTGCACCGCTAACACCCTGGACATGCTCAAGTTAAAATTATTGTCTTATCGACATACTGTAACATCATTTCTTTTATATATATTAATGTGTGAAATACATTATCTGAAAAGGAAAAACAATTGAAGAAACAATGAAGTTAATTTTTGACAACTTGGACATTGGAAACTAGTCTTTCTTCACTCAGAAAACATCTTAAGCAAGGAAAGTATTTCAAAACCACTTATTAGATGGCAAGCTGTGGCTTACTTACACAATCTCACAATCAGTTCGCTAGTTGGATTGACGTCAATTTCTACTATTGATATAATTAATTAAAATTAAAATTATGAATGCTTTCTTACACAAAAAAGTCATCATTAATGCTATGAGTCACACCTGTGCTTTAAATGTCTGCAGTGAAAGAAGTGTATTTGCAAACCATCTTGATGGAGTCAAAAATTGAGGAAGCTATGGCCACACCATTTCAAATAACCTTGTGTAACCAATGTTGCTAACTTGTCAACTTTCTTGCTAGATTTAGCAACTTTTTAGCGACTTTATTGCTAAAAAGCCACTAGCGACAATTAACCTTCAAACTGACTTCAAACCATCAGAGGAAAAGCAAGATATATTATATTAGAATTCATTTCCATGAATGCTAATGCATGTAATCACAGTCCAGGGCTTCTCTGCCAACAGCACAGGGTCTTTCTCCTTCTCCTCTATGGCCGTGAGCAGCAGGCAGTTAGCTGACACAACCACTAAGCATTAAGCAAATGATACGTGATGATGTCACCAATGTGGAAATGAGTGTATGACATCATCTGGCATCTTTAGCGACTTTTAGAGCTAGTACTACCTACTTTCATTGGAAAAGAGTTGGCAACACTTTGACGACCATAGATGGTACAAAAAGACGGACAATGCGTCTCCACATCCTCCCACTGTACAAAGTGAAGCCAAAATATCCTGGCCAGAGTCTGCAGAGTATATATAGTGATCAGGCGGTGGAGCCCCCGTATCGAAGTCCTGCCCATACACCTGCCCGACCAATCGCGAGTCAATCACAGCTGTCAATCATGACATTTCACCTGGTTTCTATTGCATCAAATAACTAATAAAAAACAAACTTAGCAGAAAAATGAACACTTGAACATAGATCAGTGTGTTAAGTACTACCTTAAATGACCATCTTTGGGAAAAAATTATTTGACATGTTTGATTTTTGGTTTGGTCCATGTCCCATCCGCTAACATTGAACAGTCTATGCATTAACCCCTGGTGACAACACACACTTTTTTTTTATGACTATAGCTAATGGCTGCTGGATTTGCTGAGTGCTGCCTGAGGTGTAAGAGCCGCTACAGTATATCCTTGAAAGAGAGGGAGCGGTGAACAGGTGGAAGTCACTGCCACATAAAAGAAGCTACAGCAGAAGCTGCTACTGAAGTTGTTACCAACTCTGTCCACCATTGCAAATTGCAAGTTTTGAGTTTTGTCTGCACCTTCTGTATCTATGAATGAACGGCCTACATGCAGGTCATGGAACTGGGCTGGACGACTGCAACGAAGATAGGAAACAGATTAATGAGGAGTTGGACCGGACGTTTCCTTTACAAATCCTACAACCAATGCCAATACATTATGTTCAAGTTTGGCCCACGGCCCTGAAGTCCACAAGGTTAATCAACTGAAGTGTTCTCCATTGATTGTCTGGTTGTTGTGACAGAAAGGAGGCATGTTTGCAGTCAGTTGTGAGACAGGAGCCAATGGTACAAATACATCTCTTGAATTGACTTTATCGCTAATTTAGCAATCCAGCTAGCTTGGTGGAATGTCGTGACTGGCTAGCACTAGTTTGTTTGCGGCTAGCTATAGTTTCCCAGCTACAAAGCTAACCAAAAGCCCCGCAAGTTACTATATCACTAGTCTATATCCACGACATTCCAATTCCGGGATTGCTCCGTTGCCGCCGGAAATCCTGTCGGATGTCCCTCTTTTTGGGCGTGTCCGTTACCTTCCTCTTTCTTTGTGTTGGCATTTTAAACTCCGGTGGATTTCTGAGGACTATGGTTAACTGCTCCTCAGATCTCTGCAGGGTAAATCCAGACAGCTAGCTAGACTATCTGTCCAATCTGAGTTTTCTGTTGCACGACTAAAACAACTTTGAACGTACACATGTTCCACAAAAACAAGTTCCTTCCTGAGGTTATTTTGCGCTTAGCGCCGCCCAAGACGATTGTGATTGGTTTAAAGAAATGCCAATGAAGCAGAGCATGTTGTACGTGAAGGTCTGGCAATGTGAGACTACTATATCACCAAACATCCAGGAACACCTACTTTGTACCACTTTTTGGGAATTAGATAGTCATATCCATGCCAAGGTCCAATACCCTGGACCAGGACTATTGAAACCACATAACTTTAGTATGTTTATTATTTATTATGGCAGCTCTCTTTTTCTTTCCTCCCTTTTCTTCCTCTTCATCTCTTTAACCTTCATCTCCACCCCCCTTGTCTCTTCTTTCATAGGCTATTTAATTCTCTCTTCAATCTTTATTCATCCCTGCTCTGATGAGACTACTTTAGCTGCACATTTAAGGAAACAGGTGTATTATTTTTTACACCAAACAGTCTTTCCACAAGACTGACCTAAATTACCCAGCAGCGTTGTTGTCACTGTTAAATGAATGAAAAAAAAAGTACTAAAATATTTACTAGATTGTTCCAGCAACGTCACACAAAGGCACACAGGCTCACATTTAATATTAACTTCACACTGAGTAGCCAAACACAGCTGTCCTTACAAAATATCTCCACTATGATCAACACACAAAATCACTTAGCCTAGATTAGTCATTTATGCAGACGTTAGCAAACATTAAATTATTGCAGGCCAATTTTTAAAATGTAGTATTCATTTATGCAGATTTATTTGTTTGTGCTATTGTGTGTTCTTATGTCCATGTGTGTTTCTGACTATTTACATAATTAAATGTTTGTGTGGTCCAGGTTTCCACTCCTGTGCATGTGTGCTCCTAATGCTGGTACATGGAATTCATAAATCAACACAGACCCTCTCCTCCATGTCTGCCATTTGTTGCTGGCTGCTTTTCTTGCAGGTACTCCAGGTGGGTCATCAGTAGAGTGGCAGCTCCTGGGTTCATCAGTAACACTGGCAACTCCTGGGCTCTGTGTGCCAGTGAACTTCTAAAAGCCTCTTGGGCTCAGGTGTGCTCTCTCCTTTCTGACACATCATCATGGCTTTTGGTTGCTGTTCTGGTTTTGTTGCTGCACGGTACAACACTGCACATGCAGTCTTCCACTTCCTACTGAACTTACTGATCACACATCACACTGTTAGTTTAAGTTTTCCATTATAAATCATTTGTAAATTGGCTTTGTTGTGTGTATCTTCCTTTTCTGTCGTGGCCGTGTGGCCCAGTTTGTGACAATTAGATGTTAGAGAAATAATGAGCTAAAATCCTCTGTGTGTGTGTGTGTGTGTGTGTGTGTGTGTGTGTGTGTGTGTGTGTGTGTGTGTGTGTGTGTGTGTGTGTGTGTGTAGTGCTGACATGTAATGAGTCAAGCAACATTAGCCGAGTGGGTATTACTGGGTGATAAAAATCCTGAGCATTAGATTATAATATTGATGTGTGTGAGAGGCACATCTGGGGATTACGCAGCAGTTTCGCAGAAATGTGATGCTCAATGTAAACCGCTGCAAACAGATGACACACTGGAATTATTTTAAATATTCAAGGTCCTATATCATTCAGCATTCATGATTATTTCCTGATAGTTCATCATCATTTATGTTTTGTAAATGAAAATGAAGTCAAAGCCTGGTTTGAATGTGTTAAGAGTGAATGAAGGTGAGGATTTATTGCTTCATTCAGGTGGTCCTTACCAACATATGAAGTTGGAAACATGAACTGGACCAATTAAAAATCAAATTTAGACTTTGTGTGGGTTGTTATAGTAAGCATCCAAAGCAAGAAAAGCTAAAGTCTAACCTCATGGTTATTTTTCTTTATTATAGGCCTATTGTACAATAATACCAGGACCAGGGGTGCACAATTAATCGCAATTTTATCAAAATCGCAATATGGACAACTGCAATATCCAAATCGCAGGGAGGGGCAATATTTGGCAAGGCAAAATATGTGTCAAACCCTTCTGAATGGAGTATTGTGGTGCTGCAGATACATCACAGCCTACTAAAGAAACAAATCTTTGTTTGGTACAGATTGTCGCAAAAATCACACTTTAATCATTTAAATTATTTTTTTATTTAAATATTTTTTTCAATGAAAATCACAGTTCCCTCCAATACCGTGAATCATATCGCAATCATAATATCAGTCAAAATAATCGCAATTACATATTTTCTTTATATTGTGCAGCCCTAACCAGGACTAGCTGTAGCTGCAACACATTTTATCTTGTCTTATTTGTATCATAACCATGCATTATGATATCATACGGTACATAGCCATTACATACTTATGTTTATTTTGCCAGATTGTCATTTTCAAACAAGACAGAGAAGTAGGAGCAACTTATAGATTTAAAAGAATAGACTAAGCAACCTAGCTACAGTTGATACATTCTGCTGGTGAACCAAACAGTTGCTGGCTAAAAATGAGAAACTAGGGTTTTTCTTACATCAATCTGAAAGTAAGAATTTTGAGTTGCAAATCTCAACCCTGTCATTAACATGTGTCTTGGGTGATTAAATCACAAGTGGATGGCTCTAAGTACAGGTGTGAATGGACCCAAGACGCGTGGAGATCCAATCACTCAGACAGCATTCAGATGTGGTCTGGGCCGCATAAAGCCACATTTTTTCACAGTGTGTACGCAAATGTGTCCTAACCACGACACTAGACTGATATCATAACACAGGGAAATCACATAAAGTATGTTGTCAGTTAATGTTCATCAGGGACTCATTATATTGATTAACAAAATCCTAACCAGCATTCCTTGAACAACCCAATCAAATGTCAACAGTGTCTTTACTGACCATGTCTGACACATGAGCTGAACAGAGAAGATGTTTAATAAAAAACTCTCAGATCCCCCCCCCCCCACCCCCCACCACCACCACACACACACACACACACACACGCACACGCACACGCACACGCACACGCATTTGCCTGGTCCTTAATTGCCACAAATCAATAAGCTCATAAGTGTGATTGGACGGTGTAAGCTAACAAAGTGCTTATTCATGCTCGCAGACACAGAGCTTTTCAATCAGTACACTGAGCCAAACAGCTGACGGAAACACAGACGGACAAGAAGAGAAGCAGCGGTTTGCTGCTGCTGATTTAAATAATGTTGTGGTACAGCTGAGTTTAATGACTCAACTGCAGTTTCTCTTAATGTATTTATGCTTTTAGTTTAGAGCATATAAACAGATTAGCATTTTAACCACTCAGCTCCTCTGTCTGAAAGAACCACAAGATAATACAATTATTATGTAACAATAGTATTATTCAAACATTTTCTAACTTTTGAATTTAGGAAGAGCATCGTTCGTTAAGGCCATGACTTTAATGTTTCCCAGAAAACTCATGGCTTAAAGTAAACTATTTTCCTGTCATTTTCATCCATCCATTCATAATCTATACCCGCTGATCTTGTGCAGGGTCACGGGGAATTAACTGAAAGTTAAGCTTCTAGAGAAATAACAGTGGTTATACTGTATGGTTAATGTTAAACTTGTCCCTTTGCGGAGAATAAGCTGACCTCTCTCTCTCTCTGCCTTTTCTGACTTCAAATTATGTTTGTTACTTATAACTTCATTTATTGTCTGTGTAGTCTTGCATTGCCAGACCCTCCTCCACAGCCCTGCGGAGGAGGGTCTGGTGAGTCCACACATCATTCTGTGATGGGAGAAAAAGCGTGCTCTGGTTTATTGGCATTTCTTTAAACCAATACCAATCGTCTTGACGGAGCAACGGTGCCGCTGCAACATGGAACTGTGAAGGAACTTGTTTTGGTGGAACGTGTGTACGTTTTAAAGGTTGTTTTTAGTCGTGCAACAGAAAACTCAGATTGGACAGATAGTCTAGCTAGCTGTCTGGATTTACCCTGCAGAGATCTGAGGAGCAGTTAACCATGGTCCTCAGAAATCCGCCGGAGTTTAAAATGCCAACACAAAGTAAGCGGAAGGTAGATCCGCATTTCAAGCCATCTGCGGTACCTCAGTAGACCTCGGCTGCTCTACGAGGACACAGAGCCGGATTTAAACCAGAAAAATATCTCTTCAGCCAAGACCATGATCTTTCCCTAACCTTAACCGAGTGCTACGAATGCATAAACATAATCACAAAAAAGTTTTGGGATGCTCTAGTTGCTGTAAGCGGATATTGTAGGAAAACAAATGAAAAGTTGTCAGTGAACATTTTGCTGATAAATTCAGGATCAACAATTTGTGACATGCCAGATACGTTAATTAACACATTTCCCAATTATGTTAATAGAAAACGTAATCTGGGCGCCATTATGTTTCTTTAAAAAGCAAATTTGCAGTTGCAAATTAGAAGTATATAAACATAATTTCCAAGAGAGGAGTTAACACTTTAGGGTTTGAGAAAATGAACCAAAACTCTGTGAAAACACAGATTACACCTCTCTCTTCCTGGTGCCATTTCTCAGTCTCTCACTCTTTTTGCATCTGACTCTCTGATACTTAGCCTCAATCTGATTAAGGCATTGGTGTGGATCTGGCATTTACATTAAAGATTCAATCACGTCTTTTTTCCATACAGCTGCATGTAGTATGTGGTGACTCTAACACCTACTGTATGCTGCTTGAGTAACCCAACATTGAACCGTATATTGACTTTACATTACAGAATAAACCAGCCAGCATCGTCATATTTTAGCAAAAAGAAATTTCAGTTTCCTTTGGGATACAAGCTGAACAACATCTCCATGCAGCAGCTCATAAAGAGAATATCTACTTGGTCCACATATAAATGGAAAATGAATATGCATGCAAACACACTCAATGCAATCATCCTCTCTCTGAGTCGCAAACTCTCCTTGTTTTCCTCGCTCCTCTGTGTGTCTTTAAACCTCCCATCCCCAATCTGTCTGTCTGTCTGTCTGTCTGCCTCGTCTTGTTATGTAACTGTAGGAATTCAAGCTGGTAGCCAGGTTGGCATGTGGCCTGCACGCGTCCATGTGTGTGTGTTCAGAAGTACTACACTAGTATCGCTGATGTCAGAGGCGCTTTTCCACTGGGATTTAGTGTATACTCTCTCTCTCTCTCTCTCTCTCTCTCTCTCTGTGCCGTCACCCCTGCCGAGTGTTTCTGTTAGATGGGTGATAGAAACACACGAGCAGTTGGAAGAAAATAAAATAGTTTTTCTGAGTGCAAAATTTCCGTAAATGCCAAAGATTCCTCCAAATGTCGTTTAAATGTGGTCTTAAACTACCTGCAACTTCCAGGCCCGAAAAGTGAAGCCAATGCGGAAGAGCCTTAAACCTGCATTCTATCTCATTTCCAGCAGGGGGCGACTCCACTGGTTACATAAATATGTCAGTTTATATAGAAGTCTATGGGGAAATAACCCTAGTTCTATGGGATCAAACAATATCCTGGTTTCAGAATCAAACCAAACTCTATTCTGTTCCTGGGCCCATGGTTAACTGTAACCCAATTTCACAGAAAGTGGTTCACAGTTTGTGAAACCGCCTGCAAACTAACAGACAAATACACTACCCGGGTGGTTAGGGCAAACAGCAACATTACTGCAACGTTCACAGTTGGATTCTGGCTGCAGACCTTTGTTGACCTTCTCTCTCTCCCCGTGTTTCCTTTCTGCCTCTGTACTTATACTATAAGGATTCCAATAAAAGCCCAAATTAACAAGCGCAAATTCACGAAAGCTGCGACCACATCCACGAATACATCTACACGTTCATGCATTAACACACACACACACACACACACACACAACCTCAGAAACACTTTCATGCCAAATTTTAGCCACCAAGGGCGAAAACTGTGGACGCCAAAGGGATGGGAAATTTCTGTCGACCGAGCGACTAAGCAAGCTATAGCTCTTCTGGTCGCAGCTAATAAAAAATAAATAAAAATAGTATGAGAATGTGTTGGATCCGGCTAAACTGACTACATTGTTTTTTAGTCAGACTCAGGGTTATGTTTAGTGAGTAATGAGTGACTTACTTCCCCTCTGAGCCGTAGCTGTTCATGCTGTCCTCTATAGACTCGTGGCTGGCCTGTCGGACGGTCCGACTGGGCATCTCTACAGCCAGACCCGTCTCCGTACTCCTCTGGATGGTTCCCTTCAACTTCCTGCCCTCTGTATCCACTGCAGGAACACAGACACACACACACACACACACACACATTAATTCAGCTGATATACACATGTGGAACTGGGTTTTTAGCCACCAAAGTAGATGAAATATTTAAAAAAAAAACAGTTAAGCCAGTCTAGAGCCAGTTGAGGGAGTTGATTGTTTGGTGGTCTCGCATTGCCAGACCTCTCTCCACAGAGCTGGGAAGGTCTGACCCGTCCACACATAAACTCCTGGATAGGAGAATAAAAGGTCAGAGGTTGTTTGCATTTCTTTAAACCCATCACAATCGTATTAGGCACGCTAAGCTCAGGTCACAAAAAAGGGGGACCTGTAAATGGTCTCGGCAAGGAACTTGTTTTGGTGGACGATTGCACCAAAGTTAACTGTTCACGCAATACAGTAACGTGAGCTATTTGAATTTGCTGGATTCATAGCATAATTTGCTCTTACCAGTGTATCGCCGTGTGTATTGTGTCCATAGGCAATCCCCACCAATTGGTCCCAAAACGTCCCAGTTAGATACTAAATGCCGTAAACATATTCTTTCTAAATCTTAACAATCATTCCCTGAACAAACCATGCAGGCCGATCTTACTGCAGTAACCAAATTTTCTTCAAAACGTGCAATTTTCAGCATGTAACGTAAGCTTGCTTGCTCAGAGGTTCCGGTTGCTGTTCTCCGAAGCAACCGGAGTTTAGAGCGTAAACACAAACAAAGGGTAAATGTGAGGGACATCCAGCGGTGCCGGAACAATCCAGTAAATGAACCGTCGTAGATCCAGACTAATTGTTTGGTAACAAAACAAAACAAATACACATTTTTAATTCTAAAATATTAAAAAGAATGCCCACATGTGTTTCTAATCTGTTCAGTTGAAGCTGTTTATGTCTTTGTCCTGCCGTGAGCCCATCAGTGTCAGAAGAAGGACGAACACAGTGATGAAGAATCGCTTTAAAAAGGCCAAGGACAAAAGCACTTGATTCCTCCTCAGAGCAGAGACATACATCTTGTTGCAAAATAGACCTGGAAATCGATGCACGGCACACTTTAAGGGACGTCTCTCTGGCTGCAAGGTGTCCTGTGTGTGCGTGTGTGTTGATGGAGGTTGAGTTTATAATGAAGTTCTCTAGTACGAGGTCTTTGACCTTGTTTTTAGGACAGGACGTGTAAGTTGTTTTCCTCTTAATAGTGGGGACACACACAGGGACACACACAAAACACTATTTAAAAAAAAAAAGGTAATTCAATCATTTACATAATGGAGCTTAGTGTATTTCAGTGCAAGTCTTCTGACTGAATAATAGCTAAAATCCACCGAATTAGTGGATGAAAGGTAAAAACAGTCAAATAAAATAGATGAATTTTTGCCCCTCCTCCACCTCTAGTGGCATTAGCGTGACTGTGTTCGAGCCACTGATCAAATCCAGACAATGAGTACGTTTACATGCACACTAATATTTTATTATATGGGTCATGTAAACAGCTTATTCTGTTGGGATATTCCAAATAAGCATTTTCCAACTTGGATATTAACAGGTTTTTTGAATATGAGCAAACCGACTTTTTCAAAAAGGTGGTTGAAGGAATAGAAGAGGGATGCTGTGTTTGCACGGTCCAACAAGTCCGGTGCAAATTTCTATTTTGTACTGCTGCATGCAAACGGGAATATTAGTGGAATATTCACTTTCATTAGCCATGTAAACAGCTTAGTCGGAATAGTCTTTTTCAGAATAAGGGCAAAAACCGGAATAATATGTCCATGTAAACATGGTCACACACACACACACACACACACACACACACACACACACACACACACACACACACACACACACACACACACACACACAGAGTGCCATAAAGTTAGTTCTGTAGTTATTAAAGAGCGACCTAGAACGGTGCTATTTCTATAGTTCACATGGGACGGGACGTTGGCAGATTTGGGTTACTGCTTCATGACTGGCTCCATATGATCAGTTATCTACTGTGTTACACTGTGAGTAGGCACAACGGCCCTGTTAAACATTAAAACTACAGGCAGTGCAGCCCAGTACAAAGGTCAAGCTTGTGTTACATGTACATGATACACTACACAACTTTCTGAGTACCTTGAAAAGTGCTTCATAAATTAAATGTATTATTATTCTTAGTATCATTTTACCTGGTGTGCCTTGGATATTTACTGCATGTAGTATACGCCTGCATTCACAGCGTTCATTTAATTTCATTCAGATTGATTTCCAGTGAGTTTAAGACATAAACCCAAAGTCCTTGGATTGCAAGCAATGACATAGGGTCAGGGTGCACTTTTAATGCTTGTGGGACCTGGAGAGCTACCTAAACAGCCACAAAAAAAGGTTTATTGTAAAACAAACTTCCTAATCTTTTCCTGCTTTACTCTCAGTCCGGCAGCCCAATGTGCATCACTGTGGTAAATCAAGTCACAAGTCTAGCTCATCTTTACAAGGATCAGTATTCAAAGGTCTGCATGAAGTCATAGACTTCTCATGAAACAAACTTATTTTTGTTTGCTGCAGTAACTCAAATGAAACTGGTAGACACTGTGTCCCCAGCATCAAAAGCTCACAATGAGCCCCGTAACGCTGGAAAATAAATTAACAGAATGACATGCTTCACAGTCTGCAGACAGTGGGCATCTTCAAAAGTCTCTACAATTAACACACCAAGGCTCAGCTAAAAAAAGAGACGATCGGCTCTTGACAGTGACACAAATATTATCAATATTAACTGCTGCAATACACCTTATATCCAGAGGGGCTGGCAGTGATCGCTCTCACGCTAGGCAGAGTCCACCATAAGAGTAATCAAAAAAATCTATTTTAATAATTATAAGACTTTAGTTTCATTCTAAGATGTTTCACAAGAAGTCAACAATTCCTGAAATACCACCAATGAATGTGAAGGAAGAGTTGTGGGCTATGTTCATGTGGGAACGTATTCTTATATGCATGCACTTGAGTGAGAGTGCATGATTGTGTGTATGTCCTCTTCCTATGCCTCGTCTCTGTCTGTCTGTCTGTGAACAGTTGTCGGTGTGGCACCTAGGAACAGCAAAAACTGTCTCCTGTCTCCAACATCCCACCCTATTCACTATTTAGCACACTATACAACGCATTCATGATATCGTACAAAAACTTATACACAACATTTCGTATGATATCCTATGAAATTATGGTGACTGCCGGCCAGTGCAGTTGAGTTTAGCCAACAAAGGTGACCGTCCTGCAGCGACGGCAGTTAAGTTTAGGCACCAAAATGACTAGTTAAGATTAGAAAAAAGGACTGTGGTTTGGGTTAAAACACCAGACCACTTGAATTCTTCTGGGACACAAACTCCACCACTTGAAAAGCCCTGTTATTTTGGACCCATCTAACCACGCTGATCTCATCCTCTACGTGGATCTTGGCGCTCTTATACAGCGGCAGTAAATAAGTGGAATACATATGAATTACAGTGCATTACTTTGCATAGCTATATGAACATATGGTTCATGACAACAGCCTGCACTAAACTGTACCTCCACCATTTTACTTGAGTGTCTAAACACTGAAGCTGTGTTTGAAACCGCTTCCTCATTCACTCATCCACTATTCCTTATATAGTGTTTTTTAAATAGTATACTATATTGGGAACGACCACATGACATTTTGGACACTACACTGAAAACGTGACTTGCGTCAGGAGATGCGCCCTTTGTTTGTGTGACAGGGGGTGGGCGCGCCCAGCATCATGTTAACAAACCAAAACTAAAATACTTCTAATACGTCACTAAAACAAACCGAGCACCCAGGAGGATAGTAACATGTTGTGTATATACAGTGAGGAAAATAAGTATTTGAACACCCTGCTATTTTGCAGATTCTCCCACTTGGAAATCATGGAGGGGTCTGAAATTGTCATCGTAGGTGCATGTCCACTGTGAGAGACATAATCTAAAAAAAAAAAAATCCAGAAATCACAATGTATGATTTTTTAACTATTTATTTGTATGATACAGCTGCAAATAAATATTTGAACACCTGAGAAAATCAATGTTAATATTTGGTACAGTAGCCTTTGTTTGCAATTACAGAGGTCAAACGTTTCCTGTAGTTCTTCACCAGGTTTGCACACACTGCAGGAGGGAGTTTGGCCCACTCCTCCACACAGATCTTCTCTAGATCAGTCAGGTTTCTGGGCTGTCGCTGAGAAACACGGAGTTTGAGCTCCCTCCAAAGATTCTCTATTGGGTTCAGGTCTGGAGACTGGCTAGGCCACGCCAGAACCTTGATATGCTTCTTACAGAGCCACTCCTTGGTTATCCTGGCTGTGTGCTTCGGGTCATTGTCATGTTGGAAGACCCAGCCTCGACCCATCTTCAATGCTCTAACTGAGGGAAGGAGGTTGTTCCCCAAAATCTCGCAATACATGGCCCCGGTCATCCTCTCCTTAATACAGTGCAGTCGCCCTGTCCCATGTGCAGAAAAACACCCTCAAAGCATGATGCTACCACCCCCATGCTTCACAGTAGGGATGGTGTTCTTGGGATGGTACTCATCATTCTTCTTCCTCCAAACACGGTTAGCGGAATTATGACCAAAAAGTTCTATTTTGGTCTCATCTGACCACATGACTTTCTCCCATGACTCCTCTGGATCATCCAAATGGTCATTGGCAAACTTAAGACGGGCCTTGACATGTGCTGGTTTAAGCAGGGGAACCTTCCGTGCCATGCATGATTTCGAACCATGACGTCTTAGTGTATTACCAACAGTAACCTTGGAAACGGTGGTCCCAGCTCTTTTCAGGTCATTGACCAGCTCCTCCCGTGTAGTCCTGGGCTGATTTCTTACCTTTCTTAGGATCATTGAGACCCCACGAGGTGAGATCTTGCATGGAGCCCCAGTCCGAGGGAGATTGACAGTCATGTTTAGCTTCTTCCATTTTCTAATGATTGCTCCAACAGTGGACCTTTTTTCACCAAGCTGCTTGGCAATTTCCCCGTAGCCCTTTCCAGCCTTGTGGAGGTGTACAATTTTGTCTCTAGTGTCTTTGGACAGCTCTTTGGTCTTGGCCATGTTAGTGGTTGGATTCTTACTGATTGTATGGGGTGGACAGGTGTCTTTATGCAGCTAACGACCTCAAACAGTGCATCTAATTTAGGATAATAAATGGAGTGGAGGTGGACATTTTAAAGGCAGACTAACAGGTCTTTGAGGGTCAGAATTCTAGCTGATAGACAGGTGTTCAAATACTTATTTTCAGCTGTATCATACAAATAAATAGTTAAAAAATCATACATTGTGATTTCTGGATTTTTGTTTTTAGATTATGTCTCTCACAGTGGACATGCACCTACGATGACAATTTCAGACCCCTCCATGATTTCCAAGTGGGAGAACTTGCAAAATAGCAGGGTGTTCAAATACTTATTTTCCTCACTGTATATGTTCCGTGTTACATTTCCACTGTTCAGAAACGAAAGCCCACTCCATTTTTCCTTTTCAGTTTTCGAGTTGATTTCTGCTTCTTTTTCCCCTCCGGGAAAACGTGGTCGCGTTGCATTGTGGGATACGGGAGTAAAATGTAGGGTACATCGTATGTACACTCAAATTAGCAGTACAATGTGGGTATTTTATAGTGGACTATATAGTGAATGAAATTTACCACGGAGAATACGAACACCACTACAAAATGGCGAGCACACTATATAGTGCACTATTTCCATGATAGGGAACGGTTTCCAACACAAAATGTGAAACGTGTACACTTGGTCCCATAATGCAATGCTGAAAATGGCTGTCGGGTGACTCCACAGCTGTCAGTGATGATGCAAAATGATGATGACTGACCTAGTGTCCGAAACCTCGACTTACTGCTCACTACTGAGTAAACTAATGATTATTTCAACGGGAATAATGAGAGAGTCAACAATGGAGTGATACGGGACTCAGCTTGTGTCCAAGACACAGTTGACATTGATGTGGATGCTGTTCCCACGGAGACCAGGCTGGAACCCAAACGTGGGGTGAGACCGCTCAGAGAGCCTTTTTAACACACAGGCATGCTATTAGTTTAGCTGTCTGTGTGTGTTTGTGTGTATATAACCTGCTGTCACCTCTTGTCACAGGTGGTGTATTGAGTAGAGTTACATAACTAATATAGCAAGTGGATAATGGGTGTAGACACATCAGCCACTCTGCTTCACGACCACCCTTTCATGGCACTGATGGGATATTATCTCACTTCAGTTCAATCTAATTCAACAAGCTTTACGTGTAGCAGAGTGAAAGGTAATCTCACCAGGCAATCAGGATAAAAGATTAAAATGTTGAAGATTGACAGTTTTTCTTATTTACTACATTTCTATCCCAATTCACTCTCCACATACCATTAGACCTGAGATGCTTTCTCTTTTTCTTTGCATCTCTTTCTGTTTCTGTGCTTTTAGCTGCAGTCAGCATCTATGTTTGCCGCTCTGCCGGTCGGTAAGTTCCAAAAATGTAAAAAAAAACAAAAAAAAAACGTAACTGCAGTGTACTATTTTGAGACACAGCTAAAGCAGGGTTTCAATTGCCAAAGGCTTCTATGAGCTGAGCGGACTAGAAATATCTCCCGTTGCCAGGTCGTATCTAAGGTCCATCCTATTTACTGGAGCAGTGAACAACATTTGCATTGCACAAGAACATTATGGGATGGGAAGAATTGTTCCGGGTATTAGTTAAACCCTCAGGTGTTACCAGGGAAACTGACTTATTGATTGAAAAATCTTTTAGGATTTTGATTGCAAAACGCATGAAAATATGAATGGTCTTAAAAAATGTTATTTGGCAAGTGACCATGGTTTAAGTGGTCACTTGCCAAATACCATTACATAACTATATATAGAAACAGACACCAAAATAAATGTGGTCCAAAAAAAGTCATTAGAACCTTAAATGGTGTTTGTGCAACGCATGTTTAGAGCCATTATTTCAATGTCTTACAGTGAATTTAAAGTTGCTATGATTGTGTAGATTTCTTCATATATCAAATTATTCTGACGGCATAGGTTTTTTTTCCATATACGAAAAGGAGACAAGGCCTTTGAGAACTGATTTAGTCTACGTGTTGCTTTTTAAATAGTGAGCAGTCCACACCAACTACAGGTAATGATCCTGAAACACAAATGTTTAGGGGTATAAGGAAACAGATGTTTGGACAGCCAACATCTGCTTGGAAAGCCAAGTCAGACCACTTGTTCCCTCTGTGACCAGCTGTTGTTGTTTATTTCTTTCCAGATGTTTGGGATCTTAAGTCTAGTCCAGCCAAATAAAAATCTGGTAGCTCACTGTGTCTGAAGTCAGAGGAATTGCAAAGTATGCTTCTGTCAACCCGATTTCTCCCCTTTATTTCACCACACCCACACAACTCTGTCAGTTAGTCCTCTCAGTGTCCTATAAAAGTCAAACAGCTGCAAGTAATCGATTTATTATAATATCTTGCTATGGTTGCTAAAGGTGAACACCATATATATACATATTTGTATATATAAGTTAATATTTCAATATGAGCAAGAGCATTTCTCCAAGTCTGTTCTCTGTGAACTGAAAGAGTAAAAATTCCATTGCTAAGATAGCCCACTGTGTTTGTATGAATGTAGTTCACAGCATGTGATGTAGAGCACCAACTGTGATGTAGCACAAAAAGTGTCTGACGTGACGCACAAAAGTTGTGATGTAGCAATCAGAGAGCCAGGACTCATTAGTTTGTCTCCCAGCAGAGAGATATTAATGAAAGCAGAGCAGACACAAGAATAGCTGCCCCCCATTCAGCCAACTTATCTGGCCAACACACTGACAGACTGACTGACAGACAGACAGAGAGACTGATAGACAGGGTAGGTCAGAGGCTACCTTGTGACTGGCCTTAATGACTTGAAAGACATACAGGCCCAGGACTCATCCTGGAGTTAAGATTTCTAAGCAGCTTTGCCATAAATGTCCCCTAGAATTTGCAATATTCAAATAAGCCAAACGTCTGTATACTACACTAGATAAACACATGTTAGAGCTTCTGTTGTGCAGATCCATACAGTACCAGTGGTGGAAGAGTATTTAGATTAAAGATTAAAGGAGAATTCCAGTCGATTTCAACACGTAGCTATGTTGTTTGTTGTCACGTAGTGCTGTCAGTAGCAGAGAAAAACGAAAATAATCTGTCTTGCCTACACCGAGTTATGCTACTGCTAGATTTAGCATCCAAGCGGCTGAAACGGGGCAGGTTTTAAACATGCTTTTAGCCTCTTAACATGTTGTGTAGGCAATACCGATTATTTTAGTTTTTCTCGCTAAGCACTACGTGACAACAAACAACATAGCTAACTGTTGAAATCGACCGGAATTCTCCTTTAAGTAAAAGCACTAATACCACTCCGGCAAAAGTCCTGCAACTTAAGTAAAAATATGTAGCAGCATAATTTACTTTAAGTATCAAAAGTAAAAGTACTTATTGTGCAGTTAAATGTTCCCTGTCAGTGTTTTACTATTACTGTATATCTGATGTTTCTGGATACTATTGCTGCTGCATTGAATGAACGTGAACGTGGCACTGGTAACCTTGACATTGGGTAGACAACGACTGATGGGAGACAAAGGGAGCACACAAACTAAATACACAAGGTAACAAGAGTGGTAACGAGGGACAGGTGACATGAGGGCTGATGAACAGGTGGAGCACATCAGGGCGGAATTAGTCTCGCTTTGCCAGTACTTCCTCCACAGCGCTGCTGAGGAGGGTTTGGATAGTCCACACAGCATTCCGGGATGAGAGAAAAACGTGCTCTGGTTTATTGGCAATTCTTAAAACCAATCACAATCGTCTTGGGTGGCGCTCAGCACCGGGAAAAGCTGCGGTGCCGCTGCAAAACAGCCTCAGGAAGGAACTTGTTTTAGTTGTGCAACAGAAAACTCAGATTGGACAGATAGTCTAGCTAGCTGTCTGGATTTACCCTGCAGAGATCTGAGGAGCAGTTAACCATAGTCCTCGTAACTTGACCGGAGATTACAATGCCAACACAAAGGAAGACCAAGACAACGGATACCCGGCCTAAATAACTGAAATCCGGCTGAATTTCCATCAGCAACGGATCAATCCTGGAAGTGGAACGTCGAGGATATAGACTAGGGCGGAACATACAAGCTTAGTTGGAAATCGTGCACTATATAGTGTGTTCACCATTTTGTAGTGGTGTTTGAGTTCTCTGCCATAAAATACCCACAATGCACAGCTAATCTGAGTATACATATGATGTACCCTACTTTTTACTCCCATATACCACAATGCAATGCAAGAAGAAGCAGCTGCACCCGCGGAAACTGAAGAGTAAAAATGGAGCAGGCTTTCGTTTCTAAACAGTGGAAATGTAACATGCAATATATATATATAAGCTTTTACTATTCTTATAAGTGCTCGGTTTGTACACAAATAACTGGCGCTATACCTGTGTGGTCGAACTCTCGTTTGGTCGTTCCCTACTGTATAAAGTTCACTATTTAATAAACACTATACAGGGAATAATGAGTGAGTGAATGAGGAAACTGTTTTAAACACAGCTAAGGCAGGAAAATGCACAAGGCAGGAAGTTGAGTATCTGAAATGAGACGAGAGGTGAGAATACAAAACAGAACTGATAACTGGAAACATAACTTAATCAACAGACCATGGTGGGACAATTATCGACCGATACTAATAAACCATTATTCAGACATCGAGGCACTTACAGAGTATTACAACTTGAATTATTTTCCTGCATGTGGCATACATGTTCTGGACTAATGGTGGCTGTTTGATGTCAAACAGGCATTATTGAAACAAAAGACTTGCTCTCACTGTTTACGCATCAAGCATACACTTAGCTTGATACATGTTTTCATGTGTCTTTGAGCAAGGCATTTTAGCCCAGGCTTCCTTGTGCAAATCTGCAATTGTAATTGGTAGAGTAGCTCCCAGGTGTTCAAAAATAGCATGGTGTGCTAAGCAGAAATCATTCATTTGGAGAAAGGTTACAAAATGCTTATCTACCAATAAAGTAATTAGCTCTGACTCTGTCTTCCGGCCCGCAACGTTCTGCTTTGCCGTTATTTGTGGTGCCAAGAGGTTTCAAAAAGCAGATTCTTTTTCATCTCCAGCCTTAGTCATCACACGTCATAGGCTGTAGCACCACCATGGGAAAGGCATTTTTTTCTCCTCTATCTTGCTCTGACAGGTACCTTATGCCAGATTCTCTCTCTTTCTGTAGGTAGGTAATGGGCTGACGGCGACAGAGCAATTTCACTCACTGGATATTGCAGTACATCCATTTCATTTTATTTAACCATTTATTCATTCATGGGAGGTTTCAGATGTGAAGCATTGCCTGGCTATTTCCCAGCCCAATTTTGCTTCATTTTGACTGGATGGATGGATTAAAATGTTTTAGCCATAGACTGCATATAAAGATGGGCAACGCGTCTCCACTTTCTCCCACTGTACAAAGTGAAGCCAAAGTATCCCGGATACCCATCTTGTAATTTTGGAGTCAGAATCTGCGCACAGTGCGAAGTAGTGATCAGGCAGATGGAACCGCAGTTTCAAAATCCCGCCCATACACGGGCCCGACCAATCGCGAGTCCCTCGCAGCTGCGATCATGTCGTTTCACCCAGTTTTTATAGGATCAATTAACCAAACTTATCAGAAAAATGAACACTTGAAAAAAAAGCGTGATAAGAGATGACAGAAACTATCTTTAGGAAAATTATTTGTGTACAGCGATATTTAGGAAGATACACTTCTACAAATTATTCTATATCGCACCCCGACAAGGATTCTCCCAAAGTGTGGGTGTGTGGAATAAGGTCAAGCTAAATTACATCATGATGTTTTTATCTTTGTTTGCGTGTTTTTCCCCTACGTCACCCAGAGGAGCTGATCTATCCTGACTGTCTTCATTAGTTTTTGTGACAGACTTAGTGTGGCGGTACAGAAGGGAGGGTGGGTGAAGGGATACGTCACTAACTCTCAGCACGACATGAGGGGCAAATAGAGCCTAGTTGAGAGTTTTTAAACTTTAGAAAGGGTTTCAAAAGAAAAGGAGTCCTTTGGAGAAAGTAAGGAGTTCATCTTATAGTGTGTCGCACTAACACAGACAGGGCTAGGACTTCCCACTGTGTAACACACACACACACACACACACACACACACACACACACACACACACACACACACACACACACCTAGTGCGTTTCACTATTTTTGTGGGGACCCATCATTGACATAATGCATTCCCTAGCCCCTTACCCTAACCTTAACCATCACAACTAAATGCCTAACCTTAACCCTTACCCTCACCCTAACCATAACCTAATTCTAACCCTAATCCTAAAACCAAGTCTTAACCCTCAAACAGCCCTTTAAAGTTGTGGGGTCCAGCATTTTGGCCCCACAAAGCTGTCCGGACCCCACAAGTATACTGTATTCCCGGTTTTTGGACCCCACGAATATAGTTAAACAAGAACACACACACACACACACACACACACACACACACACACACACACACACACACACACACACACACACACACACACACACACACACACACACACAGACACACACATTGTGCTGCAAGTGGATGCATTTGCAGTGCTGTCAGGAAGTTTGGAAAAAATCCTGCACCAAATGTTGGCTGGGGTAGTGCTAGTTGTTTATGGATATGGGGAGTTACCTCTCCACATCCTTAAATAAAAAAAACCCCACAAAACATCTCAATCTGCACATCTTTCTCAACACATTCCATTCTACAAGTCTTTGTCTTTCCTCCTTTTCCTCCTCTCAGCAAGCCTATTTTGTCTACCATATTTAATAGCATGGTAGTATGGGTATTGGAACGCACAGTATCTCTGCAGCTACAAGCTAATGTGACTAAGGTGTGAGTCATGAGCAGATTTTCTGCAAATGTCATTAATAGATTAAGTAGTCCAGACACCACATGAATCAGGATCTGTTTATGGTCAGGGGAGTCGAAGATTTAAGGGATTTTTCTTCCTACTGTCTTATGATTTCATTACTAAAGTCTGGAACCAGAGAAGACAGGCTTCACAAACAAACTGACAAGAATAGGAATAGAGATGACAAACCACAATGTCCACCAATGCCCAAGGATGGTGTAAGACTTTAAGTGAAGCGGCTTCACATGTCACATGTTACAATGACGAAATTTAACCGTAATGTCGGGCGAAACGACTGGTAGCTCGCGGTGCTTTGTACCCGGCTCAAAGTCACCTATTTTCGGGTAACTGATCCACCAACTACCACATAAAATGGACAACTTGGAATTACAACACACTGGAAATCGCTATGTTCGTGACTGCTGTGTTTTGATTATCACTGAAACCTGGCTTCACCCGGGAATAACCAGTGCTAGTATGCAGCTAGCAGGACGCACTCTGCTCCACTGGGACAGGATTGAGGACTCCGGTAAGAGCAGAGGAGGGGGGCTCTGTATGTACATGCATGAGAACTAGTGTAATAACAGGACAATTATAGATAAACACTGTTCCCCTGACCTTGAGTACATGTCTGTAAGATGCCGGCCTTTTTTTCTACTGAGAGGGCTAACAGTAGTGATCGTCACGGCTGTGTATATTCCACCCGACGCCAATGTAAACACGGCGCTCTGTCTCCTGCTGAACACCATAAACGAACAGCAGCAGGCCCACCCCGACGGTGTTCATATAATCGCAGGAGACTTTAATAAGGCCAACTTGAAGCACAGAAATTTTAATTGCATGTTGTGTCTGTTAAGAGGCACAAAGGCACTCTTTAGAATGTTTCCCCCACAACTGGCATTTTAGCTAACTGGGAGCTCTGGCCATTAGCTGCAGCAACTCCAGTTTGCTAGCACCGATTTTAGTCGTTTTTTTTCCTATAGACAGTACTTGGAGCCATCTAGCAATCAAGATTCTGATAAAAATCGGCTGGAGGTCTCATTTAAAATGCGTACAAAGTGTGGCCACATGCAGTGCACTAATAGTACCTGGATGCTGCTCTCATAGTGGTCAAACTTTTTAGTGTGGATTAGGGCTGCAGCTATTGATTATTTTAGTAATCGAGTATTCTACCGATTATTCCATCGATTAATTGAGTAATCGGATAAGAAATACTTAGTAAACAGCAATAGAAAATATTTATTATTGCTGTTTACTAAAAAAAAGGGAACCTGTTTCCTTTTTTAGAAATAGCTACATTTTTTATTGCCAAAAAAGACCTTTAAAAAAAAGTTCATGTTAATTTTTTTTCACCCCCTCCCCCTTCTTGTCACTGGCTCTTTGCACTGGATATGCAAAAGAGCTGTTCACTAACCAGAGGGTAAATGTGACGGTACAAACCTTACAGCAGGGCTATTCAACTACACTGTTCTAGGGGACACATTTTCAGAAGCCTAATACACAGCGAGGAGAAAGAATAAAGAATGCAGACATTACCGGCATGATGACGTCATTCACATGCATATTAAGTGGCCATGCTGTTTTAGCTTGTTGGTAAAACATGGCTATTTGCAGAGTAGCATGCTGTAGGCTAGTTGTGTAAAACAGCGCGGTGGACGAGAGCAGCAGACGTTAGCTAGCTACCTTGTGTCGGGTTTGCTCCTGATGTAGTAGCATGTTTGCAGCTTAAAATGATCCCAAACTTTCTGTCGTTTTCTCTCGCCTGTCTCTTCTCTTAGACCCTCACTATTTTCATCTTCCTTCATTTGTAATCTGGGCCGTCAGTCTTGTGTCCACAGAAGCGTCAACCTGTTGTGCGCTAGTAATAATCCTCCGTGCGGAAACACAGTGAGCCGTACAACCTTAATTACATTGATTTAACGAAGCTTCGAGGCAAAGAATTTTGCTTCGAGGATTTTTTGTAATCGAATTATTCGAGTTATTCGAAGAATCGTTTCAGCCCTAGTGTGGATCGGTGGACACTACTCGCACTCAACGGCCGCCATCTTTGCTATGGAGCAGAAGCTACAGGACCACCAACTTATTTTTAAACTTGAAGTGGCGGGCGAGGAAGCTGTAGCGGTTACTATTGAAACGGCAAAACACAAACGATACAACTGTAATATATACATGCTTTTCCCCCCGATATGTACCACTATACTGCCGTCAGTTAGTGAGAAAACAAGCTGGGTGGACGACAATAAGTGGCGGTAATGCTCGGCCCAGCTGCAATTTACCATTAAACAGAAGAAGAAGAAGAGTAATTTCCGATCAGTGTATTAAGACAACACTACCCTGTTGAAATGTAGGCACTGCACAGTGTGTGCACAGTGTACATGTAAGTGCACTCATGGAAGTATCTGATTTGAGGCACACTACTGGTGTTTTCACTGTTTGGAGTTTCCTGCTTGTTTTTGGACTCTGTAAACCTTTAGTTAGTCAATTATTTTACTGCACCAGTCTTTCGTCTGCATTTGGATTCTTCTCCTGCTGCTTGTTCTGCAACTGTGACAGATAATAAGTAGCACTGTGTACTGTTATGGCATTAGCTTCCCATTTTACACAGTACCTGCCAGTAGAATAAAAGTGACATACTGTTTTCATGTGGCATACTGCAGCAACATACCAACAGCAGCATTTCCAATTAACGAATCATGATACCTGGGGAGTGCTGCTATATGCACTAGCTTTCAGAAAAACCTTTAAAAAATCTTTACCTGGTAAAAAGGAATTGTTTCAACACAGTCTGTGTGTGTAATCTTGCATGTATAGATTCCCTTTACATCACCTCTTTTGCCTCCTTACGTCCACAGAAAATGTCCCTGGAAAATTGGATGGAGGTACTCAGGGTAAATGAAGTTTCCCGATGGCGCAGAAGAGTTATTGAGCGGGCCAGCAGCTGCCAATACTCTGCTTAAACCTATGTATTGATTGTACATTTCTGTCATAAACATCTTAATTCATCATTGGTTCATTAATGACCTTTTATCCTGCACTGAGTTTGACCTGCTATGAGCTTTAACACACACACACACACACACACACACACACACACACACACACACACACACACACACACACACACCATGAAATAAGTGCAGAGAAATGAAAATGTTGAGCTGGATTACATCTAACAGGATCAGCGTAATCTGATTAGAGCATTAGGAATTCAATCTTCAAATGATTGAATACTGCACTATTTAACTTTAACATACTGATGTTTAGCAGCTTTAAAGGAGATCTGTTATGCTTTACCTTATTTTCTGTCATATCTATAATGTTCCAATTTCAGATGTTCATATGAAACGTGGCCGAAGCTTCAAATAATGAGGTAACTGAATGTAAAAGTTGTCCCTGTTGTGCAAAACCCTCAGAAATTTAGACCGTTCTGAATCCCAACTGTCCTGGGCGGCGCTAAGTCCCGGATGCAGCAACGGAGCCTTTGCAAAATAGATAGCTGAGATAGCAAAAGGGGAGGGGCATCCAGTGTGTGAGCGATGGGCTGGATATCCGGCTTTATCCCAGTAATTTACATCTGTTGAGCCAGACTAGTAGAAACCCAGAATACAAGTATGAACCTAAAAAATGAGCATAATAGATCCCCTTTGAACATGAACCATGTTTAGATTCATGTATAGTGTGTTAGCATGCTAACATTAGCTAAGTAGTACTAAACACAAAGCACATCTGAGGCTGATGGGAATGTCACTAGTTGGATCAATTGGAATTTTGACCTGATGGAGGAGCTAGATGATGATGATGATGATGATGATGATGATGATGATGAAGACATTACAGGATCACCAAAGTTATTTTTCAATGAATCTTGAAGGCGACATCCAATAGTTGTTGAGACTCAAAACCACAAATGTCAACCTCATGATGGCACTGGAGAAAAAGTCAGGGGATTACCAAAATTGTTAGGAAAACATTGTCTGGGCACCGTGAGTGCCAAGTTGTAATTCGATTTTTTGCAATTCTTGCCGATCACTAATGGAGGTCACCGATAAAGGCAATACACTATAATGCACTTTTAATCTCCTTTAGCCACTGTATTAAGTCAGCTAAACACTTAATGAGTGAAAGATTAAATGTAACCACAGATTGTGAATCAGTCATGAATTTGTAACACTGTGAGGACGTTGGCTGAGCCCCAGTCAGCCATCTCCTTCCCTTCCTGAAACCTCTCCAGGGATGTGTTCAGTGTGCTGGCAGAAGGGAGGATATGAGGACGCTGGTACGTCACGATACTAATACATTATTTACTCACACAGGCTTACATATCTCCAGTGTATATCATTTTCATACAAATTGGTGTGTCTTGCTTCTTCTTCTTTTTTAAATACACCAGGAAATTGTGAGATATAATGTTTTATTTGTAGAACCAACTTTGATATATTTGGCGAAAGGGTGGTATACGCTGATGGAGAGACAACAAGATGCAAACACAGAGTGTGAGCGACAGAAACGAGAGAGAGAAAGAAGAGATATGGATAGAAAGAGAAAAACCAAGAGGCGGAGAGCATCGCTAAAGCACGATAATGAAAGGAAAGATCACATATTCTGCTCCTGCAAACAGACCGGTACTGTGTCACGGAAGCAATACAACAAACTGATAAACTATTTCCCAGAGTTCTATTTCCCGAGATTGTGAGACAGACGAGACCCCATAAAATAAACTTCTTTTCTTCTCTTTCGCTTCATCTTCTACTTGATATAAGCAAAAGACTTACTGTAAACGCTTGTGTATAACAAAGTTAGATCACACTCAGCATTAAACTGAATTCTCAACCAGAGAGGCTTTCAATGCATACTGTGGTGAAATGGGAAGTGAGGCAACACAACGCAGTTTGAAGCAGATTATTAGAGCGTCATACTTTTCTACCTTTAGTTTAGGTTATTTTGAAAGTTATGGTTTTAAAAAGTCATGTTCATGTTCAAAAGAAGACAAAGCAAAACGTTTCCTTCTCCTTTCAGTCTGAGACTGTCCTCCTCCAAAAAAAGCCCACATAAGTCCTTCGCTGAAGCAACAATTACGACACATATTTACGTTTTTAGTGGCGCCGCCCTCTAGTGGTTGTAGTAATTATGACAGGAGCACAGCAGAAAGGAAAGTGACAAAATACAAGATCGCCAACTTCCTCATAACAAGGCAGGTAGTGGAGGTGGACTGGGTCAAACAAACAAGAAGTTCACCCAGGAGACTGGGGTTTGTGTTCCATTTCAAAATAAAAGTGTACGGAACAAACAGAGCTACGTCCCGTTCTGCATCATGTGCCTAACAGGAAGTGAGGGAACATCTGATTTGAAAAAAAACCACAATCTTTTTTCTAAACTTAACTAAGTAGTTTGGTGACTGATCATAACCAAACTGCGACAGTTTCACAACGTTAACAATGGTTATGTAGCCTGACAAGCCGGACCCACATCAAGATGTTGGGTCTGGGAACTCACCATTGGCAGGGCTCAATCCGAGGGGCGGGATTAACGGTTGTCTTTTATATTCCCTCTGCACGCAATAGGATAGCGCTACAACCAGGCAGAGCAATGAAGAAGGTAGCGGAGCTAGTTGATAGATTACATTTTTGCCTTATCCGGTCGGCAAAACTCCGAACACATCTTCCTTTTTTAAGAATGACTTCACTCTCGTTTTTTGTTCTTTTCTCAAAGAAAAGCTTAACTCCAAGTCTTCCAGAGTCGCGGTCAAAGCCAATTCAAAAGACCGCTGTTCGCCAGCAGCAGCAGCAGCCATCGTCTTTGTTTTTAAGTAGCAGGAAATTCACGCGGAACCGTCGCAACTCTACCGTCATTATGTTAAGCCCGCCCACCGACTCTATACACGATGTGATTGGCCTGACTAGAGTTTGGTTTTTCCAGCTCGCAAGCCAACGGAGAGTTGCTAGACTGACCCTGGCTGCAAATTACATTTGCTGCTGCTAGGGTGCGTTTAGATTTCTAGGCTAATGGTTATGAGGATGGAGAACACTCCTGTGTGTCGTATTTCCTGCCACCGCTAGGAGAGCTGATTAAGAAACACTCCTGTGGGTTGTATTACAGGGTAGCAATAAACCACCTATATCATCGTATGGTTTATAAGAGCAGTGTTTCTCAAATGGGGGGGGGGGGGGGGTATGCCATAGACTGTACCCCTAGTGGTACTTTGTAGTACTGCAGGGGGGTACGTAAGGTTTAAAAAAAAGTTAGTTATGCATTATTCCTTAAAAAATTTAATAATACCATAATAATAAAGGAATTTAGTCATGGATTCTAAACATTTGAAATGTAGAATTTTTGTGTTTTTCAGGAACAAGGTTGTTGTTTAGTAAATCAGACACTGATAACGCAGCACTATAATGTACCCTTTTAGGCTTCTTTTTCTACGAAAAATGTTTTGCGCTGGTCAGTGGGTACTTCACTGAAAAAAATATGAGAGGACATCCTGAGAAGACCTTGATGAAATCCATTTATTTGAATCCAAACCCCAGTCTTTTGGCTATAGTGTGTTTTCTCTCTTCTACGTTGGTGCAACGGCTGGACAGTTTGACCGTGTTGCTGCAAATCACTTTAAAGGGGGCCCAATTCTGTTGGTGCTTCCATTGAAATAAATTTCACATGATCTTGGCTGGATCTTTGACCAAGAAAGCACACATAACACACACACACACACACACACAAACACACACACACACACACACACACACACACACACACATACACATACACATACACATACACACACACACACACACACACACACAACAGAGTCCTCTCCCCCTCTATTATAGCTGGCACTCTGGTGATTTGTTCCTGCCAAGGTCTGTATTTGTGTCTGTAGGGCAGCGGGGAGGAATAACTGGTCCAAAATGGAAGTAAAGGCTCCAACAAGGACTTTTTAAAATTAGGAAAATGTCTGAGCAAGGACTTTAGGAAATGAAAAGACTACTCTGAAGACCCAACTACAACAAAGACATGATGCAATTAGAAAAGGGCTCCAAAGGAGCTCCTGAAGCCAAGTAAAAAAATTTAATAAAAATGAAATGGTTTCATATCAACACAAAAGGCCATGTTTAGGACACCTTCTCTAGAGCCCCTGACACACTAACCCGATAATCGGCCGTCGGACAGTCTGGCGAGGTCGGTGACTCAAGTCTGTTTGGTGTGTTCCGTGCCGTCGTCCGTCGGAGGGGCCGTTGGCCTTCACTTTGGCTGACCTGACATGCTGGGTTGGAAGGCGGGCACTACCAGCAGTCAGCTCAAATGACCAATCTGATTGGTGGAGTGCTAACCCGGAAATGTCGAGCGGGATTAGCGTGACTAACACCTCTCAAAATCTGACGAAAATCTATTAAACTGACCTTTGTCGATCTGAAATGAAGACAGATTCAGAAACTGCACGGCCTATTTCTCGCTTAAAATGTTTTCAGAAACACATTTCTGTGAACTATTTTAGTCAAATATGTGATCGTATTCTGAACAAGCCGCCATGACAGTCTGGCTTTGAATTTCAGGAGAAACCAAACCGACGTGACGCGTTCGTCCAATCAGCTGCTGTCTGCAGTCGGCATCGCTTCGGTGTGTTCCGAGGCACTATTTGGCCAACTCGGGGAGGCAGTCAGTCCGACTCCGACAAGCAATAATCATCAAAAGTTCTATTAAAAATTTATTTAGGTGATCCGCCTCATCCACCCTCCCTCTGAGTGCTTTAAACACTCTGAAAGCCTAACAGCTGTTATGGTTTAAAATGTTTATTGTATCAGATGACAGCACAGCGTGTTGCTTTAGCTGGAACTTTTTATAATTCACGGTGAGCTCCACTGGAGGAGTCCCTCTAAAATAATTCCCCACCATTTTAAAAATAGAAAACACTCTGATGATGGATTGGCTCTTATTAAAGCAGAGACAATTTGTTAACATGCATGAGGCTCACACGTGGAATTGTGGGTGCAAACAGATGAATTACATTCTGACTGGCTGATGCAACAGACATGCTGCAAATTTAACAACAATACATTTGTTCGTCAGTGCCTTCTAATGCAACACATAGAACACATTTGTGATTTGATGATTTTTTTTTTATCCATGTTGAAGTAAACCCCGATACTTGAGGCTGATGTCGAGGCGTTATCGTTTCCAAAGGTCTGTGTTGCCGCCCGTCCAGATTAACACGCAAACTCAAACAGGGTCAGCAGTGCTTTCAAAAGTCCATTTTAGGGTTTTGAAAATGCCGGAGTAGTGTAGACCGTGGGCAAAAAAGATAAATAATAGATAGATAAAAAGATAGCACAAGTTATGCGCTTTAAAATGAAAATGCATAGTGTGGATGTAGCCCTATAGTAACTCCTACAGAAGCGTGAGGGTTTTTGTCACTAAAACAAAAACATATGTTGCACTTTCAGTGGGGCCCCAACAATACCTTGCACTTTTATAGCGCCTTTCAGAATCACAGTTTAGTAATCGCTGAAACTAAACTGAACTGTTTGAACTGTCAACGCTGAGCAGAGAGAAAATGTGGTGACACTATTGAATAGCAATAACAAAGTCAATGCGTGCATCTTTAAACATAGCAAAGATGGCAAATCTCGTGCTGTCGACCGCTCCCCAAACACTCATAAGCACAGCGAGCAACAAACAGCATCTTGCCAGATAATGACTGGATGAGGCAGCAGTCAGCTATAAAGTGCCGCATGTGGAGAGAAGTGCCTGTTTTACTGCTCGCCCCTTGGTTCAGGCAGTACAGCTTTATGCCTCACCATAAAGACACCTTTACATCGATTCTGTATGTCCACACATTCCCTTAATGAACATACCGAAGGGAGGGGAAATGTTGTCTGCAGCATGCAGCTGTAATTACAGATCATGTAACTCTATTGCAAGAGTTAATGCACTTTTCTACACGATAATCATATCAAGTAATTACACAGAAAATGAAATCAGAGCTAATGTGCACCTTCACGTTCAATTATTCAGCGACACTGCAGCAAAAGGCGAGAAACATCTGACGCTTCGCTGACTTAAGGTTCTTCAGAAGGTTTCAGAAGTGTGATGGAAGCAGTACTAGATTCAATTAGAGCCATTAATAAAACCGGAAATCACATTACATAACTACACACACTTAATTTCACTGAAGCTTTTCTGTGTTTCCAACTTAATCTAATTAGCAGCATGACACCAAAGAGGTGTTTAGCTTCATTGCTCTCTTCATTGTCACAAAAATATGGATCATAAACAAAGATTAAAGTTAAAGGGTTTTGTATTCACTCTCCGGTGAAACAAGTGATGGAGGTAAGGTGTGGTTGTTAGCCATGGTGTGTGTTTGATGCTGTCACGGCTTGGAGCACACATTTTGGGGCATCAAAAAGCCAGCCTGGTCTCACAGAATTCCGTGAAGTGATTCCGAACTGTGTGAAATGTGTAAAAATTCCGTGTGGCCACCACGGAAAAAGGAAAGTCAATGAGAAGATAACATAGCATTAGGAGCGAGTAGTATGAAAGCCCGAAAATCCGCGTAGGGAGGTTGGTTGGGGTGGTGGATGGGTCAAACAACACAGGACTTTCACCCAGGAGACCGGGGATCGTGTCCCGCGTGTCACGTTTCCTAAACCCAACTGTAACCGTCCCGTTCTTTTCATAAACCCAAAGGTCCCGTTGTTGTCCCGCGTCCTGTTACTGTTTTCCTAAACCCAACCATCCCGTTGTTGTCCCGCGTGTCATGGAAACGTAAGCCCACCCACAACCTTTTGCTTAACTTAAGGGTCCGTGTTCATTTCACGGAATTCTTCTGTGAGCTCATCACGGAATCTTTTGTGATTCCGTGAAACTGCCACAGATTTTGAGTTAAGGGGCCATGTTCATTTCACGGAATTCTGTGAGATCAGGGTGCAAAAAGCACATGCATTAACTCATATTTGTGTGTTCAGAGTGTCTGGAATTCAACACTGTCCCTTACAAATTACATGTATATACTGGAGGGAAGTATGACACATCCTAATATTGTACAGATGTCATAGGGAGGAGGCTAAACACGATGATTGGACGTACAGAGCAAAGCACTCTGACACTGGAGATTGGAGTTCATGTGTTGTTCGGTTTAGGCCACTAACAACAGAGGAAAAAGTTACAAATTTTGGAAAACACTCATTTTCTGACTGGGAGTTAGATGACAACGCTCTCATGCCCGTTAAATAGAATGCCAGTTGGCTTAGCTTTGCATAAAGACGGAGGGAAACGGCTAGCCTGGCTCTGTTCAAAGGTGACGGCTACCAGCACCATGCAATTCATTTTTAGGAGAAAACGGAAATGGAAACGGCTCATGGCTTACTGTGATATTTAAATACAACAAGTCAAAATGTCTGCTGTGAAATATATGCCTATTTTGCCACATTTTGCCTGGATCTCAGTGCTAACGTTGTTGAGTATAATGTTACCGTAACCGATAACAATGCTGCCCAGAGCAACGGAAAAGAAAACCCCAGATGCTATTTTCCTTTGAGTTCGGACATTTTTTAGATCAACCCAGAACACATATAGCCTTTTTTTCACCAAAATTAGCACATATACTGTATACTGTGTTTTTTAAATATGGAAAAATCAGCTAAAAACAGGCAGCAGACTTCTTTCCCATTATGAGTTAACGAGTATGCTTTTCTGGTTTTATTTGGGTGTGTCAAAGGGTTAGTAAACACCAAAAGCAGCATGAAGGCCAGTGAAAATGTTACGGTGGTTACTTATTCTTATTCAGTCTCTCTTTCAAACTCTGTGCAAACCGATATGGAACGATATTTGAGCGCTGCTTCCACAGAGACGGACGTGCTTCATAGCATTGTGGCGCTAAAGAGGCAAACATTACCGTGTCCACCCGGGTGTTTTGTTTCCATCGCTGCCCATCGGCACTGGAGCCGATAAATACCCGTGGATACTGCAGAGTCATTTGTCCTGGGAATGAATGCCAATTATAACCTTTCCCACGAAAGACAAAAGCCAGATGTTAGTGCAGGTGTTAGTGTTTTTGGGGGGCTGTAGAGAGAGGAGGAGAAGAAGAAGAAGACAAGGAAAAGGAGAGAAGAGTGTAAGAAGAGATAAACACAGTAGTTGAGTAGGGACAAGAGAGAGCAGGAGGTGAAGGCAGAAAATTAGAGGTGATGAGAGGCGAAGACTGAAGAGGCAGAGAGAGGCTGATGAAAAGATGAATGACAAAGGGAGAAGAGACATGGAAGAGGAGTGGAGAGGATAAGAAAGAGAGGAGAGGAAAATAAACAGAGGTATGTAGAAGATAGGTTTGAAAGGAAAGGAGACAGGGAGGGAGATACACATAGAAGCATAGAGAGAAGAGGAAAGTGGAAGGTTATAGTGAGAGGATGATATGAGAGAAAAAAAAGGATAAAACTGGTCTTTCTCCCCCCCCCCCCCCCCTCCTCCTTACAAACATTTCTATTTCTTTACGAACAGACATTCGTATCAGAACAATCGACAAGCTGCCCGAGTAGGAAAGGGAGGATTCCACCTGTCATGAGAGAATTTGGGAGGTGGCTGTCAAAGCGGATCAACACATTCAATTTGCCTCTCAGTGATTTCCTGTCATTACCACACAAAGCCGGGCTGTTAACCGGCTGTGGCATTAAGAATGAAATCGCACTCTCATTCATTATGTAATGGTATGTTTGAAGAGGCGTCGTGGAGCTCGTCTCGTGTGGCTTTGTCTCCACTTGAAGCCCACATGACAACTTGACTTCCTGCACTCAGTCTGGCACAATGCATCCTGTCAGGACAGTCTGGCCTGTTACAAGTGAATCATTCCGACTTCTTCATTTTTTCAGACTCTTTCCATCCCTGCATCCTCCTCCTCCTTCAATCCTTGTCTTCATCTCTTCCTAGTGTCTACTCTGCACCTCTATTTGGATCTCCATGGGCTCTCATCATCATCATCATCAGGCAGATGTGTGACCAGTAAAGTGCAGGAATAAGGGAGGAAGGGGGGATAAGGGTTAGTAGTAGTTGAAAAGTTTTTAGGGTTTCTTTGTTGGGTGGAGAGCAACACTGTTAATATTGTTATTGACAAAAAAAGTCTCCTTAAGCGTCATATTTTGACGCGCTTGGTTGAGAATCTTGCCGTCACTTTTTGGCGCTCTGGGTCGGGACGTACGTTTAGCTGACATGCAGAACAAGAACGGGACTGTTAGGTTTAGGAAAAGATCATGGGTGGTTTTTTTTCAAATTTTTTCGTCACTATTTCCAACGTTTTTGTCGATTTCTTTCTGCGCTTTTTGACGTTTTAGTTGTTTTTCCGACATTTTTGTCACTTTTTTCAACATTCTTCTATCGTTTTTCTTTTTTTCAAATGCTATAAAATTGAAAACAAAAAACACATTCAATGAAAGTAGTGAACTGATCATTTATTTTACTTGTGAAGAGCGTTGTAGGGAACCATCCAAGTTAATTTTGGTTGAAAGAAAACCCAAATTTCTGATATAGAAGCTTTTTGAAAATGGGTCAAATTTGACCCGAGGACAACAGGAGGATTAAAAGTCCTCAGGTTAAACAAAATGAAAATATCCTTATACTCGTGTCCTACTACTGCTGCCGTCCGTCCTCTCCTGGGTTTTCTCCCTCGTCCTGTAGTGATTCTGTCGATGGAGGGCCACAGGTGTGAGAGGGGCACATTCTCACTCCCGTCGCGTCAAAAAGCACGTGCTTGGTCAGCTGACTGACGCAAAAAGTCTCCTTCAGTGTCATATTTAGTCTTGGCGTCACTTTTTGACGCTCTGGGTCGGGACGTACATTTAACTGACATGCGGCACAAGAACGGGACAGTTAGGTTTCAGGAAAAGATGGTGGGTGGGGTTACAGAATGTATGTTTCAGTGACACGCGGGAGAAGAACGGGACATGAATCCCGATCTCCTGGGTGAAAGTCCTGTGTTGTTTGACCCATCCACCACCCCAACCAACCTCCTTACACAGATGTTCGGTCTTTCATACTCGTTACCGTTGTCACTCTTCATACTACATCATCTGTAACTGCTTTTAGTTTTAGTGCACCAGACTCCTGGAACAAATTAAAGCACTTTCTTAAAATCAACTCCATTGTGCCTCTTCGACAAATTAGAAATCTGGTTTTAAATCTGCAAACTTCTACTTGTAACTGCTCAACATCATTTTATTTTCTTTTGCATCCCTATTATCCTAATGTCTTTATCAAAGAATTTTCAAATTCTGAATGTTTTCTTGTCTTTCTATATTCCTTGATTGTGCTTTCTGCGATGGTGTTCTGTATTTGTCTTTGTAATCTGAGCTGCTGCTCTGCCCGGTGCGTCCCATACAGACGCTGTTCCTTCTGTTTTGGTTCAGGTCCTACGTTTTCGACATGCGAAGACTGAACATTTTACACTATGTGAAAAGTCTGCTCTGTGTTCAGTCTGAACGCCTCTTAAGAGTGAGCAGGGTTTGGTCAAGAAAAATAAGATAATTTAAGTTCACAACTCAGCAAAATATATAACATAGCTCTAGTTGTTTTTAGACATTTTACTGCTGAAAGGTTACATATTATTCCTTCCTTCCAGAGCTCTTTAGCGCTTCATTTGGTAAAGATGAAAATACTGATGTATGACGTCATATAACATTAAAAACGCTGGGTAATCAAATGCTAATTTATCAAACCTCTCCCTAATGTGTGGTGCTGCTGATGTGCACCGCTGCCTGGTGCAGCGTTTCTGCATCCTGCTGAGAAACACTGCCTTGAAAACAACAACCACAGCGGATATTGGTGCACCAGACTCTAACACACTGAAGAACACCTTCCCTACTGCCGTACTGCTCAGGATAACTGGATAATGAACACCTGCAGCCTTCACCTGCTCCTCCTCCTCCTCCTCCTCCCTATAGAATAGAGCTTCTTTCCTGGCAGTCCATTTTGTGCTCCTGACTTTTCTGGGTCATCTCTCCAACTCAGTGGCCCACTAGAGACCTTTCTCCTCTCGTTCTCCCCTCTTTCTCCTTCCCCCTTTCTCCTCTATAACTCATATCCTTGACATCGGCTCTGTGCATCTTTCTGCCTCATTTTGGTCCTATACATTATTATAGCCACATTCGCAGAACTCCTGCGGGTAGGAATCTTTACACTACATCTTTTTCTTTAAAAACCATTTGCGACTTTAAGTTACAAGATTTGCTTTGACTTGTGTGTGTGTGTGTGTGTGTGTGTGTGTGTGTGTGTGTGTGTGTGTGTGTGTGTGTGTGTGTGTGTGTATGTGTTTGCTTCGTCTCCCCTTTTGTCCTCCATGCAACTTGACATGAATGAAGACGGAGGGATGGAGCGATGATACAATAAAGGAAAGGAGGGGGGATGCAAGAGGAAGGAGAGATAGAAGACAAGGGAGTGAAAAAGAGACCTCCTGAGACATTTTATTTCTCAATTCTTACTTCTTCCCTCCCACTGCTGTTCTTTCCCCTCTATCGCTCTTCTCTCCTTCCTTTCCATCGTTCCGTCTCCCCCTTCGTGCATGCTTATGATTGATGTTTTCTTCTCTTCATTTCTTTCTCTTTATATTCTACTTGGCACTTTCCATCCCTTCTTCATCCTCCTTTCTTTCTTTACTCTGTCCACCTCTGTGCCAACATCCATTAACTAACTCTGCTTACATTTTCCCTCCGTCCTCCCATCTCTCTCTCTCTCTCTCTCTCTCTCTCTCTCTCTCTCTCTCTCTATAGCTCTCTCTCTCTCTCTCTCTCTCTCCTCCCTCATCCATCTTTCCTTCCTTTCGCTCTTTTTCCATCCGTCCTCTGATTCGTTGAAGGCTAATGTTCCAGATCCTCCCACAATGAGCGACATCTCGTTACCTTAGCTTTACCAACCACATTGAAAAATGACGCCAAAGGGATACCCAGAGCGTTAAAAAGTGACACCAATGGGTCCTGACCAAGCCCGTTGAAAAATGACGCCAAAGGGATACCACTAGCGTTAAAAAGTGACACCAAGGGTTCCTGACCAAGCATTAGTATTTGACGAATTGGGCATGAGAAAGTGTTGCTGTCATAAGTCACAAAAAGCCAGGACTCTTAGGAGGGAACGTTGGCTTCTGCTAAACCTTTAGGACACTCTAATTGCTGTATCATGCACATAGATATACTGCATACTCAGAAACAAACATAGCAAAAATGTAAAGCTATAGAGTATTACGTTACCTTTAACTTACACGTTATCCTAGTTCTAATCCTAACAGGATGCTGTTCTAAATCAGCCATTTAAGAAAGTTAGGGGCCAAAAAAGAATCCTCCCTTTGGAAGATTTTTTCTCTTCTTCTGAGAACATTTGGTTCCCACATGCAATGAATTACAGCAGCACACACACTCACGCAAAGAAATATAGACTCAATTAGTCTCCCTGAGCAGCAGCAGTAGCAGCAGCAGCCTGTTCTGTTTCTATATTAGAGATTTTTTCTCCATCTGATTAATGGAAAGATCAGAATGAACAAGAAAAAGCCTGAGAGGAAATAAAACTCCTTAAAACACGTACACCATTATGGCAATGTTCTATGTTTGCTTTCCCGGGCCATTATCTTCAGTGCACAGTAGTTTTGCATGTCATTATCAGTATAAAGGTCTAAAGTACGGTATCTATATCAAGAAAATGGACTTTAATATATATGTTTTTTGTTTGTTTATGTCCCCTAAAATATCATATCTTAACTTTACTGACATATATATATTTGTACAAAGTTTGTAGAGAGGTGTTTTCACATTCCTCTACTGAAGGGGGAGATGTCCACTTCTCTAAAATCTGAGATTCAAACGTACCCGCAGCTAACCTTTATTTGGCACTTAACAAACTCGAAAGCCAATCGCTGTCTAAGATGCAAAAGCCAGAAAAGATACCTGAAACCCCCCAGCGCACAGCACACCGTCGTCATAGCTGTCAGCCACTGCCAGTTACAAGCTAACAGGCTAACATGCAACATAAACAAATAAAAGATGCTAACTACACTTAAAGGGGAACGATGCACTTTTTTTTTTAGCTTAATTTACCTTAACTGAACAGCTTTGGAGTCATTGGAATGGTTATATGACTTTTTTCGGGTTGAATGGTGGTGGTCTCACTTCCCCTTGGCGCCTGTGAGCGGAAAAACCACCCTTGCAACTTTCGGGTATGTGCTATCAGGTCTCGCGATGTAACAAATTGCTTCACGGCACTGCACACATACGCCCATTCAGGAACTGGCTAACAAGGTAGCGATGGAGTTTTTCACACTATCGTCATGGCTGAGCCGGCAAAAAAGAAGCAGAAAGCTAAGAAAGCAGTGTCGGAGGAACAGAGAAAGAGGAGACAGCAGACTGACCGAGAGAGGAGTCAAACACAAGTAAACATCGGAGCTGCCAAATATCTATTCCGAAGCTGTAGGGGGAGCTCTATAGAGAAACCTGCGAACAAAAAGAGAGAAAACAGCAAAGAAATGGCCAAAACTGCATAGCGCACCTTTAACATTCTGATACGTCTGCTAGTAGCTGATTTCATTTGGATGCCGAAAACTATCACTGTAGATTGTGGAGCACCCTGTCTGAACAGCCCAATTGGTTTTAAGATGTATTTATTAGGACCATGCATATTAATCAACATTTCTGTAAATGTGCCAGTGTTAGCCAGTTGGCTAATTTTCAACTGTAGTCCTAGTTATCTAGAATGCAGGTCTTTATTATTATTTACATAGAAAAAAAGGGAAAAATGAAAAGGAAGCGGGCAGCGCTTTGGGCCACTTCCGCCTCAAGTCTGAACCTAGTCTGAAGTTTTTTCTTTTTATGTGGGAAAGCCATGTTAAACTAAATATTAATCCTAGCAGATACTTGCTGTATGAAAAGGAGCATAAGTAACATTTTCAATGCAGTACTTGTATTGGAGTAAAAGTAAACTCTAGAATCAGTGTTCTTACTTATAGTGTACTTGTACAGTGTACTTATTCCACCATTGACTATGTAAAACAGAGATGGCAAACGCTTACTTTTAGAGTTGCCATTTTGCAACCATACAGGAAGAGATTCATCGTAGAAGTAGACAGCCATTGTCAAGAACACTTCTGGGAAATGTACAACGAGAACATCTGAGGGACAGTAAGTACCTCCTGGAATGCGTTACAATACTGTAAACATTATGCATTTTAGGGGGATTTCTCCTTTAAGACAAATGGATGTTGGATGTAGCTTTATGTCAGTTGATGAGTGGCTGTACGTTTGATTTTTCATGTTTAACAGAATCAGCTCAGCTGTCAGTCTCTCACCAAGAGCAGTGAAATCTGACACCTGAGCTGCTAGATTACACATACATAAGGGTGCGTGTGTATGTTTGTGTGTGTGTGTGTGTGTGTGTGTGTGTGTGTGTGTGTGTGTGTGTGTGTGTGTGTGTGTGTGTGTGTGTGTGTGTGTGTGTGTATGTTTTGTCTGCTGATTATCTGAAGAGAGGAGAGAAAAGAGAGGAACAACACCAATCTGTAATTCAGGTCAGAGAGAGAGAGGTGTGGGCAGAAGTATGGATTTATGTTTTATTCTTTTCTACCAATGCGACAGTAAATCCCCTTAGCTGCCTTTTCTTTTAAAGACTACTTACCTTTTAAGGTTGACATATATCTCTACAATGTAAATTCATTGCTACTCACTCATTGAACACAACCAAAATGATTTTATTTATTTTATTTGAGCTAGTTGTAAGTGTGTTAGTTTCACCTAGCTAAAAGTAACAGTCTAATAATCAAGAAGACAATTCCTGCATTTAAAGCCAAACCGAAACAACGACTGCTATAGAATGTAGGTCTTAATATATTGTAGTTTTACAGTCTACCTTTCACTTTATCGATAATTATGTGTTTCATTTTTTTTACAATTGTTGTTTTTTATGACGTTTCTGTGACTTTTCTGCCTTTGGAAAAGATTTTGTATGATTTTGTTTTCTAGTTCTTTAGTTCTTACTACCTGCGCCAAGGAGGTCGTGTGTTTGGTTCGATTTGTGTGTTGGTTTGTCTGTCTGTCAGCTTTCAGCAGGATTACAGACAAACTACTGGCCCTGTTTCCATGAAACGTGGTGGAAGGGTGTAACATGCCATTGGGCCAAGGAAGAACCCATTACATTTTAGAGGGGATCCGAATCACGGGCCGGATACACAAATTATCTTTCACTTTCATTAACATTGCGAGATGGGGTATTTGTGCTGCATTTTTGTGGTGTTGGAATAATCAGAAAATACTGTCCAGAAATATTGGAAACAGCTATTAACGTGTTATTTATTGAGCAATAACATTCAAAACATCTTTGTGGCATCTGTGTTGTTTCCAAATTACGAATTAAAGATTATGAAGCTGCAGGGTCGCCCGATGGTGAGCACTGTGGCATCACAGCAAGAAGGTACGGGGTTCCAACCCTGGTCGTCCCGGCCTTTTTGTGTGGAGTTTGCACGTTCTCCCCGTGCCAGGTGCTACACATTGGTGGTGGTAGAGAGGAGTCTCCCCTCTGGAGCTCTTTGAGTGTCTATGATAAAGCATTGTAATGTAATAATTAATTATTATTATTATTATCATTATGAAAACAACCGAGTCTGAAGAACGGCTTCGTAATTCGGGAAATGAAACCATCCAAGGAGGATGTGAATGCTCCCTGAGACCCAGACATTAAATGCCTGTAAGTCTGTATTTTGTCCACTTGCATTGAGGTTTACTGTGTGCCTAAAAAAGTGGCAATTGTGTGTATAGAACACGATTACTCGCTATATTACTGCTTACATCTTATTTGTCAATGTGATGAAGTTACAAGTGAAAGGTTATGTTATCATGTTGCATCTGTCACTTAGCAATACTAATGTTTAAATCAATCCTGCCTTTTACTTTCACTCAGCTGATCAGATTGTAGAAGACTTAGTACATTTTAGCGAACAAATAAATTATTATTAACTGGAGGCCAAAAACATGACCCAAACACCTTCCACACTGTAGACTTGCGCCATCAGGCAGAGAACTAGACCAGCCCGCCACAACCAGTGGGCCAATCATGTGATCTCTCTCCTCTCTGTGGGCCGGTCAGCCAAAGACCAAGGATGTGAATGGCCAGTGTTCACATAAAAGACACACAAGTGGGCAAATCATATGATCTCTCTTCTCTTTATGGGTCGATCAGAAAAAAGGAAAAAAAAGCTTCCGTCCGTGCAGCACATGCAAGCCCGCACAAATATGCCGGCCAAGCAGAAACCTACTCCCGATGGCCAATCCATGCGTGCAATGCACTGTTTGGGCCAATTAAATATGACAAAGTGGATACTCCTAGTCCAGACAGAGGATGTAAAATCCACCTCATATCATTATGAACCACTGAACATTGTTTCAATAAGCCTTTCAACTCATTAATCTATTACTCAAAATGGACTTCCTACATCATCTCACCTGTACCTGGAGCATCATGCCCACACCATCACAGCCCATTTTGATTTTCTAACACCAAGATATAACATAACTATGGTGGGAATGTTAAATGTCCAGGTTGTAGTTCTGTGTTCTACCATCTATTTTTATGACTTCCCTTGATGCTCTGCTGCCGTGAGAACAGTCTTCCTTCCTGTCCTGTCAGTGAAATATATTTGAAGTAAACTGAACTGAAGTGAGAGAGTGAAACAAAGAGAGCGAGGGGATGGGAAAGAAATGGAGAGTGAAAAAAAAGGGGAAGCAAAGCGATTAAAAGACAATTTAAGGTGGAAAGACAGAGTTAACCTGCAAACAGGATTTATAAACCGCAGGGTGAAAAGGGGCTGAGAGGGCGAAGTCTTGACAGAGAAACATTGAGACAGAAAAAGGAGAGAATTAACCTGCAATCAGGCCTCTATTTATCTGCAGTCAGCCACAATCAGCAGCCATATTAGCGTTCAATTAAACTAAGAGCCACAAACCACGGCCTGCCGCTCTGCTCTGATTACCTCACACACTGCTTTCGTGTGTGTGTGTGTGTGTGTGTGTGTGTGTGTGTGTGTGTGTGTGAACTAACAATCCTAAAAGTGTGTAAATGTGTATCTCAGCATGTGAGGGCCTATATCTGTGAGAGCAAGAGTACTCATACAGGTCTATGTTTGTGTTATACCGTATTTCCACTGTATGGTACAGCTCGACTCGACTCACTTTTTTGATACCTAGGCCCCATTTCAGACAGGGGGTGTGGCTGGCTTCTCCAGGCAGCAGACAAGGCACACTTGCTTCCACTCACCTCATCAACCTGCTCCATTGAATACCCCAAAAAAATGGCGAGTAGAGTCAAGACGAGTCGTACCATGCTGTGGGAAAACAGCATGAGTAAGAGCCTGAACACACGATGTATGAGAGTGTGTGTTGGTGTGTGAAGGAGGAACAGGGCGTCGGCAGTTTGAAATCTGTTCCAAAGTGTAAAAAGAAAAAGAAAAAAAGGTGATGTTCCCAGCATGCCGCGCTTCATCCGGCTGTTTCTTGGTTAATGTCAGTAAAGATGAGCTGCCCTCTCAGAGCTTGGGGTGAATGGTTTAGTTACTCCAAGTCTTGGATTGGAAATTACTGTGTTGTGTTTTCAGCCGAGCAGACTATTTGGTCATGTTCCAGCTGTTCCAACAAGGTCCAACCTGTGTTTTTATACTGTTATGATGGAAATGTTGTTGATGCAACAGCAGCACTTAAGATCACTGTAAAGCAGAGCTCTTGGAGTCACTGCAGGGAGGGGCTCCAAATTAATGTTAATATTTGAAAGTTTTTTCAAAAATGAAAACATCTTAACATGAATCCAACATATTTTTTCTAGCAAATATAAATCCTCATTGATGATAGGCTTACTGGCCTATGGGTAAGGTAGTCATTAAGATACAGTTAATCCTGGGGATTCACTGTGCTACATGCATGTTTAACATTAAAACATGATTTATAAAATCATGCTGACAATTATTTTAATAGCTTAGTGTTCTATGCGCTAAAAAGGTATGTGCAAAGGCTTTAGGCCGCCCTACACTTTATTGTAGGCCCAGTTTAATATGCAACTTAATTTTATACAATACAGTATATGTAGTCGGGGGTCCCTGCTCCGTCTCTCTTTCAGTTAAGGGGTCTTTGACTTAAAAAACATTGACGAAGCCTGCTGTGAAGAATAAACTTAATGATGATGATTTTCTGTATACCTCTCGTAGCCATGCTAGAGTTACAGTGTGTGTGTGTGTGTGTGTGTGTGTGTGTCCTATCGCCTCAAGTTCCTGTTGAATCCAGTGCAACCAGTATTTCCATGCTGGAATAATCCTTACTTTGTGATAGTAATTTGATTAAACACAATTTACAATATGCATTAATGATATCGCTCTTAAAGCTAGATTTTGACACCAAGTCCCTCTGAAAGACATTTCCACAAACCTGGCTGATAATGCAAACACATGCCTTGTTTGAGATTGTACTCTAGTGGCACCAAAACACAATTCACAAAATAATCACAATCAACTGAAATGCAGTTATTATGCCTTTGAGGCTCCTTGGGTTCTAGGGCCCTGGGGAAGTTGCCTGCATTCCCCAGTTAGCAATCCTTCCTTGGTGGCCATGTATTTCATTGTTTTTTTTTTTAAGAAGGAACACTGTAACCTGATGAGCCAGATGGTTTGTTACACAGAACCATTTGAGAAGCCGTCAATGGAAACAGTTTGGAATAAGATCAGGCACTTTCAAAAAAATACCTGGCAGGTGATTGGATGAACCATCTGTCTATCACATCCACCATTGCTGTTTTGACTTAACAGTCGTGGCCTAAACCACGCCCGTAGCTGCCAGTAGCTCCTCACCAGAGACTGATTGGTGCGGTAAGCTGGTAGTTCTCTTTACTTCACGGGATCTCGTGATATCGCGAGAATCCAGCTAGCGTGCGAGGTAAGGAACCCCATGACCTACTTAACACTAGCTAACACATACATCAATAGTTAAAACATGCAAACACACATTCTTATCAAAATTCTTATCTGTGTTATTTCAGAAGATCTTTTATCAACATACAGTATACTTGTATCCTTTGCTTCAATTTGTATGTGAAAGACAACCCAGTACTGCAGTTTTCCAGACAGGATTAGTATGACAGTAATGTAATGTAGCAATAATACCACTCCAGAGGTAAATTAATCACATCATCTGATGTACCCGATTTGAGGAAATACTTGATCCTACCAATAATCTCATCATAGCTAACCAGATATAACCACACAGGTGTGCACAGGCTCTCTCTCTCTCACACACACACACACACACACACACACACACACACACACACACACACACACACACACACACACACACGCCTAAACACACATTAATCTTTGCCTGATTTTGCTGGAATAAAAAGATGATCTGATTCTGAATGGAAATACAATAAAATATGTGCAATTTCTTTAATTTAAATTACATGCATGACACACGCTATTGAAGGTTATATTTGAAAAGCAATTTGTAAAGACAGACCACATTGTAGTCAAGACATTAGAGTCTGCTCAGGTCACTTTGTCTCAGGAGACATGTTGTTTCATATCTCATCCCTTTCTAATGACGCTTTTCCCTTACATGGTACCTGCTCGACTCGCCTCGACTCTACTCGCCTTTTTTGGTTTTCCATTATGAAAAAAAGTACCTGGTACCTGCTAACAGGTACTTTTTTAGTACCACCTCCGTCGAGGTTCCAAGCGAGCTGAGGCAAGCCGAAAAGGTGACGTGAAAGCGACAGACGGGGGTGTCCTGAACAAACCCCCTATTTTTAAATAGTTTAGCCAGCTGTGTTTTTTTTTTTTGCTGCCTCCAGCTTCATTTGAAACAAAATGTGTCTTCTGGCTGTGGCAACAACAACACACCTTCGACATTCTGTGTGTGTCGCGTTAGGTCACGGCAGTTTACTGCGGCGCCGCTTGTTTACAGTCCTGCAGAGACTCCAGGCAGAGCTTTCGCCGTAGCCTACGTACACACACACATGACCGGCTCGACGCACACACCAGCGCACAAGTATAAACATCAGGCCACTTACATAGGCTACGGCGAAAGCTCTGCGTGGAGCCTCCACAGAACTGTAAAACAAGCTCAAGTAGCCTGATGTTTATACTTGTGCGCTGGTGTGTGCATTGAGCTGGCATATAAGACGACCAGCCACGCTGAGGCGGTACTAAAATCTGCAATGGAAAACGGACGCACGTTCTGAAAACGACGTGTGTCGAGGCGAATCGAGGCGAGTCGAGCAGGTACCATGTAATGGAAAAACGCCATAAGCTGACTTCTACAGGCTGCTATACAAAATAACTGATGTGACTGCAAAAAGTAAGAGATGAACACTGTCATCAAATGAAGAGTTTTAAGGGCCGCTTGTTATTCAAAAAGCTTTCGAGTGACATTTCAGAGGATGAAATCACTGATAGTTTTGTGTGGCAGACACCACGTAACACCTACAGTATATATTGGACACACACACACATACACATACACACACACACACACACACACACACACACACTGAAGGATTTCATTTGGTTAAATGCCAACATTATCAGCTAAGTGGACATCTGCCATTCAGACAAACATCAGTCATATCTGTATTGTAAATGTTACCAGGGCTGCAGCTAGCACAATTTTTTCCAATATCATTTAATATGTCTATTATCTTTTCAAATGATAGTTTAGTAATTTACTCTATGAAATGTCAGAACAGGGGAAAATGGCTGTCACAATTTCCTTGCGCCCAACATGATGTTTTGTCCAACCAACAGTCCACAAAACAAACATATTCATTTTAAATGGCATAATACAGGGAAAAGCAGCAATTCATTGCATTAGGAGTCATGTTTGCTTGATATATCACTTAGATGATTAGATGAACAAATATCATGTTGTTTTGTCTTCCAGACGATAGCTGTTTCAGCAATAAATGTCAGTATTATTATCTACACATGTTGTGCACAATGTGTATACTGTGGCTTAAGTCAAACCAGTGGATCAAGATTTAGCAATTTAACATATAACATGAACAAAAATGGAGATTTTGGATATAACATAAACAATATACATTTTGCAGGACCATGCACATGTTGAAAGGATAGTGAGACAGATTAACCTAACACACTGCCTGACGTGTGGATGGAAACATCAGTTTTCCAGTGACAAATAACACGTGTCCTATGTTTTATGTATGGCTCCATCAATCTCATTGTGGTTGTGTGTGTGTGTGTGTGTGTGTGTGTGTGTGTGTGTGTGTGTCACCACTCACCCCCATCATCCTCGTCGAAGGAGTTCATGCAGGGGAAGTAGATGGCGAGGGCCTCAAAAGACGCCGACAGGCTGATGCGGCTCTGCGATCTTTCCATGTAGAGGCCCGCAGTCGGCCCCGGGTCGGCCGGCTTGGCCAAGCGAGGCTGGGCATTCTTCACGCGGAGTACGGCTCGCGGCGTCTTGGATAGCTGTCAGCTGCCCCCCACGGCAGATCCACCTCACCCCGAAAAGAAGAGTCAGGCAAGAACCCCGAGATGCTCGCACCGAAGGAAATCGGTGCAACAACGTACTTGCGGCAAGTGGCAGCAGAAGTCGAAGTCAAAGAAAGATGTCGATGTTTCTCTGTATGTCAGACCGAATGCAAACACATCCTTCTGAAGTGAGCTATCTCTCTGTTGGTTGCTCACTTTTGAGGAGGTTTAGTGTTCTGATCAATGATATCTTTGTTTTATGCTTTTCTTTCCAAATGAACATCTATCTGTGGATGTGCGTGGCCGAGTTGAATCTCTCTTTTCCTGTCATTCCTGCTCTAGTTTTTTGGATTCTTGTTTTGCTTCCGTTCTCGGGCAGATGCTGGTGTACATCCTCCTGTTTATGCCTTGTTGTCCTCAGAAGTGCAGGTGATAGCCTGACGGACTTGTTGTTGTCTGGCTGCGAGTCCTACCTGATCTTCGCGCTGATAAAACCTGATCTTGCTCTTTTTGTTTGACAGCAAAACTCCCTGACCTCTGCTCTCTGCATGTCAACCTCACATCCTCCGCCTGTTTGTGCATTCACAGCTAGGATGCCTGGTCTTCTAACAGATCCCGGCGAAGGATAGAAAGATGGGAGGAGACGCTGGTGGTCGAGGTGATGTTGACGCCCAGCGTGAAACGTGTTGCTCTCCGGCTGAATCAAAGCTTTTTTGGTGGCGTTGCTCAGCGTTGCCTTTTCCTTGTGTTTTGACAGAGCAAAAGCATTTCTTTCACACAGATAAAACTGACTTTCAAAAAGCCAGGAGACATCAGCTGCAGGAGCTGTTGAAAATCTGCTTCATTTCCAAAGCGTGGATCAGCCAGGAGAGCATCAGTTGCAGCAACAACTGCAACTGGGGACAATCTGTTGCTTCTGCTTTGATTTGAACCGCATTCCAAATTGATGCTCTGCCCTAAATGTTCCTAATGTCGCGTTGCTGTCAGCGAGGTTCGCTGTCCTCTTCTTCTCTGACTGTCAGCCCTGTGTCGCTCCCGTTGCCGTGCCCGATGCTCCACTGTCTGCCTCTGAGACGGGAAAGGACAGAGAGAGAGAGAGAGAGTGAGAGAGAGAGTGAGAGAGATATGATAAAGGAGAGCAACAGAGAGAGAGAGAGAGGCTGTACTGTTTAACAGCTTGTGTCTGACTGGATTCATTCACTGGCGAGCTGCATGGAGAGCGGGGGGGAGGGAGGGGAAAGGAGAGAGAGAGGGAGAGAGTGGAGGGGGAAACAGAGGGGATGGAGAGCAGACTGTTGCTGGCAGCCAACCAATCAAAATGTGCATGAGGGAATATGGGCGTGGCTTGGGGACAGTGGAAGCAAAGCAGGGCAGGACAGGTTTACAAAGTCTCTCTCTCTCTCTCTCTCTCTCTCTCTCTCGCTCTCACATCATCTCTCTCTCTCTCTCATTGTGTCTCTTGATATCGGCGGTCACCAACCTTTTCCATGCAAAACTCATGAATCAAAGCCCAAAGAGGGGTTCAAATGCTGAACGATGCCTTTCTCTAGATTTCTAGATAAAACAGAACATTTAACCACAGCTTTGACTCTGGTCACATTTTGTCACTGTGAAACTAAAACACAATACAACAATGAAAGAAGAAGCACTACTGAAACATCCATTCACTCCACAGCTCTATAGACCTCCTTAACTCCGTCACAGCAGGCAAAATGACTGTCTTTACCAGCTCTACAAGCTAACAGTGGAACCAGAAATCTCATAGTAAATCCTGGGGCGCTGGATCAATCATTAAAGATTCAGTTCAAACAGTAGGAGATCTGTGTGACAGTTGCCTGTGGATGTTACACTTCACAAGGGAAATGGGATATCTGTGGAAATTGAAGTGTTGTCTTACTTTTTAATGGGACAGTTCACCCTAAAATCTAAAAATGTCCTCTTACCTGTAGTGCTATTTGTCAAACTAGACTTAAGATTGTGGTTTGGGTAAAAATCTGTACATTTGCTATGCTACTTCACATCTGGTTATGCACGTGACACAATTCTGGTTTTCTGTAAAGAAAAGACAAAAAATGTGCCATTTACTTTCATTTTCAAACGGGACACAAACTCCGGTCTCCTGGGTGAATGCCCTGTGTTTGTCCGACCCATCCACCACCCCTACTTCCTGACACGGAATTTTGCACTCTTAAACTTCCTGCTTTGCTCCCATCATAATTACTACAGCCACTACCAACCCATTCTCATTCCGAACTCGGAAAATAAGGACGTTTGGACAGTGGCCGTCAGCGTCTGATGCGACGTAAAAGGCGTCCTTCAGCGTATTTATGTAACATACTGGGGCGAGCAGTTAGATAGGATTTAGTGAGTAGTATATAAGGGTGAATTTCCGCACTGGGAGGGTGGATGGGTCAAACACAGGACTTTCACCCACGAGAGCGGGGTTCACGTCCCGCTTGTTATAGTCACTATTTTCTTTTCTCTCGCGTGTCACAGAACCGTACGCCCACCCACGACCCTTTCCTAAACCCAACCATCCCGTTCTTCCCACGTGTCACGGAACCGTAAGCCCACCCACGACCTTTTCCTTAACATAACTACATCAAAAGGGACGGCAATAGTCCCGACCAACCACGTTTACATAAAACGCTAAAGGAGACTTTTAGCGTCAATAAGAACGACAAAGGCACCTGACCAATGTCTCTATTTTAAGAGATGGGTGTGAGAATGTGTTGCCACTACAGACGTTTGTGCTGCCTATAGCAATAAAACATACTGTAAATATGGGGTCATAAGCACTGCTCATGCAAGCGACTTATTAAGTCTTTTTTCGGGGAACAACAGTCTCGACCTTGCCATCCAAAGAGCCATGACGCTTCCGTGGCCAAAAATGGTCGATGAAGTGTATCAGGATTTACTTTGCACTAAAACCAGCAAAACCAAAGCCAGTGTTTGCATGATGACAGGTTCAAGTTAGCCTGACAAGCCAGACCCACATCAAGATGTTGGGTCTGGGAACTCACCATTGACAGGGCTCAATCCGACGGGCGGGATAAACGGTTGTCTTTCAAAGACCGCTGTTCCCAGCAGCAGCAGCCATAAGCCCGCCCACCGACTCTATACACGATGTGATTGGCCTGACTACAGTTTGGTTTTTCCAGCTCGCAAGCCAACGGAGAGTTGCTAGACCCCCCCTGGCTGCAAATTAAATTTGCTGCCACTAGGGTGCGTTTAGATTTCTAGGCTAGGTTCAAGTTGCTTCAGAAACAATTTATTGATTCTACAATATTTTGAGAATCTGTCTGGCACACTGAAATATCCAAGAGCTCAAGTGTATATTAGTGTAATGCTTTGACCTTAGTTTTATAGGGATGATCTGCTTGCTCTGTCACTGTTTTATTACATGGTAGCAGTCTCTCCCAGTTCCTAGTGTGTTTTCCCCTGTCCCCTGTGTGCCTGTCTGTATTGCCCTGTCTGTGCATGTAGGTCAGGGGGCGTGGTCACCCAATCGGCGGTTGCTCTGCCACTCATCCAGCGCAGCTGCTGCCAATCATCTACTCACCTCAACAGTAAGCCCTGGTTGAACCCACCATCTTCACCAGATCATTCTGTCTACCTGTGCGCTGGCCAGAACATTCCAGTCTAAGTCAAGTTTCCACTTTGTTTGCTGTTAGTTTCCATGTTTGATTGTGTGTCTGCTCTTCTGCTCAGACCCTACTCCTCTTCGCCTCAGACCTTCTGCGCTATACACCTCACGACAGTGGCCTGCACTACTAGTGCTTGCTCTGATGACTGCTCTCCTCTGTTCTGTCCCTTTGTTTACAGTCAACATGACGGCTACCGAAGCACAGCGTCACCCGGATCGTTGGTCTGATTGGTTGGATTATCCAATGCGCCCAGAGGCATTTGAGCGGCGTCCGTTGGTGACGCCCCTTTGGAAATGAACTGTCAATGAACCTTTCCCAGACCCACTCTCAGTTACAACTGAGAAGGGTCTGGTGTCAACCAGGCTAACGTACAGAGGCTTTAGACTTTATTGTAGGCCCAGTTTAATATGCAACTTAATTGTAGGCAATATATGAAGTAGGGGGTCCCTGATCCATCTCTCTTTCAATTAAAGGGTCATTGGCTTGGAGACCTTTGCCTTAAAACTCATCACTGCCTGCCTGCTCTCTGGATCAGTATCAGCCTTGAAGCCATCCAGCTTCAGCCCTGCTACTCTCTGCTCCACATTCATATATATATGTGTGTGTATATATGTTTATATTTAGTTACAATTAAAATCTAATTTGACTTCGCTGTTCCTGCCTTCAGTCTCTGCTTAATAAACTTTACAACAATAATCCTGCTTTGTCAGTCGGTTTTGTATTTATTTTTTGCATAAAGCTATGACGCACAATACATCGTCGCAGAAGTGTCCTGCGTCAACATGTACCACTGTCCTCCTCCCTCCACAGTCAACGTCCGTTCACTTTTTGACCGTTCAGCAAATACAAGCCAGAGAAACCGAGTTTGTCAAAGTCAGAAATATCAGCATGCAAACTAATCCTGTAATTGGTGATAAACAACCTTATCAACCCTGTGCACACACATATCATAATCTCTTTTGCTCCGGGACAGTAAAACATTTTACCCACTGGCCTGTTTTATATTAGGGCTGAACGATTTGGGGAAACAATCTAATTGTGATTTTTCTGCCAGATATTGCGATTACGATACCATATGTGATTTAAAGAAAAGTTAAGCTAAAGTTTGATATTCACTGTGTAACAGATAAAACGTGTCATGGAGCATAGTACCATAAGACACTATTAAAACTGTTCTGTATTCTTATGCAGGGATGAGAGCATGGATATGAATTGCCAGCAATAAGTGTTTTTCTTTTAATAAGCATGGAACATTGAACAGTCAAACACAGAACATTTATCACAAAAGCTAAAGTTATAATCATAAAAAAACTCCATTAAAAAATATCAGTACTTTCCTGTAAACTGAAATGTCTGAAAGGCCTCAGTTCAATAGCAGCATCTACATATTGCGCCTTCTACCATCATTTTAAAGGAATAACAAATAAATGATGAATCCACTAAAAAATATGACATTTCTGTAAACAATCTGTGATATGTAACATTGTTTCAGCATTTATCTTATGAAAAAACAGTAGGTCTGAATATAATAATAAAAACAGAAATTAAAAAAAGTTAAACCCAAATGTCAAATATTCAACTAACTACTCACCTTCGATTAATCGCGCTCTTCACGATTAGCTGATCGCATTCTTTCAAATTGCGATTTCGATTTGAAAACGATTAATCGTTCAGCTCTATTTTATATGGTGGTTTTCTTATTTGAGGTCCCTGTTTGGGTGTCGGCCGAGGGGTGGAAAGGAGACTGAGTACCCAGGGCCCTCATGTGAGGAGGGCCCAAAAAGATGCTAGAATGAATAGCTGTGGATGCGAGGAGGGGCCCCTAGAGAATGCCCTTCTACAGGACCCAGTATTTTGTGCTACGCCCCTGCATGTTTGTACAACTTTCAGTCAGCAACCTGCCGATGTTTCAAAAAAGGCTTTTTACACTGTGATGCTCCTGTCCTTGTGTGCTCTGCTGAGTGAACTGTGGCCAGTGAAGTGCACTGGTATCCTGTTGACAGTGCCCGGCCGCTCGCTGTGAGCATGCTGTCCAAGCATGCCTTATCACAGGAGCATTGACCTTTTACCACAAGTACCTGCCTCAGTCTCTCTCTCTCTCTCTCTCTCTCTCTCTCTCTCTCTCTCTCTCTCTCTCTCTCTCTCTCTCTCTCTCTCTCTCTCTCTTTCTCTTTCTCTCTGCCTTTTTTGTGTCACCGCCTGTCTCTCTGCCTCCCGCCTTTTCCTTCCATCTGCCCCTCTGTCAGAATATCTGTTTTCTGTTTTGCATTTCATCAGAAGTCTTTTTTTACTTACTTTACTTAATTGTCTAACTGACAGTCCTTCTACACTCTGCGAGTTTGATTTGTTGATTTATTTTTTCTTCAGTTCCCCACAGTCTTTGTTATTTATCTGCCTAAAATATGTTTCTTAACCTTCTCTATATAGTCTACTTGTCTTTCTGTCTCTGTATATCTTAACGGAAATTACATTTCGTGGGTTATTTTTCTGCTGCAGCATATACGTGTATCTGTTCTGTAAATCACTTCTCCTTTGAGAAAAATGCATATACCAAAATGGAGAAAAAAGATTTTGATTTCATGATGGTCCACACTGGAATGTTGCATTGCGCTTTTTATGTGCTAACCTCTGGGTTTGACTAAGCATCCAAGAATGTTTTTATGTCTGTTTTTTAGTTACCCAAAATAAAAATCAATCAATCAATCAATGGTGCACCCTAGCTTGGTATCACAAGACTAATTTGCAAATGCCTGTCAGTCTGGAATCTGAGTTCATTCGTTCGTAGTCTGGCTAGTCCACACAGCATTCCAGATGGGAGAAAAACATGCTCTGGTTTATTGGCATTTCTTTAAACCAATCACAATAATCTTGGGCGGCGCTAAGCACGGTGCCTCTTGCAAAGTAGCCTCAGGAAGGAACTTGTTTTGGTGGAACATGTGTACGTTCAAAAGTTGTTTTAGTCGTGCAACAGAAAAGTCAGATTGGACAGATAGTCTAGCTAGCTGTCTGGATTTACCCTGCAGAGATCTGAGGAGCAGTTAACCACAGTCCTCAGAAATCCACCGGAGTTTAAATTCCCAACACAAAGAAATCAGAATGTAACGGACATCCGAAAACGGACATCCGAAAAGGGTGACATCCGGTGGAATTTCCGTGTGAACGAGAGCAATCCCGGAAGTGGAACGTCGTGGATATAGACTAATTTGTTCGTTATCAATGGCATGGACTAAAATGTCTCTGGCAACAATTGAATAGACCTACAACCAATCAGAGCAACGAAACGCGTGACAAGTTGAGGCGCTGCTTGGTCCGTTTTAAAGCAGGAAAATAAATGGCTGCCTGGTCACAAACTTTCTCAAATTACAGCTAAACAGTAAATTAAACTGTAATGTACCCAGCTGCCAAAGCTGATTTGTCTGGTCAGGCTAGGTGCCCCAGACATTTGCATTAATTCATTGAATACTGAATATGTAGATGAATAACTTGTTTCCATTAAAATCCAATTGCTTCATATTTGCATAAGGGGGTAACGTCAGTGTTCTATCATAGGCAGGCAGACGGTCACGCTGACTTACAGCCAGACAGTAGCAGCCTGCTATACAACACAAGAACCACGACTCTTAAGTCTCCTTGTTATCCGACGGTTGGTATCCTATCATCTACTCGCTTGACATCTTTGAGCAGTCACGAGCGGAGAACAAAGCGACGCCAAGCATGGTTCAGTTTACTGTGCAGCTCCCTCTGGAGCAACAAAAGGGTTAATGAAACCTTTTCACATATGCAGAGCTGCTCCCCAAAACCTGGAAATAGACTTTGATATGCAAAATGAAAAGGAGTTCTCCTTTAGAAGACCCTATCTTAAACTTGCATGATTGCACTTTTAAAAGTAGTGGCTTCACCTGTCTGTCTAGCTACCTGTCTGTTTTGGCACCAAAGCGGTCAGTTTTTTTTTCTTTATTTCTGCTCCTTTAGAGAGCTATAATTTAATGTGCAGTAAGTGATGTTAATCCAATACACTTGTTATGAAATTAAGTGAATATCTCTTAACAGTCACCTAGTTCTCTGTTTTCTGTGTGTGCTGAAAAAAATAATAATCCAATGTTAATACGCACTGTGTAAATACAAAACAAACAGAATGGAGCGCACAAGCCAAACAACACTATTCCAGCCAATCAGCAACAGGTGCCACCTGTTGCTCATGCAAGCGAGTGACGGGGGGGGGGAGGTGGGAGGCAGCATATAAATGTGCAACCCGTTCTCACTCCCAATTCGCAAAATATCTATGCTTGGTCAGTGGCCCTCAGCGTCAAATACCAACTCAAAAATCACCCTTCAGCGTCTATATGGACCGCACCGGGCAGAGCAGCAGCTTGACCATAGCGCTGTAAGATGTATCAGTATTAAGCGACAACAGTAGCGAGTAGTATAAGGTGCTTGGTTGGGGTGGTGGATGGGTCAAACAACACAGGACTTTCATCCAGGAGACCAGGGTTCATGTCCAGTTCTTGTCCCGCGTGTCACTGAAACGTACATTCTGTAACTCCACCCACCATCTTTTCCTAAACCTAACTGTCCCCTTCTTGTGCCGCATGTCAGTTAAACGTACTTCCCGAGCCAGAGCGTAAAAAAGTGACGCCAAGAGTCCCTACAAAGCATGTCTAAATATGATGGTGGGCTTTACAGCAGCAGCGACAGTTTGCTAATCCACATCCTAACGTTGGCTAACATCGACTCTATATTTCGTAGCCAGCAGAGACACCAACAGAAGTGGTCACTATGGCAATGCACGTCACATGCGTGTCCGTGATGCTGGGGGGTGGAGATTCTGAGGGGGGGGGGGGGGTGGGGGGGTGGGGTTATGTTGGTTTGGTAGTTGAGTTTGAATATCAACAATCTTTGTGCAGCATCGCTTACTGCACCTGTTAAAGAGCACAAGCAAAGTTGCTGTAGCCACTTAGTCTATATCAATGACGTTTCATTTCCGGGATTGTTAATGTGCTTCACCTTGCGCTTTCTTTGTGTTGGAATTTTAAAATCAGGTCAATTTCAGAGGACTATGGTTAACTGCTCCTCAGATCTCTGCAGGGTAAATCCAGACAGCTAGCTAGACTATCTGTCCAATCTGAGTTTTCTGTTGCACGACTAAAACAACCTTTGAACGTACACGTGTTCCACCAAAACAAGTTCCTTCCTGAGGCTGTTTTGCAGAGGCACTGCTGCTGCGTCCTGCGCTTAACACCGAACAAGACGATTGTTATTGGTTTAAAGAAATGCCAACAAACCAGAGCACATTTTTCTCCCATCCCAGAATGCTGTGTGGACTAGCCAGACCCTCCTCCGCAGCGCTGTGGAGGAAGGTCTAGCAATGCGAGACTACAAATCACTTAAAGCCAGATATAGAACTGAACCTTGACCTGGACAGTGTGATCAGGACATAAAAGGTCACGTCTATGCTGCCTGCTTGCTTGGCTGCCTGCCCTGCCCAAACCGGGGCGTTGCCAAGGCAACTGCAAGTTGCAGGGGCAACGTCAGGATCAGCTGACGCTGATGTGAGATGACAAGACCACCCAGAGAGAAAGAGAGAGTGAATGGGAAAGGAAAATAAATAATTAAGGAACACACTGAGGAGTGGAGGCGCTTCCTAACGGCGTATATTTAAAGTGACGCGCTATAAGACAAAAAACCTGATGGAATAAGATGGAAACAGAGACACAGACAGAAGAAGAGAGATGAAAACATAAAAGGGAGGGATCTCACCAGTGTTCAAATCAGGGGACTTTTGAAATCGTTCCAACTCTAAGCTCACACGCATGCACGCACACACACACACGTACGCACATCCATGTAGTCCACTGAGATTATGCAATAGAATGTGTGTTATTCCATCATAATCCTGCCTCGCTGGGTATTAACATTGAAACTTTTATGAGTGGAGTAGAGCAGTTCGAAAGAGTTCTCTTATTCTCATCTTCTTCATCACCTTTCTGTCAATTATCTCTCACACAAACACACAGACACAAACACACTCATATCCTTTTCTTTTCTTTATGCATCAACATGTATATGTTAATTTTTGCACCTGATTTTGATATTGAAATGTGATGTAATGCATTTAAGTTTTAGTAAAATTCTCTCCCAGCATGATTCAATACCCAACATGAATCTGCCCCAGTGATCCTGATGAGGAATAACTACAGAAAAATAGGGGAAAGTTTCCCTGAAAAAGGAATATTGTGATGTTTCTTTGGAGTGGCCCAGAGTTTGAATCCGATCAGCGTCACGGGACGCCTCTATGTTTATCTATTGCAGATTATTATTGAGATAATACAAAACTTTTTCACGCATCTTTCAGTATCCTCGAAAGTAAAAAAAAAAACCTACTACAACTGATTATTAAATGCTTTCATTTGTCTGAAGACTTGGGGACCGTGTACACTGGCTGAGTGTGACACACACACACACATACACTCAAGCGCACACACACAATGACGTCAGTCTGTCAGTCTTGCTGTGTCTCTGGGGCCCATCCCGGAAGAGACAGAAGGCTGAACAGCCAGAGGTAAAGACCTCCACTGAGCAGTGTGTGTGTGTGTGTGTGTGTGTGTGTGTGTGTGATAACAGGAATGCACACATAAAGAAGAAGATGTATTCATGTTCCCCTTTGTGTGACACCATGCTTTTCTGTGTGTGTGTGTGTGTGTGTGTGTGTGTGTGTGTGTGTGTGTTCATGTGCAGGCATATATAGGGGACAGATAAAGGTTATATGTCATGATTGATCACCAGGTAGCCCTGTACTCTGTACTATGTACTCTGTACTCTGTACTCGTGTGTGTGTGTGTGTGTGTGTGTGTGTGTGTGTGTGTGTGTGTGTGTGTGTGTGTGTGTGTACCTGCCATAGTAAGCTCAGTCAGGGCAAATCTATCTACACACACACACATGCACAAATCTCTCCTCCCTCCAAAACCTGGTGCCTACATTACCCACAATGCAACTTGACCACCGACAGTTTGGGTTGTGGTAGTAGTGTCTAATGTAGCCCCGAGCTACTAGCAGAGCTCGAACATACACACTTGGATATTTATATATACACAAATGCACACAGTAAGCAGGGACTTCTCCACATGTGTATAATCATGATCACAAGCAAGTATTACCACACACACACACACATACACACACACACACACACACACACACACACATAAATGAGAGCAAACAAACCACCAAGAAAAGAGAAAATGTGATTGAATTGAACTGTACATTTTGTCTGTGTGTGTGTGTGTGTGTGTGTGTGTGTGTGTGTGTGTGTGTGTGTGTGTGTGTGTGCGCGTGTGTGTGTGTGTGTGTGTGTGTGTGTGTGTGTGTGTGTGTGTGTATATGTGTGTGTGTGTGTGTGTGTGTGTGTGTGTGTGTGTGTGGGCTTGTTTAACTATATTCATGGGGTTCATAAACCGGGAGTCCAGTATACTTGTGGGGTCTGGACAGCTTTGTGGGGCCAAAATGCTAGATCCCAGAAGGTTAAAGGTCTGTTTGAGGGTTAAGACTTGGTTTTAGGATTAGGGTTAGAATTAGGTTATGGTTAGGGTGAGGGTAAGGGTTAAGGTTAGGCATTTAGTTGTGATGGTTAAGGTTAGGGTAAGGGGCTAGGGAATGCATTATGTCAATGACGGGTCCCCACAAAGATAGTGCCACAAACGTGTGTGTGTGTGTGTGTGTGTGTGTGTGTGTGTGTGTGTGTGTGTGTGTGTGTGTGTGTGTGTGTCGGTCGCAGATATAGAGGTGACATTGATTTGTCTTGGAGGATGAGGCGGACCTTCCCACGTCGCTCTCTATCTTTATTTCCTCTGTCCTCTCCTCCTTTTCTCCTTTCATCCCTCTGTGTTGTTGGTCTCCAACCAACCTGTCTCCTCCTAACTCAGACCTTCCATCTTCCTACTTACCTCTCCATTTGTCATCTCTCTCCTCCCCATCCCTCTCCTGTCACTCTGTCCTTTCTTCTAATCTCTAATCACAATAAAGAGGAATGTGTTTAATCTCACTGAAACACTAGATGAGTAATTTGAGTTTGAGTCCTAATAAAGCAGCTCTTTGTCAGTGTGATGTATTTCCTGTTGAAACAGGAGATCGAGGCAGGACATGGCAGCAGCAGGAGTGTAAATCAATTCTTTTAGTTAGGCGGTGTATGCGGTTTATTTAATGGGAGAGGCGAAGGGCTGGGATTGATTAGAAATGTGTAATTATTGTATTGATTTAGTTTCAGTGAAGGGAAAGAAATGGGTTTGTCATAGGTGGTGATGATGGAGATTTTGTTTTATTGTAACTCCAGATAATTTGACACTTTGCGTGACTCCCTTAACGCTAGCAGTTCGGCTGTAGGGATAGCAATGCCGGTTGGTCGGACCACCACTTTGGTCCACCACTTTTGTCCAGACTGAAGTATTTCAACAACTATTAAATGAATTGCAATTAAATTGGGTACAAATATTCATAGAGCCCAGACAATGAATCATACTGACTTTGGTGATCCCCTGACTTTTCCTCTAGCACCACCATGAGTTCGAGTTTGAGAATTGTAGTGAAATATTTCAACTTCTATTGTATGAATTGCCATGAAATATGATGCAAATATTCATGTCCCCCTCAGGATGCATCGTTATAACTTGTGTGATCTGTTACTCTTCCTGTAGCGCCATCATCAGGTCAACATTCCAATGTATCCACTACTGCTATCCAATACCCAGTCCCTCCAAGATTTCGCGGCCTTTTTTTGAGATTGTTGCAGCCCAAAATACCTGATTTCGCAGGAACTTTTGTAAAAAATTGCAATAAAAGTTGTCTTTTGTATGTTTGTTGCAATTAAGTTGCGGGAGACAGTGAACGTTGCTAAAAAAGTTGCGATTTCTTTTTTGTATAGTTCTTTAAAAATAAAAAGGAAACTTGTTTTGGGGAGAATAAAATTACTCTAGGCTTAGTTTTCTTAGTAAACTTACCAAAAAGGCTCAGGATGCTGCAAATGTTGGTATAATATGAAAATGGCTGGTGGATTTAAGACAAAAAATAATAATTTATTGAATGAATCAAATATGAACATTTCTGTCAGTGCCTTGTTGATCTTTACATTGTTAGTTAATGTCCTATCCTAGGCTGGCACACACATTCATGCGGTTTGATGAAGTACTTATTGGACTTTAACTGAACAATAACGAGCATAGCTGTCCTCAATTTAGGTCATCGTGTACGTCTCATCTCCGTTTTTTCCTGCATCCACCATGTGTGTGTGTGTGTGTGTGTGTGTGTGTGTGTGTGTGTGTGCGCGCACGTCAGAGTCGCACCAAATTCACGGAGATTGGTTGAATTTGCGCGAATTGGCGCAATCGCGAAATCCTGGAAGGACTGAATACCTGCAAAACCAAAAACATTCCCATCAGCCTCAACTGTACTTGTTATTCAGTGCCAATTAGCAAAATGTTAGCATTTTAACAAGCTAAACTAAGATAGTAAACAAGGGTAAACATTAAACCTCCTAAACATCAGCGTGTTAGTATTATTATTGTGAGCATGTTAGCATACTGACGTTAGCATAGTCTGGATCAACGGCTCTACATTGCTGGAATAAAGCCTGACATCCGGCATGTCTCTCGCTGCGACCACAACCGAAGCACAGTGAGAGGACATAGAAGAAAGAAGTCGGTGTAGGGAGGATAAAAATAAAAAAGAGTCAAAGTCCCCTAACCATACCCTGCATGTTGAAAAATAACGCCAAAGTGGTACGAACACTCTGGGTACCGTATGTGACGAGTTGGGAGCGAGTATGCTGCTCTGCTCGTGAAGTGAAATAGCATGTATGTGTGTGCATGCGTGTATTGGAACATGTTGGTTAATGGGCTTGGTCTCTGTGTGCTGCAGACTGAAACCCAATCACATGTTTGGAAAGTCCCAGGAGAGTGCAGGTTCAATTCCTCTTTCCAGCCTTTCATCTGCAGTATCACTCACTGTGTGTGTGTGTGTGTGTGTGTGTGTGTGTGTGTGTGTGTGTGTGTGTGTGTGTGTGTGTGTGTGTGTGTGTGTGTGTGTGTGTGTTACAAAGTAAGAGTAAGTAATGATTTTGTGGCCATGTGAATGTGTGTTTAGCGGAAAGGGATAGAGAGGGATGAAGAGTAAACGGGATTCCGACTTTAAACTCAGAACTCGCAGGGGGTCTAAGGTGTAACTGTTTATCATACCATCTCCAAGAGCACTATCTTCAACCTCTTTGTCTTATTTTTGTCTTTTTGTCTCAATGCACTTTACAGATAATATTAGTGATGGTGTTTATGGTATTAACTACCTTTTGTTATTAGGAATAGGAGTTTTCTTTAGAGAAAAATAACATTTTTAAAGTGGCCATATTATGCTCATTTTCAGGTTCATAATTGTAATTTGAGATTGTACCAGAATAGGTTTACATGGTTTAATTTTCAAAAAACACCATATTTTTGTTGTACTGCACATTGCTGCAGCTCCTCTTTAAACACTGTGTTCAGGTCTCTGTTTTAGCTACAGCGTGAGATCTCGCAACTTCTGTAACATCTTTGTTGTCAGTCGCACATGCCCAGTAGCTAGGTAAGGATTACATGAGCTAGCTAGCGGTTTCTCCAACTTCAGCCTGTACAAGGCAGGATTAGCCGGGAGACTTCTTCTAAACGAGGGCACACTTCCAACTTTGCGTGGAATACCTGCAGAACAGGGACATGTAAGTAGTTCTATACAATTTATTTTGTAGATTAGGGAGAATTTGTGTGTGTTGTAGCAGTGTTTTGCCATTGAGAACGAGCTAGCATGCTAACGGTTAGCCCCCTAGGCTCCTTGTTTCGGCTAGTTACGTAGAAAGCCGTGCAGATTTTGAACAGCTCACCCGGAGACTGAAGGCAGGACACATTCAGAAACCGTCTCTCACTCAAAACAGCATGGATGTTTTTATTCAAAGTTTGTATGCGTGTGGAAGCACCAGAGACACAAAATAACACCCCAAATCCCAGAAAAAGTGATTTTTTTCATGATATGGGCACTTTTATGTTATTATTGCACCTGGCCTTGTTTCCTGCTGCTGTGCCACTCGACACAAATGTCCCCAAGTGGGTTCAATAAAGTTGATCTCATCAAAAATGTTTAAGCATTCTGAACATGTTTTGTTGTGGGACGTAATACGTGCATGCTTAAAGAAAAAGTAGCTTTATTATGTCATTGAAAAACAAAATGTTGTTTGCAGGTGCATGCATGTTAAGCTTATGTGTTTTCAGGGACATATTGTACGAATATGCCTGTGAGTGTGTGTGTATCTGTTTTCACAAAATGTCAAAGAACGGCATTAGCAGGGAGCAGCTGGTTCCCTCTCTGAATGACTAATACCATCAGCAGTCATGCAACTGGCTGGGCACACACACATACACACTCACGTCCCATGGTTATACACACACAGACACACACACACACACACACACACACACACACACACACACACACACACACACACACACACACACACACACACAGGCACATTGACTTTACACAATATTTTATCAGTAACATCTTTACAGAATTGAGTTACAGACGTAACCGGGTTGGCTCAGTGGGTAGAGCAGACGCACATATACTGAGAGGTTCATGCCTCGACGCAGAGGTCCAGGGTTTGAGTCCGAACTGGGACAATTTCCTGCATGTCTTCCCTCTCTCTCCCCTTACTCACCTAGCTGTCCTATCGATTAAATGCGGAAAAGCCCAAAAAATAATTAAAAAAAAGAAAAGAATTGAGTTACAGACTAATATGCACAAACTAAAATCTTCAATACTGTGTTGGATGTGTTGGACAGGTAAGCTTCTGTTAGCAACATGAACTAATGGTTGTTCAACAAACACCACAGTACAAACATATGAAGCAGTTACTGTAGCCGTTGAGCAAGGCACCGAACCCAGATCTGCTTTTGGGGTCCTGTCCATGGGCAGCCCCCTCGCTCCGACATCTCTTCATTTAATATGTTTGTATAGGTCCTGTCCTGTCAACAATGCCCTTTAAAGTATTTAGCTGTACAGGATGCAACCGGTGGACGGGTCAATCAACACAGGACTTTCACCCATGAGACCGTAGTTCCTGTCCCGTTCTTGTCCCAAATGTCACTGAAACGTGCATTTTGTAATCCAACCCACGATCATTCCCTAAACATAACTATCCTGACTTGTGCCGCATGTCAGTTATGTAATTTTTTTAATTGACGCAAAAAAAAGTGACGCCAAGAGTCCCGACCAAGCAGGTTCCAAATATGACGCCAAAGGGCTAGACGCTAAAGGAGACTTTTTGCATCAGTAACAAACCCCAAAGGGCCCTGCCCAAGCGTCGCTTTTTGACGCACAGGGAGTGAGAATGCGTTGATATTTCGGACTTCTATGTGTGTGTGTGTGTGTGTGTGTGTGTGTGTGTGTGTGTGTGTATATAATGTGTATAATGACACATTACCTCAGGGATTAATGTCTTCTTCCTCCTCTTAGAGGAGACCTTTTGGTGATTCTTCCTCTTTTTTTATCTCACTCTGAGGTCATTTGATCCTCAGAATGGACAGAAAACAGAAAAGGAAAAAAAGCACACAAACATGACACCCATGATGCAGCAGCTTGTCACAGCCCACGCATCGCATATATGACGTCACTGAGACGCCATTGCTGGCTGTGATGTACAGTCGAGGCTGTTTGCATGTGAGAGATATTCAAAGAGACAGAAATAGTGTGTGGTCTCTGTTTCCAGTGTACAGGGAGAAGAGACACAGGCACAGATGGAGCAGAGAAACAGACCAGCGTGTTTGTTTGCTTCGTTGGCATGTGCTGCCAGAAGCCTTTTTTTCTGTTTTGGCAGACATTACCAACAGAGCCCAGTGCTACAAATTCAACCTGGTGAGCCAAGTGTACAACAGCAAGCATGACAGTGATGAAGTGACTCTTTACCTGATGCCCAGGTAGTCGTGTCTTTAAGCAAGACACTGAACCCCAAGTTGCTCCGGACAGCAGGCCAGCGCCTTGTATGGCAGCTCCACCACCATAGGTGTATGAATGTGTGTGTGAATGGGTGAATGGGAGAGGCAAATTGTAAAGTGCTTTGTCCGGTAAAGGTAGAAAGGTGCTATATGATTGCGGGTACATTTACCATTTAGAGTCCCAGAGAATAAAGATACAAAGCCTAATAGTGTGTCAAGCAGACACGCTGGTATTTTGGCAGACCAATATGCATTGTCTCTTGTTTGGATCCTGCAGCTGGCAAAGGATACTAACCAATTTTACACTCCTGAACAAAGCAAAACGATTGGAACCATGACAACAACACGTATGGCTTTTGTCTCTAATGGAAACGGTTACAATCGGCATTCACTCCCGGGACAAATGACTCTGCAGTAGTCAACGGGTATTTATCGGCTCTAGCCCCGCTAATTTTGGGCCCCAGTCGGTAACTTTTGTCATCTCTGCCACAATTTCCGTCCATCTCCGCACAATCAGCGCTCGAACATCGTTCCAAATAAGTGTGCACCAGGTTTGAAAGAGAGACTGAATAAGATATCAAGTAACATTTTATTGACCTCCATGCTGCATTCTGCTGTTTACTAACCCTGTTTTCTGGATCATTTGTGACGCTGAACGTCACAAACCAGAAAAAAACATAGACATACTTGTCTACTGGCAATGGGAAAGAAGTCTATCGCCTATTTTTAGCAGGTTAATCTTCATATATAAACATGTACACATGCAAATTCTTCCTTTTCTGGGCGCCTGGGTGGGTCACCTGGTAGAGCGCGCGCCCATATATAGAGGTTTTCTCCTCGACTCAGCAGCCACGGGTTCAACTCCGCATACAAAAAAGGCCTACAAATGCCTAAAAAAATAATCTTTTCCATTTATTTGGTGAAGGACCATGCAAACAACAGGAATCTCAAAAAATGATTAGATGTTTTGTAATTTACCTGCACGACATATGAACTCCCCGTTGCCTCTATAACAATGTACAGGCAGGTGTGTGTGTGTGTGTGTGTGTGTGTGTGTGTGTGTGTGTGTGTGTGTGTGTGTGTGTGTGTGTGTGTGTGTGTGTGTGTGTGTGTTTGTGTGTCCTGTCTTGTTCAATTAATGAGTGTGTGTACTGTACTGCAGGTACAAAGGGACAGCAGGTCCTTTAGGGGCAGAGGGAACATAGCATCTTGTCAAGGACACAGATGCTGCCCAACTGTTCCACTTACACTGGGTCACACACACACACGCGCACGCACACACACACACACACACACACACACACACACACACACACACACACACACACACACGCACACACACACACACACACACACACACACACACACACACACACACACACACACACATAGTGCATCTCACCATCTTTGTGGGGACCTGTCATTGACATAATGCATTCCCTAGCCCCTTACCCTAACCTTAACCCTTACCCTCACCCTAACCATAACCTAATTCTATCCCTAATCCTAAAACCAAGTCTTAACCCTCAAACAGCCCTTTAACCTTGTGGGGTCCAGCATTTTGGCCCCACAAAGCTGTCAGGACCCCACAAGTATACTGTATTCCCAGTTTTTGGACCCCACGAATATAGTTAAACAAGAACACACACACACACACACACACACACACACACACACACACACAGTGCTAAAGTTGGTCTGAACATGGCCCAAAGTTACTTTACTTTGTGTTAACTGCTTTGTTAGTGCATTGAGAAAATGCACTATTAAGTATTTTTTTCAGCAATAGCCATTTAATGTATTTACATCCTGTTATTACCTCTAAAAATAGTCCTTTTCCTTGTTAGTGGAAGAGGCCGCCGTTTCCATGCAGAAATTGAATTACTTACAAACGCAAGAGGGATTTACAGGAAACTGTGCAGCATAATCTCCAGCATTACTGTCTTTTATATCTCATTGTTATCAGCCTCAGTGTTTACTGATCAGAGAATATGGGCTGCTCTCGCTCCCTCACTCTCATTATATATGGAAATGACCTGACACTGGTGATGAAAAGAAAGAAAGAAAGAAAGAAAGAAAGAAAGAAAGAAAGAAAGAAAGAAAGAAAGAGATGCAAAGCAGGAGCCGATAACAAGATCACACAAGCCAGATCAAAGATTTGAGAGATAATTAGAGCGCGAGCGAGAGAGGCGAGTTATTGGAGGAGGGAGGAGAGACTGATGGAGTAGAGGTAAATAGGAGACCTGGGAGACACGGAAAAAAAGAGAGACATGGCAAGGAAGAAATGAATGATGGCGCGAGAGGGGAGGAGAGTTGCCTGCAGGGTGTCCAGAGCTTGTTTTTGTTTTCGCTGCATTGTAGAGCGCAATCAACCATTGGATACTTACATACTCCACTGCAGAGCCTCCAAATTAAACAACAAAATATGTTGCGTGTGCTCATGCCCTCCAGAACAACACATACCTAGAAGCTTAGGTTAGGGGACCTTTGTTGTCAGGGTTACAGCGATAACAACGTGGTTAAGATTAGGGAATGATTGTGGTCATGCAACAGCGACATTATGCAACCTATGACGAGTAGTCGCAAGAAGACGTTGCTTTGTTTTACGGGGTCATAAGGCAAAAATAACATACATTTCTGTGCCTGAATCATTTTCACAACTGTTTGATGATTTCTTTTTTGATTTTAGTTTATCTTATTACTATCAGTATTGCTTTCATCGATTATTGATAAGGATTTGGCAGAGTAAACTGAAATGTATGTAGTTTAGTAGATTGAAGTGACAGGGTGGAGTGAGGAACAGCTGAGAGGACGAATAAGAAATAATAAACAGAGGAGAGAAAGCGGAGAAAGACCCAGAACCATTTGTGTGGGTGTAAGCAGCATTACTGTGACCTAGTGTCCCTAACACTACATAAATCTGCAATATTGGATTCAGCTAAACGTATTTCCCCACCAGTGTTGGGGTAGTAACTAAAAAAAAGGAATAATTTACACATTATTTGTATTTTGCCCAGTATGTTTCGGAAAGACGGTGATTCCACTGTCGAAACAGGCAACATTTCTTCCATTATGTCTGCTGCCACAAGCCCACTTATTTCTGCTTTGTTTACCTGCTGTTGACAATCAAGTCCTGACTGCTTGGCTGGTGTCTGCAACGTGCTGTTTTCACCCGCGCCTCAGGGTCCGGGGGACTTCAGCAACTAGCTTAGATTGGATGTTGTGTTCGTGGCAGTGGAGAGGTGTTTGTGGCCTGGGCACAATTTACACTTTCCAATCAAGTTTTTGTCCTTTCGCGCAACTAATTTGAAGTAATGGGCATACCTCCTCCCCTCAAAAGTGTTATGGTGTTACGCAAACGCGCACAAAAATGGAAGTTTGATTTGTTATTCTCTCCTCACCTTATACAGAGAGTTGATGAACCAGTAACGCAAGTAACGCGATACTTATTTGATAAGTAACTGTAATGTGATCCTGAGTTATCAACAGTAATGCGTTACATTACTGCGTTACAGATAAATGTAATGTATGATTACTAAGTAACACATTACCCCCAACACTGTTCCCCCCACACACGCACACACACACACACACACACACACACACTGGAGTGCTGATCGGGCCACATTTTTCTGTCTGAGCCCGGCCCGCGTCCAACAGAGCAGTAACCGAAACCCGACCCGAGCCCAACAGGCATTAAGATATTTATGTCCGAGCGCGACCCGAGCCCAACACAGTTAAAATCTAATTTTTTTTTTCATAACAAGCTGTTTTAAATTTAAAATGTTCAATGCCTTATCGCGCTGATGTGACCAAGCCTGACCCGAACATCATTTCTAAATATCTGTCCGAACCCGGCCCGGCCCGTCTGGTACCGTCGGGTCCCATCGGGTCCCATCGGGTCCCATCGGGTCCCATCGGGCTCAGGTCGGGTATCCTTCCTCTAACACACACACACACACACACACACTCACTCATAGTCTTGATCCCTGGAAGCCTACAGAGGCTCTGACCCACACTGTCTTGTGATGTGAAATCCAGGCAATGAATGTGAGTGACAGGAGAGCAGAGCACACTGTAACATCTCAATGACGCATTGTCATGGCGACTTCTTTCTTGTAACATGTCTGCGTTTTTCTTTTCTTAATTCTTTAATTTAAAGTATGTTGGCTTGTTTTATAAGATCAGACATTTCCTTCCTCTGTCTGCCCTTCTCACGTTGTATAAAACTCTCTTTGAACCACACCTTAACTATTGTAATGTGATATGGTGTAACACTTTCACCAGCCATCTCAAAAAACTTATATCCTTGCAAAAGAAAGTCATACGGGCTCTGTCCTGGTCAGAGATAAATTCATCCACCCAACCTCTATTCCACCGTTTTGAGTTACTAAGACTGACTGAGCTACATGAATATCATAATGCCTGCCTTATGTTCCAAATTGTCAACAGACTGAACTCTAGATTGAGTAGTCTTGTTCCCATCTCCAGCCCCCAGCATACATACCAAACGAGAATCAAACCACTTATATGAGGAAAATGTCGCCGACATGAGCGCGCCAGTATGAGTGTCTGTAGGGGGCCGCAGATCTGGAACAGGATTGATGATGGCCTCAAGGTGTTGCCCTCTATCTCCAACTTCAAAAGACAACTAAAAAAACATTTCTTTATAACCTATATCTAATATAAAACTGTTTTTTCATGGACTACTGGGATGTATGTGTATGTAATGTTATGTATGTATTGGTGCTCTTTTTGCGTGCATTTATTCATCATCTAGATACAGGTGGTAACTGTGTATTCTATAGTCTGTACTACTACCCTTCCATGAATCATGGGCCTCCACTTATGAGCGTTTCTAGCTTCTTTGGGGGACCCATTCACTCTACCCAATTGATCTTGTACCCCATCTGTATTATTGTAATATTTGAAGTGGTATTGTGAATAAATAGATAAATGCAAAAAATGCAAATAATCACCTGAACTTCACATGCCAGCTCCATAGATTGAAAAAAAAAAAGATGGACAATGTGTCTCCACTTCGTTCCACTGTAAAAAGTGAAGCGAAAATATCCCGGATACGGGTCCCGCCCATACACCCGCCCGGCCAATCGCGAGTCAATAACAGCTGTCAATCATGATGTTTCACCCTGTTTTTACAGTTTCAAATAACTAATAAAAACCAAACTTGTCAGAAATATTAACACTTGAACCAACATCAGCACATCCGCGTGATCAGAACTACCTAAGGTGACAGAAACTATCTATGGGAAAATGTATTTGACGTGTACTTTTTTTTTTGAGTTTGGTCCTTGTCCCATCCGGTAACAGGGAGGGGACAGGATTTAGGACCTATACTGCAGCCAGCCACCAGGGGTCGATCCAGATGTTTTGGCGACACTTTTACAGTCTATACATCAACCCCTGGCCAGCGCACCTGCCCGACTTGTGCTACGCATGCGCAGAGCATTGTTATTGTAGTAAACTAAAATGAAAATAAGCAGTTCAAACAAGTTTTAAGTAAACTGAAACTTAATTAAAACTAAAACCTAAAAAGAAAGACTAAAACTTAAGTGAAACTGTATTGCCAGTTTGAGAAACTAATACAAATGAAACAAAAATGAACTTAAATCATTTCAGTTTTAGTTTTTTAGCTATAATATATATCACTACTGAAAAAGGACACAGCATGAATTTCCGTCAACTCTCGTGACACTGAACCACTGAAATTGAACGGATTGGACATGAGATGGCGCTGTGCTGTAATTGTGCGTCACATCAGACACTAAAGTAGCGCAAAGATAATTGCCCACACTTGGAGTCCTCTCCCACCATTCACCCTTTTATTGAGAATCTCATTCTCCCTCCAGATTCCGAGCAGCTGATATCAAATTGCTTTCCGACTCGGTTGTCCTCAGAACATATTAGGGCAGCATTAGTCTTGCACTGCCAGACCTTCCTCCGCAGCGCTGTGGAGGAGGGTCCTGGATTTATTGTTTTTTTATTATACCATGGTCTCGGTTAATACTTGATTCTGATTGGCTGCAGGGTGTCCATAATTAAGTGTTATAGGACACCTACTAAAGGAGTTCCAGTGGAAACTGACTGTTTACTGTTCTAAATAAATGTGCAACATTAAATGGATGGCAATAACGCACAAGCTGCAAGAAGTAAGTTTTAGTGCCCCTCTGAACTGAACATATAAATATCTTCACCACCGATGAGGATCATCACCGGGTGGGTGAAACAATACACGTGGCTCTGGCTCCACGCCATAAATAGCTCACAGGCCGCCGTCATTTGTTGGTGTGACATTTTCATCGTAAAGGTTAGACGTTGTAGGATGCATTCCTCTCATAGCTGAGGCCTGTCACGCTCTGCTGTTCTGTGTCATCGCCTGCGGACACTCTTGTTATTTCAATGTGATTTGTGAGAACCTGATTCTTGAGATCAGACTTCTTGAAATCATGTCTCCATATTTTGACTATTCTTGGCCTGGAAATAGAGCTCATGTCGCTGCTGTGACTATTTGTTTAAAATGGTGTCTGCATTACTTCATCCTGTTCTCGCTCTTCATCTTCATGTCTTTACATTGCTGGAAGTCCTCCAGACTATGCACAGTTTGGATTGGACCATTTTTGTTTTTACAGACCTAGTTAACGTGTCGGGGTATGACTGGATGAGAAAATGTGGGAATGCGTTTGGTTCTTATACTCAGTACCTAAACATATAATTGTATTTGCCGCTGGCTGTGTCTCTCAAAGCCTATATTCAAATAATGATCTAACTCAGTAATATACAGTGGGCAATACAGCACCGTAAAGAAAAGACCTTTACGACAGCAGGTCTGGTAAAAACACTACCGCTTTAGTCCAAAGCGGCCTCTAGAATCAACACAAACTGAAAGTTACATATAGCCATTTTAAATTCATATTTGTAGTTTTCCACAGCATTAATTCCAACAGTGCAACAACAAATGTTAACTCACCACTCTGTTACTCTGAGTTTCTCTTTGTTTAGATACAGATGTTTCACAAACAAGCCTACCAGGAAAGGTAGAGATATGGAGATCACCAAACTCAGTATGATTCATCCTCTGGGGACTATGCATTTCTGTGCAAAATTAAATGTAAATCCATAAATATTTCAGTCTGGACCAAAGTGGTGCAGAAACAGACCAACCAACACACCAACAGAGCCACACCACTAGCAACACGAAAAAAAGTAATGTATTTTCTTTACAGGGGGATTGCATTACAATCCGTGTACACAGATTTCTGTCTTTCGGGCTTCAGTGTAAGTTGTCGTATTTGACTGGTAACATTCTCACTTTGCCGCCTCAAAAGCAACTTTTGAGGACTCATTTCACCTCCAACTTAACAAGTGCATGACTTGGACTTGTGACTTGAGGTATGTGGCTTCTCTGTGCGACTGTTTGAATTACTGAAACGTACTACTTTCAACCTTGCACTAAAATCAAGAAAAGGCTGCCGTCTGGGGAAGTGCTGCTTTGATATTTTGATCATGAGGTATTTCTAATTTTGGACAAGCAGCTCTGTCCCATTAAAATCCTTTCTGCCTGCAGGCGGCTCCTCTCAGAGATGGACTACTAACTGTGGACGCGCTGCAGTCTCTCAAAAATAAGTTTGCATGTCCGAACGAAGACTCTGGGATTTGAGATTGACTTTTTAACCTAGTTATTATCTTAACTTGTTTGAGAAGTTAGAGAGGGCATAATGGTTTAAACAGGCACAGTATTACCTTGCTCATATTATAATCAATTGATTTATCTGCATGTAGACTACTAATAAAATCAATACTAAACATGTGAACAGGTTAGCTAATGGTTACATTTAGAGCCGTATATAACTTCAGGTTTGGTTAATTCAAGAAAATAAAGCTGTAGGTCATGCTAGGACTAGGCACGCACTAGACATAGCTGTGATTGTGAAAGTTATGATTACAGACTATTGAATGCATCATGTCTTTGTGGGGCTTTTAGAAGTATAAAAGTAGTAAGTGTGTGTGTGTGTGTGTGTGTGTGTGTGTGTGTGTGTGTGTGTGTGTGTGTGTGTGTGTGTGTGTGTGCGTGTGTGTGCGTGTGTCCCAGACTGCCAAACCTCAAGCACTTGGCTCCTCTGTCTGAAGTGCAGCAGCCAATTCCTTTAAGGACATTTCAGCCTAGTTTGGAGAGAAAGTGGAACGTGGCCTCAGACTGACAGTTTATATAGAAACTAGAGCTCAGACACACAATTATCACCTCTTCTCTCTCTGTCTCTTCATCCCATCTGGCCGATCAATTCTTCACCAACTACTCCCTCTGTCCACGTAGCTGTCTTGAGAAACAATTAGAACCATTTTTGACCTAGATTATATGTATTTCACATCAGTATCCTTCCTGTCGGCTGCAGCTTTTTAAACCAATTAACTGTACATGCTAAATAATGTTCACGATCAAATCCTGTACCCCTCTATGTGTAAGCAGAACTATACTGTTTGCCTTAAATTGGAGCATAACTGCTAAACATAGCACCAGTGCCTCGATTCAAAATACTGAACATTATATGGGAAAGGGAAAAAAAATATTGAGAGCAACACTGAATATTCAGGAGAAATCTTAAAACCACTTGGCTATTATATGATAAAACATTCTTAACTAGCTTTTTCCATTAGTTGAAAAGGGCAGTTGGTTGTAATTGAAACCTCTGGAAAAATCGATGTGAACCTAGACTTTAGAATATTTGCATCACAGATGTGTTCCTACATGTTACTATTTCATCAATACATGGTGATATCAGGAACCTTTTCATGCATGAAGAAATGGGTAATGTTCTTTAAAAAAAAGGTATAAGGACATTTGTCTTATCGGAGCTTCTTTGTTTCTTGTTTTAATTCTTTCTAGAGACGTATTCTGTTGGCATCTGATGCATCAGTGTGTATAGCATTTTACTGGTTGTAACTGGTTGAGGAAAAATTAATTTTAACTACCTTTTTGATAGTTTGAACGTATAAAGGTCTGCTACACAAATCTCTTTTGAAAAATACATTATTTGACTTACCAAGACTGAAAAACGGCCACATAAGTCGTTTGTTCAAGCAGCAATTACGACTCATATTTACATTGAGAATGGCGGCCCCTCTAGTGGCCGTAGTAATTATGCCAGGAGCAATGTAGAAATGAAGGTGACAAAGTATAAACAAACAAAATTTTGCGTAAGATTGGGGTGGTGGACGAATCAAACAAACACAGGACTTTTACCCAGGAGGCCGGGGAGCAAACAGAGCTACGTTATGTTGTCATAATGTTTTTCTGCCACAAACGTTGCCTCGTTGCATGTATCGCCGCAGCTTGCTGGTCTGGTGTGCAGGATTTGGTGATCATTCGGGGCGTCCGGATCATGCCGTGGGCTGCCCACTGGATCACGGCTGTGCTCCTGTATCACCCAGTGTGGCACACAACTTTCATCTTACTTTGGATTTGTCACGGATCATGGAGAGTGAAATTTGAATCTTTCATGGGGCAGTTGGATTTATTCATGCACTTTGAAAAGATTGATCAAAAGCTTCTTTATTTGCACATTTTTATTTACAGCATTATATATCATAATATGCTGCATATTAACTTATTTGGAGAAAATAGGTAGTATTGTTATATTCTTCACTCTTTCATGTTACTAGCTATAACAATGATAACCTGGACTACCACGGAACATTAACCGTTTTTCAGCCCAACAGCATGTCTTTACAACAGCATGTCTAACACCAACATTGGTAGTTAAAGTTACCCACAATCGATCAGGTGTATTTCAACTATGGATCTAATAGTAGCCCAAAATACACAACAGGTAGGTATATGTAAAATCAGACATTGAGCCCCTCCATATAGCCAAAATGGCATGATCCTCGTTTCATAACGAGGGATTGAGGTTGCCCGTCGAATCTACAATTAACGTCTGATTTTAACCCAAACCACAACCATTTCTAAACCAAGTAGTTTTGTGCCTAAACCTAACCAAACTGCGACCGTTTCAAGACGTGTTTAAAAACATTACGTTCTCTGGTTTTGCATATAATATTCATAATAATATGAAAAATGCTCATGTGGGTCTTTGCTGCCAATGCTAGGGGCTGTCATTTATTTAATGCCTCTGTGGGTCGTATTAGAGGGTGGGAATAAACAACCTATATCATTGTATGGTTTGGAGGACTTGTTGGTCCCACCTGTTATTCAGATTTGCATTCAAATTTAAAAGGGAACTGTCCATTTTGGTGGAACTGCCAGCAACTCATGTGAAACGACATGCAACAAGGGGCCAGAGACACCAAGTCTTAGTAAAGGGTCACAAGCCAAGGGGGTTGGGAGCCACTGATCTAATCAAGTGTTGTATTTTATAGCTTATATGTTTTTTTTTTTAAGTATTTGACTAACTATAGTTGTCATATAAATGCAGTGGAGTAAAAGTAGAACATTTTCCTCCGAAACGGGACAGAGTAGAATTAAAACCCGGATTCAAGGGGATGTTACCTGCATGTAGAAATGGGTCCTATTTAAAAATATTCAATCACTGACGTTGCAAAAATAAAGGTATCCATTTTATTTATTTTTTTGGCTTCTTTTGCTTTTTTCCCCCCCTCTAGATGTTATGTTATCTTTTTTTTTTACATTTAAATTTTCTACACTGTATTTAACAGGAGATACTAGTTAGAAAGGCAATAAAAGAAATGGAAAGCTTATAACTGTGAAGATATAGAAGAAGAAGTCATATATGTACGACAATAAAAAAATACTCTATTTTTTATGTAATGCATTTGTATCTATCTATCGATCTCTCTGTTATTATTAATTAAGATATAGTATGCCTGTGACCAATCATCATCACGAAGCACGCATGCACGCACGCACGAACGCGCACACACACGTACACACACACACACACACACACATACACATAGTGTGTTTCACTATCTTTGTGGGGACCCGTCATTGACATAATGCATTCCCTAGCCCCTTACCCCAACCTTAACCATCACAACTAAATGCCTAACCTTAACCCTTACCCTCACCCTAACCATAACCTAATTCTAACCCTAATCCTAAAACCAAGTTTTAACCCTCAAACAGACCTTTAACCTTGTGGGGTCCAGCATTTTGGGCCCCACAAAGCTGGTCGGACCCCCAAGTATACTGTATCCCCGGTTTTTGGACCCCACGAATACAGTTAAACGAGAACACACACACACACACACACACACACACACACACACTCAGTCTTTAGATGAATGTCCCACTCCTCCATCTGCTCCTCCTCTCTAGGAGTTCATTGTGTTTTCTGCTGAGTCAACAGGACGTCAGCTCTGTATTCTGCCATCGCTCGTCCCTGCAGATTTCCCAGAAGGCCACTGACACCGTCCTGAGATTAAGAAGCTCTACCTAGGGAGATCCGGCTGTCTTGTGGGAGGCGTGCTGACACACACACACAGCCACAGTGATTATTGCTTTCTTTCTTATTCACTCAGAGAAGCTGAGAGGAATTGTGCACTCTTTATCATGCTGGACCACAAATGAATCTTTTGAAATTGGGGGCTTTCTCGTTTCACTACTTTTATCTCATGTTATCTCTCTTCCAGTCTTTTGTGTCTCCACAGTATCATTTAATGAATGCATTTTGCATTCATTAAATGATTACTTTCATTACTTTCATTCTTCTTAATATATTTTGCATTCATTAAATGATGACTTTCATTCTTCTTAATATATTGATTACTTTTTGCGTTGAGTTGTTTAGTCTATTAATTGTCAGGAAAAAAATTAAAATGTCCACCATCATTCTCCCAAAGCCCAAGATCCTTTCTTGAAGCTTCTTTTTTGTCTGACCAACAGTTCAAAACCAAAGGAGGTTCAATTTAAAATGGTTTCAAACAAAGCCAGCAAATCCATCTTTCCTCCAATACATTCATGTTCTGATGTCCACGAGGTGAAAGTTGACATATTTTTCTTCTGCAATCCACAGTTACATGTGTGTGAGATCTTGGATACCCTGTCTGATAAAGATGTATGTCTGCAAGAACCCATCTGAGAAGATCTGTAAAATTATTGAGTGCCCCTTAAGTTAACACATCCTGTCTCATACTCCAACATAACGTGATTCTTCTTCAACTGCTTTTACAAAACAGGCTGTTCTCATAAACCATTCGTACATATACCTAGGAAAAGTAACGTATTCCACATATTTATTGACTGCTGCTGTATAACAGCGCTCTCGCACTCGTATTGAGGGGGTCGGGGTGGATGCTTATTCCCTAGAGTCCTTATGCTTTCTCGTCTCACAGATTTACTTGGGTTGTGGTGGCACCTGAATCGGTTTTGGCAGCTGCTGCTGGGGTCCTGCTCTACGTCCTGCTACGCCCTGCACTGCTACTACTATTATGTCTAGTCATAGTTCTATTATCTTTATTGTTGCTGTAATTACCACTGCACATTAGGGGTGGGTATCACCAGAGGCCTCACGATACGATATCATCACGATACTTATGTCACAGTAGGATATTATTGCGATTTAAAACATATTGCAATATTCTGGGATATATTGCAATTGACTACCTTTTTTCCAACTTCAAATTTTTCCCAATTTCAAAATATGTCCCCAATTATGTCTAACTGAGTGTCAATCACTGCTCATGCACACGCATTCATTCTCCCTTGTGGGGGGAGGGGCTTAGTAGAACGTTTTGGGCTTTAGCAGAAAGGAGGGAGGGACTGAGAAGTTGTTGATGTTCACATTTTTTGGCTAAGTCCTGGATCTTCACAATCCTACCTACCGCACCTTTAAGGAGACCGGACTCACAGTAATATTTTCTCGGCTAAATTCAACTGTATATGACGCTTAAAGTTAACTGTCATGTGACGACCGGACGGCGGTGGTTTTCCTAGAATGAGATACAAATTGTTGTGCATGCGTTTTCATACAATATCATACAAAGCCATTCATGAGAATGTGTTGTACAAAAGTGTGTCTGTTTAAGAAAAAAACTAATGTAACATTTCCTACAAAGAACTGGAAGTGCTTTCCTATGAAGTAATATCTTTGTATTTGTATAGCCTGTTTAAAGATAAATGTTTGCGTGTCAATCACTGTGAATTTTGCCCACTAATATCAGTCTGTCTCATTACGTCCATGTTATTTTGAGAAGAAACATGTTGCCAAGAGCACACACAAACACACATACTGCCACCACAACCACCCTCATGTGTCATTATCCTGTCCTGTTTCTGTATCCAGCCAGTCCCAAAATAAACAGGAACCTGCTGCTTCTTTGACTCATCCACCAGGAAAAAAATGCAATGGCGACAGAATACTGTTCTTTATTTACATATCACACGCATGCATGTAATCAAGAAAACATACAACCTATTACCTACACATTCACACCACATAAATGCACTTAAACACAAAGATTCCACTTACAGGAAGGTAAGCACAAACAGCAGGGTTGTGTGGGGACCAGTGTGAGAAGAAGTGAGGGTTTATCATGCACATAGATCTACAGTACAGTATGCGCACACTTCCACACCTTGAGTCATCAAAGAAGCATCCAAAACACAACAGGAAAAGCACTAATCCCCAGTTCTCTGTGCTCTATAAATAACTGTTCTGTTCTTGTTAATCTCAGGAAGCAAGCGGGAGCCATAAAAAGAAACCGTCTGCTCAAAGGACAGTTCCTGCCTCACTGGTCTCTCTGCTCATTTGCTGCATTCCTTAAATGTTTTACACCAGTGAGTGTGTTCACATGGTGTGTGCATCGGAAGCATGCTCAGGTTTTTGGAGCACTAAGTTATGTTTGTTGCACATGTGAACATCATATCCTTGTTTGAAAAAATCTTTATCACAGTTTTGAGAACACTGATAGAAATCAGGGTGCATGTGGTATATACAGTAAACACCTGATCAGGGTTTCTGACCACTGTTTACACTCACGTTTTGTGATATCCAATCCATTCCAATCCAACTTTGTTTATATAGCACATTTAAAGACAAAGGATTCAGCCAAGGTGCTGCAAAGGCAAGAAGCAAAAAGGGTCACAATAACAGAGAGACAATATTATATAAAAAATAATAAGTTAATATAAACACAGGGAATGATAAACACAAAGAGGAACAATAGAACCACGGATAAGGAAATCTCTCATGCCGGGATAAAAGTGTTGAGTTGATGTGCTCCCCGTGGCTTTGTCCGACGGTAGACAGTGATGCTGTGTGGGTGCCGCCGCAGCGGGGATTGGGTACGCACCTCTGGTAACCTCTACCAAAATCATATTCAAAACACATTATTTATGTGTGTCTGTGTTTTATAAAAATGTATTGACCCTCTGACTTTTGTCTGTACTGTGCACACCTTTGAGTGTTTGGCTTTGGCATTACTGCAGAACATTACCATTACAGAGAGCCAGTTATTAACAGCGTGTCGTGCTGTTGCTGCTCCTCACAGATGAGCCGCTGACCCACTAACAGGTCCTTGATTCGCAAACACAGTCACAGAATATTAACCTGCTGCACTTGTTGTAGGCCCCATTTTCAATATATGTAGAAGGGAAACAAAGTAACTTACCAACATTAATAAAAATGAAAACTACTAATCAACATTTTTTATTCTTACTCACACAGTCCCTCTAAACATAACCTTACTGCCTGTTGCTATATTGGCATTAGGATTGTTACATGTCACTGTTCCAAAAATGATACACAAGCACAAAACCACTTTGTTAAACCTGCAATAACTAATTTTGTTTAGTCACGCAAGCAATCTTATTTCCACATCAGCAATAGAGCAACACATTCTCATGAACAGGTTCATATGATATGGTATGAAACTGTATGCACAACAATTCTTATTTCTGTCAGGCAGGAAACATCTATCAGAATGGCCTACCTCCTCGATAACAGGCAGGAAATGTCTATCAGAATGGCCTACCTCCTCGATAACAGGCAGGAAATGTCTATCAGAATGGCCTACCTCCTCGATAACAGACAGAATGGCCTACCTCCATGATAAAAAATGTTCACCGAACCGAACCATACGCTTGCACTGCACGCTACGTTGGTCGATGTAATGTAGGTGGACTGTTCAGTGCAGTAGGATGTGAGAAAGTGAAAATGGAACTTGCGAGCAGAAAAAGCCCGGCAGCACGCTCAGCCAAAAGAATGCAACCCAAGCCAAGCCACACGTCCAACCCACAATCCCGACCTGTCCCGTGGCGGCAAGGACCCCAAACAACACACTACATCGCAGCTGCCAAAATACCTGCGCATGAAACATCCAAAATAATACGAGCTGCGCATGAAGGAATCCACAGACAGCAGCCAAAACACAGCAACCCCTGGTACGGCAAAGGAAGGACAGTCACAGCTTAAAACTTGTGTTAACCAGACTCTCCCGGGCTGTCAGCCGTTCTCTCAGAGTCTCCCTACAGTGGGTGCGGAGCGACTGCTGCTCGTTAGCTAACGTTAGCTTTCTAATTTCACCCACCCAACATGCCTTCATCATACACTGCTTAGTGAAAATGTGCCAAACAAAATTGTCACTCATCTGGCAATAGTGATGTGCTTTCCTACAATGTGGAAAGATTGTGTGAATTCAACAGTAAGTTGTTACATTTGTAAGGTATTTTATTGTGTAACCTCTCAGATGAAGGTTAAGAGGAAGTTACAGTAAACATAGAGCTTTTATTGTGATAGAAGTGAATAAAGTGTTGTATTTTCTGACGGTTGACTGTGTTGGGGTGGAATAAAGTGAGACATGCAGTGCCGTCTTGGTTTCGGCATTGGAAGCCCGTGTCTTTATTTTAAAGCCAAACCTGAGTCTAGACGATATAAGAAACCCTTGGTTACACATTTAACTATTTTAGAGGCTGTGGATGTTGTTTACTTCATTAATGTGTTTACTGTGTTAATGAACTGAGAATGGGAGTAGGATACGGTATTCTGTATTGGATTTGGCAGAATCTTAACCAGTGGATTTGGTATTCAGCCGAACCCCAAAAATCTGGATTCGGTGCATCCCTAGATAAAAGGCAGGAAATGTCTATCAGAATGGCCTACATCCATGATAACAGGCAGGAAATGTCTATCAGAATGGCCTACCTCCATGATAACAGGCAGGAAATGTCTATCAGAATGGCCTACATCCATGATAACAGGCAGGAAATGTCTATCAGAATGGCCTACCTCCTCGATAACAGGCAGGAAACGACTATCAGAGTATACCTCCATGGTAACAGGCAGGAAACGTCTATCAGTATGGCCTACCTCCATGATAACAGGCAGGAAATGTCTATCAGAATGGCCTACCTCCTTAATAACAGGCAGGAAATGTCTATCAGAATGGCCTACCTTCTTAATAACAGGCAGGAAATGTCTATCAGAATGGCCTACCTTCTTGATAACAGGCAGGAGATGTCTATCAGAATGGCCTACCTTCTTGATAACAGGCAGGAGATGTCTATCAGAATGGCCTACCTTCTTGATAACAGGCAGGAGATGTCTATCAGAATGGCCTACCTTCTTGATAACAGGCAGGAAATGTCTATTAGAATGGCCTACCTTCTTGATAACAGGCAGGAAATGTCTATTAGAATGGCCTACCTTCTTGATAACAGGCAGGAGATGTCTATCAGAATTGCCTACCTCCATGGGTTTGAGATCCACTTTTGAGCAAAATGGAAATTTTGAGCACATCAAACACTCCTTTTCCGGTATTCTGGTGAATTTTTCTGCAACAATTTGTGCCATTTCTGCATCAAGGCATGGTGCAAATGTCTTTATTTATGTAAAGGAAATTATAATGGGGGGGTTGCACTGACCACTTTTGATTATTGGGGGGTTGTAACCCCCCCATCCCCCCTGTACATTACGCCTATGACAGAAATACTTATATCAGGGATCCCAAGGGAGCTCTTGGAGAGCTTTTACTCGATAGAGTCAATTTCTTCCCCAAATGCAGGTAACAGCCCTCTGGCTCCAGACCTTCAATATAAACTGCTCTTGTCTGCCCTGCTAAAATTTCTCCTCTCATCCTGCCTTTCCTTTTCCTGATATATGCTTCATTTTCATCAGCTCTCCTTTTCTGTTCCCCCTTCTTGTCATTTTTTTATCTCAATTTCCTCTTCCCCCTCTTCCTTCATTTCCCTTTATTCCTCTCCTTTTCTCTCTCCACAGTCGTATAGGAGATTTCTTACCTCATGACAGGTAGCTATCATTTCTGCCTGCTCTAATTCACATTGCTCTAAATAGCCAGCAGTGGGTCGCAGCCTAAATTGCTTTAGCTCCGTTCTCCATATTGGGTTTCTGTCACAGAAACCAAACAGACACAAGTTCAACCAAAGAAAACCAGAACTTATTCTGGTGCCGAAAACTTCAGTGGCACCACAATGCCTTAATAATTTACTATTATATATTTATATATTATATATATGCTTTAATCAAAACTGAAAACTGAACCAAGAGAAAAAACAAATATGTCCATAATATTAATCATATACAGAGTTTTGACTATATTTCCAACTGTTAATCCAGTGATCTCAATGAGATAGATATTTCATTTGCACTTCATGCGTCTTGGTCAGATCAGATCCGATATCAAATGCAACCAAGGATCAAGTCTAACTATGGCAATGAGCGGCCTGTGGAAGTAGCTCAACGCATTCTCATCGACGGGGTTCGTATGATATGGTACAAAAATGCACGCACACCAATGTGTATGATATCCTACGAAATTAGGCGACTACTAGCTGGTCACATGACGTCAGTCGTACCAGTGTCACTAGATGGAACTGTTCCTGAAATTTATGTAAGCCTACCTAAACGATAAGACTGAGGGGCGTGCGTTGTCGTTTCCAAAGGTCTCTGTTTGTGCCCGTCCAGACTACAGCACAACCCCGGAGTTTTCTAACCAAAACGGAAGCAACAGCGTTTCCAAATGTCTCTTTGCTGCCACAATGCACAAGTTGTTCTTCTTCGGCCATTTTTTGGAAGTTACCAAACGGGTTCAGTGGCATTGCCACCACCCTCTGGAGTGCAGTAGAGCTGACCCCAATTTGCGCATTGCCTGGAAAAACCAAGACGGATCAATCATTGATCTCGTCTTTACAGGGAAGCTGGGAAATAAATAAAATTACAAATTAATATTGATAAATACAACGAATTATAGAAATGTCAAACATGCACAAGTACATTGGACTTTTCAATTCCCTGTTCACATGTTGTGTCTGTCTGCATGATTTGGTGCTGCTGATTGGATGCTCATCATCAAAGGGCAGATCTATTTATTGCTTTTTTCCATTTTGGAATGAATAATGAAGAGTAGATGTTAATGGATTTTCCCTGCGGTCCTCTGTAGGCCCTGTCGTCCTCGTCTCCTCCTCAGCTTGAGTTTTAAATAGATCCTGTAGAAATAGCTACAGAGGAGACACGCTGCTCTGAACCAGCTCGCTGCAAGTGTCACTTTGTATTTTTGTGGGTTTTTTTTTGCCAGTGCATACATTAGTACATTTGTATGTGCATATGTGTAAATTCATCTGTATTTCAGTTTGCTCCATTGACTTTGGCTTCATCCATAATTCATTTGATATAAATCAGTCTGTCAGTCACTGCTGTAAAGTGAAGGACAGAATTACTTTTTAACGACTACAGGGCTATTCTAGGGTTACACAGGCCTAACAGGTACACACTTTCATCACTCATGCTGAACAATTCATTATTTTTATATACCCCTCCCTCCATTTTTCAACTTTCGTGTCTTGGTTCTTCCTCCTCTTGTCAGAGTTTATTTTTAGATTGTCACACGGACTATCAATCTCATCTTTTTTAAAGGGGAGGAGATGTGAAGTCAATGTACGGATAAACAGCAGTCGAAAGTCATGTTTCCATCTAATTGTCAAGCGAATTTTAAGCAAACTTTTAAAGTGTCGCAAAAAAAGAGGGAAAAAATCGATACAGCATAGTCTCGCGATATTTTCCGTGGCAACACTGTATGGATACACAAACACCAAGTATCAATCTATTATTATATATGTTGTGGTCAGTTTGTCTGCTTGACAATCCCATTTTGCAGCAATACAATTGAAGTGAGATGAACAAACAGAGAAATAGATTTTTTTTTTAGATAAAACAGATGTTGACAAAGTTTCCTTTTGGGGACATCGTTTGAAAATGGGAAAAAATTGAAGTTGGAAAAAAGGTAATAAATTGCAATTTATCCCATAATATTGCAATATGTTTAAAATTGCAAGTATCGTGATAATATCGTATCGTCAGGCTTCTGCTGATTCCCACCCCTAGTAAAAATGTCCTCAGCTGCTCTATTGTCTCATGTGTTTCGAATGTAAAACTCCAAAAAATCTAAAGATTGGGATGATCTGCGTGCTCATCCTCAAGGAGTGAATAAAACAAAAATACTGATTGGTACAAAGAGGCGAAGTCCCTCCCCTTTCCGGTGGACCACCATGGGACCTTACTTCGGAAAAAATATGTACAGTAGTGAACGGGGAGAGACTAATAATCTTTTCATCCCGTTTGTATTGAGCCATAAATTACACATATGATGTTGGTCAATTTAAAAGATAATTTTACAAGTGAAGAAAATCACAGTTGTCACTTTGGAGAGGAAGGCTTCTGCAATTGCAATTTATTTTTAAATGAAAACAGCTCGGTGGTTTTGGTGGCAGTTATCTATCTATAAATTGCAGGAACGTCTGTCTGTCTGTCTGTCTGTGTTATGCGCGTATCTCTAGAACCGTTAGTCCGATGGATTTCACGATTTCGGGCACGAGTAAGTGCGGTGCCAAGTTTTACGTTGTTTGGATTAGAAATGCAAAAGATATCGTTAAATATATAGGTAAAAGAAGCACACATTGGCTTTTGCCGCTCTAACCGCTGGCCACTCCCCCTCTCATACTAAGGACCAGAGACAGAGCAGCGGAGCTTTGGCAGCTAAAATGTGACATACACCTCAGACCCACAAAAATGTGCAAAGTAGCACTACTTTGGACTGTCTTTGACTTTGAATAAACAAACGACAATTCCCGAATTTAAGGATATTTCAGAATCCAACATATGCAAAGCACAACCAGACAACAAGTGCAGACAGAGCGTGATGCCACTTATAGGCAGGCTATTTATCTAATAAAGTGAGACGTATCTGTATATATGTGTGTCCGTGTTTGGAGGGGAAGGTAACCTGCACATCAGCAGATGCCGCATGCAGAACACTTTAGAACAGCGGGGGGACTCTTTTCCTGCTATTGTATTAAATTGCTGTGAGCTGGCAGAACATGACGTAGCCTAATCTTGGAGATTATTCCTTCAGAGCACTGTGCAACGTGAGAAAATCTCTGAGTTGAACCGGGCAGATACATCAGTTTTCATCAGACTCACCCTGGGTCGGGTTAATTAAGTCGCCAAAATACCCCCGCGAATCAAATCCCCTACTTCACCGTTAACCATCAAGCCACTAAATCTGTATGGTGTCTCTCTCTCTGCGCACACGCACGGTCCGGTTCTGTTGGTTGATGAACACAACACATTCTCACACCCATCTCGTAAAATAGGGACGTTTGGTCAGGTGCCTTTGTCGTTCTTATTGACGCTAAAGGTCTCCTTTAGCGTTTTATGTAAACGCGCTTGGTCGGGACTATTGCCGTCCCTTTAGCGCTATAAGTAAACGCGCTTGGTCGGGACTATTGCCGTCCCTTCTGATGCAGTTATGTTAAGGAAAAGGTCGTGGGTGGGCTTACGGTTCCGTTACACGCGGGAAGAATGGGACTGTTGGGTTTAGGAAAGAGTCTGAATCCTATCTAACTGCTGCTCTCCCCGGTGCGTTGCACAAATACGCTGAAGGACGCCTTTTACGTCGCATCAGACGCTGACGGCCACTGTCCAAACGTCCTTATTTTACGAGTTCGGATTACGAGAACGGGTTGATAAACGCAGATAGGTGCTGATTAGCTCTCATGGGTCGAGTGGGTAGCGCACTGCCATGAGTCCATGACACTAATGTCTGATTACTCCGCATTGTCATTGTGATATTTTGTGATTACATTCTGAATCTGCAGCATTCTCTATCAGGTAAATACAGTAGTACAATGTCTTCCTCTGATGTAGAAGTAGCCTACACTGTAAGTCAGTAGTAGGCTATACAGTGGAGTTGCATATTAAGTGGTTTGGGGTCCTTCTGTAAGTAATTTTGGGGTACAATTTGGTTTTGATGAATTCTACAAACAGCAATACCACAGGCCAATTAATCACCCGTTCCAAACATATTTTCAACGGGCACTGCACTAGTCATATAAATTCAAAGACACATAGATAAGCATTTGGATTCAAAAGTAATACAAAGATAAAATAAAAAAAATAACATTTTATTGTTCTGACTGAGCAGAGCTGGTGTCACAACACTCAGACTTCTGGCTCTTTTGTTTAAAATTTGGGGCGATCTGCCAACAGGATGGTGTGGTTGGAACGACATGTTGTTATGTCGTTTGTCTGGAGTGAAATGTTCTGCCATCTGGCTCTGATACCTCGCACTGAATGAGTGTGAATACCAAAACTGTGAATGTAGTAAGTGTAGGTGAGATAAAACCATATCGGACTAAAATCGGATGGTACACTTAGTGTAGTGTTCATTTTTTTGGTACATTAAAAAAACTTAATAAGCCGTACTTTGTATCAAATTAGAAATAATGTTGTTTTAGACAGAAAACGAAGTTATTCCATAATTAAAGGCCAAACGCCTAAATTATCCTGTCATTAGTACATTAATAAGATATAATAAGCTTTACTTTGTATCAAATTAGACCAAAACAAGAAATGATTTGGTCTTTACAGAAAACAAACCCAGTAGACGCTAATAAGAAACCATACACCTAAATTATGCTGTAACTAGAAACGCACATATTGCCGTATTAAACTCAAAATATACTCTATCTAGACAGTATATTGTACCAAATTACTCTCTTTATAGAGACCAAATACCCATGCTGATTAGAAGAAAAGTACTGGTAATGTCAAACCACGTTGTCACATCTGCCGCAACTTCAGTCACTCATGCCTGGAGGCGCTCCGGAGTCCCGTGGTGTTTGTAGGAGGTACATACTCTATATATATATATATATATATATGTATGCTATACTTATACATGCTTTATCGATGCTCTACTTCCACGGTTAAGACATATGAACATAGTATTGTAAGTGAGTAAGTAATGTAAGAGTAATGTTACTATCCGACCATAAGCTGTAGAAGCTGCAGGACATCTATTTTGTATTCTTTATTTCCCAGTCACATCCTTATTAGTGGCTTATTAGTGGGTAATTAGTGACACATAAGAACAGAACTGTACAATAAAATAAAGTAGGCTATCAGTCTTATTTCCTCTTATTATATCTCATTAGAAGGTAGTTTGTAAACATTGTTACTGTTAGTGTTAGGTCCTGGAGTATAGCAGACCCAAAAGCAGAGGCAGCAGGCCGAATAGAGCTTGAGTATTTAATTGAATAAACAAAATACAAACAAAAGGTGTCCAGCAAAACAGCAGGTAACGGAAAAATCTAAAATATGTGAAAGTAAAAACGGGAATAAACAGGACCAAAAACACAGAGACTAAACGGGTAACTCACAAACAGACACTCCAAAACGAAAAAACAATACAATGATCTACATCTCTACAAGATACAGAGAGTAATGAGGTAACACAAGACAGGTGACACAAGAGCTGGGAAACAGGTGAAACACATTAGGGCAGGGCAGGACAATCAGACAAGGCGGGAAAACACATGAAGCAAAACTAGACAAGACAAGACAGAAAACAGGCTATCAAAATAAAAGAGGAAACAGGGCTACATTCAAAACAAAAACAGACTACCAAAATAAGATAAAACACCAAATCCATAACAGTTAGATCATAATTAGAAGGTCATTTCTACACTTTCCAATGAAAATGGTGAAATTATGCATATATTTTTATATTAGTGTACAAGAACACACGTGATATTTCAAAAATGCATTGATTGATTGATTGATTGATTGTGTAGGCTTTGCAGTTCGCTTGTGTCAGATCTTTTAACGCTACAGCTGCTCGCCGTTTCGTCCCTCGTTTGCCTGTGTAGACAGAAGAGAGAATTGTTACTGGCAGATTGGACGTGTTACCGGCGGCACAGAAGTGGTGAATATTGTTACGGTTCTGAAATAAAGCACAGAAACATGAATATCTGTGAGTTGTCACAGCACTCAGGACACGGATAAAAAAAACAGGACGGATTCTTCAGAAGAGGTGATTATCTTTACTCAAGACTGAAAATAGCCACACTGAGGAGTACAAAAGAGAGTAGCTTAATTAGCTTTGTATTAGTCTATATCCGCAACGGATTGGTCCATTGCTGCCAGAAATTCCGCTAGATGCACGTCTTTTCAGCCGGATGTTCGTCACCTTCCACTTTCTTTGTGTCAGCATTCTAAACTCTGGTGGATTTCTGAGGACTATGGTTAACTGCTCCTCAGATCTCTGCAGGGTAAATCCAGACAGCTAGCTAGACTATCTGTCTAATCTGAGTTTTCTGTTGCATGACTAAAACGACCTTTGAACGTGCACATTTTGCAGAGGCACCGTGGCTCCATCCAGCGCTTAGCACCACCCAAGACGATTGTGATTGGTGTAAAGAAATGCCAATAAACCTGAGCACATTTTTCTCCCATCCCAGAATGCTGTGTGGACTAGCCAGACCCTCCTCCGCAGCGCTGTGGAGGAAGGTCTGGCAATGCGAGACTAGCTTTGGATCAACTCATTTGGCAATGGCTTGATTGTAACGGACCTTCAATAACATAAATAACAAAAAGTTACGCACTAAAGAGCTAAATAAAAAAATGTAGAAGAGTGTTCCATTGACATTCATTTAGATGCTCTTGATTTGGCCAATCTTATTAAATTAAAATATGACTTTGGCAATGGAAATGCACTCACAGGAAGTGCTGAATCTCAACTGTCTCCCAAACAGCAGTAGTGAGTGCTTCATCCATTGGAAGCTGGACAACTTTTGTCTTAACAATGTTTTTCCTCTTTAATCTCTTGTGTTCTTGGCACCAGACATCATGGACTAAATGCATTTCTAAACATGAGTGCGCTGTGTGCACTTTACTGACATCACATTAAATCAGTCCCACCTTGGAGATGCCATAATTAGAAGTTGCCTAGTGCAGCTGAAAGTGACCTGATGTCCTTTAAAAAAGAAGTCAAAATCTTTAATTATGTACCATCAATCATTTTGTCAGACTAGGTGACATTTTTTTTTTTAAATGTGCTTATCTCATTTCAGAAGAAAACCTTTCATTCGACCTCTCAGCAGCACAATGAAAAGTGACACACTCACTCACGTCAAATCGATTAACCAGGAACATCAAAATAAGCAAATATGTTGGCTGAGCAAGGGTAAATAATATATTCGCTGTGTGTGTTGTCAACAGGAATAATATACAATATGCAGCATAGAGCCTATTCCATCTTTGACAAGGTAAGACGCTGTTTTCATGGCAGAGTTGTCTTAACTCGGTCAGTGTTAGAACATTATAGTCCATATAAATACAGCCACACAGAGAGATAAGTGGCAGATTGCTGTAGCTGCATCTGTCTTCTTCCAGATGGAGAAGATGTCATACATGTAAATGCGTCAGTATGAGTAATCTCCAAGAAACAACGCAGATGAACAGGACTGGTGATGAGGTGTGAATCTACTGTATGTGTGTGTGTGTGTGTGTGTATGTGTGTGTGTGTGTGTGCGGTCAGAAGTATGCAGACGCCCCTGTCCACATCAGGGTTTTCCTGCCAGTAAGGTTTAGGTGCAGCACCCGAGCCATTTTGGGAAGCACCTAAGCCAGATGAATGTAACTAAAAGACTTTTCTCAGATCTAATGACTGTAGTTGGACTTCTTTAGCTTTAAGTTTTGTCTTTGCGCTTTTTGAGAGTTATTTATTTATTATCTGCTCTAGCTTTTTCAATGTTTTTGACACAGATATGGTAATAATAATGCTACAAAATGAAGAGACACAAAAGTACCCCAAAGGGACACAAACCGAGTACAAAGAGACGCCAAATGACTACAGAGACCCAAATGAGCCCAAAGAAAACACAAATGACGAGAGAGACACAAAAACCCAGAAAGAGACACAAAATGTACGGGGAAAATGCTTTTCTTAAATTAACAAAACGTAACCACTTTCTTGAGGAAAGACGTCTAAACCCCCCCCCCCCCGCCAAATACGCACACCTAAGTCTTCCACAAACGGAGGGAAAACACTGCACATACTTTTGTGTACTTTTGGTTTGGGGCTGTTTCATGGTTTGGGTTAGACCCCTTAGTCAAAATAAAAAAAAAAAAACATACAATAATGTTAGAGACAATTGAACAGTGTGCTTCTAACATTGTGTCAACTGTGGAAGACCCTTACTGTTTCAACATGACAAGCCAGGTCCATAAAGAATTTGGTTGAAATGTTTTTTTTTCCCAGTTTGGTGTGGAAGAACTTGACTGACCTGCCCACAGCCCGACCTCTGCCCTATCCAACACCTTTGGGATGAACTGGAACACACTCACTAATGCTGTTGTGGCTGAACAACCCGGTCTCACGGCAGTTCGTGTAAATGTCACGTTATTTTTAATCTATTGATTTCACAGGGATGTTTTTCTCGTTTTTTTCGTGGTGGCCAGCACGAAAAACCCTACTGGGAAAGGACGCCTCACACGCCGGGAGACGGACGAAAAGGACACCTCACACACCGGGAGACGGCCGCGGGGGACGCGCGACAATAACGGGACGGTTGTGATTAGGAAGACTACGGGAAACAAAACGCCACATGCGGAACGCGATCCCCGCTCGCCCGGGTGAAAGTCCTGTGTTGTTTGACCCATCCACCACCCCGACCAACCTCTCTATGCAGATTTCCGGCTTTTTATACTACTCCCTACCATTTTCGTGCTGTGACCACGAAATATGGAAAGTCTTCCCAAACGAGTTGAGGCTTGTGCAATGACTTGTTCAATAATTAAATATGGGTGTAATGCTCATGTCTCCATCCATACGAAAACAAATTGTCAACAAAAAAACGAAATCAAACCAATAGTGGGTAATTGAAATGTAATGCTGCTTTACCCTGGCTTGTTCATTCGCTGTGTAATTTAACAATCGGTTAAACATTTAAAGGTGCTGTATCTCACATTTCATCATCAAGTAAATAATTAACAGGTTACTCATTGGTTGAATATGACCTATGACCAGGACCTGAAGTCAACTTTTTTGGCCACCAGCCACTGTGGCAGGTGGATTTCAAAATGTACTAGCCACACCCAGCGCGGTGGCACCAATGGTTAGCGCTGTGGCCTCACAGCAAGAAGGTACCAGGTTTGAACCCTTCCTGTGTGGAGTTTGCATGTTCTTTCCGTGTCTGCGTGGGTTTTCTCCGGATGCTCCGGTTTCCCCCACCGCTGAAAACATGTTCCCCTCCCTCTCTGCCGAGCTGATGTGTGGTGAGCGTCTGGCTTTTGTAAAGCTGCTGTGCATCACCCAGGAGGGTTCTACACATGGTGGTAGAGAGTAGCCCTGAAGTGCTTTGAGTGTCTATAATAAAGCGATGTATAAGTGTAATGGATTTTCCCATATTTGTTTTGTCTCATAAAGGTGAAATACAGGAAATGCAAGCATAAATATATGCATATATACTAACTACAAAAAACCCTGAAACTCAAAACCCTTATCCCACTAACTGCCTTCAAAGCACGTCTGTCTGTGCTCCTGTCTGATCACCGTACGTGCTAACTGTTCCCCGTCTTTTACCCATTGTTTTTGCATACCCTTGCTCCATTATCTCTGTCATGCCCCATTGCATAGTTGCATAGATGCACATCCACATGCATTGCTAATTTGCCCTATTCACCTGCCCTAGTATGCTCAACCGTTATTTGTTCCCACCTTTGTTGCCACACAATTTTTGCACATCTACTGATCTACTTCGCTAAATAGTCCACAATCTGCACTAACTGTATATTGACTATATTGACTCTTTACTACATTTCAGCATTTATATAGTCTGTCTATTCTTGTATACTGTGTTATTACTGATCTTCAAAACTACCTAGACCACACTTGGCACTAACTGCACTAACTGTACTCTGACTCTTTACTACATCTCAGCATTTATACAGACTGTCTATTCTTGCATATTGTATTATTACTGATCTACCATTTGCACTAACTGTATATTGTCTCTTCTCTACATTCAGCATTTATATAGACTGATTATTGCTTACTGTGTTATTATTGATCTACATCACTTAATAGACCGCAACTTGCACTAACTGTATATTGACTCTTCACTACAGTTCAGCATTTATTTAGACTCTTTATTCATATACATTGTGTTATAACTGATCTACTTCACTAACTAGACCACTAGACTAACTGTTTATTTACTCTTTACACCATCAACTCTTTACACCATCTCAGCAGTGATATAGACTCTCTGTTCATGTATATTGCACATCTATCGACTTACTTACACCTCACTACATGCCGGCACTTGTAATGCCCACTTATTCTGCACTTTATGTAGCATATTGTATTCTCCCCTATATATTCAGTATTCTTGTACTGTATTGAATGTGAAACTATTTATTGTCTTGTACGCCTATGCTTTTCTTGGCCAGGTCACCGTTGCAAATGAGAACCTGTTCTCAACGGCCTACCTGGTTAAATAAAGGTTAAATAAAAAAAAAAAATATATATATATATATATATATATATATATAATGTATATATACATATGTATAATGTACATTTTTAGTTTTAGATTACAAAAGGATTTAACCTTAGACTTTCTCTGAGCCATAACTACGACAGTCACTGCAGTCCATTTGTTCTGTACTGCTGCCGTAAATCAGCCACTCACAAACCTTGCCGTTGTCGCCAACTGTCCACTTGGTATTGCTGTAAAACGTCTTCTTTTACTTTCTTTAAAAAATCCTCATCTTCTTGTTGGTGACTTGGCGACTTGGCGTTGGTGACTTGAGCCGGCCTCTACATCCCAGTAATGTGCCACCACATTTTTTAGCTCAAATCCAAGTAAAGAGCAGACTTGGTTGAAATCTGAAAGAGCAACAGTGACTAATGAATCACTCAGTTCTCCAATGTGGCAGGTAGATTGACAGTTTCACCCGCCGAAGGCAAAATGAACCCAGATTTGGCACGTGGTCAGGTGTTAAATTCCGAGGCCTGCCTATAACCTTTGTCAAACGCTGTCTCGCTCTCTCCTAATCTCACCTGTCTCTCTGTGATCTGTTAAATTAATACGAAAATAATTCAATATTTAAAAAGAACTTTTTTATTATTTGATTTGAAAATTTCCTTCAGTGGAATTATTTTTCATTTTAGCTTTCATTTTTAAGGGTACAGCAGTGTGCCACTTTAAAAACCTTGATGATGAATTAGTTTTTTCTCCACTTAAACTTCCCAGCTTAGTTCAGATCTATTGGCAGCAGAAATACTGAGTGGCCGGGGAGAGAAACTCTGTTTGTGGTCCACCACTGACCTGCTGTGGACGCTGCTGTGATAGCATCTGCCTCCTTCGACAGTAAATAGGCAAATACAGTTTTCACATTTCAAAATAAATGCTTGTTTTTTTTTAACTTTGTGATTTTAATGGTGCACTGTGTTGTAATATGTATATTCTTGTATTTTTATTTAAAGCACTTTGTGATTTTTTTTTTATCTGTGAAAAGCGCTCTATAAATAAATTGTACTCACTTACTCATGGATCAGTTGTAAATTCTTAATGGTTAGATAGCTGGAAAATAACAGTAGGCTACCTTTCTTAGATTTATTGGCAGCTACAAACAATGGCTTCAAGCCTTTTTATTTTTTTTTCCTGGCTGCCTTTTGAAATACATTTGTCTGTGAGGTTTTATTTTTTTCCTTTTATTTGTTTTTCTGGATCCAGCTTAAGATCCACTGTTGGAGAGTAACGACATTTTATGTCTTGAAATGACACCGCAACTATCAAGCCATAAAAGAAAGCACTTATGTTTTAAAGCATGTTTAGTTATATTTTACAGTGTTTGGCGTTTTAAGCCCCCAACGTCGTCTTCCAGGCAGCGGTGCCTGGAAGGCACTAGGACTAGGCAATGGTTAGGGTTAGGGTTAAGGTTAGTGTTAGGTGCCTTGAAGTCTACAGTTGCAGTGCTGCCTTGAAGTCGACGTTGGGGGCTTAAAACACCACTGAGCATATTTTACAGATACATCACCACATCATTTAGTAATTCTGTGGTGGTCATTATTTTGTTTAGTCCTTATCAGTTCATAAAAGCCACCTGTTTCCACCCCATACTAACAATCAGAAACACCTTCTGACCAGTGTTTGTATATTAACAGTGACACCTGCTAACATGTGCCACGCCACCATACGCACAACGTTACCATTTCCAGGATTGGTCTGGTGCCGCTGGAAATTCCGCCGGATGTCACTCTTTACGGCCGGATATCCGTCACCTTCCTCTTTCTTTATGTTGGAATTTTAAACTCTGGTGGATTTCTGAGGACTATGGTTAACTGCTCCTCAGATCTCTGCAGGGTGAATCCAGACAGCTAGCTAGACTATCTGTCCAATCGGAGTTTTCTGTTGCACGACTAAAACAACCTTTAAATGTATACATGTAAACCAGAGCACCTTTTTCTCCAATCCCGGAATGCTGTGTGGACTAGCCAGACCCTCCTCCGCAGCGCTGTGGAGGAAGGTCTGCCAACGGGAGTCTAGATGCCACCAAGTGACAACAAAAAGAAAATAAATGCGGTTAACAATTTGTGGTTTTCTAACAATGTTTTGGAGCAAGAAACACAAGGGTAAATAGTTTGAGGCTGCACTAACCTGTTGGAAAATATACAGCAGTGAGAAGAGTTGTTTGACACACCATGTTTTGAAAAAGATCTTAATTTACCAGAATAAACTTGTCCTGGTTTTGGTGTTTCATCTTATTTTGCTAGTCTGTTTCTGTTTTGTATGTAGCTCCGTTTCCTGTTTTATTTCTGTTTTCTGTCTTGTCGTGTCTAGTTTTACTCCCTGTGTTTTCCCGCTCTTATGATTGCCTGATGTGTTCCACCTGTTTCCCAGCCCTTGTGTCACCTGCCTCTTGTTACCTGTTACCCTCTGTATTTAGTCTTTGTGTGCCCCTTGTCCTGTGTCAGATCATTGTATGTGTTTGTGTTGATTCCTGTCGTGTTTCTCCGTGTCAGTTTCTGTGCTCCTTATATTTTCCGATTTTTGTATTTTACTTTGTTTTCGGATTCCTTTTTCTACATTCTGGAATTTGTTTTTTGTCTGCTGCAGTTCTCAGGACTCCCTTGGTTCATTTTTGTGTTTTTATCTAATAAATCCTCAACTCCAACTTTCTCCTACCTGCCTGCTCTCTGCCTTTGGTCCTCAACTTGCCTGCAACATAACAAAACTGCAATGAAGTGGCCGGGTTGGTTCAGTGGGTAGAGCAGGCGCACATATACTGAGAGGTTTATGCCTTGACGCAGAGGTCCAGGGTTCGACTCTGACCTGTGATGATTTCCTGCATGTCTTTCCCCCCCCTCTCTCTCGCTCCCCTTTCTCACCTAGCTATCCTATCAAATAAAGGTGGAAAAGCCCAAAAAAATAATCTTTAAAAAAAAACTGCAATTTAACCCTAATTAAGACAGTGAAGAATCTTTATGCAACAGATGACTGCATCTAAAGTCTATTAGTTAGTTCTAAGCCATTGTCAAAGTCTAACATTGTGATACTGGCCTGATACACATATAGTTCTTGTCAATCTTAAGTAGTTAAACTTTGCAGTTAATAGTGTTATTGCGGGGGTTACTCATTGCACACTCAATAATATTGTAAACCATATATTATGAAACACATTCTCTACTATTCAGCAGCTGTCACTGATTGTTATCATGAGAACATGGCTCTAAGTTCTAAATAACTTTTTTATGCTTAAAATAAGTTGGGCTTACATATACTGTAGAATGGCTACATCAAACCCTGTTTCCCAGAACTACATTTTTAATTTAGAAATGAAGCTTAAGTAACAGGTCATTTCACAATGGTTAATCCTCAGTGGTTGTCAGTAGCCACATTTCCTTCCTTTCTAATGCTGGCCCTCTGCACTGTTTTACATTCTAATTTCAGGTATTTTTGCTCCTAAACACAAGTGACATCATCATCGTTCACCGACAATGAAAGATCTAACAGACAACCTGTCAAAGTGACAAAATGTGACTTTATTATATTAATGTACACTACCGGTCAAAAGTTTGGGGTCACTTAGAAATTTCCATTCCACTCCATTCCAGACACAATACCAGCTGAGATCAGTTGCATTGTTTTTTTTAAATCAGGGCAGCAATTTTCAGATGACATTATGTGCTTACATAATTGCAAAAGGCTTCTCGACTGTTGTAGACAGAAGTGGTTGATCTTTAATGCAATATCTACATAGGCCATTATCAGCAACCATTCATCCAATGTTCCAAAGGCCTATTCTGTTTACTAATCTGATATCATTTTAAAAGGCTAACTGAGAAAACATTGGAGAACCCTTTTGCAATTATGTAAACACATAATGTCATCTGAAAACTGCTGCCCTGGTTAAAAAAAACAATGCAACTGATCTCAGCTGGTATTCTGTCTATAATGGAGTGGAATGGAAATTTCTAAGTGACCCCAAACTTTTGACCGATAGTGTATACAGTAGGCATCCAATTCAGACATTATTTAAGAGAAATGACAAATGAGGCGACATTTTACAGAAAAAAAGACTTACATTTTTAAAATGTTCTTAACTGAGAAGACAGTTTTGTCAAAAGTTTGTAAAATATATTTAAAAGAAAATGTTTTAGAGTAAAGTGATACCCAGTGAACTCTCTTTAACAACACAATTATACAAAGTTCAGACACACAGTTCTCCTTTCTTTTAACTTAAAAAGACAGACACACACAATGCAATAAAAAGTCATTGTAAAATGGTATGTTATGCTGTATGACATCTAACAACTCCTGTAATATTACCAGACTTCCTAGGAGAACTACTTTCAATTTCCTCACTTTCTTTGCTAAAATCACACTTCTATCCTAACAACCACGCTCTACTGCTACATTAGCGATAGCTTTGGGTTTTGTTTTGACATAGATGGAAACAGTAACCTCTCAGCAATAACCGATAGATACAGTTTATTACAGCAGTTTAAAACAGACGGATTGTCTCAATTGGACTGCTGTTGGGCGTCACCGTGCTGCCGGTCTGTCCCACATTGGATTCTGCAGGATGTGATAATGGAGCAGAGATAAAGAGAGAAGAGTGAGCAGAGCACAACAATGTTCACAGTCTGTTACAGTGTAAGTATTACTGCACCATCTACCTTTCCTAGGACACCGCCCCCTTCTGTGTGAGTTAATGATTACTGATAAATCTATTTTTCCCTCTCCCTCTGTACACTCTGTATCTGTTTCTTAACCCTTGTGTTGTCCTCGGGTCGAATTTGACCCTTTTTCAAAGTTTCTTTCAACCTAATTGCCTAAAAAATAACATGGCTGCATGGATGTATGTTGTATTGAACCCATCCTCTGATCTCATCCATTAGTCAAAACAATGCGTCATTTCTGCTTTTTTTAAACCCGAAAATTAGGTATAATGTCATATGAATTAGGTTTATTGAACAGGAATATGAAAAGCGTTGAAATAAGTGACAAAAACGTTTGGAAGCAGCATCAAAAGCATCGAAAAAAAGCGGCATAAACGTCGGAAAGAGCACCAAAAATTCAACTCTGACCCAGATGGACAACAAGTTCACGATCGACGGGAAGACAACACAAGGGTTAAAGCAGAACAAGCACGCACAGAGGAGCAAACACACACATATCTAGTGGCTTCTAAATGTGAGTCATCTGTCAAACGCTAGCGTAGTTTAGTGTCACAAGTCATCTGTTGTGTTTAGTTTGTAGCAGGGATCTCTTCCACCACAGAGCTATGCTGCAGCCGAGGGTGGAATGGGTATCGCCACTGCTCTGCTCTGCCTCCTCAGCCTGCACCAACACCCAGTATGGAGCACTGGGCTGAAGTGGGACAGGAGGCGCACGCACACGCACGCACGCACACACACACACACACACACACACACACACACACACACACACAATATGAACAGAACAAACAAAACAAAGTGAAAGTAAATCCCATGGTTCCAGCTCCATTCTAAATAATTACTGATGTACAGTAGCTTACTCTTGGTAGAGACAAGCGGCAAATAGTGGGGGCACAATAAGTAAAATGCGTTTCAAACAGATGTTTGTTTGAATAACTCCTTACATTTCTGCATGAAGAAACACACTACACGCAGAGATCATATATTATGTTAAAATTATTTTTAGTTCATGTTTCTTGTAACTAAAAACGCATAGTAATTAGCCTAGCTAACACCCTTCGACATTTTATTCAACTTTCCAACCTAGTGAAGGACACACGCATATAGCCTACGTGGCATAACGTTAAACACATTGGGAATACAGTCACATGATATAGCCTAGCTAAGCCTGGACATAAATCTACGTATATTAAGAATAAGAGATAGCTTCATGCATGGATGTTTCACTAAATTAAACTCTTAAATGATGTGTGCATATTTATTTACGTGGATAAATGTCGAAGTGTTCTTCTCACACTTACAAGCTGGTTATAACGTGCAGTCAGTGGTAGTTGACGATATTATATTAGTGTTTTTTTTTTTTTTTACCCTCTTTTCTATCTTAATTTAAGTGGCTAACACTTAGTTTAACCTGAGTTCACAACAGTGACATGTAGCTAACGCGATAGTCTGTAAACGTCGCTGCAAACTGGACAGTTGTTTTACAGCATAGTCGCTCGAAATAAGACAATAGCCTACATACATACTTAGGCGTCTACTTGGCGAATTAAAATTAGTCTAAAGTCGCAACAAATACTTAAGTTTGGGGGTGAAAAATCCCTTACCATTGCGCAGTTTGCTGTAGGCTAGCTAGATATGGAGGATGGAAAGGTCTGGAAAAAGAAAGAGGAGGAGAGTGTTGGTACTGCTTATCTATATCTAGCGGTTGCCAGGTTTGCAGTTTATCCTCCAGCACGTATGAGTAGTGCGTACTGTTGTGGGGGGAAGACGTGTTCAGATGACTGTAAAAAAAAAAAGAAAAGAAAAAAAAATGGACAGAGCAAATATACAGTCATTGGTTCAGATCTAAATGATTACTATTTTTTTTTTTCACCACTGCATCACGTTATTTTGTTTGCACATTGCTTTCACTACATGCAAACAGGTGTTAACACTATACTTAACCGAACAAACAGTGTTCATTGCTATAATTATCCGTCAGGTTAATACAGGAGAAATTACTTGCAAACAAAAGTGCAGACCCGTCGCATGCCCTGTTATGAAAATCGCGTGTTTTTACGGACCTGGCACCCCCCGTACCGGTCAAGCCACACGACGCAGACTCAAACCCAATGGCGGACGAAGTTGAGCAGGTTGGTGCAGCAGCGGCAAATTGTACAGTTATTCCTTAACACAGCATGTGTATATTTACCCTAAAAGCAGGCCAGTAGATAGTTTTACTTGTGTGCATGTTTTAGTGGGATTAACGTGACACTTTGTTTGTTTAGCTCTGGTAATAGCGGGGAGCGGCCTGTCAAACAAGCTAGCTAAATTAGCCCGATTAGCATGTAATGCTATCGTCAAAATGATAAAAACGTGTTTGATTGGCGGTGCTGTTTTGTTGACCAGTTAGAGCTAAAACGGCTTAATATAAGACTGCACAGTGTTTCAGTTAAGTTTTCTTTTTTCTTTGTTGTGTTGTTGGGATCAAATCTGGTTAATGGAAGACACTGAAGGTAAATAGGGAAACTATTTCAACAGATAACCAAGAAACGTCCAAGTTGATTAACGTTAACAGTTAACGTTGCTTACATTAAGACAATTTATTGTAATACATGTTTTTTGAACTAACGTTACTACGTTTAAATTAGCAAATGACGCATTTTCTAATACAAAATGCCCTCATGTGCATACATTTTCAGTACAGAAATCTAAAAAAGAGATATCCAAAAATTCCCTCCGTAATAAACGTTTCTCTCTCTCTCTCTCTCTCTCTCTCTCTCTCTCTCTCTCTCTCTCTCTCTCTATATATATATATATATATATATATATATATATATATATATATATATATATATATATATATATATAATATCGGAAAATATGGTCAACAGCCATACAAATCTATTTTCACCACATTTTAGGTATACAATCTTACATAAATCAGACTATGAATGATCAATGAACAAGCCCATCTGTAAAAACCTTCAGAATAGGCTATAGACCTATGGTTTTATTTCAGTTAGCCTAATAGCTGGTTTAATTTGCTTTGAGAGATGATCTTATGGAAAGTACCCCATGCCAATCTCTAGGTATGGTGAAGGGGATGTGATGATGTGGGGCTATTTTAATTCCAAAGGCCAGGTCTCTGTTTTGGAAGGCCATTCCAAAATCCCAACTGGGTTTACCAAACTCATGGAATTGTGGAAGCAGCAGCGCATTTCTTGTCGTCTCTGAAGTTGTTGAAATCTGTATCTGTCACAGGTCTAACTAATGTCCTTTTCATGTGTGTGCTGCAGCAACCGAGTACCAACACGGTTGAGGAGCCACTCGATCTGATCAGACTCAGTCTAGATGAGAGGATCTACGTCAAGATGAGGAACGACCGGGAGCTCCGTGGCCGACTGCACGTAAGATTCACACCCGGCATCCGCTTACGCTGTTAAAAAAAACAAACAAAAAAAACACAGAAACGTGGTCGGTGACCTCAGTCGGTAGAGCGGGCGCACACATGCAGAGGTTTATTCCTCGATGCAGAAGGTCCAGGGTTCGAGTTAGAGATGGCCCGATACCATTTTTTGCTTCCCGATACCGATTCTGATACCTGAACTTGTGTCATATATTTTCTTATGTTTTAACAGCTGTATACTACTATCGCTGTATGGATGTGATATTATTTCTATCTTTGTTGTCGGTCTGGCTCAGGTTAAACTCTTTGTGAAACATGAACAAACACAAACAATGAACGCCCCAGAACTTTCTTTTATTCTGCAGTTTGACAGTCAGTTATAACGGAAAAAGAACATAAATAAACAACTTTAACGTAGATTTTCTTTAGGGCTTTATTATGCGGTATTGGATCGGTGCATAAACTCCAGTACTTCCCGATACCAGCGTTTTAGGCAGTATCGGAATCGGAACATCTCTAGTTTGAGTCCGACCTGTCCCGGTTTTCCTGCATGTCTTCCCCCCTCTCTCTCTCTCCCTCCCCCCTTTCATATCTCAACTCTCCTATCTTATAAAGGCAGAAATGCCCCCAAAACAACCACACTGAAACACCTAGACAGTGTGTTCAGTTGTGGTTATAGTGGGTTTCTACGTTTTTAGAGGAGCAGGCCAGACCGTTTAATGCTCTTGTAAGCTTGTGTTTGCACTTCTCCCAGTTAATAATTGTGTTTTGTTTTTTTCCTCCCCAGGCCTACGATCAGCACCTGAACATGATCCTGGGTGACGTGGAGGAGACGGTGACGACGGTGGAGATTGATGAGGAGACTTATGAAGAGCTGTACAAGGTACAACGTTTCTCATTTCTTCTCACTGAACAACTATAGCTGTGGTAATCTTGGCTCCTTCACTAGTCTGGGCATCCTGAGCTTTCCATGAAACAACAGAATAATGCTGCTTTACTACAATATTCACGGTAGAAGTCACGGTTCGGTTCAGACATCACGGTTCGGTACGAGTTCGGTACAATGGAGAGAAAAGCAATTTTATTGTGCATGTCCAGTGTTTCCCACAGATTCGAAAGCAATTTGTGGCGGGCGTGGGGGTGTCAGAGTAAAAAATGACATTATTTATTATACGTTGATTTGATTCACAGCTGCTATATGGTGTTTTGACCTCGACAACCCAACTGCATTTTACCGCAAACTTGCGACAAGTTAACTTTCTAAAGCAGGCGCAATCACTTGTTTGCTAAGAGTCGGGTTGGTGATTGTGAATGTGTGATTGTGTAAAGATGTTCACGAGATAGATACCAACCTTTCGTGAACTTGTCAATTTCGCCAGCCATCTTCCCTCCTTTTATGGAGACAGACGCTGTGTGCACGGTGGGCTCGATGGTGTTTTAAGCCTCCACTCTCGCCTTATAGGCAGCTAACCCTCACCTTAACACTAACCTAACTTCTTTGACATAACCATTGCTGCGCTGCCTGGAAGGCGACATTGGGGGCTAAAAACGCCAAACACCGCACGGTGGGAGGAGCTGTGTGTGTATGTCAGCGAGACACAAGTGACAGAGAGACGGAGGAGAGCAGGGAGAGGAACTGCAGAAGAACATGTTTTAAATAGCATTTAAAAAAAAATAATTAAAAATTATAACTAAACGCAATGTGCGGCGGCCGGTGTTGATAGTGAGGTGCACTGCCACACATTAGTCTATGTGTGGGAAACACTGATGTCTCAGGCTGTACCACCTAGTGTCATACAGTCTCACCCCTGAGCTAGCTGCAACAGCCTGAAGTGTGTAAAGTAAGATGTAAACAATAAGTACCCCAAATCTTCTCCAGACTGTAACTTGTAAACAAAATAAGACAATCAGCTATAAAACAGAAAATACCACATCTCTGTTCTCTGCAAAGATGAACTAAATTACCTGATTAATGCTACTTTCTCAGGATGTCTCCTGGCCATTTTTCACCGCAGAAAGCTGCTCCCTGCCTGGCTATATAGTTAATATATAAGCTAATATAGTTAGCCTAAAGAAACAAGGCGTCTGTCCCTACTAAAGTTACAGTTTGGAGCCGCAACGCTGGAAAAGTACCACTAATCTACAACAGCAGTCTTATCCACCACTCTCTTGCCTGTACTACTGTAACTGACTGGTCCTCTAACTCTTGTGGGTCGCCACCACTCGCCATACTTGTCCTTAGTGCTGCTATCTCTGACTCATTAAAACTGCATACATAGGCAGAGATCGGCTACATAGGCAGCGCACCAATCAGCTTCAGAGCTAAGGCGGGGCTACAGATCAGGTGTCCCTAAAGAACCTGTGTAACTAACCGTAGTTCTGCATTACATTAGTTAATTTGCACGCAAGTTTTATTTATTTTTATACCGTGTACTCTCCGTGTTAATTCATGCACGGAACCGTGACGCCCGTACCGTTTCGGTTCAATACGAATACATGTACCGTTCCACCGCTAGCTTTAGCAACATCATTATACTTCCAAAGTAGCATTTTAAATGCATACTGTATGAGAATATGCATTAAATATACAACATGCTATATGTTTGTGGTCCCCTTGTTGAAATGATAGACCCTTGACTTGTAGAACAAGGATTTGGTTTTTCCAAGATCTTGAAGGACAGAATTTGCACCGAAATGTCTGGAAAAAATAAAATCTGTATGAACATTTGACATTTTTGTGGTGGCAGTGCTCCCTGGTAGACAAACTATTCCTTCTCAGTACAGATTTACACTGACACGGCTATATCTGCAATAAGCTAACATTGGCTGATATACAGTATAGGGTTGGCCTTTTTATCAGCCTAGCTCTATTATAGAGGTCCATAATACTACGAGAGATGTTCTGAAAAGTGAAATCATTACTACAATGCTACAAAGTCCTCATTAAACTACAAAGCATATCTGCATTCATCCTTAAGATAACTGGGTTTCCTTGTTGTCAGGCTTGAAACCAAAGTCTTGATAACACACACACTGTGTTACACATGTGGAAATAATACATACATATATTCTTAGTTTTCTCTGTTAAATACATTTTTAGATAGCCTGACAAGCTACTGGAACTGGAACTCACCATTGGCAGGGCTCAATCCGAGGGGCGGTTGTTGTAAACGGTTGTCTCTCAAAGTCCCTCTGCACGCAATAGGATAGCAACGAAGAAGGTGACGTAGTCAGATTAGAAAGACTTCAGTGCCGTTCTTTGTTCTTTTCTCAAAGAAAAGCTTAACTCCAAGTCTTCCGGAGTTGCGGCCAAAGCCGATTCGAAAGACCGCTGTTCGCCAGCAGCAGCAGCTGCCATCTTCTTTGTTTTCAAGTAGCAGGGAATTCACGCGCACCCGTCGCAACTCTGCCGTCATTATGTTAAGCCCGCCCACCGAGATCTATACATGATGTGATTGGCTTGACCAGAATTTGGTTTTTCCAGCTCTTAAGCCAACGGAGAGTTGCTAGACTGACCCTGGCTGCAAATGACATTTGCTGCCACTAGGGTGCGTCTAGATTTCTAGGCTCATTTCTGGAGGTACTTTTGTAGAATCCTTTGAGAATGTGGCTCATCATTGTATAGTAATAGCATGTTTTTGTGGTGTCTTTTTAGTCGACCAAGAGGAACATCCCCATGCTGTTTGTCCGAGGAGATGGCGTTGTCCTCGTAGCTCCGCCCCTCAGGGTGGGCTAACCCTGACCACTTCCTGGTGCCGAGGAGCGTTTGTGACTGCTGGGACTTCCTTTTGTCGGGCTGCAAGAATATAAACCATGTTGTGACTCGAGGCAAGAAGGAGGACTATGTTTTGGACAAAGAAGGCCTATTTTTTAAGTTTTCATTGAGTCAAATTATTATTAAGTAGATTTTGGGTGATTTCAGGCCACCTGGATATTTCATTTGATTTCCATCAGTAGAGCAATTAATCCATCCCCGCCGGTTTAGTTGTAAACCAGTAAAAATGTAATATTATTTTTAATGACTGGAATTACTCTTATTCCCAGTCTTTACGAGTACAAGAGCCAGCTTCAAATGTCTCATCATGGTTTTAAGAAGCTGAACTGCTTCAGGCGTGTACGTCAACTTGTTTTGGCCTGATATGTCGAGAGTATTTCAGAAGTATTTTGTTTATGTTGGTTCTAAGCAAAGGTCTTGCAGTTACTCCAAACCCATGATCTGTGAGTATTTGGGAAGTTTGAGTTTCTTTGGGACGGTTTTAGTTGTTTTTTTTTTTATACATATTATTTTTGTAGTGTTTGTGGGACTTGGGAGTACATCATGCTCAGATGTGTAAAGATGTGTAAGGATTTGGTTTCGGTAACTTAAATAAAAAAAGGTAATTCTTGGATGTTTTTGGATTCTTCAGTTCTTGTGTAAAACTAACTAGACCTACAACGGTTAATCGATTAGTTGTCAACTTTTAAATTAATCGCCAACTATTTTAATAGTCAGTCCCTCCAGAAAAACGTGATTATGCGATCGCATAATTCAATGTATAATCAGCCAAAGTCCGCATATTTATGCGGGGGCCGCATTTTTTTTCAAATACGCCGCACTTTCGCCGCATAAATTGCCGATTTCCGCGCAAAATATGCGGGGCTTGCATTATTTCATAATCCCATAACATTTTTGTTGCAAAAAAAAGTCACATATATCTTAGCAGAAAGTTGAGAAATGTTGCGTTTACTTTACACAGCAGCAGCCATTTTCCCGTTGCCATGGGAACGTTATGAAGTGACGTAATTACGCGACGTGAACATCATCGAAAAGCTGCAGACCCCGCGATGAAGCCATGATGAAACCGCAGTTTTTGCAAGTTCCCGCAATTTCATCGCATAAAATTGCATAAATATCCCGCATATTCCATCGCAGTTTTTAAGAAAACGTGCCGCATAATCAAGGATTTTTGCCCGCAACAATCACAAAAAAACTCTGCATTTTTCTGGAAGGACTGAATAGTCGATTAGTCGGTTTGAGTAAATTTTTTTTTTAAGACAAAAGTAAAAATTCTTTGACTCTAGCTTGTTAAATGTGAATATCTTCTAGTCTCTTCTCTCCTCTGTGACAGGAAACTGAATATCTTTGATTTGTGGACAAAACAAGACATTTGAGGACGTCATCTTGGGCTTTTGGGAAACACTGATCCACATTTTTCACCATTGTGTGACATTTTATAAACCAAACACTAATCAAGAAAATAAAAGATGAATCGACTATGATAATGATCGTTAGTTGCAGCCCTAAAACTAACACCAATTAAAACTCGGTACAGTTTAGTCTCCATCACTAATGGATAAATATGAGAACTGCAATGATGAGTCGATTGACAGTAAATCAACTGCCAACAACCTTATTCTTTTTTTTTTTTTAAAGCAGAAATGCCAAACATTGTCTGGTTCCGGCTTCTAAAATGTATTTGATGGTTCTCTTTGTCTTCTCTGATAATAAAGGAATATATATTGATGTTTTGGACTATTGGTCTTGCAGCCTGTGATGAACCTCAGCGCTGTGGTGCACCTTATCCAGCCGGTGCACGCGTTGGGCTGAGAAGTGCATGCACAACAGTCGCCATAGTCAAGCAAGGGAAGGAACGTAGCCTCGGCCAGTTGCTTCCTGGCAAAATAGAAAAAAAGCACAATTTGTCTCTAAAGCAAATCTGATAGCACTTCTGCTTTATTACCACATCTCTGTGTCCTGTAGTGTAGGAGGGCCCTGAGTCAAAATGTAGTTCTAATGTAGTTATATGGCGCTCACAAAGTGCACACTGTAAATGTGTCCAACACAAAACCTGAGCCCAACCTGGGACCCCCAACAGCTTAATCCAGCCATGCTGTTAGGTATTTTAATCTATAACAATGCACCTTATTGTATTCAATTCTATGTAAAATCGTCATCTGTAATGTAACAACTAACTATAGCTAAAATGTATTGAAGCACAATCCTAAAGCAGCAAGAAAGGGAAACTGTCAAGTACAAGTACCTCAAAACTATACTTAAAGTGCTCATATTATGCTATTGTAGTCCAACCTGTACTTTCGTTGACGAACGTGCGTTACTTTGTAACACACGTTATAATGCTCGCCTAGCTGCTAGCATGGCACGCCCTCATACTCTGCTTCTGACTGGCTAGTGTGCATGTGCGACTCCCAACAAAGATGGAACAGAAGTGAGATGCCTCACTCTGAAAATGAAAATGTTTTCTGAAAATTAAACCATGTAAACCTATTCCGATATAACCTCTAAATACAATTATGAACCTGAAAATGAGCATAATATGAGCACTTTAAATAAAGTATGTTAGTAAGTGTTTGTGTTGTTGTATTTTACCCACTAGATGGCAGTATAGATCTAGTAAAGCATTCATAGTGTGGCGCTGTTAAACAGGTGATGGTAACGATGAGTCACCTATCAGGACTGCATCTGAACAAGCTGCAGGCTTCTCTTTCTCTAAAGCCAAAACTGAAATGTTAAAGTTATAAGCACAATATTCTACAAATAGTTCAGTTTGTACTGTTATTAACACAGTTGAACATGTGTGGCATGTTTGGAGACATTTTCAGCATATATACTAATGAGACCAAACATACAGACTGTTATGTGCAAAATGGCACATACACATATATATATAGTCTGGAGTATGACTTGAGTAGCTTTTCCGCGCCTCCCAGAGTCTTCTGTCACACTTGGTTATAAAATATGTTCGTTTTCAAAATGTCCAAGTTAAAATTACTGCCAACTTTTGACAGGTGGCACCTTTATGTACTTTATCTGTGACTAGGTACTCAAAATCCCAACTGTCATTGTAAAGCCTCAGTTCACGCAGACTAAATGAGAAACATCTTCTCACTTCCATCCAGGTATATAGAAGGTATACAGTATGTCTCTGAGATTTCTGCCTTCACTCAAATACAATGGAAGTTTAATTTGTGGTGCTCACCGCTTTGAAAAGTGACATTTTAAGAATTCAACAGTGACATCTATCTTTACAGTGAACTGGATACTCTGGATTTTCCGCAAATTGTGCCATTTCGACAGGGACTATTCATAGTAATCATTTAAATGTTCATAGCCAAAATTGGACTGTTATAGCACATCTTCCTAAACAGGAATACAAACTAGGAATGTACCGATTAGCCTTCTTTGCCCCCCCCCCCCCCCCCCCCCCCGAACCAATTTTTTAAATATTGAATATCTGCCGATACCGAGTCCCGATCCGATACTTGTATTTTGCCTAGATTATAAAGCTGCACACCTTTTTTGTTTACAAAAAATAAACAAAGTAACTAAAAGATACCTTCCTTCCTTAGTGCAGATAGCATTTTTTTTGGTAAAACATCCCATAAAATCAACTTCTACTTAGAATGGTGCAGAACTTACTGGCGTAAATGATTGTAGGAAGGTGATCGGGGTGACATCCGATCCCCGATCAGTTAAAAAATGCCCATATCGGCTCCAATCCGATACTTCCCGATTCAATTAGGACATCCCCAATATAAACCTGTCTCCACATTACCATTACGAGACAGGAAGTTTGAATGTAACTGAAAGCAGCATGACAGAGAGTCTCTTTCCAGCTGACAGGTGCTGACTCTTAATAAAAACTGGGGATACATGGAAATCTTGACTCGTTCTTCCTGTTTTTTTTTTATTCTTGTGTTTCCAGCAGCAGCGTTTGTATAAAGTAAGCACTAACGTTACTGGATATATGAAACATTTTGTTGATGCCAGCAGTACTCAGCTGCTGCACTGCCTGTCTCACCACATCACCATCATAGCCCATTACCACTGTACAAAGGGCTGTTACTGTAATGTAACATCAACAGTACACGGTCGTAATGCACTTTAATGAGCAGCTCAGCATCTTCTTGCTAAATGTGTGTAAATGAGGCGGCCTATTTTTGATGTTATTCAATCTGGGTAATAATAAAAATAAAAAAAACTTTATGCAACGCAACAACTATTTAGAAATGTAACCATAACAAACAATAATTCAACTTGTTTTTATTCCAGAGCTTTCATTTATACCACACTCATACCAGTAATAGAAATGACACATAGAAGAGAAGTGATCAATAAAAGGCATGTTTTGTTTAGCAGCAGGGGTATCATAGTGTCAAACTGATAAACTGCATCATTTCTCCTAAATAGTTGAAATAATTAAGACATCATAACATAATATTGAGGATACAGTGGTGCTCATAAGTTGATGAGCCCATGCTAAAGTTGACTAAAAAGAGGAATACAAAAATAATCTTTTGAAAATTGATCTTAATGCCTTATTTTAAAAAAAATAGGAAAAATCCATCCTGTAAGGACACCAATTTTCTTTGTGAATGAATAATGTATCATAAATAAATAAATGTTCTTCCTTAAAATACAGGGGACATAAGTAAGTACACCCCTATGTTAAATTCCCATCGAGGCAGGCAGATTTTTATTTTTAAAGGCCAGTTATTTCATGGATCCAGGATACTATGCATCCTGATAAAGTTCCCTTGGCCTTTGGAATTAAAATAGCCCCACATCATCACATACCCTTCACCATACCTAGAGATATTTGCATTGAGAGATGATTTTATGGAAAGTACCCCATGCCAGTCTCTAGGTATGGTGAAGGGTATGTGATGGTGTAGATACTAGCTTAATAAACACATGATTGTTCTGTAAAGTACAAAGTAGAGACAATAGTATCTGCGAGTCGGGCAGCAAGACGCTCCGCTTCTGAGACCCTCCCGGTGTGGTATGGCGCGTGGTGGAGGACGGAACAAAACCGGAACGCAGTCGGAATGCAGCAGAGACACACCCAGTGGAAAATCAGGGTTAGTCTTGTAAAACCGTGAAGATTTAATACTTCTAAAAATGTCATTTCAGTGTAAATGTTATGTTATGATCAGGCAGATTTAGGGAAACACACTAATGAGCATGTGTCGTCAACAAAGTTTAAAGTACAAAGTTATAGTAAATTCGTAGTAGGTCGTGTTTACTGTGCTGGGGGTCTTGAGCCTTCCTGTTCTTTTGGTCTATTGCATCTCATGTTGTTGAACGCAGAGTAAATTATTTGAGCGACTAGACTGCAAATGCAAATAAGGTTAATTCTTTCGTCACCAGTTTGTGATGATGTCCAGCAGCAGCTTGAAGTACTGACTCATAGGACAGTCCTCAAACATGATGTCATCCAATTCCTGAAAGCACTCGACAAAGAAATACATAACGAGTTCATGCTTCACGTGCCTCCACACTTGTGTCAGAGATATTTTTGGCATTTTTAATCACTGGAGCTCTGACGTGATGAGGCCGCATCGCTCGGCATTCACACTCAGTCTAGCCGTGTCTCTGATGTGGCTGAAGTTATTTCAGTGTCGGTCTGCCCCTATCATTTTCCCTCCAACACTGACGCTCGTTTGTCTGGTTCTTTATCGGCTTAAGAGACCAGATTGTGACTTGAAGGTTGTTGGTTGGACTCCCTGACAGGTTACACGTACACGCTGATATTTCCCCCCCCCCAAAAAAATTGTTGTAACACCTTTAATGTCTTCAATTTGTTCAATTGTGTTTGTATCGTGTTTGTTTCATGTCTGATCTGAACTGAACTATGGCTAAATGCAGAGCTTCTGTTTGTGGCTTACACATTTAGCAGTTGAATTTAGACACATGTTTTGAAAGTGTGAGTCTTTGGAAAATATCGAGCATACAGATGTAGAGTGGAGACATGGATTATGTTACATAAGTGGTTTAAAACGTTTCTATGGACCTGCGGAATTGGTTTAGCTGTCAAAGTCACTATTGGGCCAACGGGCAGTGATTGTTTTCTAGCTTTTTGGTGGAGGAGGTTTTAATGGTCACGGAAAACTATATATTGAAATGTGTCTTACTTAACGTTTTTATTTATTGGAAGTAACCAGGGATCATTCAGAGGTGTGTGAGATGCGCTGAACATTTGTTGAGAAAGGTAATGTTTTTTCTTGTACCTGCTGCTGTGTCATGACACACTTTACAACACGCATTTTTTTTCTAGCAATAGAAGCAATAGGGATTTGATATAGAAATCTGGAAACTCACTTTAACAGTTTTGTATTATTGCATGGAAGAATAAGCAAAGCATGTGATAACAATTTGAATAAAAAAAACAAACAAACGGTGCACCACCCAGCTTTCTGCAAAAATCATTGTTTAATCGATGACGATTTCATGTTCTTCTTCCAGTTGGAGAAGTTCAGAAGTTCTCCCCCCTTAGGGCCATCAGACTCATTCTATATTTATAGGTGGCAACCTTCCTCCACAGCGCTGCGGAGGAAGGTCTGGCTAGTCCACACAGCATTCCAGGATGGGAGAAAAACATGCTCTGGTTTATTGGCATTTCTTTAAACCAATCACAATTGTCTTGGGCGGTGCTAAGCGCCGGACGGAGCAACGGCGCCTCTGCAAAATAGCTTCGGGAAGGACCTTGTTTTGGTGGAACATGTGTACGTTCAGAAGTTGTTTTAGTTGTGGAGAGAAAACTCAGATTGGACAGATAGTCTATCTAGCTGTCTGGATTTACCCTGCAGAGATCTGAGGAGCAGTTAACCATAGTCCTCAGAAATCCACCGGAGGTTAGAACGCCAACACAAAGAAAGAGGAAGGTGATAGACAGTCGGCCGAAAGGAAAAACATCTGACGGCACCTGAACAATCCCGGAAGTGGAACGTTGTGGATGTAGACTACCTCTGCCCTAATTTTGTCTACTGGGAAACGGGAAATGTGCCGTACATTGAGCAATGAGCTAAAATGAGGCTAAAACGTTCAGTGGGCCTGCACAGCGACCCCTTTCATCGATAGTACAAAAATGACTGGAGCTTGAGAACAGCTGCTGCTGACGTTCTGCTTTCACTGTGCTGGAGACGAGGGTTAAACTTTCTCAGCAAGGTTAAAGTTTTTTCTGTAACCCTGGCCGTGTTGTCAGTACATAGCTATGGTCGCATAGTTGATAAGAAGAACTAAAAATAGACTCACAATTTAGATTTGTCAAATGGTGAAGCATTGTGGACAGGAATAACTGCAGACAAAAGGACACGTAGCACACATAGGCACACACACTATACATAGAAATGGGGACACACACATACACACACACACCAAATCTGCCATTGAGACAGGTATGTGACCCACAAAGAGAGAAAGATAACCAAATCAAAGCCCATGAAACCTTGGAGCAAGGCATCCTTGAATTAATAAAATAAACACACACACAGACACACTCCTCCTCTCATGGAGGCGTCAGAAATACCACTAGCCCCCCACTTTCCGCTGCCTATTTCTGTATTTAACACCGAGCAGTGTATGAAAACTGGTGTTGAAATTAATACCTGACTGTAACCGTACCTTCAAAAACCATGCTAACAATTCCAAATAATTCCAGCTTTTATTCTTCCTGTGGGCGTAACATCAACATGTAGATTCTGTGAAACCAAAACTCTACTAGTAAACCCACATTGAACTAAGTCCCTGTCTTTGAATGCAACTGCATCTCTAACTTCTTTGTTTAAATGTACTAGGAACTGAGCAACTGGGCAGGTTTATAAGCTAAAAAAAACACAGGCAGTTTGACGCTTTGACAGGAAAATGTTTTCATAGCTGCTGCTGGCACAGTATGCGTGTTTGTGTGTGTGTGTGTGTGTGTGTGTGTGTGTGTGTGTGTGTGTGCACTTTTGAGGTGTCATATTATACATTTAAAACCTGTATAATGTAAGAGTGTTGTTAGAGCTTTTAGTCTGCCTCTATGTGTGAGGAGGAGCAGGGTCCTTATCAGATTGTATTTCCCACTCATTCCCCAGAGGCTGTCTACATGTTGGACAGTTTAACAGAGTTGAGTTGTGTGTGTGTGTGTGTGTGTGTGTGTGTGTGTGTGTGTGTGTGTGTGTGTGTGTGTGTGTGTGTGTGTGTGTGTGTGTGTTACATAACATGTCACGGCTGCCTAGCAGAACACACACGTGATATTATAACTAAATCCCCGCTATCCTCTTTCTGCCTGACTGTATACTGTGCATTGCACATGTAGCCTACTCTGTGTTTGTGTGTGTGTGTGTGTGTGTGTGTGTGTGTGTGTGTGTGGTGTATTCATTATGTGTGCATGCACAAACAGCAACAACAAAAGAGAAAGATTTTCTAGCTAGTTTGATATTCACTTTTGAAGTGACATGCATATGTTGTCCTCGTGGTTGGTCACAAGTTTGATGCCCACAGTAGCTGAATATATAGTATTGCAGTTTGGTTTGAGGTTGTTTGGCGAAATGTTAGATTTTTGCCTTTGCACCCATGCAAAAAAGAGCCAACTGTTCCTACAAAGTGATGGGTAGATTTTTACTTTAGAACTGAAGTAATTTATTTCTGCTAAAATATTGTATATCATCTGCCTTTTCGAGCGTTGTGGGACATCAACACTGCTGCTCTGCTGCTATCCAGCTGCCACTTCTTTGAGATATACTGCCGCTTTTTTTCAGGTCACACGCCATTTCAATTACCTTTCATTACCAAGTAAAGGTAAAGATTTCAGCTTTTAACTTCTTAGTCTCAGTCTGTGCAGCTTTCTAGGATAATAACATAACTAGCATTAAAAGCCACAGTAACACTCAATCTTTGGCATGTGGCCTTTGTTAAACTTCAGTGTTCTGATATGCTGCCTGTATGCTGCTCACAGAAGTGTTGTGTCTAAACCTGTGTTTCCTTGCTGCCTGGATGTTTTAAGTCTAAGGTGTAAGGTGGTTTACATAAATACATTTAATAGAAAAGAAAACATAGTTTCATATTGGTGATTTGAGGTGGATTAAAGGGATGTAGTTAAAAGCAGTCACATTTGACAGAGAGACAATAGAGACAGACAACAAGATGTGTTGTATAGGCGAGGAAGCAAGTCAAATCTTTACGGAATTGTATTCCTACACACTGAAACACACTCTGCCTCTGATTGGCTTATACAGTCTATAGCTAGTACTCGTTGCCTTCTTCACAGAAGTGGACATGTAGGACATTGGTAGTAAACTCGGTAGGAGCGGGCTCAGTAGATGGTGTTAGGCTTAATGCTGATGGCACACTCATTAACAAGAACATTTTAGAATGGCACTTCATATTAAAACGGTTGATGACTTCTGGGTTTTCCGCGTGATCTCGTGATATTGCGAGAATTCAGCTGCCGTGCAAGGTGAGAGTTCAGGAACAGGTTGCCTAAAAGGTTGGTAATAATGGTATCATCACCTGTTCCAGACCCAGGCGCAGACCAAGAAACTGTACCTGATTAGATGTGAGTTAAAAAGTCAATTTGTGCTTTCTCTAAACTAGTAACCTCTCGAGGAGGATACGTTTTCGGTTTAGGTTGTATGTTTGTCAGCAGATTTGTAGAAAAACTACTGGCCCCATTTTCATGCAACTTGGTGGAATGGCTTATGGGGATGGGCCAAGGAAGAACCCATAACATTTTGAAACGGATCCTAATAACTAGGCGGATGCACAAATAATTTTTCACTTCCGTTAAAATTGCGTGAAAGGGCATGGGCTTGGAGGAGTTCTGCGCTCTCCGAGTACCCTTCTAGGTTCTTCTGTCTTCTTCAGGATAAAAAAAATACCTGGAATCCACAAGCAGGAATACACATCACCATACATTTTTCCCTGTGTGCGTCAAAATGGCCGCCAAACGTGTCTACTGGCAACGCTTGTAAACAGCTAGAGTTCAATAATGAAAGAATTACGCATATGTACCCCGTTTTTATGGATCCCACTGCAGTTCTAGGCAAGACTCGCCCTACGAAGCAGCCCGATTGGTTGAGGTTAGGCATTGACCTCGAGTAGTTAAGGTTAGGACAGCTGATTGGTCAGGGGATAGGACCTGAACAAATCATCACAACCTCGTGCAAGCATGGATGCCTGGCCAATCGTAGCGCGTTAAGGTGATTGAAGTGTTTTTCTGGGTCGCTAGAATGCAGTACGGGGGCTCCACAGGGGGCGGTTCTGGCTCCGTTTCTGTTCACTTTGATACATCTGACTTTAAGTACAACTCTGAGTCCTGCCACATTCAGAAGTACTCGGATGATACGGCTGTTGTGGCATGTGTGCAAAGTGGACGGGAGGAGGAGTACAGGGTCCTTGTGGAGGACCTTTGTGACTGGAGCAATAGGAACTGCCTCCTCCTGAACACCACCAAGGCTAAGGAGATGGTGTTGGATTTTAGGAAGTCAAAGCCAACCTGCCAGCCGGTCTGCATAAAGGGGGAGGCCATTGACATTGTGCAGACCTACAAGTACTTGGGTGTGCTCCTGGACAGCCAGGCCACTCGACAAGCTGGTCAAAAAGGCCAGCTCAGTGCTGGGCAGAAGACTGGACTCAGACTTAAGAACTGTGGTGGAGGGGCGTGCACGTAAAAAAACTGCACACCATAATGGGTAATGACAACCACCCCCTCTACAACGTCATGGCTGGACAGAGGAGCAGTTACAGTGAGCAACTGCTCTTGCTGCACTGTAGGACAGAGATGTTCAGGAGATCCTTTGTCCCCACAGCCATCAGGCTTTTTAACAACTATACCAGCCCAGATAAGAACTGGGCTGTGTGTAGTAGTTGTAATTATGCTGCTAGTATTTTCTATATGTCTATCTATCTATCTATCTATCTATCTATGAAGGGCGGGTCATGCCTGGAACTGCAGTGGGTTCCATAATAACACATATGTACCACATATGAGAACATGAGCTGGACCCCATGGTTTGTGCATCAGAGGGCCGTCAAACAGGTTTGGACTCAAAAAACAAAGCCAGTGTGAGAACAGGCCAAACTTTATCAGTTGGGCCAGGAAGATACATGTGAGCAACACGTAAACAATTTTTTTCATTTGAAATCAGTAAGATAGAAAACCTCAATAGTCTTCAATATCAACAAATGTGTTGGTTTTACAGAAGCTAACAAACATTTAACAAACTCAGGTTTTCCTGTAAGATCATCAACTGATAATAAATTGAAGGAAAAAAAAGGATATGCAAATATGGGCACAGTCATGTTTTTGTCTACAACGGACGTCACAACAACACTCCAAACACTTGTTATCCCTGCTTTTTAATGGCTGGTGAGATTTGACTCAACCAAGATTTCTGTCTCCAAGGTCTTATAAACACAGGGACGGTAAATGAGACAGCAGCAGCACAGCGAACCACAGGAACCACTGGTCTGCAAATTATCAACAGCTCATTACTGACTTTACACATGGATCATTGTATCTGTAACAATACATGATCTTACTGGCCTATGATAATAACATAAAATATCTACAAAAAACATTAAAGTATATACAGGATTAGATCTGACTCTAAAGAGGCATTACTGCTACTACATTCCGGACGTCTGTTCTGCCATGAAAATATATATATATATATAATGGAAGAAAAACAACTGAAAATTCAATCTTAGGTAAACAAAGACCTGAGAGTAAGAAAAAAGTATCACACACTCTGGCTCCACATGCATTTCTTTATTTTATTCAAACAAAAACACAGACCTGAGGCCATGTAGTTTCAGAATTTTGACATTCTTTTCAAAGGTTTAAGGAATATTGAAGTAGTAGACAGGACAGAATGTTAGATGATTAATAACATTAGAATACTATACTCAACATGTGCACTATATAAGATTTGGAAATAATGGTGCTATATGTGTGTGACAATTTGGAGCATTTAGGTCTCTTTCACATACAAATCAAATAAGCCTGGAATTCAGTTTTAAAGTCCCAGTCCCACCCATCCTGCATTTTGATCCCTATAACATGGCTCCGTAACTTCATGTTGATGTGTTCTTTTCTGTGGGTGTTCCCTCAAATGCTTCATGTGTTGGACATCCATGTGATCCTGCAGTGCCAGCGTTTATGCGGTGAATGCCTGCTGAGAGCCAGAACTATTCTGTTACTTACCATCTAGTTGACGATGAATGCCCAGCCAGGCCGTCCTCACCCAGAAAACGACCGTATAGGTAGATTGTCAAGCATCTCATAACAACCCATAATAACGCTGTTAGGTGGTGACCTCTCCTGGCCATGGTAGTTATCGCGGGAGCAAATGAGAAAGCACGTTAACAGGGTATAGAGCACCACATTCTGCATAAGGAGGCATGTTGGGGGGGGGGGGGGGGGGGGGATGGTGGGTCAAACAAACACAGGACTTTCAGGCTACATTTATTTATTCATGCTACGTTTTGTTTTTTTCAAGCAGTTTTGAGCCAAAAGCGATTTCAGATCCAGTAGAAGAACTAATCTGCGTTTAAACTAACACGCCCAAACCGCATATCTCATCAACATTCTCTTATACTGGACATTCTCGTGCCGGGGTAAACAGGAGGCAGCATGTATACACCGCCCATTGCTGGTAGTTGCCATGTTAACGTTCGTAGCTTAGTCTCAGAGAACGAGACATCGTGACCCAATCAGGCGGCGAAATATTGGCGTCAGTGTTCGGTGTTGCCGAAGGTCTCCTTTTGCGGCCGTTCAGACTGAAACACAACCCCGGAGATTCCAAACCAAAATGGGTCAGAAGTGTTTTCAAATGTCTCCGGTTTAGGGGCTCGGAAACGCCAGAGCAGTGTGAATGTGAGGTGTAAAAATTCAAGGGAGCGAGCTTCGCGTCCCATGTGAAATCAATTATCAACTGTTACTACTAAAAATAACCGAGTTTTATGGACCTTAGTCCACGATGCACTGTTACATCCTCATTTTAGTAGTTTTACGTGACATGACCAATCCCGGATGTTTTACTAACCTAGTCGTTGGATGAGGTAGGGTCTTACCTAACCAAGTATTTTGGTTTTGCCTAAACGTAACTACTTCCGTTTCACACTGTTAACTGTGTTTAATACTGCGCCCGTTACGTTAAAAGGAACAGTCACATCATTTAAAATTTCCTACGCTGTCCCTTTTTAAGGTCCCGTGTTTAAAATGGACACGGTGCGGCAGTAAATAGAAAGGTTAGATATGTTGTCTTGGGAGTCATTGAAAATGGACCTATTCAGTCACAAGTCTCTGAGCTCAAGATCAAGTCAACTCTCAAGTCTCTGGTGGTTATAATGAGTGTTGTATCACCTGCTGCATTCCATCCAGGCTGCTTAGAACACTGCATAACTATATACAGTACTGTATAAGGAATTCAAAAGCATTGCAGCCAGCGGGATGTGAATGATTACGTAAATCGACTTCCACAAGTTTGTTAAACAAATAAACAAACGCTCATTCTTTTCATAACATCTATCGAGCGACAGTGGGAGTTTACCTCCGTAGGTCGTGGCTAAAGCAAGAAGCAAGCTGACGTTAGATGGCCAATGCTCAGCCAAATATGTTTGCTACATAACAGAATATGTTTTCAGGAGCCTGATACAATTAGATGTGGTTGAGCCAGAATCCTTTCTGTTGATACCACATATTTAGCATTCAGCGCTTCCTTTGTTTGGGCCTTGTTGTTTGAAGTTTTTAAAGCCAACGTTTACGATTGACGGCACACCAGCTGTGGTCGACACGTTTGTTGTCCTCTCTCACGTGTGGCAAGTCTGAAGTCACTGTGTGTGCAATATAAGTACGACTCTCAAACTCAAGTCCCCATCTCTGTTCTGTCGTTTAGGTATGAGGATGTGTTGGCCCGGCATCTGCAGCACAAACAGTGTTTCACTGTCCACTGCCAACTTATTTGTGTAGGATTTGACTGAAATGCAAAGCCAAATATTTAAATTATCATTCAAAAAAACTAATTAATTCCCTGTGTCCTATTTTTCTCTAACAAGTGACCATGTAAAGGTTAGAAATTACAGCCCAGAGGGATCTGTTATACAAGAGAGCAGGACAGATGGCCAGAAAATACCAAGATGCCACAATCGTTTTATGATGCCAACGCAGATCAGCCTGCTGAGCTGAAGAGCAGAGACCCAGGCACAGCACTCTGTGTGTGTGTGTGTGTGTGTGTGTGTGTGTGTTTTTGTACGTAAATTCGAGGTGCCACTATGTCTTAAAGCTTAGATGAAAATAAAGTGACGTTTGTTCTGAGTAAATTGGTCATTATGTAAATCCAGATTCTCTATTACAATACTCCTTCCATGCTTTTTTGTTTTTGAAGTGTTTTCTACACTTTTCTCATTCCTGGTCGCACGCTACAAACACCGAAATGACTCGCTGACCAAAACCGCGTTCAGACTTAGCCAAAACAGTTTGCTTATTGCCAAAGCCAAACCGTTAGCTCACATCTTTATGTAACAAACATATGAAAACAGGGTGTGGAATTTGTGGTTTTGTCACATAATCTTTCCATGACAGAGGAATAAAGAATATTATATACGGTGTTGCATAATAATATTAATGAGAGGAATAAAATCCTCATCATCGACATATTCCCTGAGTTCTTGTTCATTTTGCATTTTGGCTTTTGCAATGACTCCAGACATTCATACCTGAGAGCTGCCCAGTGTGACCGCAGTCTTGGAGTCTTCACTTCAACTGTAGCTGTTGATGGAAATAAAAGACATTTTCCCTTTTCCAAAACAGATTTCCCCTGCGGGTCTCAGGATTTAAACCAACAACCTTTGGGCCAGACGCCAGCTTCTTTAAGCTACTGCCACCGCTGTCTCTCCTCTGTTATTTTGCAGTAATGAAGGCTTCAGTGGCTAATGAGTCTGAATTCCTCTGAAATTGACTACTGGCACAGTCAGCAGGACGCAGAAGACACAGCAGCCTCATTTTTATATTGTTTACTCAGTTTCCCCAGTCAAATGGAGCTTCTAGCAGTTTCTATTTGTTAAGCTTTCTTCTATTACTCCCCTGCACTGTAATTATCAAATTCCACTTGTGTTTACAGAAAGTACATCCAAATTCCTTTACATTTCAAACCTTTGAAAACAGGATTACTGCAAATTCCCTGCCATTTGGTGCAGGTTCCTAATAACAGCAAGACAATATTTTCCATTACATTGTTTGCAGGGTTTTAATGTGACTGAGAACATGAGTCAACCCTCCATTTTTATTTATTTTTTTCTCTCCAAGTGCCTGTAAAACGTGACTTCATATGGCCGTGAGAGTTTATGTTGATATAATCAGTGAGATGTACTCTCATTCAGCTGAAGGCCAGCAGTGACTCATCGGAGACCAAATGTTCTAAAAAATGCCCTGAAATACAAATGTGTGTTGCATGTACAGTATGTACTACCGTCTACCGAACTTATGATGCATGTGTATTCTAGGCTATATGATAGATCCTGTTTTCGCCAGTGTGAAGCCATAAGAAAACTTTAAAACAGAACTGATTTCTTGCTTCCCCTGTGTTGTTTTGTTCATTAATATTTTACCCTGATAATTCAGACAGAATGGCCATTTACCTCTGCATTATTAAGTCTGACATTGCCTTCAGGTTGGTTGTTTTCTGTGAGAGGAAGATGTGATTGTGCTCTAACCAAATAGGGACTGATCTCTATGCTCCGTTTTAAATCAAAACTGAGGCCACTTTAGCCAACACATTATCATATATTAAGCAGGTTTACAAAGACCTAATTTTGAATATACACGATACTCACATGACAGCAAGAGGGTTTTGGTTTGGAACCTGAATGGATGTTATTACAGAAAAGACTGCTAAAGTTGGAGTTGTCTTGTAAACCAAAATTGCTCACATTCAGTAATTCTCACCAAAATGCATTGTGTGTATCCTTGAAGTTTAACAAATGTGTCAAGTGCATTTTCTTTCTCATAAAACATTTTTGAAATACAGCTGAGTGATGAATGAAGACGGTGGACTCGGCATAACACCAGTCTCTAGTGTTAACCCTGCACCTATGCACTCACCATCCACCATGGTTAAAATACAAGACTGTAGGACTTCTTGACTAGGAACAACTTTCACACTAAACATAATCCAGACAGCAATTACATTTCCATAGAAACATAACTGGTATTATATATATAAAGGTTGAACCATAGAGAAATGGCATGATTTGCAGTTAAGGACATAAAACACAAATAGTGGAATGGTCCTTTACAGCAGTGGTTTTTGGTCTGAGGTACCCACACAGCCGTGTCAGATCTCACAGAACTCACATACTGTACCTGTTCATCAAGTCCCAATGTATGTTCCAAATAAATAACAATTATATAAAAGTGGATATTGTTAATTTTTTCCAGACAACTGAACTGTCAATATTTAATTTGGTTAGGTCAGCAATCGTACTACTACTACTTGGGAGTGAAGATGAATGTTTTGACCGTTTATCTATTACTTTTAGCTAACTATTTAAACTGTTTAGGCAGTAGATTTAGCTAACTATTTGAACAGTTTGGTCAGTAGTTTTAGCTAACTATTTCCACTGTTTATCCATTACTTTTAGCTGACTATTTTAACTGTTTAGTTAGTAGTTTTAGCTTCTATTTCAACTGTTGATCCATTACTTTTAGTTAACTATTGAACTGTTTAGTAAGTAGTTTTAGCTAACTATTTGAACTATTCAGTCAGTAGTTTTAGCTAACTATTTAAACTGTTTAGTCAGTAGATTTAGCTAACTATTTGAACAGTTTGGTCAGTAGTTTTAGCTAACTATTTCCACTGTTTATCCATTACTTTTAGCTGACTATTTTAACTGTTTAGTTAGTAGTTTTATCTAACTATTTTAACTATTTAGTCAGAAGTTTTAGCTAACTATTTGAACTGTTTATTCTATACTTTTGGTGAACTATTTCAGCCCCTATGCATTAGGCTACTTTTAGCTATTTATTTCTACCATTCGTGTACTCATTACTTTTAGCTACTTGTTTAAAATGTCTGTGTTTAGGTGTTACAGCTCATTCTTTTAATCAAATCATAATTTATATATATATTTTCAAATTAGTTGAGCTGCCACAATCTTAACCAAGTACCACCTGGCACTAGCAGTATTACCCCCCTGGGTACAAGTACCCCGGTTGGGAATCACTGCTTTACAGAACTGTTAAATCTTCCGAAGAACTGCAGCTCACCTAATAAACCCCACTTTAATAGTTTGATTCAAAGGAGCTGCTGAGTACAGGCTCATTCGAGCAAATTATTACACCTGTCTCTAATCAGGACTTTGTCAGTGACTCTATTAAAAGTGAAGAGCTGCAGAGCTGAGGTTAGCTGTTCCTGGGGAGCGGAGCGGTGCTCGGTGTACATTGGTGGATTTGCAAACCTTTTCACGGCTGCTGTTGGTAAAGATAGTTTTAGAGTTGTAGCGGGAAGGTCCGCGGAGTGACTATGGTGTATTTCATTCAGATTGGGAGTTTAGAGTTCTTGGCTTCTGCTCCTTTGCATGAAGAAGAGCCTTCATCTTTCTGTGCCCGGAAGCTTCACAATAGCCTACTGGAGGGACTCTGCGAGCCAAACACTCAGATGAGAGCTAGGTGGGAGGTAGTCACTCCTGGGTAAGTTCCTATTTAATTGTTACTCGATGTCAATTAGTTTTTAATTGTTGTTAGTTCAAAGTTTTTATTACAGTAGCTTGAAGTGACTGGAGCCACAGGGTGAAGCCTCTGCTGTCTACACGTCACAGGGCCTTTTCACACTTGAAAGTTTGAACCAAGTAGTCTGAACGCGCACTAAAGAACTATACAGTACATGACATAACTACGTCCTGTCTCCATCACATACGTGAGCCGCCCGATAGTTGTAATTGATTGGTTTGAATTTTTTTTGATGTCTGAAGTTTCTTTTCAAGTGACTGCTATCCCCGTGCTACCTCAGCACTTTTGGTTTTGTTGAGTTTTTGAGAAGCAAGACACTGGGACTTTACTTCCACTGTACATTTACTACCACTTAACAAGTAAACTGCTAATTTATTCTCTGCTCCGATAGCCGACAGCTGTCTCCTCTGAGCGCATTCACCGTCACTCTCTCTCACATACACACTAAGCCCTGAGCTATTCCTTAAGGAGCTTCCCCGTTCTGATAACACGATGATAGCCTGCCAGAACTTCCTGTATTTGGTCCCGAAAGTCTGAACCATCCAAAAAATGCTTTCACACTAGAACCGAACCATGGTTCAGACCCAGACCACCTCTTTTAATCGGACCAAATTCCGGCAGTTTGGTCCAGACCGTGGTCTGGAGGAGGTTTCACACCTGTAATTTTGGTTCGGATCAAACTGAAATGTTTAATGTACAATAAATGTGAGCCATCAGGTGGGGACACACAGTTCATGTCCAGAAATAAGAGGAATGTCTTTACGATATCATCCAGTTAGTGCCAACAAATGGGTGCCAAAATGGCTGCAAAGGGGCCAACCACGGGAAGTTCAGGCTAAATCAAATCAGAAACTAATGCACATTGTATTGGCAGTAGCTATAACCCCTGCAGTAAAGTATTGCAGATGCAGAGTTACAGTTTATAGATGCTGTAAGTTGAAAGATGTATTATCTGTGTACTGTAATGATGGTAAAGCTGGTTTAAGCCCTCTCTCTCTTTAGTTCCATCACATACACACCTGGGTCCTCTGTCCGTGTGTGTGTGTGTGTGTGTGTGTGTGTGTGTGTGTATGTGTGGTTCAGTCACCTGTGTCCACGGACAGGATGTATGGTGAGGTTGTAGAGGCAGGCAGAGCATTAGGCCTCAGAGAAATGACAAATAACAGAAAGTCACATGGAAGGAAGGGCGACCACATGTGGCACACCATGAAAGCAAAAACACAGACAGACTCTGCTGGGCTGGAGAGGCTTTGCAGTTACATCATTAATTTCTTAGCAACCTAGCCCGGCGCTATCATGGTGGATCATTAGAGAATGAGCTGGCACTAAACATGTATCACCAAGCCAGAGGATGAGAGCCAGCTGAAAACGTTGTGCTATGAACAGATAACATCCATAAAATAAAATTCATTGATCTTATACGGACAATGTCTGGAGAATCAGATACGGATCTCTTTCACACATGTAGCACACAACAGGAGATTGCCTGTGTCAGACTCTGTCACCTACTGGAAATGCTCAGTTTGGTTTAAGCAAGGGGTCAACACATTCTCATGAACTCATATCGTACGAAAAATTATACACAACAATTTGCATGATATCCTCACGTGACAACCGGTCACATGATAGTAAATGTTTAGCTTTCTTCACAGTTAAATTTAGCAAACAAAAGGCATACGTTCACATAATTGGTTCTTAATTTGTCACAAACAATAGTTTCTTGCCATTCTTTGAGTTTGTCTGACGATTTCGGCGTAGGTCCTTACGGACAAATGTTCCTGAAACCCTCCAGTTAGACATTTCTGTTGGCTTCTTGTGTAAATTATCCTTCTTCTTCATCCTCAGATATTTGTATTCACCCATCAACACATCATCAACACGCCCACCCGCTCGTTGTGAAGTCTCCAGACAATGACCTGCTCTATTCACATATGGGGTAATGACCATTTAAGGGGGCTTTCACACCTGCCTCATTTAGTTCGGTAGAATTGCACTAGAGTAGGTTTTTCCCCCTGGGTGTGGTTCGTTTAGGCAGGTGGGACTGCAGCAATCACACTCGCACCATGCGCACAAAAAGCTAACCGCCTATAAACAAACTCTAGAGCAGTTTGTTTGTGGTGAGAATGTGATCCAACCTTGAACTGCACCAACTACTGTGTGTATATTCTGCAAGTCTGAGCTAAATGGGTTCAGGTGTGCTTTGCAATCTGCGGTGCAGTAGAGCAGCAAACTGTAGCAGCTTGCAGTGTTTCTCTCACAGAAACAGACTGCAGTCAAGCTTGTCGTCACTCGCATTTTCCATGGTCAAACCAGCCGTCGCAAGGATACATTTCTCAATACTTAGGTCACTTTTTCAAAACGCTTAACACAGTTCTCTTAATCAACAACTTTCAGCTCGGCACAGCAGTTCATTTCACATTCAAAATGCACTAAAACTACCAAATCACTTCATACATATCTCAAATCAACTCCTTCTCCCATAACACTAGCAAAGGTTGACAGCCAACAAACACACTTTCTCACCCACAAAACAATGACCTAAAATACACTAACAATAGGTATCATTATACAATGTTTTCTTATGTAAAACAAGGACACCTCTCTACTGTTTAGAATTCAGAGCAATATATGTTACTGGAATGAATCAGACATGATGCAGTACGCTTCAATGTATTGTATGTCTTTTATTTGCACTGAGTAATTCCAAAATACAAGAATTTGTATACACACCATCCACTGATACAGATACAATAGGAATGCTAATCTACTCGGTCTTCTGCATTTGGCCACAGGTTCTCATCCACATCACATCTTATAACATCTAGGGCAATACACCTAGGAAAGAATCTTCTGGCATACCTGATCCGTCCCTGGCAATCCTCTGCTGATATGTCCAGGCATCCAGCATTCATTGCTTCCAGGAGGGACATGTTATTCAAATGTCCCTCCTGGAAGCAATGAATGCTGGATGCCTGGACATATCAGCAGAATATTGCCAGGGATGGATCAGGCATGCCAGAAGATTCCTGGTGGTCATGAACCTTCCACCTCCATGAGGAAATAAATACCTCTATGGGGTTGAGGAATGGAGAGGTCCAATTGTCCAATTGTTTTCATAGCATTTAATGTTTCGATTCAAAATATATTTCATTAAAATATTACTGTAGAAATGATTTGAACGTATTCAGTTTTGTATTATGTTATTGTTTTGAACTTAAGATAACAGTTTTGAAAACAGTATGTTAGCATGTGCTACATTGGCCTGTAGGTACATACAGTTTTGGCGGCTGTTGTGTTGAAGTGAGAAAAGAATGAATGTCATTTGAAAGATGTAGTCATTGAATGCATTTTGTGCCAAAGCAGTGATAAATGATCCACATTTTAGCCCACATATACTTCTGTTGTGCTCACTGTGTGAAGAGTTTTGAAAAAGTGACCCAAGTATTGAGAAATGTGTCCCAGCAACTAGTTAGAGACAGACACCTGCACAGCCGAGCGAAGTCTCTGTGACAATGTCTGATGATTTAAAGTGCTCATATTATGCTCATTTTCAGGTTCATAATTGTATTTAGAGGTTGTACCAGAATAGGTTTATGTGGTTTAATTTTCAGAAAACACCATATATTTGTTGTACTGCACATTGGTGCAGCTCCTCTTTTCACCCTGTGTGTTGAGCTCTCTGTTTTAGCTACAGAGTGAGACATCTCACTTCTGTTCCATCTTTGTTGAGAGTCACACATGCGCAGTAAGTACTGCTAGCTTGTCAGTTGGAGAGCCCGTGGGCGTGCCACGCTAGCAGCTAGGCGAGCATTATAACGTGTGTTACAAAGTGACGCACGTCCCTTTGGGATGGACTTTGTAAACCTATAACGTGCACAAAAAGATATATAACACAATGAAGGAAAGGGGAAAAGTCAAAAAGCATAATATGAGCACTTTAAATGAAATGAGCTGGTTTGCCATATGCACGAGTCCAGAACACAGGACCTCTATTTACTTTCTTCCTCCCGCCCCAGACACATCTGACCAATCAGCTCTTCAGTGAATTTGTGAATGTGAGGTCCATGTTGTGTGAAGGGTTGTCTGTTAAAATGTTGCCGATGGCAGTATTTCTGTCTGCAATTACAATCTAAAAATGTGTCCTCAGTAAATTAGAGAATAAGTTCTGACCTGTACCATGGGGGCATTTCACAAAAATCTTGTAACAAAGCAAAAAGTACTGACCCAGAAATCCTAAACCTGTCTGGTCATGGGCAGTGGTGGAATATATCTAAGTACATTTACTCAAGTACAGTACTTGAGTACAAATGTGAGGTACTTGTACTTTACAAGAGTCTTTCCTTTTCATGCCACTTTCTACTTCTACTGGTGCCTATCAAACACTGCTGATTGCAATTTTAGCTGAAAGCCTATAAGCAGGTGTCTTGTTTTAGACTAGTTAGTGAACATATACAGTACTTATATAGAGAAAGCTCAGAAAGCCTTTCTTTGTATACAAACACCAAATAAGAATGAAACAATTACACACTGTACTGTTTGAGAGAAACGGGTAAAAGAGCAAAGATACCAATATGTCCAGGTAAGATGTCTGAGGTTACATACACAGCTATAAAAAAAGTGAAAAACACTACCTTTACAATAGTAAAACTGCATTCCTACTGTTTTTCATAAAGTAATGGAGGTGAAAGCAATGGAAACACCACACTCATTCGTATTTAGAGATGATGCAGACATCCAATGTGATGAAGAAAACTTGCCGCGTGATGCTGGAGAGGCAGGATTAGTCACACTATTCTTTGTTACTGTTATGTACCTTTTTAGTTGTTTTTTTCCCAGTAATTCCATAAATTACTAGAGACAAAATACTATATTGAAGCAAACTGCTGATTTTCATTCCTTCTTGTTTACCTAACGTAAAAATTGGTATATTATAAAATCTACATCTTTTCCTTCAAGAAACTATTGAGTAGTGTGAAGTCACCGAAATTATTCAAACTGTTTAAGATGAAAAGTTTGTAATTTCTGTATTGGTGTTTGACGCTAGTGTTTCTACTCTCAGTGTGTTCTGAGTGACGGTGTGTGTTGTCTCAGTGAGGACTGTTCTGAGTGTTTGGCTGCACTGAGCCTGTTTTGAGACGTGATGTCAACTGTTTAGCTCAGTGACTGTTGGTAATGCAGACTGTAGTTAGAGTTGTGCCCAGTGTCGTTTAGCTATCGAAAATAACTGTAATCTGACAGATTTAGTTACTTTACAAATTAAGATTTAATTATAAATTAAACTACCCAACAATATATCGGCTGACTATAGTCCAGCTGAAATGATTAGCTGATTAAACACAATTGTTTGGATGGTTCCCAGTTTCTAAAATGTGAGGATTTTGTTTTAGCATTGAGTACTTTTACTTTGAATACTTTTAAGTAAATTTTGGTTTTGTTTGATGATACTAGTAATTTTGCGATGTAGTATTAGTACTTTTTACTAAGTAAAGGATCTGAATTCAAGCATGCAGCAGCATCTGGTGTGGTTAGCATGTCCAAGCTTGTTAATGTACAAGCTTGCCGTGCTTGTTATGAGCACAGCAACAATACTGTACATGTCTGGAGGAGTTAGTTTCACACTGCTGGCTTTCCACCGGACCCTTTGTCTCACTCCTAAAGGGTTATTGTCACAGTCTGTTACACGACAATGCATGGCGTAATGTCTTGCATGCTGTGATCATTAGGGACCGGTGGACAGGAGGTATTTCGACATGGAAAAATAAAAACATGTTTTTAGGGACTGGTTACTTGTGGTTGGTGCTTGCAGACCCCACCCGCATGAGGATGGATATTTCGAAATACCAGATGTGTGTGCGTGTGTGTGGTCACTAGGGCAGCAACTAACGATGATTTTTTCTTGTCACTTACGATTATTATTATTTGTCGGTTAATCTGTGGATTACTTTCTCGATTATCGATTGTTTGGTCTATAAAATTGTCAGAAAATTGATAAAAATGTTGATCATTGTCGAGTCCAAAATTACATCTTCCGATGTCTTGTTTTGTCCACAACTCAAAAGATATTCAGTTTACTGTCACATAGGAGTGAAGAAACTAAATAACATTTATATTTAAGAAGGTGGAATCAGAAATTTTACTTTTTTCATAAACAGTTACTCAAATCGATGATCAGGTGCCGATTAATTTAATAGTTGACAACTGATCGATTAATCTTTGCAGTTCTAGTCTTCACTACAGTATCATATTATAGATAAGATGTTATTACTAGATATTATATACATACAGACATGTCACTTGTTTCCGGGAAAGATTGTGGTTTTGGGTTACGTACTGAAAAAGTAATCACTGGCTGTGTCTCATTCCACATACTTCTGTCAGTACACTGCTAATGTGCACTGACCACTTACTGCTGTAGTGCCCACTTTCGATGGTTAGTATTGTCCCAAAATGAACACTTATGTTAAAACACTTACTGGAAATGACGAGTGGGATGAACGTGACGAACGCAACACAATGTGAACGCAACACAATGTGAACGCAACACACGTGAATGCGATTTTCCAGCCCCTTTTCCTGTGTGCAAATGAGGAGCAGCCGGCTCAGCTCGCCGCCTCTCAAAATCTGACGAAAATCTTTCAAACTGACATTTGTCGATCTGAAATGAAGACAGATTCAGCAACTGCATGGCCTATTTCTCGCTTAAAATGTTTTCAGAAACACGTTTCGGTGAACTATTTTCGTAAAATACAAGATCACATTCCATCCGAGCCGCCATGACAGTCGGTTTGAAATTCTCGAGCAGCCAGACCCACGCGACGCGTTCGTCCAATCAGCTGTCGGTCAAGGGCTCCCTTCCGCTTTGTAGTCAAGATGGCACCCGTTTAGTGCTTTTTGACCGTTTTCAGGGGGTCATCCGGGTACTTTCAGTGCACTGACTTTTTGCGTTTTCTACTCTATATACTTAAAACTAAGTTTTTGAAGTGTGCAAGTTGGCGGTTCGAGACACAGCCACTATCTTGAGGCATGAGACAGGATTTGAATCCCAGTCCACCCCTGTTGTGAAGTGCTTTGTGCACCATCTCAAACATCCAGCATGCACCTCACATGGTGGTGTGTGGCCTCTGTATTCACGCCTCAGGTTGTATCACACAGAACACTGTCGATGACTTGATCCAAACCCATAGTCATTTGAGCAGGTGAACTTGTTTTATACGCCTAATCGTCGCCTTCTTCTTGTTGAACACATGCGGAGGCTTTATGGACAGCAGTTAGCTCGTCAAGATGAATGACTGTTTTTCATGAGCCGAGGTTGAGGACAGCAGGAATAAACACACACTGTTCTGTCCTTCCTAGGTTAAAGCTACAATATACAACTTTAGGTGTAAGATACAGAAGAATTCATCAGGCAGATCGTCTATATCGACGAAGTTTAATTTCCGGGATTGTTCAGGTGCCGCCGGAAATTCAGCTGGATGTCCCTTATTTTGGCCAGATGTCACCGATTGTGATTGGTTTGAAGAAATGCCAATGAACCAGAGCACATTTTTCCCCCATCCCAGAATGCTGTGTGGACTAGCCAGACCCTCCTTCGCAGCGCTGTGGAGGAGGGTCTGGCTATGCGAGACTGTCAGGCAGATGATACAGAGTGATACAGACTGATGCAGACAAATCTGCTGTTGCCAGAGGGAAGACTTTCAGGAAAAAAAAACAGATGTTTCGATTGAAACCAAAGAACAAGGGATGAATGTTCCTCAACAAACACTCGGAATAAGTTCCTAATGAACATCTATGGTACATTTACAAAACCCTCCTAGGGCCCTGTGATATTTTTACCTATGATGAGAAGTGACTGTCATCTCCGGGGGGGGAACGGCATTGATCAAACAGCTTAAAATGAAACGTGTAGGCATGTGTAGGCAAAGCAGTAGGTGGTATGAAGTGCAGAGGGCATGTTGAGTGAGAAACAGTTACAGGCTTAAGAGATGCTTATAAATCCCAAATGTTGGACAGTTACCAAAAAAAAAGACATTTAAGGCCCTATCTTGCACCCAGCGCAGCGCAAAGCCCGACACAAGTGTCTTTGCTAGTTTAAGACCAATGCAGTTGTCAATTTCCCGTCCAGCGCCCACGTCGTTTAAATATCAAATGCTCCTGCGCCAATCTTTACGCCCATGGGCGTGCTGGTCTTACAGGGAGGTGTGTTCAGGTGAATTCTTGGCGTATTGCTATCTTGAGGCAGCGGGAAGTGATCGCGCCACTGACCAACAAAAACCTGGTCTAAAGTCAATAGTGCAGCATTTCATTGCTATTTTAACAGCAAATTAGTAAAAGACGCCTAGGCTCGTGCACAGCACAAGTACACTATGCTTGTTACACACACACAGGGAAGCAGCACACAAACATGCAGTAGATTACAAATAAAAATATTACGGTGTAAATCACCATCATAATAGCAATGTGCCAAGGTACAAACGCGCCTGGCTTTTAAAGGGAATGGGAGATGACTCACTGATTGGTGTATTGCATGTTACGCACAAAACGCACGGCGCACAGACCCTTTTTTCCGCCGTCAAACTAGCAAAAGTGAATATGGACACTCACGCCTAGCGCTTAGATTGTTAAAATAGGGCCCTAAAACTCTACCTGAGATTAAGCTCAACTACAGTCAAAAAATCCATAAGTGTACATGGATTATCACTACATTCAATAAAACTGCATTAAGTTCCCTCCCTGAGGTTACTTTGCAAAATGATCATCAAAGTAAATGTAAGAATAACTTGCCTTTTTCAAACAGAAAAGGGGAAACAAAAATGACAATTTGCTGTGAGCTTGGAGAATAAATGGCCATGTAGAGTGGAGACAGAAAAACAATTTGTTATCAATGTTACCAAGTTATGTGCTTTTCTCTAACTTTTTCCACATTTTCTAGTCTGCATCCCTTTTGGGGTTTGAGGTGAAAGTCAAATTTTCTGAAGTTTTTAAACTGAAATTAAAAATATAAAAAATCCAGATGTTTTTTTGTGTGTTTGTAGTTCCTGGCAGCAGAAGACCACAAAATGTGGGCACAAAGACTAACCGAGAAAACCCTTTATAGAAAGTGACGCAAAATCATATAATTTTACCAAATAAGAAATCCTCTTGCAACCAGACATCTGTTCAAATGTTCGGTTTACCTTGTAAATCAAGCAGTTTATCTAACTTCTGCACACTACAGTACATGGACTGCAGTTGGCAGCAGTTCACAAATGCGCTGGTTGGCGTTTATCAAAAAGGATTTGGGGCAAAATGTCTCTTACTCTTTTAAATTGGAAGTTGGTTAATAGTTCATACAGTGCTAACGTTACATTTGTGTACATCTACAGTTGGAGGGTTGAAGCAGTTCACATATTTGATTGAAATGGAAAAACTCATTTACCATTTTTGCTCTACCAGCCATCACCACAAAGACACAATTTAATGTCCCCTGCTCTTTTTCTAAATTGACCATAATTGACTCATTTCTGGTCAATTAAGACAACGCACAGCAGGCAAAAACACGGATGTGTCACAAGATTTACAATAGTTTGGTCCAACGTAGATGGTCAGCATGCTTAAAAATAGTCTGAAAATATGACTTAGAGCCAGAAACATCGGCAGAATAAGTTAGGCAACTCTCTGTGATTTTATTTCTTGATCTTGGCGGCTGTGTCCGTGTCTCGTCAACCTTCTCACATATGTCAACCAGCTTGCTTTAAATTTCCAAATGAGATAAATAAGTGCCTCCAGCACCCTTAAGTGAATGGGGAATATTATACAGTCAGCTACTTATCTTCAAAATGGCAACTGGTCCAAAAAACTGCTTATAATTCCCATCAAGACTGAATATAAAAATAATATTAAAAATGTATTGTCCAGTATCCAGATCTTTGTGGTAACCAAGGAGCCAATCATCACAACGTGCGCAGGTCTTGAACCTGGTCCAGGTGGAAATGGTTGTTTTTGTTTTTCACAGTTACATTTGTTTTTAATTCAAATATTTTCTACTTGTGGCATATATGGAGGAAAAACAATGTTTTGATGGAATTGAATCTTAAACAGGTTTATGTATTTGTTCCTCTGGGACCCGGCCACTCAGCTCTATATGGGCACGGGTATGTTTTCTTCTTAAATTGTCTGATTAACCCTAAACTAAAGTGGTTACACGAGTATTCAGCTGCTGGTTGATGAGGCTGTTTTGACTGTGGAGCTCTGTGGCAACTGGCCGCCCAGGGTGTCATTGTGCCGCCACAAGGTCTACGAGAAACAGCCGTTAAGGCTTGGACCGCAGTTAACTATGTGGTTCACCACATAGACCAGGAGGAGGAGAGAGAGAGGAGAGAGAGAGAGTCAGGGAGGGAGGGAAGAAAGAAAGACAGGAAAGAGTGAGTGGATGCAAACTAAGCTCTAGAAATGACTCTAAAAGTCTATCTTGGTGCCTCCCTTTTATTACTGGCATAACGTATAATAACACACGTGTATTTGCTTCAGATTAATGTGCACACATTTTTGACTTGCATATGTGGGCTTAGGAGGACAGAGGACAGAAAGGGAGGTAAGGAAGAAACACAAGAAGAGGCACTGAGAGACGATAAAGGAAGGAATGATTAAGTGAAGGAATAAGTGGAAAAAGAAAAGGTGCATGAATGCAGAAGTCAATCTGCCTGACAGAAGACGTCTGGGAACCAGTGAGGTAGATACAGTAGATGGATACCAGAAACATATGTGACGGACAGACCGATTGACACTGCTCGGTGACCCATTTTTCAGAGTGACATCCTGAACCCGTGCTGCTATTTACCTCTAAGCAAAATCAACTGGCCATCCTGAGCAAATGTCAGACAAAATTTGCAACCGCCTATTTGGCTGAAGTGACCAGCGAAGCCCTGTTGTCCAGAGTTTAATATCAGCATTGCATCTCATTTGCGTTGCACTTTTAATATGAAACAAATATCTGGCAGTGGATTTGCAAGAAATTTGTACTGGGATTAGTCAAGAGTGAAAGGAATAACTTCACCTTGCACACATAATGGCGCTAAGGTCCGGACGCAGTGACGGCGGCTCTGCTAAATAGTCTCTGGAAGGAACTTGTTTTGGTGGAACATTTGCACCACACAAAAAAAAAAGTTACCTGTTCACTAGAGGTGTGAATCTTCACTGATCTTTCGATTTGATTACGATTATCATGTCTTAGATTCATTATCTCGATACATCACGATGTATCAAATACATTTTTCTATTAAAGATCCCATGACATGGTACTCTTTGGATGCTTTTATATAGGCCTTAGTGGTCCCCTAATACTGTATCTGAAGTCTCTTTTATATAGACCTTAGTGGTCCCCTAATACTGTATCTGAAGTCTCTTTTATATAGGCCTTAGTGGTCCCCTAATACTGTATCTGAAGTCTCTTTCCCGGCAAGGTGGAGGGTGGGAGTGTGGCCTTGACCAACTGCCACTTTGCTCGTTTGAAAGCCATGATGTCTCTCTCTCATGGGTGGGCAAAGCAGAGAAAGGGGAGGTAACCTTTCCCCTTATGACGTCATAAGGAGGAGATTCAAGATCGGCCCATCTGAGCTTTCATTTTCTCAAAGGCAGAGCAGGATACCCAGGGCTCGGTTTACACCTATCACCATTTCTAGCCACTGGGGCACCATAGGCAGGCTGGGGGAACTCACATTAATGTTAAAAACCTCATAAAGTGAAATGTTCATGCCATGGGACCTTTAAAGCCATATAGGATATTTAATTCATAGCTTTTCAAGCTTCAAAAACTAAACATTCTGCAGTGCTCTAATACTAAATAAATTGGATACATAAAACTACAGCACTGAGCACATGGCACTTCCTGAATGTGCAAAACATAACAGAATATGTAAACAGAAATGTTGTTAGGCCTACATTAAATTGTAAACAGAAATAATCGATTATGGCCCAGCCGATTATCGATGCAGCATCGTCCACGATTCGATGCATCGATTATTTGACTAATTTCAACACCTACTGTTCACACAATACAGTAAGGTGAGCTATTTAAATAAGCTGGATACATGGTTAAACCTAATTTGCTCTTACTGGTGTATTGCCGTGTGTACTTCGCAGTTTGGTTATGTTTAGGCACAAAACCTACTTGGATAAGGCTCCAACTGCTTAGTTAAGCTTAGGAAAAGATTGTGGTTTGGGTTCAAATCAGATGACGCTGAACAAGACGTGACTCTGTTTGTTCCGTAAAGTAAAAAAAAAAACTTGCCGTTTACTTTTCTTTTTAAGCGGGACACAAACCCCACTCTCCCAGGTGAAAGTCCTGTGTTTATTAGATCCATCCGTCACCCCGACCTACCTCCTCATGAGGAACTTGGCGCTCTTATAATTTGTCACATTACACATTATTATTAGTCGTTGCTGCTGCTTGAAAAAGCGACCTAGGGGAGTGTTTTTCGTAGCGTGTCGTCGTCATACTCAGATTCTAGTCAGAATATGAGTCTGATACTGCTCCATGGGCTGTGATTATGGGGTGTGTTTCAACCGAACCAGGAATGAAAATGACTCTGCACTCAACTGGATAGACCAACAACCAATCAGAGCAACCAATCAGTCACTCTCTATCTCGCTTGACCATTTAACGTTACCGTGCTTTCGGGTGGACTTGAACAGCTGAGTCTCAGCGACACCATCAGCTGGTTTGAGTCGAGCTGAGACGGGCCGGTTAAGGATTTTAAAATGAATGCGCTGTCGATATCTTCTATAACAGACATGATGGTGGAATCTACACATCTCAATTCTCTGAATTCAACCCAAGCGCTCTTTGGTGACGTGGTTGATTCCGGTACTGTTGATCATCTGTCCATCATCATATAAAGCCCGCCCTGACAATTTGATTGGTCCGAACAGCTCTGGTTGGACCATAGTTGCTCCACAACGGATCAAGTCGAGACGGGGTTAAGTTCGGCTGGCATCCAGGCTTCGTTTTTTGGGGAGCACAATCTCAATGTGTTTTTAATGTGTTTTGTCTAATGTAAAGCACTTTGAATTGCCTTGAGGTTGAAAGGTGCTATGCAAATCAACTTACCTTGCCGTGCCCTGAACACCTCTGACAGAGCAGAGGCCGACGGTGGACAGTGCACTGTGAAGAGAGGGGTGTTTTTATGAGAGGATGAATGCATACAATGTAATCTTGTTTCAGCGTTGAGTTGCACAAATGACCTCAACTCCCACCTGACCAGCAACGCCTGTCTTTCATTAATAAAACTGATTTGACTTTCACAGACAGTTTTCAGTCAACACTCTGCCTTCAATATCCTCTTTAACCAACACTATGAAATTCACACTGGACGTCATTTACACAAGCGTGAGACACAGACAACAAATGTGTAACGGAAATATTGAAAGAAAATCCGGGAAAGCTAATGAGCCGCAGAATATTTGACTTTGTGATCAAAGCCATGATGAGCTCTTGTGTCGCCTCAGGCATTTGTTTACTTGAAATTCTGGCAGGAGCCATATGTTCATAACGAACTGATCCAGCCACAGTCCACACAAACAGCACAGGCCAATGGTTGTCTTGGGTCTAAAGTCCCAAATAAAGTCCACATTTTTTTCCCATATCCCTATTTTTATGTATTTGAATTTAAATGCATATAATATTAATACATTACACAATCCAATATATAGATACATGTATAGGCTATATTCATGTACACACGCCAAGCAAGCTTAATCGCAATAGAGTGACAGGCATGGCCATACACAGGGTTTTAAAAAATACTGCGGTCCAGTAACTGAGGAGGCGCCACCCTGAATTGTTTTTGATATCCCTGATGTAAATACGTACATTTTAAGATGTTTGGGGAGCAACGATTGGATAGCAATGACTTTAAAAGCATGTCAATGGGCAGTGAAATAAATGATCTGTCAAGTGGTAATGCATTACAATCAGGTTCAATGTTGCAACGAGTGATCCACACTACAACCTGGACAGAAGAGAAGAGGTTAAAATGATTAACGCACGATAAACATCCGAAAATGAATGTTGACAATTTTAAATTTAAGTGTTCAAGTAAAGAGAAATTCACAGTACAGACACCAGTGAAATCTAATCATGACCACCTTTTACCCTCTGCATTCACTGCCTGTCCCATTCTCTGTGACTCCTCACTGGCTCTCCTGCCAAAGGGTGTTACAACATAATTCAAATATATACCTTATTTATTTGTGTTTGGATATAGCATCATTTAAATTAGGAATGTGCCTCAAACAGTAGGCCTATATATTGTAAAAATGAGCAAAATCCGTGTTAAACGATAGTGTGTGTGTGTATATATATATATATATATATATATAATTCTGTCACTGGCTGTTAAAGTCTTGCTTTTCTTACAAGTAGTTGTCATCCTGAAAACACATTTTACCCAGTTATTTGGAATGGCCTCAGTCATGTATGAATGCATGTTCTGTATGCGTTTAGTGAGTGTGCATGCTCCCGGGCATGTGTCTGGAATCATCACAGCAGTGGTGGAGTGGAGTGTATACTGGGTATACCCACCTCTTTTTACCCACTCATCTATCAGCCAAAAAGCCATTGGAATATATAGGAGAGCATACCCACTTCCTCCTCAGTACCCATCTACCTAAATAGTACACCCACCTCATCACTGCATCACAGTATACCCACAATCAATTAGACTTCACCACTGGCCTAAACGTCCTTTAGCTTGCTCCGAACATCTGTTGTATCGCAAGAGACAAATGACACATCTGCAATCACTCAGTAAATGTTATGTCTCGTCAAGTTTGTTAAGTGTAGTCACTCATGTCTTGTCTTGTTGTGCACTTCCTGTTTTATTTTGTATTCACTTTCCCTCTCGTTTCAGACCCTGACTTCCTCCCTTTGTGTGATTTTCCCGCCAGTGTGATTGTCTACCCCGCCCCTGATTGTTTTCACCTGGTCCCCCCTACCTCTTGTATAAATTGTCTCTTGTCTCCATTTGTCTTGTGCCAGTTCATCTTGTCTTGTCTCCATGTCAGTCTTGTCAACGGTCCAGCCAGGTTATATACGTCATTAAGTTTGTTTGATAAAGTCCTCCTTGTGAGCGCCTTTTGTTTAAACCGTTTTTCTAGTAAAGACTTTATTTTGTTTAACTTTCAACCGTGTCTCTGAGTCGTGCATTTGTGTCCTCCAGTGTCGTGTGTCTGAGTTGTTACAGTAAATGATTTGAAGATGCAACTTTTTTTCATCTTGGCAGATCAACGCTGTTTCCGAGAAATTATGTTTATACAACTATTTTGTAACAGCAAAATATGTTTTGGAGGAAATGTAAAGCTGTGGAATACATGTTCAGTTGACTACATTGTGAAAGGCTGTTCCTAAACAAGGCAAGGCTCAAAATGTTAATGTGATACCAAACGCATCAGTAAATGTCTATATCCTTGACGTTCCACTTCCGGGATTGCTCCGTTGCTGCCAGAAAATCTGCCGGATTTCACTCATTTAGGCCTTGGGCTTCCTTTGTGTTGGCATTCTAAACTCCGGTGCATTTATGAGGACTATGGTTAACTGCTCCTCAGATCTCTGCAGGGTAAATCCAGACAGCTAGCTAGACTATCTGTCCAATCGGAGTTTTCAAAGTTCCACCAAAACAAGCTCCTTCCGAGCCTATTTCGCAGCGGCACCGCGGCTTTTCTCCGGTGCTTAGCACCGCCCAACACGATTGTGATTGGTTTAAAGAAATGGCAATAAACCAGAGCACGTTTTCCTCCCATCCCCGAATGCTGTGTGGAGTAGCCAGACTCTCCTCCATCGTGCTTTGGAGGAAGGTCTGGCAAAGCAGGACTAGTAAAATGTTAACCAACACTGAAGTTACTTTGTTTAACTAAAATTTGATCCGTATCAATTCCTCAGAACTTGAATGTGAGGAAAAAGCAGGTGCTGCGTGTTGCATCTTCTAAGATTGCATTACAAGATTGCATTTCAACTCAACAACAAGTTATGGTTCTGTGCCAGGGCAGGATTCATCAAACCACGAACAAATCATTTACCAAACGGCAGCTTGCATGTAAAAAAGGAATTTAAATGGGCGTGTGGACTGTGTTTAGGTCGTATTTTCCCCCCTGCTGATAGAAAAACCAATCAAATACAGGGTAAACAGGAAATCAATAGATCAGACATGTTTTTCTCTTTAGGCAGCAATAAAGCTCCACTGGGAGACCAAAACCAGATATGTGAGTGGTTGGGTTTGGAAGCTGCTGATGTTTATGTGCAACTAATATGACCACAGACACTAAGTAAATTATTGACCTAAGGATGGTTTGAGTTTAGTATTGCGCTGGCACACATTCTGACAAGTTACATTTATTGTTCAGAAGTTGTCTTTATTAGGAGAATTAGTGGAAGTAAAAGTGGTTCTTGTCAGTATTGTCAACTTGAGGTGATTTATTTCCTCAGCCCTGGTGTCAGACAGTACCTCAAACTATTTTTTAAATGGTCTGGACTGCAATTCTTCTTCATGATGTTTATGATCAGCAATGTGTTGCACCAACTCGGTATGATTTATGTCGATATGCGGATTCTAATGTGAGTTTTGGTCTGGACTGGGATGTGAGGCTGGTTGGGGTCTGTTTTTCAGTGTTTAGTCTATCTTAAGCAGTCCAGACTCTTAAGCAGCTCTGCACGCTTGTGGTCGCTTTGGCTTCCCTCTGGCAGGACGTTTTATTTTCTGTCTTCGGTTCCAGTGTAATGGTGTTGACAAAGTGGGTCAGGGTCTGTAATTGGCTTTATGCACGAGACAGTATTATACCACTCTAAGCACTGTTTACAAAGCTACAGAACTATAATCCTCACTTCAAAAACAAGTATAGGCCAGTTATACAGTATGTAGGGTTGGGCATCGTTTGGATTTTAACAATTCTGATTCCAATTCCGATTTCTTCCTTTCGATTCCGGTTCTTATCGATTCTCGATTCCAATTCTTTGAGGGTTGGAGTTGAAACAGGTCACATTGAAACCAAATTTTTGGTTCCAATTAAGAAACGTTTCCACGATTCCAGAGAGGACAGGCAGAGAGGTAACGTTACCGCCAGCGGAGAGAAGCGAGGGATGACGTGAGGGAGAAGGACAGAGAGGCAGAGCGACAGCCGCGTCACGTTTTGTTTTGTTTTTGCGAACAATTTCACAACAGATTAATTAATTAATACACATCGGACTCAGTGTGCAAGGTTTCTGTGCTTGACGAATTTTTAGGAAGACAGATACGAAAAAACGCATACGAAAATTTCGGACTCAGTGTGCAAGGACCTTAAGACTATGTTCACAAGGCAAGCCTTTGTGCTCAATTTGGATGTATTGCTCAGATTTATTTAGTTTATCTGTTCACATCATTTTTATTAAATGTGGCCAATATTAGATTCCAGTGTGAACCGGTCACGGTCCTGTACTAACCCGTTTGCGCAAAAGAACAATAAGAAAGACGTCACACGCAGAACGCTGTAGTACAGAAGTAAACATGGAGGCCACTGCTTATGAGATTAATTGATTTCAATTATAGTTACATATACATTGATTATGGTATTTTGCTCAAGTAAACATGGAGTGAACTCCCTCGCTGTGTGCTGCATTTCCAGCCGTTTCTCCTGGACTTGGCTGGTGCACAGTATCAGCACCACCGTGGACATGCACAACACACATGTTCTAGCTGCATGGGCAAACAATCTTTCTGTTCTTTCTTTTGTAACCCATAACCCCCTGCGGTGTGATGATTTGTTTCCCCTCAACGGGTTAGCGGGTCAGAACAATCCTCGTGTCTGAGTGTACTCCGTGTGTGTGTGTGTGTGTGTGTGTGTGTGTGTGTGTGTGTGTGTGTGTGTGTGTGTGTGGTTGTGTATCCCCTCCGAACACGCACAAACTCATATGTGCTCTGATTACAGGTGACCTACATCCCTCCTCTGTGAATCAGGGTGTTGATGTACGGCTCAGCATTCTTCACTGTCACTCTGCTCTTGTTTTTCTGCCTTCCTCCATTTTCACTTTCCCCTTTCTTCCTTTTCTTGTTTCATGAACAGAAAGTCAGATGCAAAGTTGTGTCTAAAACGGCTCTAGCTCCTGTTTCTGTCATCTTAAAAAGGTCTTTGATTTAAAGCTGCTTTCATTTTTTTCAAACCAAAAATCTTTTAATGTTTTTTTTTTTTTTTTTTAAGAGCTGAAACAATTGGTCGATTAATCTATTAACTTTTTTTTATAGCAAAAATGACAAACATTCTTTGGTTCTGGCATCTCAGATTTGAAGATGTCCTTCTCTTTTGTCTTCATGAGAACAAACTAAATATCGTTCTGACAGTTGGAAGGACAAAACAAGCAATTAGAAGAATTCAGTTTGGTGTCAAGAGAAGCGAAAGAAAAGTCAGAACTCAGCTTTTCCACGATTGTTTGATGTTTTAGAAATTAAAGGCAGGTAATGTTGAAAAGCTAGCAAGATTGGAAAGCAGTGTTAGGCAAGTTACTGAAAATTAGTAATTAGTTACAGTCACTAGTTACTACTTTTGAAAGTAATTGAATTACTTTACCAATTACATGTATATCAAAAGTAATTACTTACTAGGGAAAGTAACTCTTAAGTTACTTTTATGTCTGCTTTTTAAATATAAATATGAACAGTACTGAACAGTCAAACACAATAAACATAATTTTTAGACTTATTTATTGTAATCAACAGGGCAACAGGCCTTCAAATCAAGCAGTAGTACAAGTCCAACATACCTAGCAATCAATGTATTCAGCTCTGCCTGGCTTATCGGCTGCACTGCAGTCCGTGTAAAATCTAGCTTTGGTTGTTTGCATGGAGTGGCGCCTTCAGCATCCATAGGGCTGGGGTCTTTCGCTACTAGCTTTGTCGAAGCGTGTTGCTTCAACAGGTGCTTCATAAGATTTGAATTGCTACTCTTAGATGTGGATAGGTTCTTTACACCTGCACATAATTGACAACTCACAACTACATTTTTGTCTTTAATTTCGACGAGCGAAAAGTAATGTCTGTCATATACGGTAGTTAGAATGCGCCTGCGCATATACTGTGATAGATACGGCAGTTAAAATGTGCCTGCGCATATACTGTGCTTTGATACGGCAGTTAAAATGTGCCTGCGCATATACTGTGACATATACGGTAGCACCCAAAACGTGTGTGTCACTGCTCACTTGTTACTTTCATTCAGAGTTCAGAGTAAAGAAGACTAAATGATAAACTGCCTCCTTCGTTATCATTTTACAATGTCCATACTTCCAGGAGAGAAAGCTCATTCTATCCGCACCATTGGCCATACTGTGGTTTAATGCTCAGCGCAGTAGGCCTTTCTGTCTTCTTGTCTGCAAGCGTACATTTTTCACAAGAGAGTAACGCGAGTAACAAACTCATTTAAATAAATAAAAAAAATGTAGTTACATGCTCGTTACTGCTAAAAGAAGTGGAATTACAGTAACGCATTACTTTGTAGCGCGTTACTCCCAACACTGTTGTAAAGTAACATCTCCTCTGGGCTCCGTCTAACCCCTCTCCCTGCCCTCGGGGCTCCGCCCACACGCAGACGTGCACCGTCAACCCGTTCTCACTCCCAAAGCGTAAAATACGGACGCTTGGGCAGTGGCTTTCAGCATCAGATACAACGCAAAACGCACCCTTCAGCATGCGAATGGAATGCACCGGGCATAGCAGCAGCTACGTGGCGCTTGAAGATGATGTAGTATTAAGAGGGACGGGAGCGAGAAACATGAAAGACTGAAATACGACATAGGAAGGTTGGTTGGGGTGGTGGATGGGTCAAACAACACAGGACTTTCACCCAGGAGACCTGGGTTCATGCCCCGTTCTTGTCCCACGTATCACTGAAATGTACATTCTGTAACCCCACTCAGTATCTTTTCCTAAACGTGTAAGTTAAACGTAGGTCCTGACCCAGACTGTCAAAAGTGACGGCAAGAGTCCCGACCAAGCGCGTTTAGATAAAGCGCATTTAGATATGACGCTAAATAAAGGAGACTTTTAGCATCAATAACAAAGCCAAAGGCACCTGACCAAGCGTCTTTTTAGGCGATGGGCGTGAGAATGGGTTGGCGCCGTCGCCACTTCAGAGCAGAGCAAAGGAAGGACCGCAATTTCACTTCATGTCTCATTGACCGGTAAGCAAACAGCTAATATTATCACACCCAGTGTTTAAAACAAGCATACTGTTAGCAATGTGCCGTTTCATTGGTTCTTTCCAAGCGGACCGCGAGGCAGTGATTGAAGGGAGTTCTCACTGTCTCCGTGTTCATTTACATCTACACCGACATAAAATCAAATAACTTACAATAAGAAAACATGTACACAACTAAAAAGATAATTCAATTTTAAGAACTTCAGCAGTCAAGCATGAGACACCACCTTACCTTGCACTCTGCCACTGAAACAACTTTGGTTGGCTAAAATTAAATCAAACTTTATATTCATTATGAAAGATTAGATGTCAATGCAAATGTTTAAACGTTTTGGCTGCATGTCAAATGGTACACACACACACACACACACACACACACACACACACACACACACACACACACACACACACACACACACACACAAACAGACCCCATTAAACGTGACTTCCCTGCAGAGCTCTTTGTGGATCTAACCTCTTTATCCGGTCTCCTATAATATTTAAACAAATAATTGAATATCATCTAATATCTGGCTCACAGTGGGGAGAGGGCAGAGGAACACAGAGACACAGAAGTTCTGGGATATTGCTTTACTGGAGGGATTATGTATCCCGGGAGGAGGAAAAACATTGTTATCTTCCTGTTTAGGTTTTCTACGTGATTCACTTTATATTTAGATGTACTAGTCTCTTTGTACATTGCATAATTTAGCTTCTTGAGGTTGAGATGTTTTTAAAGAAAACATATCGATTGGCCTTTTTTTTTGTAAAAGGGCTAGTTCACCCAAAACTGAAAATGTTTTTTTTTTAGCTCATTGGTCTCATTCAGACTAATGAGCTGAAAGATGCTGGGGACTGCAAAGGTGGGTGATAATTCTCTTTCACATTACACATAGTCATTTGAAGCATTGTTAATATAACAATATGGATTTGTGCAGCTTTGCTGTGTGTGTGTGTGTGTGTGTGTGTGTGTGTGTGTGTGTGTGTGTGTGTGTGTGTGTGTGTGTGTGTGTGTGTGTGTGTGTGTGTGTGTGTGTGCCTTAGGCTAAATTAAATTAAACCAGTACTTAAAGTGGCTATATGTAACTTTCAGTTTGTGTTGATTCTTGGGGCCACTTTCGACCACACCTGCTGTCGTAAAGGTATTTTCTTTACGGTGCTGTATTGCCCACTGCATATTACTGAGTTAGCGTTACCAGGAGGTCATATAGTCGCGATCAGTGTTGGGTGTAATGCGTTACAAAGTAACGTAACTACTTTTTTGGATAAAAAGTAGTGTAACGCGCTACTACTAAAAATTTGGTAACGAAACGTAGTTCCTTTTTCAATTCGGCACAACGTTACTTTTCCCAGGGATAGATTTGACAGCGACACTGCCTTCTCAGCTGCACGCTCACAAGCTCCACACGTGACGTGATAGAGGCTGGTAGCAGAGTAATCATGGCAAGCGAGAAGCAGCCAAAGCTAACTTTTGAGAGTGTTTTAAGCTTCGTGGTTTTTTGCTGGACGGCGCTCTGAGCCAGGCAGACACAAAGCTGACAACCTCACAGATGGATGCGGTGGAGATGGCCTCATACATACACGCAGCGGACCGCTGCACGGACACACAAGGATTTCCAAAAAGCCTGACGTGCACCTCTCGAAAAATTTAACTACACATCGCTTGGCCGTGGCTTGGTAGCATTGCATTTCCCCCTGTTATGGTTTGGGTGTTTTGTATTATTTTGGTAGTCTGTTCATATGTTTTGTATTTTGCTCAGTTTCCTGTGTTATTTTGAAAGTTCTGTTTTCTTCCTTGTCTTTTCTGATTGTACTTCCTGTCTTGTGTTTTCCCGCTTTTTTTGATTACTCTGCCCAGCCCTAATGTGATTCACCTGTTTCCCAGCCCTTGTGTCACCTGTCTTGTGTTACCTCATTACCCTCTGTATTTAGTCTGTGTGTTTTTCCCTTGTCCTTTGTCAATTATTGTGTTTGTGTGTCTGGTCTCCTGTTGGTATTCCCATGTGTTCTTCGGCTCCTGTCGGTATCCCAGGGGTTTGTTCCTGTCTGGTCGAGTCTCTTTTTGTGTGTGTAAGTATTCCTTTGGTCTCTGTGCTGTTTTGTTATTTTATTCGGTTTTCTCTTTTTGCATATTGGACTTCCTCAGTTTCTACTTCTTGTGTTTCTTTTTGCATTTTTTTTTTTTTTTTGGATTCCTGTTTTGTTTGTACCCTGGATTTGTCTGTGTTTTTGGAATTAAATCTTCACATCATACTACTCCTCAGTTTTCCGCCTCTGCATTTTGGGTCTGCATTTTTCTCCACTCATTCTCCAGAACATAACACCCCCGACTCATTTCCTGGTTCTCTTTCTCCATAAACAACATGAAATCAAGGAGAGGGTTAACTTTTCCTGCTCCAGATTTCCCACCGTGGTCAAAGAACAGGGGAGACACTTTGTTTCTCTCACTATGACTCTAGAGTCGGTACTCGCTCCGGAGCTAATCACCGTCACTCTCTCACTTCTCCCCCCCCCCCCCCCCCCCCCCACACACACACACACACACACATGCCGGCTCAACGCACACACCAGCGCACAAGTATAAACATCAGGCTACTTACGTAGGCTACGGCGAAAGCTCTGCGTGGAGCCTCCGCAGAACTGTTAAACAAGCTTAACGCGCTGGACTCAGTCTCACAGTCTCTGCCAGAGACACCTGCTTTTAAAATTAACGTAAAAATTAACGAGTAAAGTAAAAAGTTACTTTCCATAGGGGATAACTAGGTCTAGTAACGGATTACTTTTTTAAGAAATAACGAGTAATGAGCAAACACTACTTTTTAAAAGTAACTTTCCCAACACTGGTCGCAATGAATGTTTTACTCAGACAGAAAATCGTTCATTTACAATAAGAGAATCCGTTACAGATGCATCGTTGCATTTCAAGTGTTGCATACCGTAACTTAGCCTACTTTGGTAGCACCGCGAACTGCCGGTCGTGGTTCTCCGTCAGGTCAGCACTAGTTGGTGGTTCAGTTACCCCAGAAAGCTGACTGTGCGCTGGGTAAAGAGCACCGCTGCTGCAGTCGTAGTGCACTCGGTCGTGGTGCCCATGGCTCTGTTCTGAATGTGAGAGATAGCCACGCCCCTGATTTGCATATAAGAACTGGAAATAAATAGAGAGGGAAATAAATAAATGTGGCATTAGGAAATAAAAGTCCACGGAAATAAATAAATGTGGATTTATGAAATAAAAGTCTCTTGAAATAATTAAAAGTAAAACCTTTTAATATATTTATATAACTAATTGATTAATTTATTTTGTGAATATTTACATTTATTTAGTATTTATGTATTTATTGCCTCATTTATTTCATGCTGTATTTGAAAGGCATAATTATTTATTAATTTATGTATTTATTCATTTATTTATGTATTTATTCATTTATTTAATATTGAATAAAACGGCATTCCATACTTTGGATGTATCGTGAGCTAAACCGGGTATCACTGTCACTGTGTCACGAGCCAGAGCATTAAGAGATTGTTGTGGCAACCAACGTAGTAATAACTTAGATTAATACAGCGCAGTTCATGAAACCCACGGATGCTTTACACAGGTATGGGGGGGAACAGAAAATAGTAAGCCGCGCCAAATGGAAGGGGGGGGACGTCATTTAATCTAAGCTTCTGGCGTACAACCACATCGCACAATCTAAAGTTATTTTATGAATGAAACATATATATATTACATACCTGAGGGCCAATTCAGCGACATTTTTGAATCACTTACAATCCCGTAATTGTCTCCATCTGTGAAAACCCGACTGAGTGTGACTCTTTCCCTTTTAGCTTTTAGATGTTCTTCGTTTAATTTCATTCTTTTCTGTGATGGCCCGGCCCCAGTATCAGTCACAACTACAGCAGATAACTTCTAGAATACAATTAGGCCTATATGAAGAAATCTCCTGCTACCTTTTACCTTGCTCGATACACTAACACAGACTTTTCCGGTGTTATGCCGAAATCTGTGACCCGTCAGAATGTGTTACTGTAGCGGCGTCTATAATTTTGGGACTTTGCGGAAAAAATCGGACCTGGGCAGAGGCATTAATAAAAACTAATTTATATTAAAATAGCGTTCTTTTCACCGTTAGTGTCGTTTGCTGTTACAGGCCATTTATGATCATCAGATGAAAAATGACAGTTTCAGAAACAATTTTAACACTAACAAACCCAGGATAGTAAGTGCTCAGATATTACACAAACAATGGTAAAAATGATAGCAAACTAAAAATGAATTCCATATGATAATAATTTTTTTTTTTTTAATAAAATGTGTAAATTAAATGTGGAAAATGTATAGAACAAGGAACTAGTGGTGAGTGCAGGGAATGTACCCCACTTTGTCACATATGGTATCACTATATCAAGGTGAACCAGACAGCTTTCTGACCAGGCGATTGAATGTTGGAAATGGTGGAACAAGCTCCCCATTGACATCAGGACAGCTGAATGTCTACATCTTCCGCCGCAGGCTAAAAACACATCTCTTCCGACTGCACCTTGGCTAAGAAGATGATGTTTATACAAATAAAAAAATTGCACTTACATGTGGCACTTTGTAGTTTGGCTTATTTGAAGCTAATGTACTTTGATGTGATTCTTGCTGTTCTGAGTTTGTACCTTCATGTTTGAATGCACTTATTGGAAATGGCTTTGGATAAAAGCGTCAGCTAACTGAAATGTAATTTAACAAGCTACAACTCGGGTTAGTTCCATCTGCTCCCTTAACAGCAGCTGCTTCATCGGACCAAATACTGACTCAAAGGGTCAGGAGACTATATCCACTCTGTAAAAATGAAGTGTATAACAACAATTTTTTTGGACATTATATTCATATTCATGGATACCTGTTTGCAAAGTGGTATATGGCCATGCTGGTGTGAGGTGTGACACTAATTTAAGCTTTGAAGGAGCCGACAGTTAATGCCAATCAGTCGGCATCATTTTCTTTGAGTGCTTTCCAAGACAAATGTTTGCTTCTCTGGGATATTTTGATTTGATTACTGTTCTTGCTGGGCATTTTTATAGGTCACAGTATTTAACTCTCTCTAGACTGATGTTGCCTTCAGGGCCTGGTCTCTTTCGAGGACATTTGTTATGTCGAGTGAGATACTACAGTCTCAGAGGGAAAGCAGGCGGTTGATGTAACACTTGGTATGCATATGGGTTGGCATATCATATCCAGCTTCTTCATGCTTAATTCATGCAGTTTAATCCCACCCAAAGACAATACACAGTCTGTTTCTGTATGTTTCTTACTGAGCATCTTGTACTGTCATTATTTATTTCTTTTTACCATTTGAAAAATACGTTATATCATGTTTTTACTATTAATCCTCGTGTCTAGTTTTAGAATGGAGCTCTTCTTTTGCCATCTGTCTGCTGCTGAATTGAGTTGAAACATTTCTCAGGAAGCTTGTGCAGATAAAACCCGGCTTTTCAAATGTAGACGTGTCAAATGGCAGGTGGCTGTAACACGATGACAGCCACAGTCATTGATCTGCCATTGCTTTGCACTGGTAGAAAATACAGTGAAGACCAAACACCCTCTGGTCCACAAAATCATGATTATAGACATAGTTATGGTTCCACCTCCCTTTAATAGGAATTACCTGTGTCCATCCCATGTTATTTTGAGATATGGTATGCAAATTTCCCAGTGGTAAAATGTGACTAAGTATATTTTCTCAAATACTGTACTTAAGTTCATATTTGAGGTACTTGTACTTCACTTGAGTCTTTTCCTTTCATGCCACTTTCTACTTCTACTCCGCTACATTTCAGAGAGAAATATTGTACTTTTTTCTCCACTACATTCATCTGCCAGCTTTAATTTCTAGTTACTTTACAAATTAAGATTTTGCACGCAAAACACATGTAGTTTTTAAAAAAGATGTTTTATTATCAGTTAAAGGTGCTGTAGGTAGGGTTGTTAAGCTCCAGGACTTAGCCAAAGAATTTGAACATCGACAACTTCTCAGTCCCTCCCCCCCTTTCTGCTAAAGCCCAAAACGGTCTCCTAAGCCCCTCCGTCCACTGGAGAATGAATGAGTGTGCATGAGCAGTGCTTGACACAGTTAGACTTCTGAAAACTGACGTTTTCATCTGCCGAGCTTGTTACCATGACCAGCTAAAGATACTACAGCTGAAGAGAAAAAGAGAAGATAGCCATCTAGTGAAAATCAAAACTTATCAAGTGAGACCTGACAGACCGTCCTCAACCAAAACATGACTGTGTAGTCTGACTGTGCAAGCAGCTCATAACAAGCTATAATTACGTTTCTTGTTATAGGCGGCGACCTCTCGAGGCCGTAGTATTTATTGCGAGAGCAAATAAGGAAGTTAGGTGACAAAATATAAGAGCCCCTGTAAGAAGGTACAGTAGGTTAGGGTGGTGGGTGAGTCACACAAACAAAGGACTTTCACTGAGGAGACATGCCCTGTGTGAAACCAAAAGTCAACTATGATTTCTTTTTAAATAAACAGAGTTTTACTTAGTCCGTGACTCAATGATGTCCGTGACGTCAAGCTAGTCCTCATTTTAGTCATTTTTATGTGATTCATTTTAAGCCAATCCCCGATGTTTTACTAACCCTAAGTACTTTTTGTTGCCTAAACGTAACAAGTTTTGTTTCACAATGTTAACTCAACCTGGTCTCACGGCAGTTCGTGAAATGGTGACGTTATTTTGATCTATTGATTCGTGTACAGGGAAATGATTTTCTACCTTATTTCGTGCCGGTCACCACGAAATTGGAACGTTACTATTTCACGAACTGCCATGACACTGGTCTGGCGGGAGATGGTGACAACACGATCCGCGGTCCCTGGGGGACACAACAACGGGGAAATTAAATGCTACACGCCGGCGACAATAACGTCGACAACAACGGTGACAATGCCAACAACAACGCTGACAACAATGGGACGTGCTACAACAACGGGACAGTTGTGGATAGGAAAAGAAAGTCGAGGAAAGGTTGTGGTTAGGAGAAGAAGAACGCGGAAAGGAACTACCACACGTGGGACGCAATCGCCGGTCTCCGGGGTGAAAGACCCATCCACCACCCTAACCAACCTCCTTATGCGGATTTTCAGCTTTTCAATACTAATCGCTACCATAATCGTGCTGTTATCACGTAATATGCTCCCCATTCAAATATGTTAGTTTAAAATTCGTGCTCACCAACACGATACAACACAGAAAAACGTGTCCATAAATAACGCCACCATTTCACAAACGGCCACTGGGCTGGTTAACTACGTGTTTAAAAGTGCGGCCGTTGCCTTCAACAGAACTGTCAGGTGATTAAAAACTGCCATTGTGGTCATGTGTTGCAGTAGTCTCGCATTGCCAGACCTTCCTCCACAGCGCTGCTGAGGAGGGTCTGGCTAGTCCACACAGCATTCCGGGATGAGAGAAAATCGTGCTCTGGTTTATTGGCATTTCTTTAAACCAATCACAATCGCCGGGCAGAGCCACGATGCCGCTGCAAAATAGCCTTGGGAAGGAACTTGTTTTGGTGGAACATTTGTACGTTCAAAAGTTGTTTTAGTCGTGCAACAGAAAACTCAGATTGGACAGATAGTCTAGCTAGCTGTCTGGATTTACCCTGCAGAGATCTGAGGAGCAGTTAACCATAGTCCTCAGAAATCCACCGGAGTTTAGAATGCCAACACAAAGAAAGCGAAGGTAGCGGACATCCGGCCTAAAATGAGGGACATCCGGCGGAATTTCCGGCGGCACCTGAACAATCCCGGAAATGAAACGTCGTCAATATAGACTAGTGTTGCTGTAACATGTTTAAACTGGCCACAGCGCGGCCATATCACTACGTTAAATAACACTCTCATACAGTGTCGTTTTTTTGGACTTAATGGAAATCGACCAATTCTGTCGTGTAGGTATGGCGGTGTGTTGGAGCTAATGGTTTGATTTTCCGGTGATCTGTCTCATGTTATCAGGATGTTCTGATGGCTTTAGCTTTCCGTGCATGTGTGTGTGCCCTGGTGCTTAGTGAGAGCAAGCTCTGCTATCAGACACCAGTGTGGGTCATCTCAAGTTCACATGACACCTGTTCTCATTGTCCTCAAAGTGTCTGTCAAACAGAGAGAAAGTGAAAGATGGAAGCAAAGGTAAAGACAAAGCAGGAGAAATGGGCCGGGATGAAATGAGACAAGCGATGTTAAGAAAGAGAAGGTAAAGAAAAAAATACAAAAAAAGTGACAGAGATAACAATAGTGAAGGCATCAGTCATCAGAACTGCTTGTCTTTGCTGCTTGCTTTGAATAGCCTCACACCTGTATGAAATTGGAATTGGGGGAGCTGCATTCAACTATTTCTGTAACTTTCCGATACCAGGAGGTGGAGGTGAGAAAGTTCGCTGGGTTTTAACATAGTGCAACACTACGAATGCCTTCCAGGAGAGTCAATCTGAATTATCAGATTGACTCTCCTGGAAGGCATTCGTGCACTGTGATCCACATATATTACGACTATATACGACTATCTAATCTCATCCCTTTCTGTAATAGCCAGCTTTTCACCTCTCCTTTGAGTGTGGCCGTTTGGAACAACTATAAACAAAACGCTATACGAACTAGTTATTTTCTAGCAATACCCTACCTTTAAAAGAGAGACAGACACAGAAGGAGTCATGAGAAAGTAAGAGTAAAATTGAAAGGCACAGTCCATTATCCAAATATAAATAAAAGCTGTCGACTGCCTAAATGTAAAACACAAGATGGAAGGCAGATTGGCAGGTCCACAGACTTTGTAGTCAACAACTGATTGACTGCTTTCTGATGCTCTTCATGGTTTTTTGCATAAAACGGGTACATATTTTCATAAGTATGATCGGCTGAGAAACACTGAATGCAATTGTTTTTAAAGGTCTAATATGTATGTGAATACACCACAAATATATTTGATTAAACATATCTATAATACCCACAAAACCACCCAGATTCCTGTCCATACCAGTCTCTGCAGGAAGCTGTCTCACCCCCCTGCTGCGACCAGCAGAGATCAGTTACGTGCCTGTGTGTGTGCATTCTTTCTAAGAAACTATGAAGTTATGTTACTTACCGTGCATTATGTAAAAGGAGTTTCTGGTTGAATCTGCTGGCTATTCTTTGTACATTTATACGACAATGCAACATTTCATTTCGTTCAAATAAGTGTGAATTCCCTGTGAGATCCGGCTGCACAGTAGCTGACTGTATTCACCTTTACAGCAGTCAAGTGACAACGTGGCTGCAAGGCAGGGCTAAAAGTCAAAGATGAATAAGGAGGCAAACTTCTTGGTAATCTCCATGTTGCTCATCCCTGCAGATGAAAGAACTGAAGGAGAATAGATTTATGGATGGATATCAGCAGCCAGATGCATTGCACTTTAAATAATTTAAGACTCATAGTTAAAGTTAACATTGAACGTTTTCACTCTTGCAGTTCAGTTTCCTGGATCAAGACATCCACTTAGCCTACTTATGACCAACGAACCAAGAATTGTAAACATTAAATCACATTGACTGCGGTTAAAGGGATATTTCACCGCTGGAAAGATGAATATGTATTAAATTGGGCCATTTCTGAGGTAGAAATGTGATTTTTTTTATTTTATTTTTTATTTTATTTTTTATTTTATTTATTATTATTATTATTATTATTATTATTATTATTATTATTATTTTTTTTTTTTTGTTTAGTTTTTTTGAAATTGGTGTCTTCTAGACCGAGAAAAGACAGAAAATGTATTTTTGGCCCATGTGGACTCCTAGAATGCACTTGCTTAGCTTCCCTACGAATCCACTCCCAAGCCACACCTACCGGTTACAGACAGACAGTGAGGCAGTCAAGTTAAGTTTGTTTTATTGTCATTTCAACCATATACACAAAACAACGTTTCACCGTGGCTCAAGTGGTGTTACACATTTAAAATATATAAAAACGACATTATATAAAAACGACATACGAAACAGGCTACATTTAGTGCACACACATTATAGGCTCCGTAAAGTTCAGCTAACGCAGTGGTAGCATTATCGCTTGGTGGGATGTAAACACTGAGTATAAACACAGCCTATGCAGAATGGTCGGCATTTAACAGTCACAAACTCCACCAGCGGTAAGCAGTAGTTAACATCCCATTTCTGCACCAGTCCGTGTCCGTGTTAACACAGCCCACCTCCACAAATCTTATCTGACAGAGCAGCATCTGCTCGGAAGGCTAGCAGGCCTGGTAGCTGGATAGTCCGGTACACTGTTGTTCAGCAATGTTCCCACAAAAACACAAACACAGCAGTCTCTGAACTCGCATTGGGAGTTTCATTGAAGTTGGATGTAGTCCAGTTTGTTGTCTAATGAGCGGACACTTGCAAGCCGGATGGATGGGACAGGTGGCCAGCTAACGTTAGCTTTCCACCTAGCTCGAACTCCTGCCCTCGTTCTGTGTTTCCGCTTTCTCGCACACCGCTTTCGATGTCCCCTTACCTGGCTAGCGGCATCGAGTGGCACCGCAGGCTGAGGTGCTGGTCTCCGTAGCAGGCGAAGCTCGCGTAGTGTGTAGAGTATTCCGTCTGTAATAAAGTGTCTTGCATATTCTCCGATCTGTACCAATGTATCCCGGTGGTACACATGTGCAGTGGTTTGAATGCATATAATTGCAAGTTTGCTGCTGAAAAGAGAGAGCCTGTTAGCTTAGCTTCAAGATGGCTGACACTCGACTCGCATTGGGTAGTGATAGTCCCACCACATATGGGTGGGTTGAAAACATGCGGAACTAGCTGGCTGTAGTCCATAGCCTCTGGGCAAAAATGCCTCCGATGGCGCTAAATGACGATTTTTGCATCATTGTAGGCTTTTTTTACAGATTCACAATACAGAGAAATCTAGTTTCAGGGGGACATGAGGGAGGGAAGCACGGTCGTTCGAAAATACTACTGGGTTTCTACTGCTACAAAGCTTAATGCTAAATCGATGAAGTATCCCTTTAACTCATTCATTGGCAGTCAATCAAATACAGCTGGCCACACGTAATAGCTTGCACATACAGTACTTCCTATGTTTTGAATATAACATTTATTTTATATCACAGCCAGTAGCACAGAATTGAACCACTGCAATAACAAACATTTGACCTGTGGGCCTTAATTCTTCTTTAGGTGAGGATGCACAGTATGGGCATTTTCTGAGGCAGCAAGACAATTTTCGCCTCAGCAGGGATTAATCACACAACGACATGAATTCATCTCCACCTCTTCCGAGTCCATGTGACATATTTGTTCTCTGCTCATTTTAAAACATGTCACATAGGAAGTGACAGGAAAACAACTCACAAATCTAACTTTAGTGGTGGCACTTCAGGCTGTTTAACAATTCGTACATAAAGCTACGGTACGTAAAGCACTAAGTTGTATCCCACGTATTCATTGCTCTGTGCACTACATTGACTGCAGCTGTATAAGAACGCTCTAGTCTGCATAGGTTTAAGGTTGTGGTGGATGGATGGGTCATAAAACATATGGCTTTTAAGCCGGGGAGTGGAGTTTGTGTCCTGGAGAAAGATTTTCCCCCAGGAAATGCGTCGTTTTGGTTCCTAAACTTAACTGTCGTCGCCACAATGACACCCTTTTTTTGTCGGGTAAACTCAACTGCAATGAAACTGAAAGGACCTTTTTATACAGTGGCCGACAGGGGCAGATGCACTGCAACTTAATGAAACACATGCAAATAGACAAAACGGAAGCGATTTCAGAAAACATCTTCATTAATTTGACAAAACATACGCAGCATTGAGCAAGCACTCTGCAAATACACACAACACAACCAAATACACAAACCCCCACGGGGAAATAAAGAAATGAATACCATGATGACATCTAAATAAATTTTGATAGATGTAGTGTTATATTTTTTTTAAAGTGGCCATATTATGCTAATTTTCAGGTTCAAAATTGTAATTTGAGATTGTATCAGAATAGGTTTACATGGTTTCATTTTCAAAAAACACCATATTTTTGTTGTACTGCACATTGCTGCAGCTCCTCTTTTCACCCTGTGTTCATGTCTCTGTTTTAGCTACAGCGTGAGATCTCGCAACTTCTGTAACATCTTTGTTGTCAGTCGCACATGCGCAGTAGCTAGGTAAGGACTACATGAGCTAGCTAGGTGTTTCTGCAACCTCGGCCGTACAAGGCAGGATTAGCCGGGAGATGAGGGCACACTTCCAACTTTGCGTGGAATACCTGCAGAACAGGGACATGTAAGTAGTTCTATACAATTTATTTTGTAGATTAGGGTAAATTTGTGTGTGTTGTAGCAGTGTTTTGCCATTGAGAACGAGCTAGCATGCTAGCGCTAGCATGCTAACGGTTAGCCCCCTAGGCCCCTCGTCTCGGCTAGTTACGTAGAAAGCCGTGCAGATTTTGAACAGCTCACCCGGAGACTGAAGGTAGGACACATTCAGAAACCGTATCTCACTCAAAAAAGCATGGATGAAAACAAACTTTGAAAAAAATTTCAAAGTTTGTATGTCTTCAGGTCAGCTGCTAGCAATAGCTACTAGCAGCTGCTAGCATCCACGGCATCACTATTTTATGAATGAAACATGGCGGAGAAACATAGAAGTGCTGATAACTGCTCTGTATCGAAAAAGAAAGTAAGGCTCTATCTTGAGAGTTACCTCCACTTTGGTTTCGGGGGGGGGGGGGGGAGGGTCAGCTTTTCTTAGACATCAGTAGGGGGGGGGGGCGCCAAGGAAAAAAGGTTGGGAACCACTGGATTAAAACAGCGGTTATAGGACTAAAAATACCAATAATTGCAAAGCTGTATACAGCTTCTCTGATACAGCCCGACTGGCAGAAAGAATCGTGCTGTTATCACGAACGATGCTTCCCATTGAAATACATTAGTTTAAAAAAAAACGTGCTTACCATCACAATAAAAAAACGAGATTAACGTGTCGAACTGCCATGAGACTGAGTTGTACCAGCAGCTGGGGGAAAATATAATGCAAAACCATTTCAGACCGGAGATACAAACAGGAATCATTGAAGCATCAAGACGTACAGTATGTGCCAAACATCAACCCAAAGTCAAATGTGCTCCGCCACTTCAAAAAATTAATTTGCAATCCAAATGCCCGCTCACACACAACAGGTAAAAGCGGCAGCTTCATAAGAGCAGAACTTTGCAACATCATAACTAATTTTGACAGTCAACCTATGATGCTAACAAGCAGCACAGCAATGTTAAAATGTGACTTAAAAAAACAGTAGCTTCAAGGCTAACTGACATTTGCCAAACATTCAAACACCACATTCACTCATAATATGCATGTTACCATCAGTTAAACAGTGATCCTCTGCATCTCAACGGGTAGTAAACCATTATGATTCCAAGTAATTGACAGTGTGGACAAGTCTACGGTTTAACGTTTTTTTTAGTGTGCTTTTGTGGCCGCCAACTGATCTGGCTAATGGCTGGCAAATTCACAGAATGTCCATATCAGCAATGCAGAGTGCAATCTCTTGGCTTCCTGTATCAGTAGCACATCTCGAGCTTTAGCCCAAACTTGCTTGCAGGCTTTGCTCTATTCTGTACTGTACAATGGAAACTAGTAAGAGTAAAAAAATTCACACACTTCAGTCTTAACATTTGCCTTCCGGATGAATGGTCAATGATATATACAATACAACGTAAACTGTCATCTATCCGACTTGGACTTCTCTTCAGTTCCAAGAACAATTGTTGGGGAGGGATACCTTTCCAGCTTGAGGTGCTCTGTGTTCAGCTTTCACAACATACTCGGAGTTAAGTAAGTGGATCTCTTAAGTAAAACCATTGTTATATTTTAAAACAACGGCACAAAGATGATATTTGGGGAATAACCCAAACAGTGACACGGTAAGATGGTAAAAAGGCACAGTGTAAGGACTTCAACATACTCAATTAATTTTTGAGATTAGATTGTGAACCACAGTGAAGGATATGATTGGAGCCATTCAAGTAGTTTTGCTATACGTGCATAAAGACAATGTCAATAACAATGCAATGCAGAATTTTTATACATTTGGAAGTGACTGTCTTGCTTTAAAGACCCAAGCTGGTCAGGCAAGTAGCGTAGTGAGTGTCTCACGTGTATTAAATATCGCGTTAATACTTTCCTCAATTGAAAGGAGCCTCGTAAAAAAACAGCCCCAGACCAAAACTACACCAAAGTATGAGGACAGGGGTGTTAACATACAGTAATAGTACTTTTGTGTTTTTAGGTACAGTATCAGGACTCGCACTCAGATACTTTGCTGATTGGTGCTTAGCTGAGTGCTTAGCTTTCACGATTTAGGCTCACTTAATGCGACTAGTAAATAGTGCAGGTATGCAAAACTTGAAATCAGATCTTGTTCTGTTTTTTAGTCCCTTAAGGCCTCTTGTGTTTGTTCCTAGATGCAGCACCTTGTATGAACTGTAGACAAGAGCAGTATTACTACCACAGAATGTTGCTAAGAGCTATGTAAGGCACACAGAGACACACGGTACTATGCCAGCTTGGCAGCCTGCTTCCATGATCTGGCTTCTGTGGGTGTTACATTTTACCGCAGTTATGTGTCCGTGTGGGGGAGATTGTGTGAAAGAAACTGATGAGTGAGAGAGAGATGGAGAAAGTGATTTAGAAAATAAGTGGTGAGAGTGAGCCGGAGAGAAAAGAGACCATGAGAGAGAGATGGATGGAGAAAGTGGTGTGGTATCAGTTGTTTCTGAGTGAGCCAACTGGCTTTTATGATACCTTCTCATATCGCGCACACACACACACACACACACAAAAGCAAAGAGTCATATGATCTTCCTGGCTGCTGGTCAGATGGTTCAGTTATCTTGTTATTGGCTCTGAGCAGCCGTGCCTCTGTATCATATGTTTACTGTGTTCAAATAAACCATTGTAATGTCATTTATAATTAACAGTCTTGGACTGTTTGACTTAGTATTTTTTTTTTCTGTGCTGAAATTATTCTTTCAGCTCTGGGGTACATAATTTGTTATCTCAATTCCTTGTCATTATTTTCTTAACCTGTATATTCTTGCTTAATATGCATATGTGTATTTTATTGTGGAAGCCACACTTGAATTGTGTCTTTAATCTAATGGTATTCACAGTTTTTTTTCAATTGCTTACACACTAAAATTAAAACTTTCCCACAATTAGCAAAACCTTACAGTCAAGGAGCAAAACACTGGCCTACATTTGCACAACGTTAAGCACATTGTCAGCTTTACACTTTTTGCAAAACATTGCACACAGTGATTTGCAAAACACTAAACACACTTGTATGCATTTGACACAGACATTTATCATGATGTCATTTCCTTACAATTTCAAAGCAAGGCTGTGAAATGAGCACACCCATGAACCAGTTGGTTAAACACAGCCACCAAGTGCGCAAACACATGATTGCTTAATTGTAGACACACCAATCAGGTTTAAGCACCATATTAAATGCAGCAAGTAAGTTCACCTGCCTTCAACCAAAATGGAAGGAGTCAGAAGAAGAAGACTAAGACTGAGACTGAGAGTGAGAGTGAGAGGGGGAAATCCACAGAGGAGGAGAAGGAGGAAGAGGTGGAGGCCCGGCCGATGTGGAGGTAGAGGAAGAGGGAGCGGGAGAGGAAGAGAGAGGAAGACCTGAAGCCAAATTTATCAAATGAAAGTTGCGCAACACTAGTGGACCATGTTGTGAACCACGGATTGACGCTGAGGGAGGCTGGACTAAGAGTTCAGCCAAATCTTAGCAGATATACAGTGGCATCTGTCATAAGGACTTTTTGACAAAGAAACAGGTAAAAGAAAATCTGTCTACAGTTACAGTAATCAGCTGCTTATTTTATGCACCATATCAGCACTTTTGATACCCATTCCTGTGACATTTTACAGTAGGTTACATGTATTATTTTCTACATACGATTGAGGGTCAAGAATGACAAGGAGGAAGGGGGCCCATATTCAAGCGAGGGTTTACGATCTCCGGCCCCAGGCTCAAGTACCCCCCTCATTTAGGCCATGGAGGACGCCTGTGACCAAGTCGACGCTGCAGCTGTGCAAGGATGGATTCAACATTCAAGACGGTTGTCTTGCCAATGAGGATATTGCCTGTGATGTTGATGAAATTCTCTGGCCAGATCCAGCTAGGCGAAGAGATAATGTCTAGTATTTTTTCAGATAATTTTTTTGTTTGTTGTTGTTTTTTCTGTGATTGTAACCTGTACTGGATACTGTATTTTATGTATGTCTGTTGTTTGCGGAGATAACAGTGTTATGCACACTACTGTAGTAGCTGTATGAAAACTGGGACTCATTTTGTTGTTGATTCTCCATGTTGACTGATTTGGGTATATGGAGAGAAATAAATTATATTTTCCTCAGTCTGCAGAATTGGTCTTGTGTAGTGTTTGGTGAACCTATTGTATATTTGCACTTTCTCTGTGTACTTCATTTACAGTACTCTAATCACTGAGAAGTAGAATTGCAAAAAGTGTTTTAGGTTAGCAACAGCAGTGTGTAACTGCTTCAAACAGAATGAAGTCATATGAAAAGTGTGTTTCATATGGTAACAAAATATGTTTTTTATAAATTAGTGTATAGTTTTTTAAGAGTTTCATTTTGCAAAGGGTCTGAGTTGTTCTGCTAATTGGGTGTGTGGATGTTCTAATTGTGTGTAGTGTTTTGAAAAAAACAGTCCCTGTTTTCAAAATTGTGCTTAAGAAATTGAAAAGAACTGTAAGAGAGCGAGAGAAGTGGTGGTCGAGCAAGCTAGATAGTGAATGAAGAGAGGGAGCCGCGCTGGCACGAGCAAAGCCGTGAATCAGAGAAATAAAATGTTATTTTCTGATTGTTTCACAGCGGTTACATTCTAAAGCACAAATAAACACACCTAAAACTCTGCACAACCATGCGGCAAGGTGCTAGATTGTGTGTCAATGCAGAGCTTCATCCTGTCGCTGTATGTGTGTGTGTGTGTGTGTGTGTGTGTGTGTGTGTGTGTGTGTGTGTGTGTGTGTGTGTTAGGGATATTAATGATTAACCAGCAATAAAAAAAATCACATGTAACACAATCAGTTAAACAGATAAAAACAATATTGTTAAAACAAAATAAAAGTTAATAAAAATCTTTATTTGCATGATAAAATAAAAATAAGCTATACAATCTATTAACTGCTAGTTAACTTGCTAGTGCCACTAGCTAGTTGCTTTTGAAGCTTAAGCTGCTCTTTTTGTTTTCTGCTCATGGCTCTCTGCTGCACAGCGCTCACAACGGAGAGCAACTTGACACATGCCACCATATCGATGAGGACTGGCGGGTTAAATCAGCCGTCCTACACACAGAGTAACGTTATGCCAGGCAGACACACAGCTGACAACCTCCAACACGGTCTCACGGCAGTTCGTGTAATTGTCACGTTATTTTTTATCTATTGATACGTGTACAACAACACGTTTATCTCGTTTTTTTCGTGGTAGCCAGCACGAAATAGGAACCATCTATTCAGAGGTTGGGTTTCGGAAAAACACAACGGGGAAAGGACACCTCACACGCCGGGAGACAGCTGCGGGGGACGCGCCACAATAACGGGACGGTTGTGATTAGGAAGACAACGGGGAAACAAACCAAAAAGTTGCAAAAGGTTGCAAAAAGTTGCAACCTCTCAGGTGGATGCGGTGGAGACTGGCTCAGACAGGCAGACGGCGGACCTCTATTAACATGTTTTGGTCGCGCAAGCGGTTCCAGGAAAGTGGCTGTATGTGCCCACGACAATGCAGGGAACATCGTGGCTGCATGGCCGGTACAAGTCCGCAGCTGTCTACTGAACGCAGAAATGATGCCCGAGCCTTCCGGACGAGTGAACTGGGACTGTGTTGCCTGCTTGTGGGCTAATTGTCGGTTTTGTAGTTGTTTTGTGTTTCAAGTAGTCATAGTATGTTTCTTTTTGGTCATTTTGCATCCCTTCATGGTCTGTATGTGTCTCTTTGAGTAACATTTATGGCAGGTGATGGCCAAGGGGGCCCCTGACACTTTGGGCCCCTGGGCCTGTGTCTGGTAGGCCCGTTCAGTAATCCGTCCATGAGGGCAGACACCAATTATGCTTCATCCAACCGTGCAGCTGGATTGTGACAACATGACAAAACTTAATAGCATGGCCGTTTCATGTTCCGCTTTTCTGTCCACTTAAAAATACACAATCCTTTGTAGAAAGCCTTCCTGTAAAAACTCATCACATCAAAATGTGCACTTATGTCTTAGAGGCTTATGTAACTGTGAGTGCTGTAAGCTGATTCCTAAATATAGCTCTGTGTACATACAGTATTAAAATGTATTAGGCTCGCTAATATACACAATTAAACACCAGCACATGATACACCACAGTAGATTATTGACCAGGACTCTGTTTTCTCTTGGCTTTGCTTTGCCTAGTGTAGTTCGGGACAAAAATATACATACATACATTTTTGTATATGTAAACAATTTATGAACTGCTGTAAATACATCAGACATGTCTGTGAAGTACCTCAGACAATAAAGTGTAAGGTGCAGATGTTGCATTCTATTTCTGCATAAATATATGTTTATATGGTGAGGATATATAACTATGTAAAATGAAAAGCAAAAAGTAACTTAGAAATCCACCACTGTCAGTCAGCCGACTGAAAGAAGTATTTCTATTGTCTCTGAGGATCAAGGGCAGATTACATGAGCAAGTCCGAACCAATCAGAATCATAATCATAATGGAGTTTATTACCAAGTAGTTTTCACATACAATGACTTTGCCTTGGTGTTTGGAGTCTACAATAAACACATTAAGAGGAAATAAAAAAATAAAGCTAAGTACTTAATAGAGTACTTCAACAGTCAAGGACAGAAATATAGAATTACCATAAAAATATGAAAATACTAGTACAACATGTACTACAACCTACTACTCCTACAACCAAGTATAGTCTATACCGACGACGTTTCATTTCCAGGATTGTTTAGGTGCCAACGGATGTCCTTCATTTTCGGCCGGATATCCGCCACCTTCCTCTTTCTTTGAGTTGGCATTCTAAACTCCGGTGGATTTCTGAGGACTATGGTTAACTGCTCCTCAGATCTCTGCAGGGTAAATCCAGACAGCTAGCTAGACTATCTGACCAATCTGACTTTTCTGTTGCTCCGTCCTGTGCTTAGTGCCACCCAAGACAATTGTGATTGGTTTAAAGAAATGCCAATAAACCAGAGCATGTTTCTCTCCTATCCCAGAATGCTGTGTGAGCCAAGGTTATTATAATTTTGCATTTTTCATTAGTTTTTATTTTTATTTTGTTTTGACTTTTTGTTTTCAAAATCAGTTTAGTTTCCCTTACCCCCACCAATAAATTTGTGGAAGAAACTTGGTACCGTAATTCGGCAGTATATTTTGAATAATAAACAACCTAGGCTGTAATACTCTACCCTGCAACGTACCACAAACACGGGAGGCCTGGCCCTCCCCAACCTTAAAGTGTACCACAGAGCCTTTCAGCTACGGGCCCTCAGAGTGTGGATGGACCCCTCATCTACAGTTCCATGGAGAGAAATAGAGCAAAACCTCACTGGAAGTCTAAGACTGCAAGACCTTGCCTTTGCAGGTGTGTGCCCAAAAATGCCATGCTAGCCTATGCCCTATTATCACCAACACATTGACCAACTTAAAACAGGTGGAGGAGCACCTACGCTACACCAATAAGTAGCATTTGAATACCCCAATATGGCACAATGCACACCTAATGTCTGGTAACAAACCCTTTGCTTGTAACGAGTGGAGTGATAGAGGTATTTATACTTTAGACCAGCTATTCAGTGAGAAAGGTATGTTATGTTTTGAAGACCTGAGAGCTAGTTTTGAGGTCCCCAGGACATCCTTCTTCTTTTATCTTCGCTCAAGGTCAGCCCTAAAATGTTATGGAGTGCCATGGGGAAACAGTCTTGAGGCGCTCCCAGTCATTAAATTTCCTTTTTTGAATTAGTGTCCAAGATTTATGCTAAACTGATGCAAGTATCCATAGGAGAACTCCCATTAGTAAAGAAATGGGAGCGAGAGCTGAGCCCTGAGGGGATTCATTAATTGGGAGACAGTTTGAGACAACATTTTCCACTGTTCCAAGAACCCAAATCACCAGTATATCCATTTCAATATATGTCACAGGACATATTGGACTCCCCAGAACAGATACATCTCTAAAGTCATTCCCACTCCCTATTGCACATTCTGTCAACCTGAACAAACTTTCCTGCATATGGTCTGGGAGTGTGAACAGGTGCATTCGTTCTGGAATAAAACAACATCAGTAATATCTGTTACTTAATGACGACTCTAACTTACACCTGCTTGGGATACAGAAGAAGATTTGGCTAGCTGGCTCAACCGCAACCAAGAAAATGATGAGCACAAATATGTAAACAGTCTACACAAGACGCCGCAGTAAGTGCAAAATGTGTAAGTGACGTGTTCCAGGAAAAAGCCTAAATAGCCAACAGACTAAAGAAGACATAGTGTAGACATAGACAGGTGTTTTGAACTTTGGTCGAGTAAAGTGGCAAACTTTTTAAAGTCAATTGACTCACACAGTTGTGTAGACATCCCAGTATCAATCCACATATTAACCCACGCTTCCTTCTGCTTTTGGTGTTCCTGCGTATGTACTAACCAGCAGCTATCGGGTCGCTGGTGAAAGCACGCCTGTAGTGTTCTCTGTCCTGCGGTTGTCTCTGTCATGCTGTCTGGCCCTGCACCCATACATCCATGCCCTGTACCCATACATCCATGCCCTGTACCGGGGTTAGCTTCTGTTTCGGGGAAAAGGGGCTTTGTGTTCTCCTTTACCTTGTTAAGGTGAGCTAGATTAGCCTCCTTGTGCGCGCTTCTAAAATGTACTTTCAAATTCGTGGGATTTTTCCCTTTAATAAATTGTCCACTTATTTTACCACCTTCCACTGCAAGGCACTTGCTTTTATCTGACACAATCATAATCAAATAGGAATCTGCCGCTTTCTTCTGACTTTCGGTACCACCATGATGCCAGGCGAGAGGCATGGACTATGTTGTTTTTAATGTGACATGGAATGTCGGAATTTCTGGGTCTATGAAAAACGGGTCTATGGTCGGAAATGTTAACTCTGAAAGATACCACGTTTATTTGCTCTATGAAAGACATTGACAAGATGAAAGCTAAGGACATTTACTTGATCATTTTATTTTAGTTAGTTTTGCAAACAAACATTACAGTTTTTGTTTTATTTTATTAATGAATTATTAATGAATTAGTATTACCTTGGTGTGAACTAGCCAGACCTTCCTCCACAGCCCAGTGGAGGAAGGTCTGGCAATTTGAGACTATGTAGAATATAACTGCTTTTGAATTGGAAAGCTGGACAGTTGTGTGCAGCGTGTGTAAAAGTATATTAAAAGGGGATGTGCAAAAGTTAACTATTGAAAACATAGTATAGATAATAGTCAAAGATGTGCGTGTTCGTAATGCATAGAGACAGTTGTGTCAGTGGGGGTCCCGGGCCTTGTTGATGAGGCCAGCTGCAGTCAGTAAGAAACTTTTCTTGTGGTGAGAGGTTCTGGTCCAGATGGAATGCAGCCTCCTGACAATGTGCTTTCATTGTCTGTACTTTAAATTTAAGTGTTGATGTAATTACCCACATATTTGCTCTTCTGTTTGCAAATGCAGAGTGCAGTTTTATGCTTTCAAACTTCTTTATTGGTCATGTGATGTGCACGACAATAACCAAAGTACTCAGTGGCAATGAACATCTTAGGCCTACAGAGGTGTAACGGTTACACAATACAAAGATAAAATGACAGTTTAAAGGTAAAGTGACATGTGACATGCTCAGAACTCAAGAGCTCAAAGGTCTTATAAGCTGTCCCTGAGCCTGGTGGAGTGGGACCAGATGCTGCGCTACCGGCTGCCACACAGCAGCAGGCAGGACAGTTTGTGGCTGGGCTTCAAAGTCTCCTACAGTATGTGTGTGTCTGTGTTTGTTTGTGAGAGAGTGAGCGTCATGCACACTTCACCTGTCTGTGATCTGACACCAACCCAGTTACACGTGTCTGTGTCATGTTCAGCTCCACTCCGCTCTTATTTTATGTTTTGTTTGTTTTCTGGACTTCCTGTTTTATTTTGATATCCTCTGTTTATATACATTCCTGGTCACTTGTCTTCTTGTCTTTGTCTACTTTCCCGCCTCTGTGATTACCCTCCCATCCCTTAGGTGTCTCACCTGTGTGTAATCATCACCACCTGTTCCCCTAGTATAAATACTCACCACATTCACTTACCTGTGCCAGATTGTTGACTAACCTCGTGTGACTCACTTTCCAACGTTTTTTCCTAGTTTGTATTTCCCAGTGTTTTCTAGACCTTCTGCCTGTTTCCTGACTACGTTGTTCACTTCACTTACTTGTTTTTCTTGAGTCCTGAGTTGTGCATTTGAGTCCGCCTATTGTACCCTGACAGTCTGTTAATCAGTCTGGATTGAAACTTCAGTTAAATACTTATGTGAATGCAAGGATGTTTTAAACCATCAACATTCAGCTATTCTCTTTTGTTTCCTCTTTAATATCTCATTCCACATCATCTTACCATCATATATATTAAGTATTAGCTTAGTTTCAACTATCCATTGAAGCTATAGGCCTAATGTTTACACCGGTGATTGATGCATAGAATGTATAAGTGAAGCAAAAACACTTTGGCCGCCCCCTGCAAACCACCCTGTTAGCGGATGTACACGTCAAATACATTTTTCACAAAGATGGTCTCTGTCACCTTAGGTAGTTCTTATCATGCTGATGTGCTGATGTTGGTTAAAGTATTAATTTTTCTGATAAGTTTTGTTTTTATTAGTTATGTGATGCAACAAAACTAGGATTAAACATCATAATTGACAACTGTGATTAACTCGCGATTGTTCGAGCCAACCCGTTCTCATTCCGAACTCGTAAAATAAGGATGTTTGGACAGTGGCTGTCAGCGTCTGATGCAACGAAAAAGGCGTCTTTCAGCGTGTTTGTGTAACGCACCGGGGAGAGCAGCAGTTAGATAGGATTTAGCGAGTACTATTTAAGGGCGAATTTATTTATCATAAGGAGGTTGGTGGGGATGGGTCAAACACAGGACTTTCACCCAGGAGAATGGGATTCAAGTCCCGCTTGTCACGCTTGCTATAGTCGTTTGTTTCTTTCCTCCTGCTTGTGACAGAACCGTACGCCCACCCTCGACCCTTTTCTAAACCCAACCGTCCTGTAGTTCCCGCGTGTCACGGAACCGTAAGCCCACCCGCGACCTTTTCCTTAACATAACTGCGTCAAAAGGGACGGCAATAGTCCCGACCAAGCGCGTTTACTTAAAGTGCTAAAAGAGACTTTTACCGTCAATAAGAACGACAAAAGCACCTGACCAAGAATACATATTTTACGAGATGGGTGTGAGAACGTGTTGTTCGAGCGGGAGTATGGGCAGGACATCAATACCGCAGCTCCACCGCCCAATCACTACTGCGCTGACTCTTCACTTCACTTTTGTCCAGTAGGAGGAGGTAGAGACGTGTTGCTTTTTTTACTGTCTATGGTTTAAACTAAGTGGCAAACCTAATCCAAACTTAAAGAATTAAAAACAAACTCTGCTGTTCTGTGGCTTAATAAAGAATTAAATAAAGGTTAGTTGCACAGTTTGATTTTGTAATGAAACAAACACCAGTAGTTTAGTGGGGTAAAGAGATTTTAACACTAATTGTATGCCTTTATTGACAGCTACCAGTAGAGAGATGGCAGGAAATGAAGGGAGAGAGCAATGGAGAATGACATGCAACAAAGATGGGATCTGGGGACCTTGTGGTTCTTGGCTGACGTCTTAAAGGAATACATTTTGCAAAGTACATGTATTTGCTCTCTAGCTGAGAGTTAGATGAGCTGATATCAATGTCATATTTGCACAGTAAATATATAAAGCTACCATAAACAGCTGGCTAACTTGGTGAAGGAGCTAGCCTGGGTCTGTCCGACATTACCAAAGTCTGCCTACTGCTAATGCTAATGCTGCCTAATGCTTACTGTTGGGGCAAAGAAATAGTCTGATACATAACAGCCAGTAAAAGGCAAAATTGTTGATTTTACTCTAGGCTAGCACTGCCAGTCTTTTGTGCTGAGCTAAGTTAACTGGCTACTGGTAGCACCTTTATATTTTTGGTACATATTTGAGACTGGTAATAATCTTCTGATCCAACTCTTGGCAAGTAAGCATATTTCCCAAAATGTCTGACATTTAGGCCACCAGAGCGTCCCAGTAATGTTTACACAGGCATCTTTTTTTCTCTAGGCAGTTCATTATCTTTAACATCATCAAAAGTTGAGTCAGACATGACAATACTGAATAAAAGAAACCAAGGTTAATTGTTGGGTGTAGAGATTGGTAGGTATTATTAGATTCATAATCAGTGTTGTAGCTGGACACTGTTGGCCTGCCAAGGATCTGAAGCATGTAGGCGGTGGGCGTAAGATCTGCTAATCCTCCTGCCTGCTGCTGCAAATCTTCTGTGGAACGCGGCGACGACAGACGGCAGCATGTGTTCCACAGCAGTCAGAGAGAGAGAGAGTAGAATTATACGAGCTGTGTTCATTGAACACTGCAGGAAAAGGTCATTTATGTTGCATACAGTCTGTACCATATTTCACATTCGCTAACAGTCAAAAGTTGGAGTGAAAACTGAGATAAAGGGATTTTTCCTATTTCCATTTTGTCCTTAAATATGAAAGAGCCAGTGGTGGAAGAAGTATTCAGACACTTTACTTAAGTAAAAGTACTAATACCACACTGTAAAAATACTCTGTTACAGAAAAAAAGTCCTGCATTGAAATTGTGACTTAGGTAAAAGTGTGTAAGTACAGTGCCTTGCGAAAGTATTCGGCCCCCTTGAACTTTTTGACCTTTTGCCACATTTCAGGCTTCAAACATAAAGATATAAAACTGTAATTTTTTGTGAAGAATCAACAACAAGTGGGACACAATCATAAAGTGGAACGAAATTTATTGGATATAAAACTGAAAAATTGGGCGTGCAAAATTATTCAGCCCCCTTAAGTTAATACTTTGTAGTGCCACCTTTTGCTGAGATTACAGCTGTAAGTCGCTTGGGGTATGTCTCTATCAGTTTTGCACATCGAGAGACTGAAATTTTTGCCCATTCTTCCTTGCAAAACAGCTGGAGCTCAGTGAGGTTGGATGGAGAGCGTTTGTGAACAGCAGTTTTCAGTTCTTTCCACAGATTCTCGATTGGATTCAGGTCTGGACTTTGACTTGGCCATTCTAACACCTGGATATGTTTCTTTGTGAACCATTCCATTGTAGATTTTGCTTTATGTTTTGGATCATTGTCTTGTTGGAAGACAAATCTCCGTCCCAGTCTCAGGTCTTTTGCAGACTCCATCAGGTTTTCTTCCAGAATGGTCCTGTATTTGGCTCCATCCATCTTCCCATCAATTTTAACCATCTTCCCTGTCCCTGCTGAAGAAAAGCAGGCCCAAACCATGATGCTGCCACCACCATGTTTGACAGTGAGGATGGTGTGTTGAGGGTGATGAGCTGTGTTGCTTTTACGCCAAAGCAACAGAGATTATTGATAATACTGCTGGATATAAAGAAAGTTAGTTAGCTATGTTTCCTCAGCTGCAGCACTAGTGATGCCAAGATATTCATCAGTTGGCTCGTTGTGATGTGTGACAAGTGTGGCGAAAAACAAGAACTTATAATACACTCATTCCTCTAATCTAATATACTTGATCCCTTTTTCTGATATAGTAATAAGTCATGTGTTATTCATCTAATTACTTCAAGGACACATGGACCTATTTATATCTGAGGCCAAAGACAGTGATGCCAATTCTGACATCTGCAGGGCAGCATGCACGTTGAGCAGTGCAGTCTGACAGCAGGTTCACAAGATCGTATCGTAGGCTGTATCTGAATGTGTCTATTGTGAGCTGTAAAGATCTCAACCAAAATAGTGGCTGATGTTCCCTCCTCAGTTTTTTTTTTTTTTTTATATTTCAAAGCAGTGGCGGCGTTAGAGAGAACAACATCCTCACTTCCTCAATATACAATTACTTTATTTGCATTTTTATGACTTAAATGTGCCGTGTGGGAAATTCCACAGATATGCAGAGGGCTATAAAAGCAACAATAAAAGCCGATATGAAACACTGTGAAGTCTGTATCAATACCGAGATCCTGGTCATGTCACCTAAACAAATGTTACCGTGGTTTACAGTGGTGCTAATGGGATCATATAATTTTAGTGAATTACATGATCCCAGACTAGGAGGCAGTTCACTGAGGCGTGGTGGTTAAAGTCTGTGATTACGAAAACATAGTTGTAGTATGCAGTGTCCTGATTGGTGGAAAACGCTTGAAGGAAGAAAGGCCTGTTGTCCTGTAAAAATGTCACTGTCAAAGAGCCTGAAGCGAAAAGTTGACGTGGAAAACCGCAGCTTTAATGAAGAATGGACTGATAAGTAGGCTGCGCATTCGTTTTCTGGCCTGCGGGCCGCCAGTTGGCAATCGCTGGCGTAAGGTATCTACATGTACCTACATACGTACCATCGGCATAGATTTAACGCAGAACCATAAATCAGGCCTAACTCCTGAATGTTCTGGTACTTTTTCATGACAGTCAGGTTCACACTAATTTCATAATTTGACCACGCTTGGTGCTCGACAGTAACTGATATTGAACTGAGCTTTGGTGGCTGCTGCTAGATCAGCCCACCTTGTTTCCACCCACGCTTCCTACGGATTGTCAGTGACCCCAAATCTGAGCTTCAAAGCATTTCTTAAAGTGCTCATATTATGCTTTTTGGCTTTTCCCCTTTCCTTTATTGTGTTATATATCTTTTTGTGCATGTTATAGGTCTACAAAGTGAAAAAGCCCAAAGTCCACCCCAAAGGGACTTACCATCTCCAACAGAAAACACTGTTCACAAACTGCTCCAAACAGCTCTATTGTAGTCCAGCCTTTACTTCAGAGGCAAACGTGGTCACTTTGTAACACATGTTATAATGCTCGCCTAGCTGCTAGCATGGCACGACCTCATACTCTGCTTCTGACTGGCTAGTAGTCCTTACCTAGGTACTGTCAGGGCACGCCCTCATACTCTGCTTCTGACTGGCTAGTAGTCCTTACCTAGGTACTGCACATGTGCGACTCTCAACAAAGATGGAACAGAAGTGAGATGTCTCACTCTGTAGCTAAAACAGAGAGCTCAACACACAGGGTGAAAAGAGGAGCTGCAGCAATGTGCAGTACAACAAATATATGGCGTTTTTTTTAAAATGAAACCACATAAACCTATTCTTGTACAACCTCTAAATACAATTATGAACCTGAAAATGAGCATAATATGAGCACTTTAAGAAGTTTTTGAGTGACATCACAAATACTACACCCTTGTCTTTGTACCCAGACTGCATGTAATGTAGGGCTGTACACGACTCAGAATTTAGTCAGTTGAATTGGGGCTGTTCAATACAAATATTTGACTATTGGTTCTGTGGTGTAAGCCAGTTTTCTTTAAGAGTGCAGCTTTTTAGACGGCTTTACGGCATGTAAAGGCAACGGCCAGATGCACAGACCACCGTCTCTCTCTCCTCTATTGAACTGACTTAGTGTTAGTATAAACACATCGCAAGCAGTGGTGGAATTACTAAGACTAAGTACTTGAGTCTTTTCTTGTCATGCCACTTTCTTCTTCTATTCCGCTACATTTTAGTGAGAAATATTGTAAATTTTACTCCACTACATTAATCTGACAGTTGTAGTTACTAGTTACTTTACAAATAAGGATTTTTGCACATAAAACGCATGTAGTATGTGTATGTATGTAGTATAAAATACAATGCTTTATTATAAATTAAACTACCCAACAATATAACGGCCTACACATCCAGCTGAAATGATTAGCTGAGTAAACACTTAGTTGATGACAGAACTGTTTGGATCGTTTCCAGTTTCTAAAATGTGAGGATTGTTCTGCATCGAGTACATTTACTTTTAATACTTTAAGTTCATTTTCCTGATGATACTTACATACTTTTACTTAAGTAACATTTTCAATGCAGGACTTTTACTTGTAACAGAGCATTTGTACTGTGTGGTATTAGTACTTTTACTTAAGTAAAGGATCTAAATACTTTTTTCCACCACTGATCATAATTCTTTTTTTTCGTATGAACTATCAAGAAACGCTTCATTGAACTGCCAAACTATTAGTTAAGTTCCTCATGAGAGATTGTCCACTGTTTGAAGTTGCATTAGAAAAAAAGCTCTAGTTCACATGCGTCAAACTCAAGGCACACATTTTTATCAGGCCGCATATCCATTTAGGTTCACAATAACTTTTGGCCCGCCTAGTTGTGGGCCAAACCAGAAACGCAGGAAACTTTTTTAAAACTGTAATCACACGACTCTCAAAACAACCATAGCTTTTCATATCCAGGCTGTGAAACAGGTTGTTGTGAGTCAGCTGTGCGGTAGCCTGCTTTTATAAATGTAATCATTGTTTTGCTTGACTTGCTAAACTCTTTGATGGCTAAGGAACTTTTTGGCTGACGTTTTTAGGTTTTTTTGTCAACCAAACTGTAAGTAAGAAGACTATATGAGACATGCAATAATACAGTGAAAGATATTTTACTTTTTTTTGTTCAAATAAAAGCACGTCAGTGAACGTTAAATCTCTGGCCCTTGATGTGATTCTCATTTCCCAGTGTGGCCCTAAGTGACATTGAGTTCTAATTCATGTGGTGAAAATAGATCAAAATAAAATAAGATATCTAGTCAATTCTTATCAGGAGTTGTGTGGATACAAATAATCTTTACCTGAGGACTGCATTGTGGGAGCAGACAATCATGGTGTCATTATGTTTTTTCTTTTTTTATTCGACACTGGTCTCCGCACTACAAAAGAACTCCTGCTCTGTTCAGAACATGAGTCACGTGGGAGCAAATTCAACATGGAATTCATCCTCGGGTCAAACTTGACCCGTTTTCAACCTTTTTTTTATATGAGAAGTATTGGTTTCTTTCAACCAAATTGCCCAAAAATAACATGGATGCATGTATGTTCTTCGCAGGTAAAATTAATGATTGCTTTCATTGAACTTTGGGCGTTTTATCCACTTTTATAGCATTTGAGAAAAATGTCATCAAATGGTTTCAGAACAGTATCTTGACTACATTTTGACATGTCTGTGATCCACTCAACACCCTCTGATATAAACTATAAGTCAAAATAGTTTATAATTGCTGCTTGTTTTAAAGGTACAATATGTAACTTTTCTACATTAAAATGTCTAAAAACGACCATACCTATGTTATATATTTTTTGGAGTTGTGTAGTTACACTATCCCAAATGTTTCCATCAAATGGCAAACCCAGAGAAATCTGTTATTTTATTTTCAGACACGTCACGTTTCATTTAGTCGCCCGTCAGTGGCGTCATATAACCTTTCACCCTCTAGTTACTCAAAACACGGGCACCCAGATGCTACGTTCGAGAGTAATTGTAAATCATACAATGTCACAGAACAAAATACTGGTAACACTGCTTTTTCTGCCAAAAGGCATCATTTTGTGATTGATTACATGCCACTTTGCAACACAGTAATACAGCAGAAACCTTATTTATTGATACATATTAATATTAATCCAGCTTAATGTTACTACAATGTATGTGCTGGTTGACAAGTAGCTAACGTTAATGCTAGCTAATGCTTGGTGGATAACATTATAAGGTTACAATATCGTTCAACACGCTCATAAAGTTATTAGTAGTATGATATGTCTCCCATAATTCCACGCATCTTCCCAACGTCATCAAACATCTGTGTGTACAATCCATTGTTTTGGTTGAAAGTTACATATTGTCCGTTTTAACAAAAAAATTGGTATAATATCATAAATTAGGATTATTGACTAAAAATAGCATTCAAAACATGACAAAAAGCGTCAAAAGCATCGGGAAAAGCGACAAAAACGTCAGTGGGAAAAAAAAAACGCCAAACAAAGGTTAATTTTGCATTTTGACACCAGAGGACAACAAGTTCACGGCTGACGGTAAGACAACTCAAGGCTTAAAAAGCCTCCACCTTGGAGCAGGAGGTGAAGAGCCCATGTGTTAAGAGTGTTAAGAATGAGAAAAGAAGTGGAACAGATAATTAGGTAAAAAGGTGGCTGGTGTTTTTGTGTGTCACTAATGCTACATACACCCTTGTGTATCCAGTAGTTGTGTGTGTGTGTGTGTGTGTGTGTGTGTGTGTGTGTGTGTGTGTGTGTGTGTGTCAGAAAGTGAGGGCAGTAATACTCCTTTTGAGGGCGTTAATGATGTGCCAGATAAGCTAAACATATAGAGTGCAAGGTGAGTGTGTGTGTGTGTGTGTGTATACGCCCTATGTTTATGTGGGTGTGGTAGTGTCCTTGCAAAGGTGCAGTTATGCTGCACACAGTGTTGGTGTTCAAATGATAATGGAAGGCTGTGTTTGTGTGTGCATGTACAGTATGTGTGATTACGACTATAAATAATAAACTATGAACAAAGAGTCAGATGTTATCACCCCCACTTCTTGCTTTTTTCCTTCAGAAATGTCACACATACTTCTAACCTAATGGGCTGGATCTTACAGTAGCTGATTGGTCAGAAAGTTGATTTATTTGCCTCCTTACTTCTATTGACTGAACTAGATTAAGCCATAATGACTCTGTTTACTACGCCCTAGTTGAGCAACTGTTTTTAAGATGACTTTCCACTGTGGATTAGACCTCTGTGATTCTTCCTGTTGGCTGTTTGTTGTGTTGGAAATGTGTTTTTGAGTTGTCTTGTTTGATTAAGTCATGAGGTCCGACTTGCATGGGCTGCTTTATGGCACAGAACTTTTCAGTGTTGCGCGTGAGAGCGTTGTCTGTGTGTGTGAGGTTTCAGTATATAGTATGGGAGAGTATACTTTTTCACTAGTGTGTATGAAAGCATTTCACTAGAGTGCGTGAGAGCATTTCACTTGTATGTCTGTGAGGTAATTGTGAATAATGTCCCAGATGGCCCCTCATATATTCTTTGCCCTTCTTTTCACTCATGGAGGCAAACCAGTGATTAGCGGGCATTTCTGCAACCATTAATGGCAAACTGTGGGAGTAGAAATCAGGCTTGCGCACGTAAATCCAGTTGAACATTGATTACGATTACAATTACCTTACATGGCAGCTGGATCAATCGTGGGATCCCATATCACACCGAAATCCATCTTGTCAGGCTTCCAAGTAATGCGTTTGTGTCCGAACTAATCAGCTTCTAGTTAGAAGCTACTGGCAGATGCGGCCATGTGTGTGACGGCCGTGACTGTTACCGTGCGTTCACGGACATTGGAAAAACATTTTTTCCCAGTGAAAACGTCATCATTCACGTCACTTCATGTGGGAATCAGAGGTAGGAAACTTGGGCTAGATTTTGCTAACAGAGTTTCCCAGTTGGTGACGCGTTGTTGACAACTGACGTTTGACGTGGGCGACTTTGGTTCACTGACAATAAACTGTTTACTGTGGACAAATGCCTCTGCCAGAGGCGGCGCCAGGGAGGGGATAGGGGGGGCTGTAGCTACCCCTAGGATTGCCATAGCACCCCCAAGAAATTGCTGTGGTTGATTTATAAATAAATAAATAAAAAATCGTTAATGTGTAAATAGTATAATTTATATTTGAAAAATGAATAAATACATTAATAAAACAAACCGATTATTTTTAGGCTAAAAAACACAGGTGATCGTATTCGGCCAAAGGGAGCAGCACACACTGAACTTTTGACCTTACTTCCGCAGTAACTTATTCACACAGAAGAAGAAGAGCTCAATATTTGGAGCCGTTAGGATTAGAGAAATGAGTCTAACACTAGCAATGGATAGTTTTTTACTCCCTAAACGTCAAGGTGTGGAGACTTTATCAAAAATGAGACTGAGAGATATGGTGAACTTGTCACCAACCGGGACGAAGAAAAGCGGCCGGAGGAAGGTGACCTGACCACGGCTGTGATTGCTGCTGAAGATGCTTAACGTCACCCTGCTGTACATGACATTAGACCAAGGGGATCGCACAGCCGGGCCACAGTGGGTGAGTCAGCTGATAGGGGTCCATGCAAGAACTTTACTCTTATCTCTGTCTCGTAGAAGAGCTTTACAGCGAACGTGTTTTACAGAAATGTGAATAAATGGATCACCAAATCTACAGCGCATTGGACATCGGTTTATTTTTAGCCCAGAAAATGCGTTCGCCCTCAGTGGCTTATTTAGTTTATTGTTATATATTAAGTCACTACAGATATGTCTACATTATTTTTACCATACGTGCAAGTGTGAAAACTGTGTGAGGATACATGCGCGTGTGTGTTTATGTGTGTGCTTGGCTGTGTGTGGTGTATTTGGCCTGCTGCATTAATCTTCTGAGCCAGCTGTATGAGAGCTGCAGTAATGATTGTTTGAACCCGGCTTGTTGGCTGGTATTTGAAATATGTTTGGTGGGCTAATCAGAGTTCTATGGTGCTGTTGTATCGGCAACTTTGAATCAATCTCTCTCATTCGCTTGCTTGGTAAACTGCGGCGGAGGTGGGTGGGCATCTGCGCGAGTGTGTGTAACGTTAGCCTATTTGTGTCAAGGGCAACTCAAAATTTCAGAGCACCTTCACTGAAACGTCCAGCAACCCCAAAGCACCAGCAAAAGAACATCTCTGGCGCCGCCACTGACCTCTGCCAAGAAACATACACAGACATAACATGTTTCAAATTATTCATAAATAAGCCTACGTATAAAAAAACACCTTATCCGTGTTCTTTTCTGTTCGTTGCCCTGCAGATAACACAAACAAACACCTGTTGATGTGTTGTTTCTATGCTTGCATGAGAAAACGGCAGCACATCTTTTGTTATTGTGGCCTATGTTTTCACACACCTGATGCTCTAGGCTACGGCCAACAGTTAGTAGCAGTCATGCAACAAGTTGGACGTGATTCATCCAATCACCTGCCAGGTTTTTTTTTTGACAGTTTCCAATGACGGCTTCTTACGTGCTTCTGTGTTTACGAACCATCTTGGCGTGTCAGGTAATGGGTATACATGAAGTTTTATGAATCTGATGAAAATAATGCATATTCCCAGTTCTGTTTTTGTGCGTACACCCAGTTTTAGTCGTGAATCTACACAGAGTGTTATGCATCTGGCCCCTGGTGGCTATAGAACTAAACCTCATCGCTAAAACACTAGAGACAGAAACAGGTCTTGTACTCTCCAGACCGTGACGCTGTCAACCAGAGAAGACATGCCTGGAGAATAATCTCTTAAAACGGTTTAAGTGTGTGAATGGACTGCATTTATATAACGACTACTCAAAGCGCACCGCACACACACACAGTACGCTAATGATAGCAGCATGATTACTTTGTCAACAACTCTTTACAGTAGTGTGGGCCACATCACGCTGTTTCATTAGGACAGTCCATCAATCGGACGGCTCCTTTCCAGCTAAGACTCAGCCGCTCTGCGGGCTGTTCCAAAGTCAGGACTGTAAACAGGAAATGATTGCTCCTTTGCCAGCAGGAGTCTTTGACACTACAGTCAGAAGTGTTCGTTGAGGAGATCAGGGTGCCCTCACACTGACACAAATCAGAATTAGAGGCGGTGTTTCTGACTGGGCTTGAGTGGAAAAAAACTGCTGATTTCAGATGCCATGCACAATGGAATTACCTGTCAATCAGCCCATGGTATCAGTAGATCTGTGCTGTTTGGCCAGCAGCCAACATAATGAGTATAATAATCATTTTGTACTGTATGCCTTTGTACAGTTACGGTTACACTCTGATGCTTTCCTAACCTCTCTACACACTTATTTTGGAACGTAATTCATTTGCCAAAAAAGGGACAAACTCACAATAAACAAAAACATTAAGATACATTTAATTGATAAGCATGATTTAGTTTTTCTAGAGTGAATTATTTTGGTCAGTATAATCGTGTTGGAAGCATCTGATACTGTGATTGTCTTACTCGAAAGCGCCACTAGTGTTAAAAAAAAGTCAACAGGATGCTTTTCCATGATGATGTTTGTCCAAAGGGCTCACACCTGAGACATACCTTCTGCCCAGATCCATCTCACTTTTACATTGTTGGCGAAACAATAACCAACTACAGTATAAAAGCACAGCACAAAAAAAACACTGCATCAAAACACTGAGAATATTTCATAAGTCAGGTTGGGGGCAAGCTGCTGTTATTATTATGAGTCATATTTCTGTATTTAGCTCTCTCTATTTCTTTCTCTCTCTCTCTCTCTCTCTCTCCTGGGGAAAGTTTTTTCTCACTGCTTTCGCACCAAATCCTTGCTCTTGGGGAGAATTGTTGGCTCTCTGTAGAGTGTGGTCTAGAACCTACTCTATCTGTGAAGTGTCCTGAGATAACTCCTGTTATGATTTGACACTATAAATAAAATTGAATTAAATACCACAAAAAATAAGCAACAGAGCTTCTGGCCCTGCATGCATCAAAGTTTTGATGTAGCACGAAAAGGTCAGCATATTATGTGATCTGTATGTGTTTGAATGTGCTTCTTTTTTCAGTTTGGCTCCGAGCACACATGGACAGCTCATGGTGCTCTGCTCCTCTGTCTTTTAATTGTGCGATTTTCTTCTCTGATTGTCCGCTTCGTCCACCTGACATCCTCATGAACTTTCAGATTTTCCTTCTTCTGTTTCCCACACGGTCAAAACAACACAACTGTTCCACCTCTGGTGATTAGTTTCATTTCCTTATTTCACTTCTTGTTTTTTTATTCCTGCTCCCTGTTTGTGTTCTCTAATTCTGATTATTTTTTTCGCCTTTCTGTCTCCTGTTTGAAAATATTCATGTGCTCATAGTGAAAGTGGCTTTAACTGTGTGTGTGTGCGTGTGTGTGTGTGTGTGTGTGTGTGTGTGTGCACTTCTCATCGACAATGCATCTTTGATCAAATAAATGTAATGCAAAACATCCTTGAAAAATGGTATGCTAAAGACTTAAGTAAAGTGGGTGCAAAAAAAGTGTTTGAGCCTGTCAAAATGCTGATCAGTAAAACTCCATGTAAGAAAACAAAAAAACTTGATTACTTTTACAGACTCTCATGCCACCCCCCTACACTCGTATTTGCTAAAAAAAAAGAAACAAATTGCACAATTAACAAATGATAATTATTATTTTTGTTTCAATTCTTAATTTCCTACAGATGTTAAAATATATATATACTACCGGTCAAAAGTTTGGGGTCACTTAGAAATTTCCATTCCACTCCATTATAGACAGAATACCAGCTGAGATCAGTTGCATTTTTTTTTTAATCAGGGCAGCAGTTTTCAGATGACATTATGTGCTTTCATAACTGCAAAAGGGTTCTCAGCTGTTGAAGTGGCTGATCTTGGCCATTATCAGCAACCATTCATCCAATGTTCCAAAGGCCTATTCTGTTTACTAATCTGATATGATTTTAAAAGGCTAACTGAGAAAACATTGGAGAACCCTTTTGCAATTATGTAAGCACATAATGTCATCTGAAAACTGCTGCCCTGGTTAAAAAAAACAATGCAACTGATCTCAGCTGGTATTCTGTCTATAATGGAGTAGAATGGAAATTTCGAAGTGACCCCAAACTTTTGACCGGTATATACTGTGTATATATATACTGTGTATAAATATTTTATATATATATATATATATATATATATATATATATATATATATATATATATATATATATATATATATGATAATATCGTTGCCGTGAAGTATTTTGCCCATGATAATTGTGTAGTGAAAACCTGATATTCCGACAGCCTTACTCTTAAGCCCTTCTAGGATGTGTGAAGTATGAACCTTTTAACCATTTACGGCCAATTACAATTTACACCAATTAATACTATCAGTTAAACATTTAAAAACAATATTATTACACACAAAAAAAAAAAGTAATTGCATTTTTTCAAAGAAAAATAGGCTATGCAATCTATTTCTTAAACCCCAGGTTCCAGGAAAGTGACTGCATGTGTCCACCACAATGCACGCAACATCGGCATTCTTATCTATGAAATGTGCTATATGAATAAAGTTGAATTGAATTAAATTAGCCTTGGACCTTGAGATTCCTCCAGCAGAATTATTTACCATTCCATTGTCTCCGAACGTATTCAAGTTTGTCAAATACTTGAGAGTCTTGAGATGTAATGTCACATAAAGCTCAGCTGTCAAGACAACACATTCCAAAACGTAATGGCCTCGTTTTGATGTTCAGCATTGTTCTATAGTCACATGTATTTACTTTCAGCATCACACATAGCTGGTTGTTAAACTTAAGTGACTTTTGCTTTAAGTTAAAGGTGCAGTAGGCGATGCCGCGCTAAGATTGTATGTTGATATTTGAATTCAACTGCCAAACAAATACAACTCCCCCCTTCAGAAGCTCCGCCCCCCCAGATTCAGGGACAGATAACTACTGGCCGGCTGTCACATTTACACGCTGCCTCACCCCTCCTCCCCTACCATCTACTGTCACCGCCTGTTGCTGATTGGCTGGAATAGTTTTGTTTGGCACGTGCACTCCTTTCTGTTTGTTTTCCATTCACACATCCAGGGCTGTGTATTAACATTTCTTTTAGCGCACACAGAAAATAGAGAGCTGGGTGACCGTGAGGAGATATTCGCTGAATTTGACAAAAGTGTAGTGGATTAACATCACTTACTATACTATACCTTTAAGTATCCAGTTTCTTTGTAAGAAGCATTTAGCTCATTGGCAGAGTGATCTTTGCTGACATGTTTGTCTATACTGATTTAGGTGTAGCGTCCTGTTGTTTGTGTCCATTGTGAGCCGGCATTTGGAAAATTAACAAATGCCTGCTACTTGAAAAGTTAACATCAGTGTCCTTTGTTTCAGATTAAAATCTCCAGTTCAGTTCTCTTAAATGTCTTTTACTACTTTTGAAGTGTAAAAGCATTTAGCAGATCTCTGGTGATTGGATCTTAAAGGCTGTAAAGTGACATTCCTGTCATAGTCCAGACCACTCTTCATCTTAAGGGGGAGTTTAGGTATTTCCCCCAAAAAGATCCTGCCATCATCGGCATACATAGGTTAAACATCCAGTTGCATGACGTCCTGCATGACGTAACTGAGTCCTGTTTCACCACTCTGTCTGTAATAGAGGGCAGTGTGAAGTAAGCAGACGCTTATCTTACAGTCACACTGTAATATTTACAATAAAGTGAGTAACCAGATAGGCTGCCAGACGGCTTCTGATCTGCTGATTCTTAAAGTAGGCTCAAATCACAGTGGAAACGCAGCACATACAAGAGTATAAATGTCAGAGCATGCTTAGCTGCCAGGGTTAAAGGTTCAAGTGAGACCACCGCAGAAAATGTCCACACTGGTTGGGTACCGAAACCTGGTTCCACTATGCAACCGGTTCCTACGCAAACGGTAGTATTCGGACCGGATTAGAACGCAAATTTCGGTTCCTCATTTCGGTTCCGACAGAAATATTTTCCCTCTGTTGCTCCGGCCAGCGGCAGATTCTTTTTTTCTTTCTCCATTTTCCGCCGAGTGGCACACGTGCCCGCTCGCGGTGTGAAGCGCGTTTCCGCGCTATTCTGCGACATGCACTCTACAATCACTGCTGATAGACGGCTTTTTGTGCACGCTCCGAAACAGACGTAAAAATATCACGGTATCGTTAATGTAGGCTACTTTTAAAATGCCATATTTTCCCTCTGGGCTCACCGAAACGGACGTAAAAGCATATTAACCATTCACTGCACGTAATCGCTAGTAAACATATTACACTTGCTCTGCTAGTCTATCGTTCAGGACAAGACCCTGTAGCCTGGTGGTAGGGGGGGGTCTGCCCTTTCTAACTCCTCCCTGTGTGTCCAGGCCTCTTGGACACCATCTGAGAGAGTTTTCTCCTGTGCAGGACATGCCATAAGTCAGGAGAGGTGTAGTATCTTGCCAGAGAAGGCAAATATGGTCATTTTTCTGCAAAAGAACTGCTAAAGTTTGAAGCTGGTTGGCATACCAACTCAACAACATTTATTTAGTTGTTACTTGTTAATAGTGTAACTGTTATTTGTAAAATTATTGTAGTTATGTGTTAGGTGACTTAGGTTTACTTATTATATATTTAAGTACTTTAAAACTTTAATATATTGTTAAATTTAAATCATTTTCAATTTAAAAAAAACTCCATAAAAGAGCCTTTCTTTGATGTCATTTTTTAGTTTTTCAAGAATCAGTTAGGAATCAGTTAGGAATCGGAATAATTTTAAAAGTACCGGTATCGTAAAAATCCAAACGGTACCCAACCCTAAGTATGAAAGACCAACAATCCATGTAAGGAGGTTGGTTGGGGTGGTCGATGGGTCAAACAACAAGAGATCGGGGGTTCGTGTCCCGTTCTTGTCCCGCGCCACCCACCATCTTTTCCTAAGCCTAACTGTCCTGTTCTTGTCCCGCATGTCAGTTAAACGTACGTCCCGAGCCAGAGCATCAAAAAGTGACACCAAGAGTCCCGACCAAGCAATTCTAAATATGACGCCAAAGGGCTAGACGTGAGTCCAGAGAGTGTCAAATAGTGACGCCAAGAATCCTGACCAAGCGCGTCTAAATATAATGCTAAAGGACACTTTTTGCGTCAATAACAAACGCCAAAGACATCTGATTAAGCGTAGCTTTTTGACGCGATGGGAGTGAGAATGCCATGGGTTTGGGCTAGAAATTTGCAACAGCAGCCACTGTGAAATGCTGACATATATCTGGACATTTTGCATTTTCAGCAATATAAATTAAGTCACGTAAAATCCCAAATGTATTTCACTGACAAACAGTACCTGACACCTTGAGGACTCCAAAGTTGTTCAAAAAGGTTCCAAATCTATCACAGCCCCTCTGCTGTGACATTTAATATTGTACGCATTCCAATTAGTTTCCAATCATTGCTGCAAACTTCAGCATTTGCAGATTTAACACTCAGTGGAACAGGATTAACATTCCAGTTCGAAGTGGGCAATTACATGTATAAGAAAACGCATGTGATCATTGACACACAGAGCTCAAATTGCATGCCTTTGTGCAAAAAAAATGTAACATAGCATGCACAACATGGAATCTCTGGCATGAAGTTTGTTAAAAAAAAAAAGAGACACTACAGTAAGTTGACTGTTTAAATATGCTTTTATTGTTTTGTGTGCAAATTATTTTGGAGCATTTATTTTAAAATGAAAACTAGAGAGGAACAGGAAGTAGAAATGAGAGACCTGTCAACAATGAGAGTGACATGGCTGCATTCACTTGGTACCTGAGGCCTGTACTACGAATCAAGATCACCATGCCCTGGATTTCTTTCAGTTACCCGGCTTCACCTAACCTAACAACATAACCTGTGTCACGACGCTGGTTAACAACTAGTTCAGTCAACCCAGGGTTTCCCAATCCAGATATATATATATATATATATATATATATATATATATATGTTACATAAAGGAGGTGGTGTTTGCACAGCACGACCAATAGCAAACATCTACCAGAGCCGCATACTTTACATATGAAGAGCAAACTATAATTCTACATAAATATGAAGAACATGGACATGGTTTTACAGGAAAAACGTAATACAGTCGCTGCTTCCTTAAACAGGAGGAAAGCTGGCAAAAAAATAGCCAACGCTGTAGATGCATAAATCACAACACTTATTAATATCACTTCATCAGTCAGGCACTAGATCTGACCATAATTACACTTGTGCTTTCCATAAACTGTCGTTGCTTTAGCCTATTATGTCAGTTGCAACCCTGGCAGTGGTAAGCGATCGTGAGAGCAAATTCCCTCCGCTAACAATTCTATATCTTTCATAAAAATACCCATCAGGGAATGTTAACGGTGTTGTCGGTCTCTAAATGTTTTAACTTTTCTGAGCGCACCTCTCTCTCTCCACGCACCGAGCTCCGCCGGATCTTCTAGGAACAGTGATGCCGTTATCAATCGAGTATTGATTGGTCAGTAGGCTGTGCTTTTACACCGGTTGGTCTCTAATCTCCAACATAACCTGCTCCCGAGGGTTACAGTCAGGGGTTAATCTAAAGGGTCAGTAGTGTAGAAACTAAAAGACAAAATTCACGTAATTATATTTATTTTCTGGACTTCTGTCTTGTAAAATAGCGGATAGTTTGTAAGTGATCGCCCTCATTTTACTATAACTGGTCAGAAATTCTTAAAATAAATCAACAGGGTTTGAGGAAAACAAAAAGAATCTCAGTCCTCATGTATTTTGTGACATGTAAAAGTTGCTCTAAAAAAAATTCCATGTCGACAACTATCCACTGTCATGAGTTCATAACCCACAAACAAATGCCTTCAGCACACTTTGACAGCAGCAGTGACGGCAGCTTTCTAGCACTGCTCCGAGGAATGCGGGGATGGTAAATAACGGCGCTGAAATTAAACCTGAGGCACGGCAGCATTCTTGACTAGATTTGTCCCTGCCACCACGCAGAGAGCATGACAAACATCCAGCACATAGTGACACACAGTGTGGAGTGGCAAGTGGGGTGGACGGGAGCAGATTTTTTGTCAGATTTTGTTTTGTTGCTAAACTTTAGGTAAAAGGAGCGGTGACATTAAATCACCTGTTTCAAGTAACGTTATCCTAAGGTGCCGTCTATGTGCTGGATTTTTCCTTAGCGGTGGTTAGCTAGCAAATAAGACCACTGACGGCAACGTTATTGTTCATATTTGGGCACAATGTTTAGTAATGACAGTGGTATCAGAATCCAAATACTTTATTGATCCCCTCAGGGAAATTATTTAGTTGCAATTGCTCACATTCAAATTCAAGGTAAAATAAGATTAAGAAACAAGCAAGTCAATATGTGTAATAACTAACATAGCTACAGTAAGAAATGGATACTAATGTTAAGTATAAGTGAAGTGAGATTAGGTTACAAGTAAGATTAGGTTAAAAAGATTGTTTAAAATTTCAAATTACAAATTCTATTGTAGTGCCGTGTCAACATAAATACAGTACGGACATAAATAAGTACAGTGTGAATAATAAGTAGCAGCAGTGAACAAATAACACATAGAATATTGAGATGTGATGTGGAGATACATGCCGTGAGACCATTTCTGACACTAACGCTTGGCTACATTGAACGCGTAATGTATGTGGACCGTATGTGCCACGGAATGTATCTTTTAACTGGCTACACCTGCTGCGCACACACGGGGTAGGATTGTGTGAGTCACAGGCGAGACGCTGAGCTTTTGCTTTGGGATTGATGTTGTTTGCTCAGTTTTTTGGAGCCGGCACAGCGCTGTGAAACGTCAATCTACTGTCAGCTGTTTTCAGAGGACGCAGGTGAGGGAAACAAGAAATAAAACCAGAAACTCACAAACTGAAACGCTCATTCACAGTCATTAAGTCGTTTCCTGTATATCGGTAGTTTAAAAAATAAACGAAATGTAGACACTTTGTGATCCATTTCTGTGTAAAAGGGCCGCACACACCTTGCATAAAAATATAAATAGAAGACCTATTATTACGCTTGTAGAGCGGATCTCCAGAGAGCATATGCACCACTACGCACTGCTCTCGTGTCCGGTGTTGCCAGTTTCATTGATTATAGTGTAGTTTTGGAAACGTCCGCTCCCCATACATTACGCCGTGCTATGTAGTCAGCCCCTAGGCATGTAACACTCAGAGAAAGGAGTTATATAGTTTGATGGCCACAGGCAGTAGTGGTCATAGACAGTAAAAATGTGTTCTGAGATGCACATTGCAAAATGTGCTATATGTATCTGGAAGTGTTCATTAGCTATGTGTGATCTCTTTCTGAAGCTGAACGGACTTACAGTAGTAAAACAGATTCTATTATGGTCCAAAGATTGAAATAAGGGCACTATATCCTGGAATGTAATTGTAAGACATATGATGCTTTCGAGACCTTCCTCCACAGCCTTGCGAAGGAGGTTCTGGCTCCTCCACACAGCATTTCTGGATGGTAGAAAAACGTGCTCTGGTTTATTGGCATTTCTTTAATCCAATCACGGAGCGGCTGCGAATTTGGAAGGAGCTTGTTTTTGTGGAACGTGTACATTCAAAAGTTGTTTAAGTCGTGCAACAGAAAACTCAGATTGGACAGATTTACCCTGCAGAGATCTGAGGAGCAGTTAACCATAGTCCTCATAAACCCACCGGAGTTTAAAATTCCAGCACAAATAATGCGGAAGGAAAAGGACATCGGCGAAAAGACGCACATCCAGCGGAATTTCCGGCAGCACAAGAGCAAACCAGGAAGTTGAACGTCGAGGATATAGACTACACACACCTAAACCACATCCGTTGCTGCCAGTAGCTCCCCACAGGGCGCTGATTGGTCCGCAGTGGCTCAGACACAAACGCATTACTTAAAGCCTGACAAGAAAATCTAGCTGTGCAAGGTTAATTAAAAAAAAAAAAACAATCTCTAAACAGAAACATCCTCTAGCAGAGTAGTTCCTAACCTTTTTGGCTTGTGACCCCTTAAAACAATTTTAATGCATCCTGCTGTAACCTGATTATTACAGGTTGTATATCTCTACAGTATTATTTGCGACAAATATTTACAACGAATAGGGGTTTTTCCTTATCAGTTTCATTAATTTTGATATATTTAAATGTCAAAGGAGTAAAAACTATCCAATAGTTAAAGTGCCCATATTATGAAAAAAATCACTTTTTCTGGGATTTGGGGTGTAAAAAAACAAACATCCATGCTGTTTTGAGTAAGATACAGTTTCTGAATGTGTCCTGCCTTCAGTCTCCGGGTAAGCTGTTCAAAATCTGCACAGCTTTCTATGTCACTAGCCGAGACGAGGGGCCTAGGGGGCTAACTGTTAGCATGCTAGCGCTAGCATGCTAGCTCGTTCTCAATGGCAAAACACTGCTACAACACACGCAAATTCAACCTAATCTACAAAATAAATTGTATAGAACTACTTACATATCCCTGTTCTGCAGGTATTCCACGCAAAGTTGGAAGTGCGCCCTCGTTTAGAAGAAGTCTCCCGGCTAATCCTGCCTTGTACAGGCCGAAGTTGGAGAAACAGCTAGCTAGCTCATGTAGTCCTTACCCAACTACTGTGAATGTGCGACTGACAACAAAGATGTTATAGAAGTTGCGAGGTCTCACTCTGTAGCTAAAACAGAGACATGAACACAGGGTGAAAAGAGGAGCTGCAGCAATGTGCAGTACAACAAAAAAAATGGTGTTTTTTGAAAATTAAACCATATAAACCTATTCTGATACAATCTCAAATTACAATTATGAAGATGAAAATTAGCATAATATGGCCACTTTAACAACAACAAAAAGCAAATATTAAGGCCCGGTCACATCGGCATTTAAAACGGCAAACATTTGCAGTTAAATCCGCTTTAGTTGTGCACATCTGTCATGTGAAATTGAACTTTATGTGAGTTTTGGCCTACTATTTTTCACAATGCAATAGCAAGCTGTCCTAACTGACCTTTTGAGGGAACAGAGCAAGGGAGTCCAAATACAGCTGCTATCATAGTTGTGTTCAGCTATCAACATTTTTTTAACCTCCTCCCTTGCTTACCAACAGTTACAGAATATTAAAAGAATATTTGAGACTGTCCTCCCAGGAGTAATGGTGACATCAGTCGCTTTAGCAAATCACCTATAAAGGTGTGTATATATGTATATATGTAATTTGTTCTTAGGTTTATCAAACAACTTGATAAGGTGTTTTTTTTGTTTGGCTCTCTTACCACTTTACCCTGGTTTTATGTCTTTCCTGCATAACAGAACTGTTTCATGGCCAGCCTTGACAGAAGTGTGAAAACATCATGAGCCACCCGTTTGTTTTCTTTATACGAGTCTAATCATAACTGCCAGTCTGGCCAATAAGAACTGCACGTCTGCAACCTTTCCCCGAATTCGGCTTCCCATTAAACTGGTTTCCTTACAGTATTATTCACTCCTGTCTTTCAACAATTTGATCCAAACACACCCCACTGATCCAGATAACACCCTTAAGTTATTTCCCTCCTTCCTCCCTCCTCTCCTTTCCTTCCTGTCTCTTCCCTCCTCATATGCCTCCCTAATTCCCTCTAACTAACCTTTTTCTCTATCTCTCCTACTATCTCCCCTCTCTGTCCTCACTATTTTCTACCCTACCATTCTTCTCTCCTCTCCTCCGTCCTTCTCCTCTCTCTACTACTTTCCATTTTGCTGGAACAATGAGAAATAAAACAAAAGTGCTATGCTATTGCATCAGCTGCTTTTCTGGAAACCAACACATGATGCAGGAGTGTCCATTATAAAAAAAAGAAGTGAGCAAACAGGCAGGTTCTGACATTTCAAAATGAAACTTAAGTTCAACCATTTCTTCTTTTTAAAGCCTCTTTATAACTCATTGTTAGCTTGGTATTTTATTAATATAACTAATGTCAGTTAATATTTACCAAGATTGTTATACTTGTGTGCTTTCTTTATTCCCAGTATTATCTGTAAGCACATGGAAGAAATAATTGTTTTGCAAGATATTATAAATCCATAGCAATAAAAGTTATGTCATGATACACAGATCACACACTTTCTGCAGCAGGTGTTTCTAATTTGTAAAAAGCAGTTATAATAATATTACATTTTCTAAATAACATTTACATAACAAACGTAAAGTGCTTTATAGTGCGGAAATTGCATGACAGAAACAGACAGAATGAACATCAAAACGTGTATAGAAAGCAATAATTAATGGAAAATAAAACCCACTTGAAGCAGCCGCGCTAAGCTGACAACTGGTGGTCAGTTCGTATAGTTTGGGCTAAAAGTAAACAAGAGGAGGTGGGTTCCATTTGTTTCAGCTTTATGTACATTGAACAATATCAGACACAAACCAGTTTTTACAATATTTCTTATTAACTTATTTTAAATCCAGTTATCTCTTATTATCTTGTCCATCCCCTCAAACTGAGTTGACTGTTACCTACAACCTTTCTTACACACAAACACTTCTTCTACTCCTTTATAACCTTACCCCAGAATACCCCGTCTGGTGAAATCCAAGGGTTGTACATCATCTTTTCCACACAAACTCATCCTTTTTCCTTCCACCAACCCATATGTGTGGGACGGTACCAGAATGTTGCCATGTTGCTATTGGTTACCAAATAGATATCTGTCTTTATTCAGGAAAACCAGGTACCGTTGATACAAACAACAACACAAACCAAAAGTAGTAATATAGAAGCCATATCATTGACATTAACAGACACCGCTAGCCCGCATCGCATACAGATACATAGAATAAGACATGAGATGCAACAAGTATACCTAAGAGTTTCTACAGTAGCCCCGTGCCTCCCCCACATCCAGCCTTAGTGACCATCGATTCACAAATTCTGCATTTTGTAATATCAGCATGAAAGCTAGTTTTGCCATTGTATAGATTCCCCTGACCACTTATCACCATTACCAAGTATCATGGGTTACAGGGTCTTTTTTAGGCCAACTCAATGTTATTGCTTTTTCTTTCTGCTGCAAGAAGTATACGCAGCAAGTATTTCTTTGTCCTGCTCTTCACTACTTCTGGTTAGGCTCCAATGATGGCTAGCAGTGAGTCCCTGGGGGGCAGGTGCAAGCCAATTATCTTATCAAGCAAGTCAAAAATCCCCATCCAAAAGTTGTCCGAAAACGTGTATGGTTTGCAGCCTCCACTTCACACTTTCTCCAACATGCACTTGTTTGATTGGGAACGATTTTGGAAAGAATGGTGGGGGTTCTAAAGTAGCTGTAAACTATTTTCCTTTGAGGTGAGTTCCATTTTAATTCCCTGCTCTTGCGCCGCCAACTTTCCCACTTCTCTCTGTGAGAAGTATGCTGTTAGGCAATATCAGGGGATGAGAAGATCTGAACGAGTGGAATTGGAACTACTAATGAAATGCAGCCTTAGCCTGGCTCTGCCCTCCTACGTACTTCCGCTCAATTTTCATTTTCCTTCAGTACATCATCTGGGTTTGTGGTATATTCGCAGGTTTTCTCCAGCCAAATCTTTACCGGTCCAATCAGCGAACAGAGGGAGTGGCTGAGAACGATGACGTTGAGATCGTGCACTAGTTTGAGTTGTAGTTCCGTAATGGCGGCGGAGAAAGATGCGAGCAAAGCCATTCGGTCCGCTGTGGCAACGCTGCCGAATATCCAGAAGTTAAAGCCCGAGGAATAACAATCTTTGCTGAGTTTTGTTGGTGGCCATGATGTTGTGGCCCTCCTCCCCACGGGGTTCGGGAAAAGTTAGATTTTCCAGCTCGCTCCGTTAGTGGTGAAGGAGTTGGCTAAGGCTAACGCTAGCGATGCTAAGCCGATGTCACGACCAAAAGTTAGCGATTGATTATGGCAGATCCAGAGTGGCTCTGGGCAGATCCAATAGTTTTAAACTTCAACAGAGTACCCGCCTTCAAGGAAGTTAACGCTTGTCAATGGAGCGTGGCCAGACTCTCTGTACAAATGAAATGTACAAGAGTCTGGTAGGACCAGGCTAATTCAGCCTGCCATCAAACTCTGGTATGCACCAAGACTGCCTGAAAAGAGGGGTAAAACAAACTGTCCAAACAGAGATGTGTTGAGCATGTGTCTTACTCTTCTTCATAAAGCATGAGTGAAACGTAGCAACCACACAGTAACGATTCTTGTAACATTAGAGTTCAAAATGACTCTTTTGTGTCACTCTTCTACCTGTTAATCACTATTTGTGATGTACACTTACAGATACATAAACACGCAAGGCTCAGTAAAGTGCAGCATGACCTGCAATGAAACTTGTTTTGCTTGGTAAGGACCAATGAGCCAAAATACAGGAGTTAAAGCAACATACAGTATTACTAATCTTCTGTTATGCAATAAACATTACAGTTAAATCCTTTGTGTTATTACACCAAACATCATTCTTATAAGATTGCTGACATATAAACAATGTATGAGATTTTCAGTGCAGCCTCTGCTGCCCCTCTGCCATACTGTAAAGCTGCAAACACACACAAACAGCCAGCTGCTTCTCTCTGCCTCTTCCTCATCTATCTATAGCTGAAGGCGATGCTCAACCTTGACTCACAGTTCAGGTTTGATTTGGACACGGGGACTTCCATACATACAGTACCAGTCAAAAGTTTGGACACACTTTCTCAGAATGGGAATGGGAAAGTCTTTCCAAACCTTTGACTGGTACAGTAGTCACTCTTTACAGTATGTACTTTTTGTACATATAGCTACGAAAAGTAATGTACTGTAATTTGTGTGTAGTCCACAAATGTATTGCTGCATGAACCACATTGATTGCTGCTGTGTAAGTGTTTTTTCTGGTAAAACACACACAGGTATTTCAAGCATGGTGGGGGGGGGGGTGCGGAGTTTGTGTCCAAACACAAGACTTTCATCCAGGAAAGTGTTTGTTTCCTAGGTAGTACTACTTAAGGGGCCCAGTGTTTTATTCCAAACCACAATCTTTTTTTATAGTCTTATCTAGTCACTTTGGTGCCTAAACTTAACTGTCGTAGCCGCAAGACGGTAACCTTTTGTCTACAACATTTGGTCGGCTTAACTTTACTGTAACGGCCACTGAAGGACCGTCACCTCACAGTGCTCTGTACCTGGCTCACAGTAACCTTTTCTCAGCTAAATGTAACTGTAAAGACTAACCTAACCTTAACTGTCATGTGACTGGTCGTCATGTGACCCCGCTGGTCATGTGACCCCGCTGGTCATGTGACCCCGCTGCTCATGTGGTCGGCAGTTACCATAATTTCATAGGATATCATACAAATTGTTGTGCATAAGTGTTTGTACAATACGGACCTTTCATGAGAAAGCGTTGAATTATTAGCTGTTGCCAACAATTACCACAAATTGATGTTAATTGGTCATTGTCAAATTCTATATGGGCCACAGTGTCTCACTTTGTGTTGTTTTAACAAAATATGTTTCTTGTAATAAATACTGGACATTCCAACTTCGATTGTTATAACATTAATAGTGACCCATTACCGTAAAAGGGCACTTTAAACAATAGATACACAACAAAAATGGCAACTCATTCATCATGGCTGGATTAACCTGTTTAAGGCGTGGTGACTACTGAGAGGCTGAATTTAGGCAACAAACATCCAATAACCGGGTTTCAGTGTGACCTCCATGGTGCTGTTGAGGGAGAAGGGAAACATTATTCTCTGCTCAGGTTGTTCAGGATTCAAACAAGCAACTTCAATTAACTTGAAAATGCTATTATTTTGTCATAGTAAGTGCCATTTTCTGTGAAATGGTTGACTACACATTTTGGAAGGATCTCCTTTACAAAGATGATCACAGACACTGAGCTAAGCACTATAATGACAGCAGGATAATCAACACTGTGCTCTGCCTCTCATCCCATCTGTGCGTCAGCATTATGCAGGCTGTCAGCGCAGGGATCTTGTCTGTCCGGGGGAGGATGCAGGGTCTCCATTGGCTCTGAAGATGCCTTGTTTCCATGCCAACCATCTGATAACTCATATCCCTTAGTTTGCCGTCACACTCCTCTCTTGAAAATCACATCTGATCTGATGGAGACGTCGCTCTTGAAGGAGTCTCCGAGGGCTTCCCTGACATGCATGTGTGGCGTCACTGTTGTGAAGCTAAATTCACAACGTTTTGCCATAGTGTGTGTTATTGAAAGTAACAGCTGACTTATTAGCTCCAGTCAAAGCTGCCTTGTTGCTCAATCCGATTCATGAAGCAATACATGTACAAAAAAACAACTCCGTAGAAGGTAAGCTATTATGTCTTAAAAGGAAATAAAAGTGAAACAGCAAGCATACTGCTTTGCCAGTATATTCTTGTTGTGAGATACTAGCTTGTAATTTGACCTCTGCAGCTATACAAATGTTGCTGTTGTGTACAACTTCTCCTTCCATGGTGACCCACAGAACCATCATGTAAGGAAGTATTCTACTTTGCCAGATAAACTCAGCCATTACAAAGTGATTCAACAGAAGCTGGATTCTTAATGTATTGATTACTATTTAGAACGATTGCAATGTATACACATTGAGCACCTGATAATGCAATAAGGGGATATCTTAAGGCAGCAGTAAGCACAAGACAAGCCAAAAAACAGCTGGCACTGATGCTGATTTATGATTTTGCTAGGTCCATGAGTTGGCTGTTTACACGTATTTTATTTAACCTTAATTTATTCCACATATTTATTACTGTACGCACCACAAAGAATGCTGCTGTATGAGACTGCGCATGTTGAAGGTTGTGGTGGATGAGTGTGTCATAAAACACAGGGCTTTTAAGCGGGGGAGCGCAGTTCATGTGCTGGAAGAAGTTAAGGGAAAAAAACAAGACTTTCACTCAGGAAACGGGTGTTCGTGTCCCGGGAGAACTCCTTAAAGGGACCGACATTTTAACCCAAACCACAATCATTTTTTTTATCCTAACCAGTTGTTTTGGTGCCCAAACTTAACTGTTGTTGTTTCATAACAGTCACCTTTTGTTGGTTAAACTTAACTGCAACGACCGCTAAAATGACCGTAACCTCACAGTAACCTTTTCTCGGCTAAACTTAACTGTCGGCCAGCGGTCTCCGTAATTTTTTGCAATATCATACAAACCCGTTCATGAGAATGCGCTGCCAGTGTTGAGGTTTCACTTCCAACATAGTCTGCTCCACCAAAACAGCATTCAGAGTGATATAAATGCTTCTGCAAGAGAGTAATGTTTCCAGGAAGACCAACAGGGAAAACATTAGACACCATTACCAGTTAACTGTTCATATAATTCACATAATACCAGGCTCTCAATGACGTCTCTCAATACTGCAACAACAGGATGAAGGGTGCTGTGCTCTCACTGTTATACAGTATGTGTGCTCAAGTGTGTGTGTGTGTGTGTGTGTGTGTGTGTGTGTGTGCACCCTCTCTCTCACTGTGTTAATCCTTCTCCCTGTCTGTTACTTTCTGCACAATACATTCTCACACTGTGTGTGGGTTTGCCTCATGTTTATCTGTCTGTTACATGAGAAAAGTGATGATGTAATGCACTCCTTTATATTCCCTTGTGCAATTCTCTCAATCTGTATTCATTCATCACTCTATTCCTTTCTGAATTTGTTTCTAAATAGATGTACAAAAAAAACAAGCCCCAAGCTGCTGCTGTAGAAGCTGGATCATGTCAGATCTTTAGAGCTAGACTTAAAGCTGACTATGACTATGATCTGTAATCTGAAAGGGGTCAGTTGTAGTGGTAAAAACACAAATAATTGCTCACCCAACTCTGCAGTTCCCTTCAGCTCTACAAAGTGTTTTAATGTCTCTGTTTTTTATTTAACGTCCCGCAAATTTACTGTTTTGGTTCTCTCTTAGCATTCTCATCAAGCTCATTTCCAGTAGCAGTAGACAGCTGTTTATAGCGAGACAATGATACAGCCACAGTACAATACCAGCCCTTCACCCAATGGCAGACAATGTTAGCAACTACTGTAGCTGGTGTACATTGAGTACGTTTACATGCACACTAATATTCCACTATTATTCTGAATATTACAATATTCCGAATTTAATGCAGTTCATGTTAAAGGTCCCATGACATGGTGCTCTTTGGATGCTTTTACAGTGAGGAAAATAAGTATTTGAACACCCTGCTATTTTGCAGGTTCTCCCACTTGGAAATTATGGAGGGGTCTGAAATTGTCATCGTAGGTGCATGTCCACTGTGAGAGACATAATCTAAAAACAAAAATCCAGAAATCACAATGTATGATTTTTTAACTATTTATTTGTATGATACAGCTGCAAATAAGTATTTGAACACCTGAGAAAATCAATGTTAATATTTGGTACAGTAGCCTTTGTTTGCAGTTACAGAGGTCAAACATTTCCTGTAGTTCTTCACCAGGTTTGCACACACTGCAGGAGGGAGTTTGGCCCACTCCTCCACACAGATCTTCTCTAGATCAGTCAGGTTTCTGGGCTGTCGCTGAGAAACACGGAGTTTGAGCTCCCTCCAAAGATTCTCTATTGGGTTTAGGTCTGGAGACTGGCTAGGCCACGCCAGAACCTTGATATGCTTCTTACAGAGCCACTCCTTGGTTATCCTGGCTGTGTGCTGCGGGTCATTGTCATGTTGGAAGACCCAGCCTCGACTCATCTTCAATGCTCTAACTGAGGGAAGGAGGTTGTTCCCCAAAATCTCGCAATACATGGCCCCGGTCATCCTCTCCTTAATACAGTGCAGTCACCCTGTCCCATGTGCAGAAAAACACCCCCAAAGCATGATGCTACCACCCCCATGCTTCACAGTAGGGATGGTGTTCTTGGGATGGTACTCATCATTCTTCTTCCTCCAAACACGGATAGTGGAATTATGACCAAAAAGTTCTATTTTGGTCTCATCTGACCACATGACTTTCTCCCATGACTCCTCTGGATCATCCAAATGGTCATTGGCAAACTTAAGACGGGCCTTGACATGTGCTGGTTTAAGCAGGGGAACCTTTCGTGCCATGCATGATTTCAAACCGTGACGTCTTAGTGTATTACCAACAGTAACCTTGGAAACGGTGGTCCCAGCTCTTTTCAGGTCATTGACCAGCTCCTCCCGTGTAGTCCTGGGCTGATTTCTCACCTTTCTTAGGATCATTGAGACCCCACGAGGTGAGATCTTGCATGTAGCCCCAGTCCGAGGGAGATTGACAGTCATGTTTAGCTTCTTCCATTTTCTAATGATTGCTCCAACAGTGGACCTTTTTTCACCAAGCTGCTTGGCAATTTCCCCGTAGCCCTTTCCAGCCTTGTGGAGGTGTACAATTTTGTCTCTAGTGTCTTTGGACAGCTCTTTGGTCTTGGCCATGTTAGTAGTTGGATTCTTACTGATTGTATGGGGTGGACAGGTGTCTTTATGCAGCTAACAACCTCAAACAGGTGCATCTAATTTAGGATAATAAATGGAGTGGAGGTGGACATTTTAAAGGCAGACTAACAGGTCTTTGAGGGTCAGAATTCTAGCTGATAGACAGGTGTTCAAATACTTATTTGCAGCTGTATCATACAAATAAATAGTTAAAAAATCATACATTGTGATTTCTGGATTTTTGTTTTTAGATTATGTCTCTCACAGTGGACATGCACCTACGATGACAATTTCAGACCCCTCCATGATTTCCAAGTGGGAGAACTTGCAAAATAGCAGGGTTTTCAAATACTTATTTTCCTCACTGTACCTTAGTGGTCCCCTAATACTGTATCTGAAGTATCTTTTATATAGACCTTAGTGGTCCCCTAATACTGTATCTGAAGTCTCTTTTATATAGGCCTTAGTGGTCCCCTAATACTGTATCTGAAGTCTCTTTCCCGAAATTCAGCCTTGGTGCAGAATTACAGCCACTAGAGCCAGTCCCACAATGAGCTTTCCTTAGGATGTGCCATTTCTGTGTCTGTAGCTATTGAGGAGGAGAGAGGGGGGGCAAGGTGGAGAGTGGGGGTGTGGCCTTGACCAACTGCCACTTTGCTCGTTTGAAAGCCATGATGTCTCTCTCTCATGGGCAGGCCAAATTCTCTGGGCGGGCAGAGCAGAGAAAGGGGAGGTAACTTTGCTCCTTATGAGCTCATAAGGAGGAGATTCCAGATCGGCCCATCTGAGCTTTCATTTTCTCAAAGGCAGAGCAGGATACCCAGGGCTCGGTTTACACCTATCACCATTTCTAGCCACTGGGGCACCATAGGCAGGCTGGGGGAACGCATATTAATGTTAAAAAAACTCATAAAGTGAAATGTTCATGCCGTGGGACCTTTAACAGCATATTTAATTTGGATATTCCGAATAAAAATAATGGCACGCCTTTTCCACTGTTCAAAAAGGGGGACCAGAGGGCGTGTGTCAATTACAGGGGTATCTCACCTCAGTAAAGTCTACTCCAAGGTGCTGGAAAGGAGGGTTCGGTCGATAGTCAAACCTCAGGTTGAAGAGGAACAATGCAGATTCCGTCTTGGATGTGGAACAATGGACCAGCTCTTTACTCTCGTAAGGATCCTGGAGGGAGCCTGGGAGTATGCCCATCCGATCTACATGTGTTTTGCGGATCTGGAGAAGGCGTATGACTGGGTCCCTCGGGAGATACTGTGGGAGGTGCTGCGAGAGTATGGGGTGAGGGCGTCCCTTCTCAGGGCCATTCAATCTCTGTATAACCAAAGTGAGAGCTGTGTCCGGGTTCTCGGCAGTAAGTCGGACTCATTCCAGGTGAGGGTTGGCCTTCGCCAGGGCTGCGCTTTGTCACCAATCCTGTTTGTCGTATTCATGGACAGAATATCGAGGCATAGTCAGGGTGGGGAGGGGTTGCAGTTCGGTGGGCTGGGGATCTCATTGCTGCTTTTTGCAGATGATGTGGTCCTGATGGCATCATCGGCCTGTGACCTTCAGCACTCACTGGATCGGTTCGCAGCCGAGTGTGAAGCGGCTGGGATGAGGATCAGCACCTCTAAATCTGAAGTCATGGTTTTCAGCAGGAAACCGATGGAGTTCCTAGTCCAGGTAGGGAATGAGTCCAAACCCCAAGTGAAGGAGTTCCAGTACCTTGTGGTCTTGTTCGCGAGTGAGGGGACAATGGAGCGGGAGATTGGTTGGAGAATCGGCGCAGCGGTGGTGGTATTACATTCCGTTGTGATGAAAAGAGAGCCGAGCCAGAAGGCAAAACTTTCGATCTACCAGTCAATTTTCATTACTACCCTCCCTTATGGTCATGAAGGCTGGGTCATGACCGAAAGAACGAGATCCAGGGTACAAGCGACCAAAATGGGTTTCCTCAGGAGGGTGACTGGCATCTCCCTTAGAGATAGGGTGAGAAGCTCAGTCATCCATGAGGAACTCGAAGTAGAGCCGCTGCTCCTTTGTGTTGAAAGGAGCCAGTTGAGGTGGTTCGGGCATCTGGTAAGGATGCCCCCTGGGCGCCTCCCTAGGGAGGTGTTCCAGGCACGTCCAGCTGGGAGGAGGCCTCGGCGAAGACCCAGGACTAGGTGGAGGGATTATATCTCCACCGTGGCCTGGGAGCGCCTCGGGATCCCCCAGTCGGAGCTGGTTAATGTGGCTCAGGAAAGGGAAGTTTGGGGTCCCCTGCTGGAGCTGCTACCCCCGCGACCCGACCCCAGAAAAGCGGATGAGGATGGATGGATGGATATTCCAAATAAGCATTTTCCGATTAAGACATGTAGGCTATGCTGGTATTCTTTGGATTTTAGAAGCATTCTTTCGACATGTATACAGCGCATTCTGAATGTCTCAATCAGGGGTTTTTTACGGCAATTTGCGACAGTTTACGGCTTCTTGCCTGTTTACGGCTTATGATCAGCTCTGTGCATTGCTATGGTTGCTGTACACAAACCAACCAGCCAACAGCTTTAAAGGCTGAGGTAGAGATGCATGCCCAAAAGAAAAAAAGGAGAAACAGTTACTTTTAAACATTTTGAAAGACTTGGATATCAACAGGTTTTTGAATATGCACAAACATCCCAATGCCGACCTTTTCAAGAAGGGGGTTGAAGGAATGAAAGAGGGTGTGCTGTCTTCGCACTAAACAAGATCGGCAACGGTGGAAAACTTTGAAAAAGTCCTATTTTGTATTCTTGTACTATTAACGAAGCAGTTTTTTTTTTTGTTTTTTTTTTCATATTTCATGTCTTAGTCAGACATAACCACATTTAGGCAGTGAGCTTTATCCATTCCGCTCTGCACATACTTAAAATGTTCAACTGAGTTTACTCCCTGCCTCAGCATCTAGCACTCCCTTATTCCCATCTAGGTTGTTTGCTCTGGGTCATCAGTGTGATTAACTGTCAGGAGACAAGGCTATAAAACAAATTGTCTTGGACCTTAAACATCCGAGTCCCAACGATCTCCTAAACTAGTGAAGAAATTTACTATTTTGTGTTTTTGTAGAGTGTAGACTCTAAACAAATGCAGTCACATTTCCTGAAAACTGAGCTCAACAAGTTGGAAGTGTCTGTTTTTCTTTTCTGTTGGGTCCATACCACATGTATTCATGTTGTTGTTGTTTTTCTTTGGATTGCCTTTTTGCTACAAATGAAATGCACCACGGTCCTGTTGATAGAAGCATTTCTACTTCGAGCTCAATTCACCCATCTGATCTCCTAACTGCATCCCTAAGGGTCACTAAATGACCACCCTACTATGTCCCCGTCAGAAAATGTCCATAATGCACCAGCGGCGCCAGTTGCTCCCTCTTGCGAACTTCAAAGAGGTCAGTGACACCCCGCTCCCACCCCTTCAGCAACTGATGACTGAAACTGGGTGGCTTTGGCTGCCAAGTTTAATTAAGACATAAACTTTCAGTCGCCTGTTTTCCACCTGGCTGCAGCGCGCTCACGATGTGGTTCAAAAACAGTTGGGAAAAGAAAATAGAAAAGGAGAAGAGAGAAGGTAAATGTGAGAGAACGAGACCAGACAAGGAATAATTGATGAGAGGAGAGAGAAAGGGATGTGGAGTAAGAAAGATAGAGACAAGACAATAGCAAAGCAGAGACTAGAGATGGACAAGGATGGAGGAGCGGAGTAGGAAACAAAAAAAACATGAGGCAAGCAAGGAGAAGAAATAGGGAGGAGGCACTTGGGAACATAAGGGGCTGTGAAAGTACAAAAGAAGTGCTTGCCCCTCCCTCATTTCCACCACTGAGGTGCCCTTGAGCATTTACCTTGCACGGCAGCTGGATTCTCGCTATATTACGAGATCAAGTGAGAATCGCAGGATCACTTATCACATGAAAATCCATCTTGCCAGGGTTCAAGTAATGCGTTTGTGTCTGTGAGGAGCTACTGACAGCTGCAGTTGTAGTTTAGGAGTGTGTAGCCTCGCATTGCCAGACCTATCTCCACACTGCAGAGGAAGGTCTGGCTAGTCCACACAGCATTCCGGGATGGGAGATAAACGTGCTCTGGTTTATTGGCATTTCTTTGAACCAATCACAATCATTTGGGCAGTGCTAAGCACTGGACAAAATGACGGTGTCAATGCAAAATAGCCTCGAGAAGGAACTTGTTTTGGTGGAACATGTGTACATTCAAAGGTTGTTTTAGTCGTGCAACAGAAAACTCAGATTGGACAGATAGTCTAGCTAGCTGTCTGGATTTACCCTGCAGAGATCTGAGGAGCAGTTAACCATAGTCCTCAGAAATCCACCGGAGTTTAGAATGCCAACACAAAGAAAGCGGAAGGTGTTGGGGATCGTCACATCCGGCGGAATTTCCGGCGGCACCTCACCAATCCCGGAAGTGGAACATCGTAGATATAGACTAGTGTGACGGCAGTGGCTGACGTGATAGACAGATGGTTTAATCCAATCACCTGCCAGGTATTTTTTGAAGGTGCCCGCTTTTTTTCAAAACCATTTCCACTGACTGCTTCTAGGATGGTTCTGCGTAACAAACCATCTGGAGCTTCAGGTTACTTGAGCAAGGTCCTTAACGCCAACCGCTCCAGTGGAGCTGCTCAGTGGCGCTCAGTAGATCCAACTGTGTTTTGTACTGGGCAGCTTCCAGGTGAGAATGTGTGTAATTGTGTGTGCATGTGATAAGGGCATTCCTGCTAAAGAGAGCATTGCTCTCAGTGAAATTGCCTTAAATGAATAAAAGTCCATAAGAACCAGGAAAAAAAGAGAATAAAAAGCAGCAACAATTATAGTAGTATGAGGAGGTGAGTAGAGGATGGGGAGACGTGAAGGGAAAGCAAGAAAGCCATAAATGATAAGGTAGAGGAGGTAGTCATGTAAAAAAAAAATGTTTTTTTTAAATACTATAAGACAGCATTTTACTCTGTCTCCATTGTGATATTTGTAAGGTAAACAGCAGAATTATGCCATTCACCCATCAGGAATGTGCACAACGTAGTAAATTAAGCCTTGACGTTAGTCACCATTTTCTTAGGACCCTGAGTTAACACAGGGGTTTCATTGAAATAAGGGAATGGGCTGTGTTTCTGATAGATGATGCCAGTCTGAACATGGCCCTATGGTCAAGAAAGGGGAGACGCCTGAGTAAGTAGGAGGAGGAGGAGGAGGAAGAGGAGGAGGAGGAGGAGGAGGAGGAGGAGGAGGAGGAGGAGGAGAGCAGTCAAGTGAAGTGACCCAACAACCAGGAGGTGAGCTGGGATAAACACATTCCAGAGGGCATGTGTTTATACCTGAGAGAGAGAGAGAAAGAGAGGCAACATGTGTATAAGAGATTGAAAGAATATTGAGGTAGAAAGACAACATCGGGGACGACAGAAAGCAAAGAAGCAAATGTGGAGTAGGAAATAGACATGGGGGCAGAGGAAAAAATGGGAGAAATAAGGAAAGAAGAGGCGAACAAAGGAGAATCATTTAGCCGGCGACTTAGTTTAGTGAAGTGAAATTGTGTGTGGGGTTTAGAGTGAGACCGAGAGAATGTGTTTGAGAATGCGTTTATCCCTTTAATCAAGCGAAGGAGAGATTTGACGTCCATTTCTAAGGAGAAAAAAATAAGTGACTTAGAGCCGTTAATGAGCGAGTAGCAGAACAGGAGCTCAGCCGAGCGGATAATGCTTGGTTAAGGAGACGCTGATTGGCCTGCTGGTTAAATCCACCACCAGACGCACAAGAATAATGAGGTCTTTTGTTAAGTAATACGTGAGGAATCGTTTAGACACAAGACACATACGGTGGACACTTTATGAATATTGTTATTAAAATACTTCCTCTCAGATCCACTACTTTTACTTTAGACAGAGACAGACAAGCTATTTTCGTCTGCTTGGATTCTTTCTGACCTTTACACTAAGTCACTCCATGTGTCTTGAGCAGATCGGAGAGCTAACCAATCTCAATAAGTGTAATAGCATCCAAGAAGCATTAAACAAATGTTATTCTTATTTGTCACATACACAGTACAATGTAGTGAAATGTAACTACTGCATTTAACCCATCCTAAGTGTTAGGGGCAGTGGACAGCTATATATACAGAATCCAGCATCCGGGGAGCAACTTAGTTAGTGTCCTTGAGCAAGACACTAAACCCCAATCTGGTGGTTGAGGGGCGACCACTCTACCTCTGAGCCACAGCCACTTAGAGATGAATTGAATTCCAGATTGAATTGCTTAAACCACCTCGGGATGTCTAGATGTATTCTAGTCAGCAGCCTTTTGCAACAGCTGTGTGTAGGTTTTCTCTTAAGTTTGCGTGTATGGCCACGCTAAATGATACGTAGGAACTAGTTTGTTTGATACCAAATGTTTGGTTGTCACATTCAAATCCAGACAAAAAACGCACACACACACACACACACACACACACACACACACACACACACACACACACACACACACACACACACACACACACACACACACACACTCACACACACACTGCTAAAAAATAGCTAACGTAACTTAAAGATAGCTGGTGGGGCAACCCAGTGATGGAAGAAGTATTCAGATCCTGTACTCAAGTAAAAGTACCAATACCACACTGTAAAAAATAGTCTGTTACAAGTAAAAGTCCTGCATTCAAAAAGTTACTTAAGAAAAAGTATGTAAGTATCATTAAAAGTAAAAGTACTCAATGCAGAAAAACCATCACATTTTAGAAACTGGAAACGATCCAAACAGTTCTGTCACTCAACTAAGTGATTAATAGTCTAATCATTTAACTGGACTTGTAGGTATATATATTGTTAGGTAGTTTCATTTATAATTAAACATTGTAATTTATAAACGACATGTGTTTTTTGTGCACAAATCGTAATCTTGATCTGTAAAGTAACTAGTAACTAAAGCTGTCAGATTAATGTAGTGTAGTAAAAAGTACAATATTTCTCACTGAAATGTAGCGGAGTAGAAGTAGAAAGTGGCATGACTCAAGTACAAGTACCTCACATTTGTATGTAACTTGTAAGTACAGTACTTGAGTAAATGTACTTAGTTACATTCCACCAATGGTGAAACCCAGTGCAGCTGTGGAAAAGGTTTCCCCTGTCTGGACATTTGTTTGCCTCTCTGACGTGCTGTGCTGCTGTATGTGTTAAATGTGTACGTTTCCTCACAGGAATATGAAGCTAAGAATTGAAATGTATCAAAGTCAACATGTCACAGACCTTGCAGCATCATGATCGATACCCTCCATTTCATGCATGGACAGAGTAACTGTCTGGAGAACACAGCTCTCTTCCAGAATGCTCTGTGAAACAAAGCCTCTGCCATGGTAACAGATAGACATTCAACCTTACGCTCTGCAGCAATGATTATTTCCATGGCAACATTATCAAAAGATACATGGCAACTATCATGAGCGTGCCAGCCAGATAAGAATAGTGTCTTTCCTATCCTTCTTTAATCATTTTCATCCTGTGCAGAGAGTGATAATGATAATACCACGGTTTAACATCACATGTTGCACATCTTTTACTCATATGGCTTCTTTATTGTTATGGAAAAAGCCTATTTAACTGCAGGCTGTTATGGAAACGTTATGTAAAAGCTTGATTGATTGATTTATTTGCAAAGTGTAAAGTGAACAGCAAGAGAAAATATAAGATAGAGAACATCCAGAATCAAGGGTGTAAGGAAGCCATATAGTTTCCTTTACATGCATTTACAATGCTGATTAAATTGTACTTCAGTAAATCGAGAAGATAATGTGCAAACTCTAAACAAAAGGCCTCCTGGGACACGTTTACTACAAGTTCAACTCTGCTGCAGTTTTGAATTTAGATCATAAAACCCAGTATCATGACAGGAAATCCTCCCTCTTTTTGTTTGAGCAACCATAAAACTATATCAGGCACCACTGCCAACTGCACTCCTTTCCACACTGTAACTTTAGTTCAGTGTCCTCATGACCACTTCACATGACTGTGCTTCACAACATTCATTCACTGAACTGCACATTTTGGATTAAAAAAAAAAGTTAATTTAGGATGAACGCTCTGCATTTTTTAGCCAGATTTAGCGTATGTGTTTTTCCTGCTGCATACAGGGCGCATGTATGAGTCTCTTAGCTCTCACCAAACCCCTACATATATATATATATATACAGTATATGTATGTAAACGCTACAGCAGTAGGTCAGAAATCACTTCCAAAAACCATAGAAATAAAATGGCCATTCCCATTCAAATCAACGTAGCAGAATGGTCAAAGCAGCAGCCACTTTATGTGTAACATTGCCACGGCAATGTATAAACTTCTGCATACGTCGACTTGTGGAGAGTCGCAGAGGTGAGGTTGTGCAGTAACGGACAAACTAGCAGTGGAGTAGTAACGTTACGAGTCAGAGAGCCAGCTAAATACAAATTTAACAAAGCTTCATCCACAAAAAGCACATTGCTATCGCCAGATGAGTGACAGCTTTGTTCTGCTCATTTTCTGTGGGGGGGAGGCACCAACTAAGAAGTTGATGATTGTTGTCACCATGACAACTAAAAACAATTGCCATTTTGTTTTACAATAATCAAATGACCACTGAAAAAAGTTCAATGGCTTTTCTATCCATTTTATTTTTTATGCCAAAAACTCTACTTGGTATATTCAAGAAACTCCAACAACAACAACTGATAGATGCTTCACTCTTCATTGACAAGCTATGTTGTTGGGAATAAACACATATGGGTGTTGCACGTGTACATTTGCACATTTCTTGCATTCAAATGCAGCTCAAATATTGAGTACCAGGGATTGACAAAAATAAAGGTAAACAATTTCTGGAGTCTGAAGCCTCTGAAAGTGTCACTAAATTCAATTCAATTCAATTTTATTTATAGTATCTTTCAACAAGACAAGAATGGGTCTTTCATTCGGGATGCTGTATATATAGCTGTCCACTGCCCCCTAACACTTAGGATGGGTTAAATGCAGTACTGTGTATGTGACAACAAGACAATGACGCAAAACACACCAGTAAGTGAGCAAAGTCTTGGTTCCAGATGAACAAGATTGATGTTATGGAGTGGCCAGCCCAATCCCCAGACCTCAATCCCATAGAACACTTGTGGGGTGACATCAAAAATGCTGTTTCTGAGGCAAAACCCAGTAATGCAGAGGAATTGTGGAATGTAGTTCAATCGTCCTGGGCTGGAATACCTGTTCACAGGTGCCAGAAGTTGGTCGACTCCAGGCAACACAGATGTGAAGCACTTCATAAAAATAATGGTTATGCAACTAAATGTTAGTGCAGTGATTCAAAGTAAAGCAAACCCTTGAGACATTTTTCAGTTTATACAGTAAATGTTGGAGTTTGTAAATAAAAATGCAAATACTGCTATTTTTTTAACAGCCTAATATTCCTTTTTCGTCACTTTCTGTAAAGGTATAACACAAACTTGGAATTTGGAATTGAATGTGCAGTGTTCCCAATGCTGATATTTGTTATATTGATAATATTGATATTATTAATTAAAAGCTATTCTAAGGATTTTGAGCATTATTCACTTTTTTAAACACACTGCTATTATTCTGAACACAACTTTATATAAATCATACATAACTTTTTGGTTAGAGAGCTAAAATATGCGCGCACAAAAACAGTAGCATGGTCCTTTAAATAATCCTGATGTCATGACCAGAGGTAGCTGTCTGACGTTTAAAGTTGCATGAAACCACGCATGAATGGAGACAGAGAAGCAGGCTGACTAAAGAGATTGGGTGCAAAATTGTGGGGAGAGAGATGGTTTTAGTTTTGGTTCTGTTTCTGATCTATCTATCTATCTATCTATCTATCTATCTATCTATCTATCTATCTATCTATCTATCTATCTATCTATCTAACTATCTATCTATCTATCTATCTATCTATCTATCTATCTATCTATCAGCATGAACAGCAAACTACAAATTGAGCATTTTTGTGTTGATTTGAACATTACATCATGCCATTTGTAAAATCTTGAACTTATCTCAGTCAATAATTAATTATTTAGAATTTTCTTAGATAAAGCTGTCTAATATTGTTGCTTTCATATTGTTTACTTTCATCTACTTTTATCTACTTTTTAATATCACAGTAAAACATCACCACAGCAAAAGCATGTCTTTTTATCTCTCTCTTTGTCATCTGCCACATGTATGAATGTGTAGAAATGGCGTAATTTCTTCCCTAAAGAAATAGAACTATTAAAAAGTATCTTCACTCAGCACTTTGTCTAATTATAAAACATGTCACTGCCCCCACCCCTTGCTTGTAATTCTGGTGTTTACTAGGAAGTGGTGCATTTATTTCGGTTTAATCCCCCTCCCTGGCCGGCCGGGGCGGTCAGATGACAGGCGCTAATCTCTGGATTGCCTGCCTGACGGACTGCCCACTTACTAATGTGGGATTAAAGCGAGCATGCCACCATCACGTAGCAGCCTCTCAACCCAACAAGTGGGGTCAGTGGGGATGGTGACTCTGAACTGGAGCAGGCAGATGATGAGCTGTGTCACCTCCTTTTCTTACCACTTTAACTCTCTATAAGCCCTCGTTTCCTGTATATGTTTGTGTTCTTTCTCCTTTGTAATATTTTAAAGCACTCTTTTACCAAAGCATGGAGGAAAGGATTTTTAAAATGATGAACCTAAGGAATCTGCTACAGTTTCACTTGATTTGTAAAGTCGAGTAAGGTGTAACCAATTTCTGTAAGAAAACATTACAACAGTATATGGAAAACTATGTACATTTCTATTGTAATGTTAAAGAATAAAATATGAAAATATAACTCTTTCCTTAATGGTATACTTACTTACGGAAGAGGATTAGGGCCATGTGGAAATATGTATTTGAGTTCTGAATTCTTTTCCACTTGTCAGTCAGTCTTCCTGTCATTTTAGCGCTTGCTATTCGTAAGACATAAGCTATAGACATAAGATACTTTATTGTCATTGCATCACTGTCTGACAGTATTACAATACAATTACATTGGTGCTCCCTGAGTATTACAGTAAAAAACACAGCAATTACAACAAACACTAAACATGTAATAAGAGCAAGAGGTGAAAAAGTCCCAGCAGTATATATTGCACATTACAGATACCAGTTAACAGATAAGTTATTGCACATTCCTGATAAGTTAGCAGCCTCAGTAATAAATAGATAAATAAATAAGACGATTGTGATTGATTTAAAGAAATGTCAATAAACAAGAGCATGTTTTCCTTCCATCCCTGAATGCTGTGTGGACTAGACAGACCCTACTTTATATTATCATTATTTGCAGCGCTGTGGAGGAAGGTCTGGCAATGCAAGACTAGGTCATGGGTGATGTTAGTGGCCTGCTTTGCCATCGGGCCTCAAAGATGGTGCTGACTGCTGGAAGTTGAGTTCTGATGATCTTCTGGGCTGCCTAAATGACCCTCTGCAGACAACTGCTTCCCTTCCAGCCCTGCAGTCCTCCGTATTTTTTGTCTTTAGTCGCCCACCTGATTTACCGACCCATTCTCACTAGCGAGTAGTATGAAATACCCAAAATCTGTGAAAGGAGGCAGGTTAGGGTGGTGGATGGGTCAAACAACACAGGACTTTCACCTAGGAGACCGGGGTTCGTGTCCCGTTCTTGTCCCGCATGTCACTGAAACATACATTCTGTAACCCCACCCAGTATCTTTTCCTATCCCATCTGTCCCGTTCTTGTCCCGCATGTCACTGAAACATACATTCTGTAACCCCACCCAGTATTTTTCCTAAACCTATCTGTCCCGTTCTTGTGCCGCATGCCAGTTAAACTATGTTCTGACACAGAGTGTCAAAAAATGACGCCAATAGTCTCAACCAAGCACGTCTAAACATGATGCTAAAGGGCTAGATGTGCGTCCCGAGAGAGTGAAATAGTGACGCCAAGACTCCCGACCAAGCACATCTAAAGAGGACGCTAAAAGAGACTTTTTCCGTCAATAACAAACGCCAAAGGCACCTGACCAAGCGTTGCTTTTTCACGTGATGGGAGTGAGAATGTGTTGGGTTTTCACACCCACCTGCGCACCTGTTCCCCACTCCCTAAGCACCACCCTAGCACATGTACTGGCAACCTTCCCTCAATTCTCCACCATGAACGGTCTCCTACAGTCAATTTTGGAAACTCTTAACCATGACAGTGGAAGTTTCCAGACATTACCAAAGAAAGTAGTATTCTTTGCTTAAACCTAACCAGTTACCCTTTAACTTAACTAAGTCATAGAATAGAGCAGAAGAAGCTCATGTGAATTGTTGTTTGTAAGAGCCACTAGAGGCTCAGAGGTTCAGTGTCACATTTAGTAGTCAGTTTTCCTAGGCTTTTCTTTGTGAAAATGAATCATCTTGGTCTAATTCAAAGTTTCTGTATGGGGTGAGATTAGATATTCAACATTTTGAGGAGCTGAGTAGAAACTCAAACAAACCTCAGGGAACTATCACAAACAGCCCTGTACCCTGTACCTCCCATCAATCCAAACTGCCTTCCTCTCTGTAAAATAACATCCCATTTGTTTTGCATGTGCAACGTGTCTCCCACTAATACCCTGTTTTGACAGGAAATACTTGACATTATGGAAGCAAGATGCCCTCGAAATGCAGTTTCTTCGTCTGTTGTCATCTCTCTTCCCTCTGTGAATGAACACACTTGCTGTCTCGTCTTTCTCCTCTCACTCTTCTCCTTGTCTCTCCATCTCTTTGTCGTTTAGCTCTTTTTTTGATACAACTTTACCAAAGCACGAAACAAAAGAATCACTGTATGTGGAAACAAAAACAAGTGAAGATAAAAAAGAAATGTGACAACGAGATCCAGCTTTACAATTCTGTGGCCAATGGCCAAAAGCAAAAACATTTGAATAATATCAGGAGTAAGAAATGAGAGGAAACAAATACAGATGAAATAGTTTGGCGTTAAACACAGCCTTGCATTTATTCTCTCTCTCTCTCTCTCTCTCTCGCTGCCTCTGTCAGGAAGTCTATCATCTAGATGCTTGTCACTTTTCCTGTCACATGACCTCCCGTCCAATGACACTAACAGCGGTTGTGCAAACACCAGCCCTCATATTACAGCCACCAATCTGTACAGATAGCTTTATCTTGGTTGCAGGATGGTGTGTGTCAGATGGAAAGAGAGACTGAAAGGAAGAAAAGACCAAATAAACACTGTTTGATTTTCACTGTGTTTTGATTTTCTTGTCTCCTATTGCACAAGATAGAATTAATAGCGTCAATGCGTGTAATAGTATCAAATCCAAACGCGTGGCTAGAAACGTGTCACCAGCCAAACTATTGATGTCCTACAGTATGGCACGGTGTCTGCCCCGTGTGTTTTACTAGTGTTTTTTAGACATCCATAAAAGTTAAAGTATTGTAACTTTTCAGCGCAAGACGTGGAGTTGGACTCATCAATGTCACGCTTGGCCCAGGCAGCCAATCAAATCAAGCAAGAGGCGGGCTTTAATACTTTACCACTTCCCTCCTGTTTTGATGCCTGTAGTTGTGGTAGGAACAGTGGGACAATGGCAAATGGGGACAAAAGGTTGACATTAGCAGTATTTAATTGCGATGAACTATATAACTCAAGCTCACCCCATCATTCAAGCAACGGCGAGAGCACGACGTTTGCTGGAATCCTTTTTTTCTCCATTAATAACATTTGATTGTTGCACACGCAGCCTTATCACAGGTGCAGCACGCTGTTTTGCCTGAGGCGCTTTGCCAAGGCGTTTTTTGAAGTGGCCGTGCCTGTAGGGGCACGTCTCGGTGTAATTGAGATTTGTAAATGCACCTTTATCGAGAACACAGAGGGTGCTTCTGCCTCTGCAATAGAAGTAATGCATGTGGCAATTGCTGTAAATATGACTCAAATGAAAATGAATATAATAATATAGACAGTGGAGAATAGAACTTTGCTACAGAAGTGGTTTGATACGTTTCTATGATTTATTTTAATTTTTTCACTGTGATAATGGGTTGCCATTGGAGTCCTTGATAACTGCCAAGCTCCACCTGTCCCACCTGCCTCTCTTTATGCTCATCTCTTTTCAAATCTAGATCATCTAGATAAGTCAATCATGCGACACATTTATATCAACACATGCATCTTAAACAAGGGCAGCACAATATTTGGCTTCCGGTCTTTCCTGCTGCCCTCGGGTTAAATGGAAAAGTTCTCTGGCATAAATACATCACATTGAGAGTATATAAAAGGGTGGAAACCAGTTTAGCTCAGGTTCAGGTTACTTTATTGGTACCCGTAGTTAAACTAGGTTTACTGTCTAAGAGGCACGACATCCTTAAAACTTTGTACACCACCACATAACATGCAACACACAAAACATTAAAACATATAAAACAGACAATAAAACATGGATAAAAAGAATAGAAAACAGTACATGACCAAATTGCTTGTGCATTTTGTGCAAGTAATTCTACAGTTTGTTTAACAGAGTGATTGCCGCTGGGACAAAACTGTTTTTAAATCTTGTAGTTCTGCAACCAGGGACTTTTAGCCTCCGTCCAGAGGGGAGATACTGGAATTCCAAATTCAAAAGGTGTAGGCTATCTTCTAAAATGGCCATAGCTATCCGCTGTAGTTGTTTAGCATACAGGGATGTGGGGTGCAGCTGGGACTCCCCAGTCAGCTAACTTGACCATTTTACAATTTGATTTAGGTGATTCTTGTGCTTAACTGAATCACACCCAAACCATGACACTAAAGAGAAAGATATGATGGGTTTGAGAAAGGCACGATAAAATAATGTCATCATGGTATTGTCTATATGAAAATGGTACAATTTTCTCAAGCAGTATAGACGCTGTTGTCCTTTTTTACAGACGGCTTCACAATTCTCCTGGAAATTTAATTTAGAGTCAATAATTGTTCGTAGATATCTATAGGATTCTACTTGATCCACTAGTTGACCATTTATAGTTATGGCCTCATATCCTGGAGTTTTACCAAAATCAATGTACATAGCCTTTCTTTTGAATATGTTCAATTGAAGGTGTGACTCCTCAGCTGTTTCCAAAAGTGCAGTATGAAATTACATACATTAAAGATAAATAAATCATTATTAGTTACTTGAATAAGATAGTTTTTGGTCTTCTCTCTCTCTCTTTTCTCTGTAAAATAAATTGTTAACTGACCGACAGTCAATCTTTTTCTGTTTTTTGTATCATTTGAGAAAGGGGATGGTCAAATAAAAGATTTGTCTTCATCCATCATCCGATCATGGATATGTAATGTGATATAGCAAATAATGTATGGTTTGAATAGGCTGAACAATGATATCAAACATAGCCATAATATTATACAGTTTAAAAATAGATTCAACGAATGAATAAACAAGCATTAAAAATGACTCAATCCATCATCAAGATGAATGTTGGCTACAGTTTCACATCTGTATCCAGGGGTTTTAAGCATCTCCTCTGGATTAAGAAGTTGCCTGAACTTTATTGTGTTTTGATTTGCATATGAGCAAAGAGTAAATCAGGTGCAGCCCCAGCTGCACCAAATATGTTTGCATCCATGTTAGCGATTGGACAGTCATTAACCATAATTTGCATTGAAGTATGTTTGGGCACTGGTTGTTGACATCTATGAGTGACTGAGGTTGGTCAATGGCTGCAGGCTGCAGTGTAGAGAAGAAACAGACAATGTGCTGAGTGGAAGTATGTGATATGTCAGTTTTTATCAGCAGGATACAGCCAACAATTAGCAAAGGAAATGGATTTTTCATTATATTGTCAGTATTTAACAACTATCTTGTGTCCATATTAGAAATCATGAACCAAAAACTCATTATAATAGCAATTATTATCACTGAAAATGCAGATTCACTGATATTGCCCCCAAAATGTTACATTCTAGTCTGAGTGCTGAATTGTGCAAAGAGGGAAGAAATGCTATGCCAATTATATGGCAAAATTGCAAAGCTAAGAATAAAAAAAACATTCAATAAACATTGGCTAATATTTCTTAAGAAATACACCAATGTGTATCGACACACCAGATATGGTGTGTCTGATATGTGTGTGTATATAGTTTAGAAGTGTTTTCCCAGCTGTCAAATGAGCCAATAAAAAGGTTAATGACAAGTTGAATTGATGAGGATTAGAGTTAAACCAGAAAGGAGCTTGTAGTGGAGATTTCCATTTAGAAAACACAGTGAGAACAGCTCCAAGATGAAGTTACTAATTAATCTCAAATGGTTGTAAAACTTGTTATGATTTAGAGATGATGATTCAGTGTCTCAACCATAGACTGTAAAATTAGTGGATGTAGCAGCAGTGACGTCACCCAGTGGGTGGTGAGCTGCTGTTTTGAAGCCTCGAATTTGGCAATTTGGCAGTCCCCATCTTGGTTTTTTGAAACCAGATGTGGCGATTTTTAACAGGAGGATTGTTGAGTTTAAAAAAGTTAAAACATTGGTGATGTTTTTAGAGCAATATACTTTTAGGTTAAAAATGTAACCTATTTTATGTATACTGCTGTGAGACTGAGTGTTACTGTAGCTGAGCCTTTTCAATACTGATTAAGCCTAATCAGCATTAGACTGCCTCACACCATCCCAAGCTTCTAAAGAATTGATTAGGTCATGTCTGTCAATTTGCATACTGGAGGAGACTCATTGTCCTCACAGGAAAAATAACCTTCTGTCTCCAATCCCCTGGTGTCTTAGACTAGATTAGGACAAATAGAATGTTAATTCCTGTAAACTTGTAAAGATTTAACATCTTCACGCTAGAATCTTTTGAACTGTGACCGGAAGTGACCGCAAAGGGGCAGACTTCAGAGCATGTCCTGCTTCATTGGACAGCGAAGAAACCAACGAAATACATCCAACCTGTCACCATGCCAACGATGGGCCAATGGGAATGGGTTTAATACACATGGGAAATAGAACCGCCCCCAGGTGCAGGAAATATATGGTGAAACAATGATTCGGGACTGTTTTTATGTTTATGTTTAATCTTCATTGGACCAAGCCTCTCCTTCTTCAGAGATTTAACTAGAATTTTCTAAGAGGCTGGAGCTGAGGAGGATGACGTAGCTAAACACTAAAGAGAGAAAGTTGCCAATTTTCAATCCCTCTGAAGCGAGTCATCCAGTGGAGTTTTACTGGCAGGTTAACATGGACCTCCGTGTACTGCCGCCATTCAGCTGCATATACAGCAGAACAGAAAATCAGCAAACTTTCTCTTAAGTTACCAGCTAACTCTAGCACTAGCTAGCTAGCTAGCTTGGTTGGCAGAACACTTGGAGCTGTATTTGAGCTGTGTTGAGTTACTGCTAATGCAAAACATTTTCTGATGCAGCTGCGTCCTATTAAAAGGTTTCCAACAGTGACCAAGTGGGAGCAGCGATAAGAAATGCAACGTATGTGTCACAGAAATTGCCGAGCTGCAATACAAAAAGATTTGTGTCCAGGCAGGACTTTGAGAAACTAATCTATGCTTTCGTTTCCAGCAGGTTAGATTACTGTAATGTCATTTAAAGTATTTTCTCTATTATCTACCCCAAAAAACTCTCAGATAAGCTCATTCAGATTGCTGCTGCTAGAGTTCAAACAAAGACCACGGAAACTGAACATATCACACCAGTTCTCAGGTCTCTTCACTGGCTTCTTGTGTGTCAGAGAATAGAGGTCAAATTGCTGCTGCTTGTCTATAAATCTCTCAATGGCTCCTGGCCAAAAAACTTCTGTAACTGTCTTTTACCATATGGACCCCTCTCTGCCTCTCAGGTAGCCAGGTAGAGGGCTGACAACTGTTACCAAATGTAACATAGTAGAATGGGTTCAGGTTAATGGAGAAGCAGAATTTAGTTACTGTGCACAACAGCGCTGGAACAAACTCCACGAGGATATAAGACTTGCACCAACTTGACTCTTTTAAATTCAATTTAAAAAAAAAATTCTTTCTGTTCTGCACTGCCTTTGACTGAATCCCAAATAATTGTGAATAGATGACTTATCTTGCCTTCCATATCCTGTATTCATGTCTTTGTTTTTTGCAGTATGCAAAGCACTTTGAACTTTGTGTCTGAAATGTGCTGTACAAATAAGATTGCCTATGATGAAGAGTAACACATAGTAAAACACAACACCTTCAAGTCTATTACATTTTATTAATATTGGCCAATATCACAAATCACAATTTTGCATCAAGTTTACAATAACATACAGTACGACACAAGACTCAGGGAAGAAACCTCAGGAAGGCCTAAAGAGTGAAGCCAATGTAGAAGTGCCTTAAACCTGCATTATATCTAATTTCCAGCAGGGGGCGACTCCACTGGTTGCAATAAGACGTCTGTTTCTATTGAAGTCTATGAGAAAATCACCCTGATGCTCACTTAAATTATTACTTCAGTAGACATTTTCATAAATAGTTTATGGACTCGATCGTTAGTTTCAAGTCTTCTTCAAAACAGCATGATGTTCATTATGTAAATTATGGTCACACTTATTTTAAGTTAGATGATAAGCAGGGGATGCTGTAGGGGCGTGGCTACACACCGACCTGTCAATCAGGACAGAGGCTTAGCAATGCTAATCGTGGCGCCGTCTACATTAAAAAAGCTGTGAACTTGGTTTTGAAGTGTGTTTTCACTTCATCAAAGTTAACTGAGACATTTGGTCGCCTAAAAATAGCTTGTTCAGCGTTCTGTCTACCAAGCTAGCTAGCTACCAATAGCATTATCTGGTAACTTAAGGAAATGTTTGCCGATTTTCTTTGTACTGCTGTACATGCAGATGAATGGCGGCAGCACCCGGAGGTCCTTGTTTTCCCTCCGGTAAATCTCCACTGAATGACTCGCTTCAGAGAGTTTAAATCTTCAAATTCCCTACTTTAGCAGCGCCATTGCAACCATAAACATCGCCAAACTTGAGGCTTCAAAACGGCAGTCCACAAACCAATGGGTGATGTCACGTGCTGCGTCCACTACCATTACATTCTATGGGGAGAAGAAAGAGAGAGTTAAAACTTGCTACCATGGTGTCAACAATCAATTTGACAATGTTATAGTGATTCGTGAAATCTTCAAATAGCACATTTATCAAGATGCTTCCCTGTCTCATCACTGTGCAGCTACATTAAGCAGAATTGCTTCAGCAGGTTTCTTTTAAATGTCTGAGGAAAGGTCAACATGTGCAACTGTATCACAGCACAACACTCAAATCCTTGAGTGCTACTTTATTACTGAGCCAGACCACTTCATTTGATAGGAAAGTAATCAGGATGTTTGGTTCCTCAGGGCAGATTTCAGTGGTCACACTGAATCATTTGAATGATGCAAAGTTGCCTTCAGGAACAAGTATGTACGTGTTTGTGTCATTCATTTGAGTGAAGCATTTTTTTTAGGTGTGTGTGTGTGTGTGTGTGTGTGTGTGTGTGTGTGTGTGTGTGTGTGTGTGTGTGTGTGTGTGTGTGTGTTTATGGAGGAGAGCCTAAACAAATCTGGTCTCAGTGCTTATATAACAGGCACACTCCACATCCTTGTGTGTGTGTGTGTGTGTGTGTGTGTGTGTGTGTGTGTGTGTGTGTGTGTGTGTGTGTGTGTGTGTGTGTGTGTGTGTGTGTGTGTGTGTGTGTTTGTTGGTGTCTTTGTCTTTTGGTGTGTAAATTGTTCCTAAATGTGAATAACAATAGAAGTTGGAATGTCAAGTATTTATTACGAGAAAAATATGTTGTTGAAATAACACTAAGAGCCCAAAGAGAAGACATTGTTGTCCATATAGAATTTGACAATAACCCATTTATATATGTGGTAATTGGTGGCAACAGCAAGTGTGTGTGTGTGTGTGTGTGTGTGTGTGTGTTTTTTTTTAATGTAGGTCCCAGAGTACAGAATGACAAGTGTATCAAACACTGAGAATAGCAAACACACTTTTCTATTTAAATCCTGTGGCAGACTGTCAGTAACAATGGAATTTTCTACATAGAAAGGCAATTTATGAAATGCAAATACATTGAAAAATTAGATATATATTGATAATGTGTGTGTGTGTGTGTGTGTGTGTGTGTGTGTGTGTGTGTGTGTGTGTGTGTGTGTGTGTGTGTGTGTGTGTGTGTGTGTGTGTGTTACATCTCAAACTGATTTCAAAACATAATAAGTAATGTTTTGTAATTTTCCTCCAGTTGACTTTACAGTATCTCCTTTTGGCGCATGAAAATGTTATCATTGTTAGGAATGTAGTGTAATACTATTCTTGGCATCTTTTTTTCTCATGGTGCCAGCAATTCTTTCTCCACATTTTGTAAATTTAAAGATATTTGACTATTTACAACCTTAACCCATTATCATTAATATATTGGCCTGCAAAGACCTGAATCGGTTGAACACTTGTGAGCAACAAGCACACTGGGGGCTAAAATGTTTCTTTCTCTTATATGATGGCATCAAATCACCAGAGTACATGTGGTACAAAAGACTCTCCCACGCACTTCCATCTTTTCCCTAACCTCAGGTAAAATGTAAAACTGCAAAACAGGGCAAAGAAGTTCTCGACAAAAATAGGAGGAATTGGGCTAACGTAAAATGATGCCTATGATTAGCTCAATTGTCTCAAGCTTGATAACATCCTCTTTAACAGCCATAGTAAAGGTGTCTGTTAGTGAATATTGGATATACTTTGAATTACAGATTAAACAGTATGCTTGTCACCCTGTCCACAAAGTTCTTTTTGATGATGATAGAGTGTCGCTGAACTGACAAGAAATCTCTCTTTTTCATCTCTTCCTTCCTTTCAAGAGGCCTTTTCTGGGTCATGGGTTAGCTCAGGTCATATGTAATCTACATTCTACCCCCACAAGAAACAGCAACAGTTTTTTTTGTTGCTGTTTTTCAGTCTGTTTATATTTGCATGAAGGACTTGGTCACTGCATCTGCATCTATATTTCTGTTACTTTTTGCCGATGATACTCACTTATTTATTTCCCATTAACATTTTCCACGCTTATTCCTTAGCAAATCCTGAATAAGGATTTCTAAATGGTTTAAACTGAACAAGCTTCCTTTAATTGTCAATACACTTCCATCTTTTTTGACCTCAGGTAAAATGTCAAACTGCTAAACAGAGCTAACAAGTCCTTGAAAAAAATAGGAGAAAAGGGGCTGATGTAAAATTATGCCATAATATCTTTTTTCAACTGTTATAAAATGGTTTTCATGTGGATATAAGGAATATATGTGAGTGTCTTTACTTTGATTAGCTGATGTCTCAGGCTTAATAACGTCCTCTTTAACATAGTAAAGGTGTCTGTTAGTGAATATTGGATACACTTTGAATTACAGATTACATTCATTTATTATCATTTAGACATACTCATCTTGACATACAGAATAAAAACAAAAAAATGACTCACTTCTTATTTCTTTTTTTCAGTTTTGCAGGAGGAAGATGCTTTCCAGCCCCAGTCCCATGATCAAGTAGTAGAAAAATATCTATTGTATTACAGCAAAAAGCACAGAATATCTAGCTGGCTTCCCACTTCCTAGCATGGTGAGGTCAGAGATACTACTACCTCTGTGCCCCTTCACTTCCTGAGTTTTTAAATTTAAAATTTAAGCGATGTCTGACAGCAAGATTAAGCAATGAAAATATAAAAAATATAGCATACACTTAAACAGGTGTTGATTTCTTTAAGTGGGCCTTTTTTTTTTAGGTGGCTAGAAATATGTTTTACAGCAGGACATTGCATTGCTTCCGTGTCCGTACTCCTGCCTGCTTCTCCAAACTTCTCATACAACCCCACTTCAAAATATCTGAACTATCCCTTTAGGCAGACAGTCAGCGCAAGCAATTAAAACACGACAACATATGACCGTGTTTTTCATTACAGAAGAAAGATAAAACAGGGAACGGGACACAATCTGATAGACCCAGACAGAAAGTCAAGTGTGCATGCAGTCATATGATACTAGGTCTGCTTTTAACCAAGATCTGCGTTTAACCAAGATTTACAATTATATGCAAAGGAGCAATAGGAGTCATGATTGTACATTCAATATACAATAATATCCAAAACTGGGAAACTCTCACAAAAACATATTTTTTCCTACTTGAGATTACAATGTCCCCTGTAATTCTTGATCTGGTTAATCTATCCCTTACATTTGTTTCTGTATTATGAATGTGGTAAATCTGCTAATCCATTTTAACCTTAATTATTTTATTACACGATTAAATCAAAAGTGCCCTGTTCTACACCATACTCTATAATTGTGTTATAATTTGTTTACAGTGTGGTGACTTTTAATAGTAATGCTGTGATGCTGTATGTAAATCATTAGATACTTCAACAGAATATGAAAGGTCAACAGGTTCGTCATCACGTGGGGAAAATGAACTATCCTCCGTGCCCATTGCCGTCCAATGACAGACCTTGTTGCAGGAAGTAGCAAGAACCAACAACACTTCATTTCAGAAAAAGAAGGTTTATCAAACCACTAACTTGTTCTGTTTCTTTACTTTTTTGACATTTTGTCACAAAGCAGTCAAACAGACACCATCCTTATCTTTACCTCGCTGCTTTGGCCTGTGAGCTACGTCGTGCCAGTTTCTTCATAACTTTAGCAACACATAGATACTGCCCATTTGCTCTGAATAGATAACGCTCCATTATGGGTGCATTGGGTGCATGTGGGTGTCCTCATTTAGAGTGCATGGGGGTGCACAAGGACATGAGCTGGTAGCGGTAATAAACATCAACAGCAAAAATAAAATTAGAAAACAACAGTTTTTTGTTGCTGTTATTTTTGTTTTTCAGTCTGTTTATGTTTATATGAATGACTTGGTCACTGCATCTGCATCTATATTTCTGTTACTTTTTGCTGATGATACTCGCTTATTTATTTCCCATAAACATTTTCCCACGCTTATTCCTTAAGCAAATCCTGAATAAGTAATAAGTAAGATAATAATTTCGAAACTGAACAAAACCTAGCCTTGACTTGGTTTCACAACAGCAGAAGCACCTAAGTTTCCATGGAGATTTATTCTGTACAGCTAGCCTGCTCCCGACTGGGGTGGGGTACCGTTTGGATTTTTACGATTCCGATACCGAACCGGTACTTTTAAAACAATTCCGATTCCTAAACCGATTCTTGAAAAACTGAAAAATGACATAAAAGAAAGGCTTTTTTTTATGGAGTTTTTTAAATTGAAAATTATTTAAATTGAACAATATATTAGCGTTTTAAAGTACTTAAATATTAATAAGTAAACCTAAGTCACCTAACACATAACTACAATAATTTAACAGATAACAGTTACACTATTAACAAGTAACAACTAAATAAATGTTGAGTTGGTATGCCAACCAGCTTCAAACTTTAGCGGTTCTTTTGCAGAAAAATGACCATATTTGACTTATGGCATGTCCTGCACAGGAGAAAACTCTCTCAGATGGTGTCCAAGAGGCCTGGACAAACAGGGAGGAGTTTAAAAGGGCAGACAATTTGGGGAGGCTGTCCCACCTCCCCCACCACCAGGCTACAGGGTCTTGTCCTGAAAGATAGACTAGCAGAGCAATATGTTTACTAGCGATCACGTGCAGTCAGTGAATGGTTAATATGCTTTTACATCCGTTTTGGTGAGCCCAGAGAGAAAATATGGCATTTAAAAGTAGCCTACATTAACGGTAGCTAGCTAACGGTAGACTACAGAGAAAGTGTGATATTTTTATGTCCGTTTCGGAGCGTTTACAAAAAGCTGCAGTGATTGTAGAGTGCATGTCGCAGAATAGCGCAGACACGCGCTTCACACCGCGAGCGGGCACGTGTGCCACTCGGCAGAAAATGGAGAAAGAAAAAAAGAATCTGCCGCTGTCTGTAGCTACAGAGGGAAAATATTTCAGTAGGAACCGAAATGAGGAACCGAAATTTGCGTTCTAATCCGGTCCGAATACTACCGTTTGCGTAGGAACCGGTTCCACTATGGAACTGGTTCCTACGCAAACGGTAGTTTCGGTACCCAACCCAGGCTAACAGGCAGGATTTATTAATCCTGGCACCTTTTCTGTTCACTCAGCAGTGATTTTACCTTATTTGTATTAACCTGCATTAAAATACAACTGGTACTGTACATATTGCTGTTCAGTTAAATACTGTTATTATTTTATCATTGTGTCCATTATTTTTAAAACTATTCATGCGACAGTCATTGGTGCTGTTATATTGCTTTATGAAGACTGCTGTTTATATTTTTAGAAGTTTGATGGATATATTATGGCAGTTGTTGAGATGATTAGAAAAGGCAGAGTTTCAAATGTGTTTTAAATGAAGTCAGTGATGAAGGGCAGTATATAAAGTGCTATACTACTTGTGTGTTTCTATAGTGGTTCTAACAAAGGCTGACTGGTCAGAGACAAATAGATCTTTTTAGATGATTTATTTATTTTTCTATTCTTTAACAATCAAGGATCATGTATATTACTCTTCCATGTGCTTTTTATTTTGCCACTCTTAGCACACAATTGTGTTCTCTTCAGTAAACTGGGACTATAATTTGAGAGGATTGTACAATTACAAAAACCTATCCTAACTTTACAATCCTTCCAAATTATAGTCTTAGTTCACTGGACCAGTAACTATATAGTGCAGGCTACTGTACACACAGTACATTCATGAAACAACAGGGAGCGGACACCTCAATGGTTTTTGATGAATAGTCTGTTACTGTCATGCTTGCATTGAGATGATCACTTAATTATCTTCATAGTTTCTAGATTTTGGAGTCCAATTTTTCAGCGTCTTTCTTTTCTATGTCCATATAGCCTATATGAGGAAGCAAATCATATTTGGGAAGACGCAAACTCGCTATAATAAAACAGCGAGAAATTGCGTGGCAGACAATAGCGAACGGACTGAATCATAGTCTAAAAATATACATTCACGAACCACTGCTCTTAACTGAAACCATTCTGCTCACTTTTAATCCAAAATATACAACTGTTAATGTGTTCAAATTATTACTAGCCTAACTCCTTGAATGTTATAATTATGACGGTAACAGTTCAGAGTCATGGTCACATAATGTCTATTTTTAAGATACTTACACATTCAGTCGGTCCGCAATTGTTTGCAACATTTTCTCTCGTTTCATCACAACGGCCGTGTTTCTTACAAATAATGTGTTTCACTTCATCAAACTTCCATTAGAAGCTGCTGCTCACTCTGTGTAAAGTATATGCACAATGCGTGTTGCGGCTGTAAGAAGTCCAACAAAGTGCTGCTGTGAGGGAGTACACACTAAGATGCATATACACACTGTGATGCACTCGAGATTGTAATGCAACAACCTGGTCTCACGGCAGTTCGTGAAATGGTCACTTTATTTTGATGTATTGATTCGTGTACAGGGAAATGATTTTCTGCTTTATTTCGTGTTCATCACGAAATTGGAACGTTACCATTTCACGAACTGCCCTGCAGCTGGGCTGCATTTGGACTTGTATTTTGTGTTTGTACTTGAACATGTTTACATGCTTTAAAGTTCAAAAAACATTTTTTTTCCCTCATACTGCCCATGGCTGCTGCACCTGTATTAATACTAATATAATATCTAATATAATATAATACAAGTTTCCCTGGTGTTAGCACGCAGCTACTATAGTTAGCAGTGCACAGTAATAGAATATAGCAGCACTTTCTACCATCACAAATCACAGATAAATTCTTCTAAACAAAATACTACCCAACCAGACATGTTTAAACAGTAATGTGACCCGAAATTAGGAAGAAATTAACAACGTTGGGAGCCAAGATTACATCTTTAACTGCTGTTAGCATGAAGCTACATACGACAATGTTAACACTGCGGTAGCTTAAAAAACAACCACTCCAGTCCTGCCTACCCGGAGCAGATGACCAATCATAGAAGGCCGACTCGGTGTTACTGACACCAAGCCGAGAGTAGAAACAACTGTTGAAACCGGAGCGTTCAGAACAGTGGGAAATTTGATCGTTTTAGCTCACGGGGATTTCTCTGAAATACTTTGACCTTATTATTTGAAGCTCTGGCCACATTTAACATGAAAATCCGACATTATAACATTATATATATATGACAGAAAATTCAGAAAAGCATAATTGTTAACCTTTAAATGTTTGAGTTTGCTACAATATAACTGCAATCTCCGGTCTCTCTTTGTTCATCTGTTCTTGAATGTACTGAAGCGTGCAACAGAGAATGAGCCGTACCCAGCATGCTGTTTGGCTGTGTAACAGTTAACATGGGTCCCCTCTAAATACACTACACAGTGTGTACATAACACAAAGCTAATAGGCCTATATATGTTCCGTTGATCTCAAGAGCTCACACTCGACAATGCTCTTCCTTGGGTTGTCACCGCCAAGTGTGAAGTACATCAGGTGAATAGTTGACAAGAAAATCAAAGGACAGACAGTCGGCTGCATTAATCTCATATCCTCATTTGTGCCTCCAAACCCACAACTCTCAGTCAGCCATTACCTAACGCCAATCAAACACACTAGTGACTTTTACAACCATTCAAGGGCTCAAGATAAGACATGGCTACACATTTTTTTTTAGGGCAGAGGTTAACACTAGTTGTCAACACATTGGCCCTAGAGATATACATATAATGAATTGGTCAAGTGATAGGATTTGGCCAATGATGATGAACCTTTCCATCATGGCAAAGTAAAATATAGTCTGGAATCTCTCAGTTCATTTTCGATTTCCAAGGTCTACGGACGTTATCAACGGCTGTAGACCAGAATGCCTCTGGATGAAATTGGATAGACCTACAATCAATCCGAGCAACGGACAAATGTTAACAGACTACAGCGTGCAGAGATGAGCTGTGATGGTGTAGCATCAATGTGTTTGTGAACCAGTGTTGCAGTTTTTGCCATCAGAATTAAAAAAAAATAGTACTTCAACAGAAAGCTCCACAGCTGCAGCCATCTTGGTTGTTTTCGAAAATTCATCAACGGCGCTCCTCTTTACTTAGCTAAGTTTATGCTCGCCATAAGCCAAAAAATGACATTGTCAAGTATTTTGCAAAAAGCACATATTGTCAGTCATCATACCAAACCCGCCCCATATAGGATACATGGTTGTGATTGGCCCGACCACGGTCTGGTCGGCTGGAAGTCTGTCTGAACAGGAGGGGGACCAGACGTATCTGCCAGAGCAAATAAAACTGAAAAATTAGCTTGCAGATCAGTCTGGTTCCCAGGCTACCTGTAAGTAAATAAGCAAAGAAATTTAGTAAAAGCCAAGAGGCAGAAAGGTGGAGCTAAATGATCATCATTATGTCGAATTAGAGCAAAAATCAAACCTCTGGTACACAAATCTGTGTTTTTTTTTTTTGTTTTTAAAGGTGAACAAACACAAAATGTCCATACACCTGACAAAGGCAGGTCAGCTGACCAGGGTCTACCTCTGCAGCACAATGGATGACAGTTTGGGTAATCATTTTTTTTATTTGAATATCGTTCTTTATCTCATCAGACATGTTGCCAGTGTTAACATTAGCGTGTCTGTCTAAATATTCAAATCATTCACCAACCTTTTTTTTAACGATACAAAATGCTCGGCCACAGATGCAGAATGGGAACAACCTTATTTACTCTGAATGTTCTGCCGAGTGAACTTTGATGAAACATTTACAAAACTGACTTGTTATAACAAGTTTTTGAATACCTGCATGAATTTCCACTGGCCTAAAATGTTTACGACAACTTCACATAGTACAACACACTAATATCTCGAATAATGATAGTGAAAACATTGAATAAATGATACCACATAGTGTGATACATTTAGAATACATGTACTATTAAGTGCAATAGAGACACAAGATACCATCGGGATATTATAGAAATACCACAGACCCCATTACAGACCATTAAACGCATTTAGAAACGTGGACAGTCTGTATAAGAATATTAGTGATATAAAGACACTGAAAGATCAACTGTACTGGAATACAGTATTAAGCACCTATGCATAATGGGTGGCACAAAATAACAGGAACACATGGCCTCCAATACAATAACACTGCAATCAACACTATTGAGTTTTAGAGTTGGTGACAGACAGGCACTGACAATGGATTGCATTAAACGGTAATATGTTCCTGTTGTTGTTGTTGTTTGCATTTTGTAGGCTCAAATTTGTTAAGGTGGTATTAAAATTGCTAAACACTCAGTAGGCCGTTTGCACTGTAACCTGTCAAAATACTGTAGCCATTCAAAGGATGATTCTTCAACTTCAAATTTTCACTGAGAACCAGAGCTGCTGCTGTTACCCTCCACGAACTCCTTACACTGTGTTCCTTTATTTCCACCGCCGCGTGCACTCCAGCGATCGCTCACGGGCACGCGCGCGAGAGAGAGAGAGAGAGAGAGAGAGAGAGAGAGAGAGAGAGAGAGAGGAGAGAGAGAGAGATGGCGTGTGTGCGTGCGTGTGTGTGTCTGTGTGTGTGTGTGTGTGTGTGTGGGGGGGGGGGGGGGGGGGGGTGCCCACGAGAGCCGGTTTAGATACCAACCAACCAACTCGTGAAATGGGTAGTGGGGGGGACAGCCCCTTAATGATACATTCATGTGCTGCTCGTAAATCTTCCCTTCCTACTTTGAGAAACTGAAAACACTTGCGTATCACTTGGCGGAGCCTTTAAGTGCTTATATGGTAGGCAGCTGATGATAAAAAAACGGACCCTGGTAGCTCTGCTACTGTGCTTTGTGGCCCAACGATGAGGATAAATAGTGCCCCGATGCATGTTAGAGTTGACTTCATGAAGTCTGTACCAGCGGATTTTGGAAAGATGCACCGATGTCACAGCCCGCATCACTTCCAATTCCACTTGGTGCCGTTTCGCTCGCGTAGCGCGCACTTGACAGAGTGACTTGACAGTCAGAGGCGGGCCCTAATGCAGGAGGAGGCAGGCCGGTGTTTTTCCACTGCCGCGGATGTCTCATGTCCCCCCTGTTCCGAGAGACAAAGGTCAGAAAGAGAGGCTTATAAACACTCTAAAATATAGTCCACCGACGCGTCCAGCCCTCAGTCGCTCTCACGGACACAGGAGGACACGGACAAGACGAACCGTGCAAGGGACCGCGCTCAAAGGACATTAAAAGGACAAAATAATATACAAAATTACATCTACAGAGCAGGTAACGGAAAAAAAAACCCTACTACATCCTCGTTGCACACCTCTGAAGCAGGGTTTGGAGGGATGACTGTGCTACTCGTAGTCATTTTATTATGATTTTTTATTAGAAATTATGATTTGAATGCCTTTCTTTGTATCTGTATTGTGTCTGGTTGAGATTTTTTTGTGTGCAAACCAAGAAGAGGACAGTTAGGTGGAGTGTATGTGCAGGTATGGATGGATAAAATCAATTAGCAGTGTTTTATTGTGTGAATTGGTGGATTTACTGGTGACAGTGTGTGCGCAGGTGGGGAAGCTGAGATGTAGATTTGGATACAGGCGGCTATCTCTCTCTGTGTCTGGCTGTCTGTGCGTTGATTCCTGTGCTGGTGGATTTGCAATTTCTTTAAAAAAGCTTTACAGGCAACCAAGGTTTTTTTTTTTTTTTTTTTTTTTTTTTTTCTTCCCACGTTTTCCTCATGTGTTTGGGGCAGACTATTGCCAGAACGCGTGCTTCAAATGCTTTTGAGAGATATGTTTTTATTAATGTATTTTTTTGGGACGTAGAGCAGTCCATGTTTTAGACTTTCAGGTCTTTAGTGGGTATTTTCTTTTATAGGCTACAGTACAGCCTGTCTACTTTTTCACATATGTATATATGTGTAGGCTATTCTACCGACAGGTAATAATTATGTAATGTATTCTTTCTTTATTTGTTTGACTTTATGTCATTTAAATCTATTATTACTGTACCAGAAAAGGGAAGTGGAGCGCGTATAGCGGTGAGAAGGCGGAGACGCTCGTTCAGTCGCACGTTGCACATCGTGCGCCGCTTCTCTCACTCTCTCTCTCTGTCTCTCTCTCTCTCTCTCTCTCTCTCTCTCTCTCTCTCTCTCTCTCTCTCTCTGTCTCGCTCTCTACAATTCATTATAATTGAATTCAAAGGGGCTTTATTGGCATGGGAAACAGGCGTTTACATTGCAAGCAAGTGTGAAATATAAACAAAAATGTAGGCTACATCACATTCGTTCTCAATCCAAAATGCTTCATTGCATGAATGTCTCACTCTCTAGCGTTTTGCCTCTCTCTCTCTCTCTCTCTCTCTCTCTCTCTGTCTCGCTCTCGCTCTCTCTCTCTCTCACCCTCTCTCTCTCACCCTCTCTCTCTCTCTCTGTGTCGGATCTCTGTTTAATTTTTTTTGGTGAACAGCCTTAGTTATTTACTAATTGTGACCATGTAGAAGTGCTTTGTTTTAACTTGCCTGGATTTTTTTATTAATATTTTTGGGCATATATGCGTTGTTGACATTGTTGCATGGGAAGTATAGCCAGTTCCCAACATTAGTAGTACACCTCATATGTCAAATGCATGTAAAAGTGCATAATTCTTGAAACACAAGTCAGCATACAGGTTCGTACAGGGTAATAATAATTATGGTTGCTGTATTAAGCCTTCATTATTGGGTCAGTTAATGGTGTCTCTTTTAGTTTATATGTGTGGCTGTCATATGTCTTGTAATGGCCGAAAAAGATAACGGCTTAATGAGGGCTGCAAAGTTTCTTTTGTGAGGCTGGGTTGTGATAAGAGTCTATTTTGGATGGATGAGTTTCAACGTTGTAAAAGTATCCAAAGTTGTTAATGTTCAGAGTCCAACAAACCTATAATGCATGGTTTGTTGGCAAAGAGCGGCGTACAAAACATTCGGGCAGCCAGGTATTGATAGGCGGATACAATCTAGATGGCAAAACATGAATTTTAGTGCTTTGAACATCATTTTTTTTTAAATTGAAGTTCTTACATATAAAGTTATTCATACCATTTCAAATTTAAAAAAGTTAGGCCTGGATAGTTTGGATCAGCTGTTTCGAAACTGGATTCAGAGTCAACCCAATGTTACCGGACTCCAACCTGTAGTTGCAGATTGACCATGTTGGGTGTCACAGTACATACTCTACAAGGTAAGACTTTTGAAGGGTTTATTTTTCATTTACAGCTGTCAAATGCTGGTATTTTGTGCCCCAAATCGCAAGGAGTCAAATCTTTTTTGCTTAGGATTGTACTGTTTGCAGGATGGAAAAGCCCCTGAAATAGCATTTTAGATCTTCATGGGTCAATAAAACTCTCCCCAGAAACAAAAGAAGTTCTTGTTGGTAAGCAGCACTTTCAAAGATGGCCACTAACCACATTTAGTCAGCATTTGAGAGAAATGCAGACAGTGGCAGATAGAAAATTCTGACACAAAGTGTAACATCACATTTTTGGGAATCTTTCGTTGTAGCTGTCGTTGGCGTTGACCCTCCCATTTGTTTTCCCTCTGGATCACACATGACTGGCTGATAAACTGCTATACAGGTCCTACTTTGGTTATGCAGACACAAAACTGTGTGTGTGTGTGTGTATGAACTCCTGGCCTATGAGTTTAATCTAATTTTGGCTGCTATAGAGTCCTCGTCGAGCTGATGTGTGACATTCTTTTGAATCGGCCACTGTGAACTCAGGATCGCATCAGAACTTTTGCATCTCAGGGTTGACTATAATACTCTCTTTGTGTCCTGTGGTTGGTTCTGTAGGCGGCACACTTTCTCCTGCTTCTGAGCCAGTCATTCTCAGTTCTTCATCTGAGTATGAAAAAGGCATCGCTTGAACACATGGAATGCCTCACTTCCTGTGTTGCATGTTTACAGTTGCAAACTTAACGGTTTCATGGACTGGAAATATTTGATTTTTATGCCAAATGGGCATTTAGTGGAGTGAAAAGGTAGTTTTTGAGTGTCTTCCTGTCAGTCTGTCGAAGCATTTAATAGTTTAAAGTTAACTGCAGTCTTGTTTGCTGTGAAAGAGAAGAAATTGATTAACTAAGTAAGCTGAGGTAAGTGAAATCTCAGCAACAAGCATGCCACAGTACTTTCTCTACAAATGAAAACTGAGAGAGAGCGTACAGTAACACAGTGATTAAAATCATCAACCAGTAACCTGCAAGAGCTGCTGTCAGACTTGCAGTAAATGAGTGTGTCCTTAATATCCGCTCTTTAATGAACCTTCTTGCTACTGTACACATGAACCAGCATGACCCACAAACACTCACACAACTGCCCCTTTTCAATCCCGTATCATTTTATATAATTATGTTGTAGTTTGAATAAATAATAATTGTGGTCAGCAGCTTTTGAAAGATTGTATTTACCTACGCAGCTGAAGGTTAAAGCTGTAAAGCTGTGGATTTACAGCCAGCTCTCATGGGAGGGGAGGGCTTGATGCTATTAAAAGGAATGCCAAGCGCACATCTTCATGCAGGATGATGGAAGTCAGTCGTTGTTATGGAAGGTGACCGACTATAACGGACCAGCGCCCCCTCGTGGCTATCACACCCGTTTATCGACGGAAGATTGAGATGAATATGTTGAAAAACTGGATCTTCATAACAACCTGAAATGTGAAGTAGCAAGCAAAAGCGACTTTTTTTAAGTGAAAGATTTCGTAGAAAGTTTGACCATCCATCTACAGTTCCATAACAACTGAACAAAGTCAGCTGCTGCTGAAGACCGCGTAGCACGGCCGAAAAGCTCCAAAACAAGCGAGTGGGTGCATTTTTGGTTATGTCGCCATTGGACCTTTTTAACCAATGGATGAGGGATTTTTTTTAAATCTCTGCAGTGATCATTAGAACAACATGAAGGTGGGAGAAGCAACCTTATGTGAATGATTTTAATGGAAGGTTTGAACATCTCCAGCTCCATGACAAATGCAGTCTGCTGATGAAGACTGTGATATGGTCAAAATGCTCCACAACAAGCGAGTGGGTGAACCTTGGGTTGTAGTTTTGTCGGCTGCTGTTTCCAACGTCAGTGACAATTGCTCTTCACAAGAAATGTAGGGAAGCACCGAATCCAGATTTTTGAGGTTTGGCCGAATACCGAATCCACTGGTTAAGATTCTGCCGAAAACGAATACCGAATCCTACTCCCATCCTCAGTCCATTAACACATTAAACACATTCATGAAGTAAACAACAACCACAGCAGTGTATTTTTCATTTTATTTTATTGTAACCGTAAAAAAAAATAAATAAATAGGCAACATTATGCCAGGAAGACAAGTGGGAAAAACTATTTTAACAATTACCATAGGCCTATGTTTACCCTATCTCAAGATCCAAGCAATATCCAAAATATTACCAGCAAAGCTGGTAATGGTGGTCTGGTTAACACAAGTTTTTAGCTGTGACTGTCCTTACCTGAAGTTGCTGCATTTTGGCTGCTGTCTGTAGATTCCTTCATGCACAACTCGTATTCTTTCGGATGTTTCATACGCAAATGTCTTAACAGCGGCGATGTTGTGTATTATTTAGGGTCCTTGCCACCACGAGACAAATCGGCATTGCAGATTGAACATGTAGCTGGACTTGAATGGCCTTCTTTTGACTGAAAGTACTGCCAAACAACACTTTTTCTGCTCACGAGTTCCATTTTCACTTTTCTCACAGCCTACTGCATTGAATGGTCCACCTACATAAACTCCTTCCAGTAATCAACGGCGGCGTCATTACGTCGACCAGCGTAGCGCAAGCGTAGGTTCGATGGAAAAAAAATTCTAAGGTTCGGCAGAAACCGAACCCCGTCAAAAAGCCCAATATTCGGCCAAAGCCGAATCCTGGATTCGGTGCATCCCTGAATAAGTGTGATATTTGTCTGGTATTTAGGGGCTAATTTTACCAGTCCAATGCCTGTCTTTGGTCTGTCAGGAAAGAAACGCCAACAAGTCCTGCTGCTGAACACTTTTAAAATAGGTAATGTATGGAAGTTTTGATTGTGTTCATTATAAATCAATCTGCCAAATATTTAAATTATTAAAATAATATTATAAATTATATGTCCCATCACAATTTTGAAAAGCCAGAGGTTACAACAAATTGCTTGTTTTGTCTAACCCTAACCTAAACAGGTTCAGTTATCACCTACTGTAAGGCAAAGACAGCTGAGTTACTGGAACAATTCATGTTTGGATTTTTCCTAGAAAGAAATTCCCAAACAATTCAATGATATTCCAAATAGTTGTAGATTATTGCAGGTTTCAAAACATTCTGATTCTGTTCAGCTCTCTATTGATGGTATATTATTTTGCATGAACTGCAGTTGAAATGCCATCTGCTGGTAAAATGAAGAGTAGTTCCCCTTTTTTTTTTTTTTTTATTCTTTTTTTTTTTTTTGATCTCATGACTCCAACTTACTGCCAGCAGAATATTTTGTGATCTGACTCATTGACCGTGTTTATGTGAAATTTGCAAGTAAGCAGTTTGTACTTCCCACATATCTGATATGACATGAATGCAGGCTTAAAATAATTAAAGCTGGCACATTCTTGCAGCCAGCAGGTAATTCATGATAAACCCCAGCTTAGTACTAAACTGACTCAGTTAGTATAAGAGCAGGGATCTCTCTGAACAACCCGTTTTTTTTTGGGAAAGTTTGACCTGACTGATACCGATGCTACACACATTGGTCTGTTGTTTTCAGATAATTTCATGAATGCCAAGTCACATTCTCACACAGTCTACGTATATACAAATCTTAGTTTAAGTCGCGGAGTGTGTGGTAATGTTGGCAGTGTGTGTGTAAACCTGACTGAAGCATATTTACCTAAATGACATGACATTTAGTAGCCTACTAGAATGAACAAAAAAAATAAATTATTACCAATAATCAACAGTGACTATTGACTCTAGTTAGATAAGCCAGAAATGTATGCAATCTCTCTGTTTATCTTTAACTTTTTATACTTCCTGTTATCTCTGTTTCTGCCTCTATCTCATTCTGATACTCTTCTACACTTTACTTTCGGTCACCCTGTGCTGTCAATAATCTTGCTCAGTTTCTGTATCTGTCGCTTCTATTTTTGTCTATCTGCGCATGACTCGCTTTTCTTTGTCACTCTTTTTAGTAACCCTTGTCTGTAACTGTATACCCCTCTGCCTTTTTTCTTTTTAGCTCCCCTTTTCTCAGTTAACTTTTAACAGCTCTTTCTTTCACCAACTTTGTCCCTCTGCCTGTCACCAATTTCTCCCTCTTGTTTTTCTCCCCTTCTCTCTGTGACTCCCTCCTTTTTTTTCTCTTCATGTCCCATCCTTTCTCTCACACACTATACACACAGTAAAGTATGTCTCTTTCTATTTCTCTAAAATGAAATTGATAAAAAGGGACAAGGAGATATGTGAAATAAGGCAGAGGATTAAAGAAGTGTGAGGAAATGGGTAAGAATGGGAACAGTGGAGGAGGACAAGAGGAGAAGACAAGAGTTGGATGAAGAAGGCCATAGGCGTCGATTTCAGTGGGGACGGTGGGTACGCACGCGTACCTACCAGATTTCGTCATGAGTCATTTTGTACCCACCACTTTTTTGAAAACCTCGAGCAATTTAGTTAAAAAAAAAAGTCCATAACACATATAATTCTTGAGCGACAGATGTCAAAAAATCCACAACAATCTCTATCCCCCCAGAGCAGACACAGCCGCTCTGCTGCTGCGCTGGCTGCACGCTTCTCTGTTCACAACACTGCCTGTCGGGACATTCTGCTTAACGTGAAAAAACGTGGTTTAATGTACCTAAACAACGAGCAATCATCACCAAATTTCTCATGGCCATATCTTGCAATGAACACTTAAGCCTGTCAAAAGAACTAAACCGAAATCCAACGATTATAGAAGTTATCTCTGTCACAACAAAATTGTACACATTTCTGAAGTGCGTGTGCGTGTGCGTGTGTGTGTGTGTGTGTGTGTGTGTGTGTGTGTGTGTGCGTGCGTGCGTGTATTGGGAGAAGTAAGTATTTTGATTGCATAGCTTTGTTGGGGGGGGGGGGTTGGTTTTAGGAAGGGGGAACAATTGAGCACATGATAGTTTAAATTGTAAATTAGGTGTGATTGTGGTTGTAAAATTGTATATTTTAATGTTTTGTATTTTACTTGCATGGATTTTTTATTGTGTTACTGACCTGCCAAGGGACTACGGGTGGAAAATAGCACTTGTGCTACAACCTGGCACAATGCATCTCTCCTTGTTCTTATACAAGGTTAATGTTAACTTGTGCATTGTCCCTGTTTAAATAAAATGAATCTGAATCTCCCATTAGCGTTGTCTTCTTCATTGGCGCCTATGGCGAGGAAAAAGCTTGTACCTAAACAATGATTACCAAATTTTTCTCTCATATTGCTCCTCATAACCACTGAAAACTGTAAAAATAAAAATTGAACCAGAAATGTGGTGATTGATCATTGTTTAGGTACGTTAAACCACGTTAAGCTTTCTCACGTTATGACTTATAAACCCAGTGAGAAACGTGGGGAGTCAACCCACAGCCGCTCGGCTGCCCTGCTGAAAATGTGTCAATTTTTTGACAGTTTTCAGTAGTTATGAGGAGCAATATGAGAGAGAAATTTGTTGATGTCTGAGCGTTGTTTAGGTACCTTAAACCAGTGATTTTCAACCACTGTGCCGCGGCACACTAGTGTGCCGTGAGAGATCGTCCTGTGTGCCGTGGGAAATTATCTGATTGTACTTAATTGGTCCAACAAATATTTTTTATTGAGTTACTGCAAATAATTTGCCAATTTTTCGCATCTGTGACTGCAATGTGACAACTGGCAGAGAAATTAAATACTATTCTGCGTCAGTAGGTGGCAGTATAGCGCAATAATGACCTTGTTGATTTAAGACAATAGAATTACTGCCCCCTGGTGGCAGTGACAGGATGTAAGCAGTAGGGCCGAGATCGTCGATGTAAGCCTGCAACAACCATGGATACATTTTTAAAAAGGAAAAATGCAGATTCTGGGGATTTTTTTTAATGTAAAAAATGTGCCGTGGTTCAAAAAAGGTTGAAAAACACTGCCTTAAACCATGTTAAGCTTTTTCCTTACATAGGCTCTAATGAAGCAGAAACGATTAATGTCAGATAACGTCCATAATAATTGGGTTAGATTTTTTTGTCAGTTTTCAGTGGTTATGAGAAGCAATATGAGAGAGAAATTTGGTAATCATTGATCATTGTTTACGTACATTAAACCACGTTTTTATTCATTACAGGACAGCGTCTTCCAAAACATGACCTGCGCGCAAGAAAAAAATAAATAAAAAATGCGTCATTGTAACCAGCACTTCTGGAAATGTACATCTGAATGCGTCTCTGTCCCCAGCACATTTCAAACCAAACTGACGCCCATGAAGAAGGCAGGTAAAGGAGGAGAGGAAGAGAGAGAGTTAGTTGAAAGAGGAAGAGAACACAAGGGGGAGGGTAAACAATGTGTTAGAAACACGAGTGATAGATGATGAAATTAAACACATGATGACTTAACGTTCTTTAGGCTAGAATCATGTTCATAAACTAACAAGAAGGAAGGCCTAAATAGCTTATTTGCAATGATGAATCTGGTGTTTGCTGTTTGTTTTTTTTTATTTATTTTTTTTTACATGTGATCAAAACGGAAAGGAAAAGGACAAGATTGGAAAAAGAGGAGGATGAGGAGTGAAAGAAATGTGGAGCAGAGGAGTGGATTTAATAGGTGGTCAGCCCAGTGGAAATGTACATGGTCTTAAAATAGGAGAGTGTTATGTAAGTGGTTAGAAAGTGTGTGTGTGTGTGTGTGTGTGTGTGTGTGTGTGTGTGTGTGTGTGTGTGTGTGTGTGTGTGTGTGTGTGTGTGTGTGTGTGTGTGTGTGTGTGTGTGTGTGTGTGTGTGTGTGTGTGTGTGTGTGTGTGTGTGTGTGTGTGTGTGTGTGTGTGTGTGTGTGTGTGTGTGTTGGCTGGGTTCTTAAGTCACTACATGAATCTTGGCCCAGAAATCACACACATGCAGACACCAAACAATGAGTCTCTATGTTTTACACCAAGCTTATGGCCTGCGCTTTAAATCGTCCGCCAGTTAATTTTGATTCCCACGGCCGGTATCACTCTCTGGATGACATTTTGTAGGCAACCGTGCAACACAAACATCCCCTGCTCGTGTATCACTGCTCTGACTTTTACCACTTTCATAACTTCAAACAACTGTCTTTACTTGAATCTACAAATTCCTTGCCCAACAACCAAACTTTAAAACAATATGGTGACATCTTCTACTTTGTGTCTTCTGATGGAGCTTCTTTGACTGGCCCTGGCAACTACTTCTGCTCATGCTCACCACTCAGTTCCATCCATCCTCTGCTGCCTATCCAGGCCGGGGTGGCAGGCAGCGGCAGCAAAGTAATCAAGATAGCCCATGTATCCTTCTACCCATGCACGTCCTCCAGCTCTTCCACACCTAGGGTCAGGGTCTTCCACCGAGTCTCCACCCAGTTGGTTGTCCTGGAAGACCTCCACAGGGAAGCGTCCAGGAAGCATCCAAATCATATGTCGGAATAACGTATCCATGTCCATTGCCCAAAGCTCATGACCATAGATGATCACCCAGATGTTTGTGTGTGTATGGCCTAGTCAATACACAAGGTCCACTTGTAGGTACAAGGCTCACTATGTATTGACAATGGGAGGCAACAATAAAAAGGTGGAATTTTTAGTATTGTTCAACCTGTACCCTATTTTCCCATGTACTGTATTTGTGTCCAAATGACTAATGTGAACAAAAATCTTTGAAATTGGTCCAGTATTGTGTGAGAACACCGCCGTGAACTGGGCAATTTCCGTCCACTAAAAGTGCTTTTTATTTGTTTAGTTATCAGTGTCTGACTACATTATTTAGAGATGGATAAGTTGCCACTATACTTCCATGCTTTTGTTTGTAACTTACCGATGCCAGGTCAACATCATAACTTTAGCTAATAGCATAAGCTTACCTCCACTCTGTCTGCAGCTCTCCAATCTTGGAACAGCATTTTCCTTTTTTAGAAAAATGTGCTTTGGTATAGGATTTCTTCTCCACTTTGGCTGGCAGTAGACATCCTGGTCAAACTGGTTACTGCAAACCCGATTATCTGCAAGGCGCAGTGTATGTATCACAGTGTTAGCTTTTAATGAACCCCACAAGGTTGAAGGAGGAGTAGCAAAATATCTATTTATATTAAAACGCACAGAATACATCTTTAATAATTGATATTAATGGATCTGTATTGATTGTGGATCTCATTAACTCTTATCCTACTCCTCTGTAGCTCCCCTGTCTTCTCCCTCTTGTTTAGCAACATAGATATTATATGTTGTGGATGGCAGAATGTGCCAAAGAAGAGCACAATGTGAAAAAAGGCTGAAGTCTTGGAAATCAACCTTTTTAAAAATGCAACGCTTTGTTAAATGTTCTGGCATGTTTTACTTTATTTGATTGCTTTTCTTTGGAGAAAAATGGATTAGAGATGGAGAAAAAACAAGGCTGGTTTTTGTCTACTGTTAACATTGTTTTGTGCCCTATGTTACCAAGCCTGTGGAAGTCTCCTTTGATATGTTTCACCCACAGTTTCAGTAGTAGCTCTTATGCAGGTGAGTTAAAGGCTTACGTGGAGTGCCACAAGGCTATATTATGGGTCCTCTACTTTTTAATCTTTACGTGTTACTACTGGGGGGGGGGGGGGTCATCATCAGTATGAGCAAGAGAGCCCACCCGAAGTTGGATTACCGTTAATAAATGAGCGAAACACATTTTCTGCCTAAAAGGGGGCTGCACGATATGACCTAAAATCATGATTAATTGCACATTTTACCTCTAATGATAAATGAACGATAATTCAATTTGTTTGTTATTCACCGAGGGACACTGCATTTCATTTTTTTTAAATACAGTTTTTAAAAAAACATATTTTCCATGATTCAAATGTAAATAGGCTATACAATCTATTTTTTAATTTCTAATTAACCTGTTAGTCCTAACCTTGAACCAGCAAGTTGCATTTTAAGCTCCTCTTTTTTCTGCATGTGGAGAGCTACGTGACACATGAAACTATAGTGATGAGGACCGGCGAGTTAAATCGGCAGTCTGAGAGTATACCAGGCAGACACACAGCTGACAACCTGCAGGTGGAGACGGGCTCAGACATACATTACGCGGGCCGCTGTGGACTTGTGTCAGTCTCGCAAGCAGTTTCAGGAAAGTGGCTGCATGTGTCTGACAATGCACAGAACATCAATAACCAGTTGTCCGGATATATATATATATATATATATATATATATATATATATATATATATATGTATGACACCTGCACACACGATAGAATTTAAGGAGAGAGTAGGCCTATCAACAGAAATAAATTATCAAAATTATGTCATGGGAAAAATGTGTCTAACAGCTTCAGAATTGTGATGTTAATACATTTTTGATGAATCGTCCAGCCCTAGATTGTAGCTGTTTCTTTAATGTGACTTATTGTAGCTGTTCATTACTATCCACTGTTGTCAACAATTTGTCACAGACATAATGGAGTCCACTGTCTCTCCAAGCAGGAAGTGATACTTACACCCAAAAAGTGAGTGATTTCAGTTTCCTCAGTTTCATTAATTAACTGTCTAGGAAGTTAGTCATGAAGAGAAATGCGTTTGTGAAATCATTAACTAGTTTAAGGGATCATTAGATCGTCTGAGATAGATAGCATACACACTGTAGACATAGACATCCACACACAAAGTTGAACTCTGGCCGAAAAAGCAAATGTTGCTGGGCTGATTTGTACAAGAATCCACAAACGGTGCAAAAAAAGAAATGGTTTGAGCTGTAAAACACAGAAAAGGGAGATTTTTTTTTCTCTCCCCTTTTTGTATTCAATGGTGCTCTCCTTTATCTTTGTGCAGATCTATACAAGCAGATTTTACTGGAAATATCTCTTTGTTTAAATAAGCATGTTATCCTAATGATGCATTTCATCCATTTGTCTTTTTATCGTGTTTCGTCATGTTTTCCAAAAAGTGTAGCTTCTGTGTCTAGAATTTTTTTTTTTTTTTTAAATTGATCCTATATGTAGTCCTGTCCTCGGTCCTGCCCTGTGTAAACATCATGCAGAAAGTCAGACAGTGAATGAATGAAAGAGACAAAGTGAGAGAAGCTGTGGGTACAGCAGTCTGGCAGATGGAAAGAGATAAAGATGACATTTTCCGCAATGACAGACATCTGCTGACTACTAAGTATGTCTGTCTCTTCCTCTGAATCTCTCTCTCTCTCTCTCTCTCTCTCTCTCTCTCTCTCTCTCTCTCTCTCTCTCTCTCTCTCTCTCTCTCGCTCTGTGTCTGATTGCCATTGTCAGGTGGAAATTTACAGCTCTGGTTGTGTCATTGTGTCCCTGATCACACTGCTTAAACATTCGGACCAATCGCAGAGTCACATTTAATAAGTTTGATAGGTATGGGAGGGAAGAGGAGGGTTTAGTTTTTCTCTATTAGAATTGCACATACACAAGACTAAATAGCCATGACGTAAACCATTAAATGGCCATTTTAAAGTGTGTTAGTTTTGGCTTTGTTTAGCTGTAGCTCTCATTCAGGGCAGGTACATAAAAAAAGAAAGGGGAAAAAAAAAAAGAAAGTGACTCAACTTTCCGCTACAACACTGAGCGACTCTGGGGGACACTAAATTACTTGGTAATGTTATTGGTAAACTCTGAATCACATCCAAAATGGAATTGGCTATTGGAACTGGTGTGATCGTTTCTATTTTCACATTGCCTAATCGTTTCTCGAGATCGCCGAGAAGTGATCTGATCGCCAGTGGACGGAGGCTTGGCTTAATCTTTTGAAGGGGCTTTGAAATAATCAAATCTTTAAGCTTTCTGCAAGCAATACAGTCAGTTATGTGAATACACATTTACAAGCGAGTGTGAACATTTTAAAAATATTTAAACATTAAAAAATCTATTTAATAGCATGCTGCCAGCGCCTGAAGCTTCCAGCTCACCTCCGCCGGCAAAAGTCTGCCGTGGTGTCTGCGTTTACTGCAGACATCTTCAGTGACATGGTAACAGAGCCCGTTGAAAATCAGCAAAGTGAATTAATCTTACAGTATGAAGCGCAGAGCAAAGTTTGGGTGAGCAGGCACGTGGAGAACAGAGATGCAGGGTTTCAGATCCATGGAAAAGAAATGGCAAACCCACTCATCACTTGTGCTGGTGGGCATGCTGCTCCACCAGAAGCCATATTCTCAGAGAAAGTTTGCCTTAATATCGGCGCAGGGAAAACCAATTGTCATTAATGCCTTCATTCGTCGAATAACAATCTGATCGCCAATCAGCACAAGCCTAATCAGAACCCAACCCTAATCTAATACAAAATTTCAACTGGTGTTCAGCATCACTGTTCTGTGTCCCTTCTTCAGTTTAGTTTATTTGGCCAGATCACAATGATGCCATTAGATATGAGCTGGCATAACAATAACCACACTGAGCAGTACGAACATAAAGGGGCCAAACGCAAAAATCAACCAAGTAAGCTTTTCTTGCGTGATAGGAAGCAACACCACAATAGGTGGGAATGCATACTTAGAGTGGAATCAATTAAAGATAAGCTGCTGTATCTGGTCAGATTTGCTTTGGTAACAAATATCCCATCAGTGAAGCCAAGAGTGTGGCTTTGTGGTTAGGTAATGATATTGTGTGTAGATATGTAATGGCTTGCACTAACAGTTTACATGATTGTGGGAAGCCTAATTTATCTGGGTATGTGTTGCCACGTGCACACTCAAACCTTGCCAGTATATGCAAACCTGAGATGAACAAAGAAGCCAAGCCACAAGAATAAGCTTGAACCCAGAGAGCCCTCTCGGCTACTTTATAATGGGTGGCTCACAGTAAAGAACAGATTATAAAGTGTTACAAAACATTAGACATGACATTGTTAATGCAAGTTGTCTTTAATCCATTATGGATCAATTCTGTATGCTGTAATGCAGGAAATGGTTTGCCAGGGACCAAAGTTGCCCTCTTACTTTTGAATCAGGCTTCTGGCAGTTTGGAATTGATAGAAAGGTATTCATGGTAAACATCATCAATGCTTAATATGTAGTGGAAACACTTAAACTTTATGTTCCTGGAAATCATGAATGTCAGCATTACACTCCTTGGGCCGAGTTTACATTAACTGTACATGCTACATCAGGTGAATGGTCAAGAGATATTGTTTGTGCAACTGACATAGTATCTGTGACTGATATTGCTTATGTAACTATAAGATCACAAGTTTGATTCCCATTACAACTAACGTTGTTATATCTACTGGAGTACAGTTGACTATATTCTGATGTCCCTGACTTCTAAATTGGGACTCTGCAAAGTATAAGTAGAAGTTACTTTGTAATACACACAAACACTGTTAAAAAATGTAAAGCTCTAAAACTGTATACAGTACAGGCATATAGGCTATATGACCACTTGAGCTTTAAAGTCTTAAAGTATTTTCAGCAGCTTGGAATATCTCATAATAATTTTCCTCTCTTCTTTCAGCATGTTTTAAAGCTTTCACTCCTAGTTGTTTTCAGTTGGTTAACCCAGACTAGGCAGCTACCACCAGTCAAATGCTGTAAAATCTTGGGGTGTGGCTCCTGTGTTGGTCTAACAGCCACTTTCGCAGGTAGCCAGCCACCGTCCAGTGGTTCTGTTAAAATCTGAACATCTTTCTCTGTCTCCTGTTTCTGCAGAATGGCTCAAAAAGAGAAACTTCAGTGCCTGAAGGACTTCCATAAGGACACTCTGAAGCCATCTCCTGGTAAAAGCCCTGGCACCCGGCCTGAAGACGAGGCAGAGGGCAAACATCCCCAGCGGGAGAAGTGGGCCAGCAAGTTGGACTTTGTTCTGTCTGTAGCTGGCGGCTTTGTTGGTTTAGGGAACGTCTGGCGTTTCCCGTACCTCTGCTACAAGAATGGTGGAGGTAAGGCATTAACATAAATCACATATTTACATATAGGGAAGATTTGCTTATAAAACATGCTCTATTTAGGGCTATTTCACAAAACCAAGATAAGGGATTAAACCTGGATTTCCCAGTTATCCTGGCTCAATTTAGCCTTGACTCGGTTTCACAAAAGCAGAGGCACCTAAGATACCATGGAGACTCATTCTGTACAGCTAGTCTGGTCCCGACCAGGATAACAGCCAGGATTTATTAATCCTGGAGCCTTTTCTGTTCACTCAGCAGTGATTTTACCTTATTGTTATCAGCCTGCATTAAAAAACAACAGGTGCATATTGTTGTTTAGTTAAGTACTGTTATTATTTAAAGTTGTGACCATTCTTTTTTTTTATAATTCATGTGACATTGTTAATGTTATATTGTTGTATGAAGACTGCTGTTCATATTGTTGTTGTTGAGATAATTAGAAAAGGCTGATAAAGTTGCCAAATGTGTTTTTAAATTAAGTCAGTTACTAAGGGCAATATATAAAGTGCTGTACATGTGTGTTTCTATAGTGGACCAATGCACCTTGAATTATATTAGTCGATTAATTTTTTTTTGTATTCTTTAACAATAAAGGATTCAATGAATTGGCATTCTTAGCACACAATTTGTGTTGTCCAGTAAACTGGGACTGTAATTTGGGAGGACTGTACAATTTTAAGAACATATCCTAATTGTACAATCCTCCCAAATTATAGTCTAAGTTCACTGAACCAATAACTATATAGTGTAGACTACTGTACATTCATGTAACAACAGGGAGAGGACGCCTCAATGGTTTTTGACCTTATATTTTGCTGGGGGGAAATAACTGATGAATATACTCTGTTACATTCATGTTTACAGTGTGCATTATATTTATCACTTAATTCTCTTTATAGCTTTATAACAGTACAGTTTCTTCAGTGTTTTCTTTTCTATGCCCATATATAATATATACAAGGGAGCAAAGCATATAATATGTAAAGAAGGAAACTTGGCCTAATAATAAAAGATAATAAAACACGTGAGGAAAAAGCGTGGCGGATAATAGCGGACCAACTGAATGATAGTCTAAAAATATACATTTACCAATTACTGCTCTTAACTGAAACCATCCAATGAGTCACTTGTCATTTGCAAAAACGAACAGTTGTACACTTTGCATTAAAAGCGAGCAGTGGAAGTTAATGTGACTTAGGTAATTTGTATTTTAGCCCATAGAGAGAGTGAGAAACAGAGTGAAAGAGATATTTACGCATCATATTCTATCATACTTCCACAAGAAGCTGCTGCTGCTCACTTTGTATAATGTATGGACAGTGCGCATTCTCCATTTTAGCATCAGTAAATATGTGATCGACCTCGCGGTCTGTTAAGGAAAGCCTTGAACGCGCATCTATCCGAATTACTGATGCACAGAGTCAGGTCAAGTCTCGCTTTATCAGTTATCCTGGATTTATAAATTCTGCTTTTGTGAAACAGCCCCATGGTCTTCTTTGAATTCATGCTGATTGTTTTCACACCACCCAGGTGCATTTCTCATCCCCTACTTCATTTTCCTGTTTGGCGGAGGTCTGCCGGTCTTCTTCCTGGAGGTTGCTCTGGGTCAGTTCACCTCTGAGGGTGGCATCACCTGCTGGGAGAAGCTCTGCCCCATCTTTACTGGTATGTAGCCCCTCACCAATTAATTTAATTGATGATTGTATAGCATTACATTTTGGGCAAACATAGTGCCTGTCATAACGTGAATGGTTTTAAAGGGGCTGTACTCGAAATACTGAGGAAAAAAAACAGTGGGATGGGATTGCCTCCACAAGGCTCTCACAATACGTGAAATACCCACGTTTTTTTCACGGCCACGTGCACTAACATGCAGATTACAACACACAGAGGAAGTGTGACTTCATTCTGTGCTCCAGACGCCATTACTTCACTGTATCTTAACAAAGCAAATATTTGTTTGATGCTATATTAATGTTCTGGATGTCGAGCACAGCCCCCCTGAAGAACGGCAAAAAGAACGGGAGGTTGGGGTGGTGGGTGGATGGCAATTTCCCCCTCATTAACAGTGTCCCAGGTGTGTTTTTGTCTCATGGGTGCTCTTAGACCCTGCTCCTGGAAACCCCCTCATTTACTACCATGGAGACACAGTCTAATTTGTAAATGTGGTTTACATTCACAAGCGAACAGAACCACTAAACACATTAAGACCTAACTGAAACTGGCATGGTATGAGTACATCTAAGGGGTTAAATACCTGAATTTGGTCAAGTCATGGATGTTGAATATGGTCCGCAGACAGCTTTTAAAGTTGGCATAACTTGTAGGGCACTTTGAGGAATTGAATAGCATAGTTTTCAGCCACAGTGGCTAAAAAAGCTCTAAGAATGCACTCTATACTACCTGCTGGTGGTAGAGACCAGAAACAGAGCTAAAAAGGGAGAACATTAGACAGAAACACAACTTGGTGGTATACCGGTCACTTATTGAATACTCACTTTATATCTCAGCCTGGTACAACGCCCTCACCATCAAACACAAAACAAAGCTTTTCCAGATTATTAATCAGGCTGGCAAGACAACATGGCATGATGAGGAGCCAACGCTCTCTGGACCCTCAACGGGTCCGTATGATATTGTACGAAAATTAACGCACACCAAAACGTAAGATATCCTATGAAAGAAGGAGACTGCTTAGGCTACAAAAAGTGAGTGTTAAACGGCGACGGAAGTTATTAGGGGTGTGCAAAAAAATCGATTCACAGTCGAATCGCGATTCAAGCTCTACCGATTCAAAACCGATTCATAGAATTCCAAAAATTGATTCAATTTTTTTTTTATTGTATGTCTACTGCAATTACATGGGAAAAGTAACTACATTTACATACTGAGAATCGTTTTTGAATCGAAAACCGATTTTTGAATCAAATCTTGAGCCTAAAAATCGATAACAAATCGTGACATTTTCTGAACCGTGCACTCCTAAAAGTTATGTTTAGGCAACAAAATTACTAGTTAGGTTTAGGAAAAAGATCATAGTTTGGAATTAAACACTCCCAAGTAACACGCATTTCCTGGGTAAAAGTCTTTTGTTTTCCCTGGGAAGTGAACTCCGCTCCCCGGCTTTAAAGTCCTGTACTTTATGGCCTAGCCATCAACTCCGACCTCCTCCCTATACGCGGCCAGCCGCGTATCTTATACAGCAGCAGTCATTAGGGTGCATACAGCCAAAGAAAAACGTGGAATGCTTACGAATTATGGTGTTTAACTTTTTGTAGCTATATGAACGTATGGTTAATGAGAACAGGCTGGATGAGCACAGTCCAATGTCACAGCCTTTTTCCTGCCCAACTACTGGGTTTGAATTTTCCAGACCTCCGTTGCTTTTCACAGATGAATATCTGTGCAACATAAGGCTGAGTCACACCAGACTCTCCTCCAATCAGATGGCTGAGACCTTACCCTGCAACCGTTACCAGGCAACCTGGTTTGCACTGGTACACCAACACACTGAGGCCTCTATTCAGCTTTTACCTTCTCTAGCTCGCATCTCCTCTCCTGTGAAAACCTTCTCACTCATAAGAATGCACATTTAGAGTTCCCATGTATTTCCCGACTCTACTAAAGGTATCAAAGCGAGATGTGTTTTTTTTCCCCCAGTCTCTTCTTTTTAGTCTTACCTCTACTCTCTCTTCCTTTCTTCCATCATATTTCTTCCCTCTCTTCCGTCCTAAGCTTCTCCACCTCTCCATTTACCTCATCAGTTCTTCTCACCTCCCTCCCTCCTACCGTTGGTTACCAGCTGATTAAGGTTAACGTATTCATAACGGTCTATTTTGCTCTCGGGGGGGGGGGGGGGGGGGGGGGTTATTATATATATCTTTTATTTATTTACTCACGCTGCTGTTCTCACTTTCACATATACACACATGTCCTTTCTTTCAGACCCCCACCCCCCACCCCCCCCTCATATACACACACACACACACACACACACACACACACAGCCGAGACGGTGTACAGCATGTCCCAAATCACACGTTGCTACGGCAACAGTGCTGCAAAACATCAGAAAGATGAAGAGAGCGATAGAAAGGAAGCAGTGAGATCAGTGAGATCTGAGGACCTTTATATATCTTTCTTATGTGTTTGAAGCATGGTTTGGAAATATAAATGTGTAGTCTTGGCGTGCTAATATATCATTACGGATCTGAAGTGAAATAAGAAAGAGAGAAGACAAAGGGAATGGAGACCATGTGGTTCCAGACATCTGAATTGCTGCCCGCATCTCTGATGTTTTAAGCATTGGAAAGGGCCTCGTGTTGGGCTTATTAAAAACACTGAGTCAATCAGAGCTGTGCTGGTCCATTCCGGACCCTTCCAAAGAGAAGAATGACATTGCGCGCTGATGGGATCAACGCAGGTTGTTGTCGAGCTACAGAAATAACAACTCTTAAATCAGCATTTTTCTCAACAAAAAAAACACTACGATGATGATATGCAGAGGGCCGATATACAGTCACTACTGATTTGGTTAGGCCAAAACAACCCCTGTCCCAAACTGAGAGCGGCTAACACAACATTAATAACAATGTCAGACTGAATATGGAATTCAGTCTAAATATCAGGGAACATATGATTATGACTGTTTCTACCAACATACAGGTATGTGCAGGAAGCACCCCATAATGAATGGCATAGTAAATGCATAGAAAACACACTGGGCGACAGGTACAGTTATTAGTTGTCGCTTGGCAACTGCCAAAGTCAGGCTCTCAACATGTTCTTTCCAAAACAGTTCGTTCGTCACACTGCAATCCACGGTGGAGGTGAAAAGGCGGAGAGAAAAAACACCAACTATATCTCAGCCAAAATAAATGACATCAACGCCAAACTTTAGATTCTTGTTTGCCGTGACGCTCTGAAGGTCTCCCACACGTTTTACGAAAATTGGTCACTAGGGGGCGCTACACATACAAAAAGTTTATATCTCAAGAACCGCTCATCCCATTTTTACAAAATGTATTGGGTACCATCTAGGGCCACTCCTGAGGCCAACCCTAGAGTGGAGTACTGAGGGGTCAAAGTGGGCGTGGCCTGTGGGACCCAAGTCTAAATTTACTACTTACACTAATGTGAACAACTTTAAATTTAAACGGTAGATAGACAATGGGTCATGGACCACACCTACCAACAATTACACATGTCGACCACTAGGGGGCGCTACAATGTTTTTTTGCTTTTAACTCCCACATTACACTTCGCACATTAGAAATCCTTACATCCACGTCTTCCTTGAATCAAGTTGAATCACATGATATAGGCCACGGCCATTTCTGCTCAAAAGTTTTTCCGCAATATCGCGCAATGCGCAAAACCAACTTTTTCGAACTCGTCCTAGGCCGTGCGACCGATCTGCCCGAAACCTGGTAAATAGCATCTCCAGATAGACATGACTAAAAGTTACTCAAAGAATTTTGCTACGTTAAAGTATGCGCATTTTACAACCAAACACATTTTCCTAGCTAGCTACCACACACATATATCTTGGCCAAATTAAATGTTATCAGCAAAGAAGTTGAGATCATTGTTCAACATCCCACTACGATGCTCTGTACCAAATTTGGCAAAGATCGGCTTTTAGGGGGCGCTATAAGCAACGTTTATTTGTTTTGGCCAATAACGCAATGCATTTAAATGGGAAATTTGCAATTGCAATATCTCTGCCACAGTAAATGCAATCAACACAAAACTTGTGGTGCTCGTTCGGCATGCCGCTCTAAGGCTCAGTACCAAACTTGGCGAGGATCAGCCATTAGGGGGCGCTATAATCAACGTAGACGAGTTTTGGCCCTCAATCTATGTTAATAGCATATTTGCAATGGGAATGTACCGCAGACCTTGCAGCTCACACTTCTCAATATTTACTGATGTTTACCTCCTACCATTATGTTTTGGTTTTTGCTTTTGTGTTCTCCCCTCGTTTTTTACAATAAACAAACTTCTTAACCCACTTGACAAAGTTTCTACAACCTTCAGTGGACAAATGCAACTCTTTCTCTCACTTCTTCAACCCAAAATCAACACCATTCATAGGCGCCGATACCGTGCTATTAAACATTGCAGTTGGTGCTAAGTGGAGCGTCTTTCATGGTGTGATTGGTTATGTTAGTGTCATTGATTCTTAATTTCCCACGAAGCACCCACCGAGGAAAACAGAAATCTGCACCTATGACGCCATTTGCAACAACTTGACCACCTCCCTTGCTCCTTCAACCACCACACCTGCCTCCCTCCCTCCACCCTCTCGGTCACTCTCTTATTTCTCTCTGCTGTCCCCTGTGGTCAGGAGGATTAAGAAGTTTGTTTATTGTAGATAATTGTTAAAGGTAGTCTGTATATGCGTGCAGGTGAATTTTTGACCGCTACGTTTGCAACGACGACGTACCACGCGCCTCTCGATATTTACCGACGTTTGCCTCCATGCCGCCGGGCTTCAGGTTCCGCTTTTGTGCGCTCCCCGGGGCGTTGGGGGCGACTGCCGTGGGTGGCTTGGGCCCCGTCATAACTGCTTGCAGTTGTAGTTATTTGCTTGTTTTTTTTATTATAATTATTTCATATTGTTTTATTTTTTATTATTGCTTTGCTATTTTCATATTTATTTATCCCGATTGCACATGTCATGCCGGCGACCTACATCACAGATTCCCTGCCTTACGATGTTCCTTAACAAGCCCTTAGATGCTCTTCTGCTAATTATTTTTTTTAATTTTTTTTTTAGGTACTTTAAAACCACAAGAAAGATAAAATTGCAGTTTTTTTTTTACATATACTCTTAAACGGTGGAACAGCCTCCCCAAAGATATTAGAGAGGCGTGCTCTGTAAAATAATTATTAAACTAAATTAAATATTTTATTAAACTCAGTTTAATAAAATATTAAACTGCCTTTTAAAACATACATGTTCCACCAAAACCAGTTCCTTCCCGAGGCTATTTTGCGGAGGCGCCTTCATTGTGTCCGGGGCTTAGCACCGCCCAAGAAGATTGTGATTGGTTTAAAGAAATGCCAGTAAACCAGAGCATGTTTCTCTCCCATCCCAGAATGCTGTGTGAACTAGCCAGACCCTCCTCCGCAGCGCTGTGAAAGAAGGTCTGGCAATGCGAGACTACCCTGACACTAAACAATATTACAGACAACTATTTATTCTCAATCCTCCAAAGATACTTTATTCTTCCAGATTCCTCTGGGAATCATCATGTGTGAAGTGCAACACTTCATTTTTTACAGTGGTAATGTGCGTTTAAAGGATCAGTTGTAAATGTAAACAGACGGAGCGAGGTCAGCCGAGGTCAGCGGTGAGCAGGAGAGATGACATCATGGAGGCGGACGCAACTGTTTGTTTGATCAGCGTGTGTGTGTGTGTGTGTGTGTGTGTGTGTGTGTGTGTGTGTGTGTGTGTGTGTGTGTGTGAGCAAGCTGCACATTATCTGAGTGAATAAAAGGACATGATCCTATGGTGAAATAGTTCATACACACAGAGACACACTCTAAAATTCATGCGGACAGTTCACAAAGACCAACGTACACACACACACACACACACACACACACACACACACACACACACACACACACACACACACACACACAGATGGCCAATGACATTGAAGGACATTAATTTGGATGAGTGGGCTCTGTCGGCAATGTGTGCTGACAACACACACACACACACACAAGTCTGTACTAATATACTTATAAGGACCACAATCATTACTTAACCTCTAACCTAAAACCTAATCCATGTCCAAATCTTGACCCAAATCCCAACTCCTACACCTGTTTCTCCCATTTTCTTATCTTTATATCCTTGTGTAGTAGAAACACAGGAACACACACAAACACACACAGCCCGGATCCTGTGTTTACCACCAGCACTATCTCAAGGCTAGATAACGCCATTGAAGGTTAAAACCACTAAAACATGATTGCTGTAGACCTAGAGCTTGAACCTAGTACTGTCACGTCCTGTTTTATGGCCAGTCAAAATCCAGCACTAAAAACCTTACTGTTAATCAAAATGGGACACTACAGGGACTAATGATGGAAATTGTTGTTGTTGTTTTTTGAAGGAATTGACAATGTCGGTCATCAATCATTCACATGTGGACATAGGGAAATGCCCTAAGTTCCAGATGTTGTATTTTTACATAGAAATGGCATATGTTATTTAAAAGAGGGTTCAGTTTATGTTTTTATGTACTTTTATATAAAGAAATGTCTTTTGCCATATTTTCTGCTGCTTTGGCCATTTCACTGGACTGTTGACATCTTCTTGTATCATCACTTTGACCTTTCTCCCATTCTCCAGGTATTGGTTATGCCTCAGTCGTGATCGTGTCACTGCTAAATATCTACTACATTGTCATCCTGGCCTGGGGCCTCTACTACCTGTTCCAGGTAGGTTTGGAAAAAATAAACTCTGAAGGCAATAAAAAAAACTTTCTCTTTTATTTTCTCTCTTGTAGAAATTCTGAATGATTTTTGTCAGGGCAGTGTGACTTCTGATTCTCGACCCTCTACGTACTCACTCGCTGGAATGTCAGTCTTGTAGAAACACTTCTGGTAGAATTTTTTTTGAGTGTGTGGAGTAAAATGAATAGTTCATCAAAGTAAATCATAATTTCTTACCAGCCCATGAACATAATGTAAGCCAAGGTTGGTTCATATAAAAACTACTTTTAAATTTGCACATAAATGAAAATGTGTGTGTGTGTGTGTGTGTGTGTGTGTGTGTGTGTGTGTGTGTGTGTGTGTGTGTGTGTGTGTGTGTGTGTGTGTGTGTGTGTGTGTGTGTGTGTGTGTGTGTGTGTGTGTGTGTGTGTGTGTGTGTGGTACATACCTGTATGTGTAGGTGTGTTTTTGTGTGTGTGTGTGTGTGTGTGTGTGTGGTACATACCTGTATGTGTAGGTGTGTTTTTGTGTATAAGGTCATAGCATCAAGTTTCAAATCAATAACTTCACAGCTTATCATACCTCACCGTTGATTCCACTGGTGCTGCGTCCCTATTGTGAGCAGACGCGCTAGAGTCCTCCGTCGGCTGAGTATTTTTGGGACAGAGGGCATCACATGATGGGCTGGGAGTTGTAATTCCACTGTTTTAGGCACTATGTTTAATTTGCTTCAAAGCCCGGTGCACTTCCTGAGGGCCTGATTGAAATGCTCTGATTAGCCCCCTTAAAGATGTTGGTTAACTGCACAGGCGAACATTCAGTATGTTCACTAGGGACGTGCGTTAGTTCTAGCTGGGCCAAGCGTTCACGTAATTGCGTGGATAATGTTTCGTGCCTTATCCCCAATTTCCACTGGTGGAAACGGCTCTGGAGCGGCGGCGGAGTCACTAGGTTTCCATTAAAGTCAATGTGTGTATTTCCACTGACTGCGGAACGGCTGCGTTCCTACTCCGTCCCAGCTCCGGCGGTCCGCAGCCCTCCAGAGCAGATACGCAGAGCTTCTATTTTTGCCGGACGCCAGAGAGCTCCACAGCAATTCGGCACAATTCAGATTGTGCAGGACAAGAAGTCGAGCACAGAAAAAACAAAATAAAACATCTGGTTAATTTCCAAATTAAAATACACCATGCTCACGGCAGATTATATTTCCCTGCACTACACCTTGAAAACACAGCACAGAGTTGTTTCCCCTCTACTCCTCTGGATGGAAACAAACTGTTGTTGGTTTTGTGGTTCTATTCTACGTGAATTTGCGAGATCTCGTGGGTCCTCGTGACTTCAGCTGTCAGTCATGGCCACAGCCGTACCGCCACAAATCCGGACCTGGTGGTATTGACGGACGGCGGAGCACGGAGCCGTTCCGCAGCGGAGCCGGTCCGCAGCAGTTCTGCAACCGGGGGAAATTAGGAATTAGAGTGTATTACAATTAGGCCATGTCAACCTACCTTAGACAAAAAGAGAAGCTGTACTTAGTCAATAATTTCAAACAATGAAAACTTGAGTGGTGCAAGCATGGCACAAAGCTAAGTTGTCCTCTAATGTAACTCCTGTTTTTTTGTATGTGTTTCAGTGTTTTCAGCCGGAGCTGCCCTGGGCCAAGTGCAATCAGTCCTGGAACACCGATCGCTGCATTGAGGACACCTACCGCAAGAACAAATCCCTATGGCTGGCCGCCAACGCCACCAACTTCACCTCCCCCGTCACCGAGTTCTGGGAGTGAGTTACATAAGAGCACACATGCACGAATGCTCACTTGCATAACTACACGTTTTCATGTTATGTCATGTAATGTGTCATGGTTAGTTACATTCTGTATGTCTTTTATTTGGTAACCTACAACTTTGTGTAGGCCAAGACAGACATTAAGGAACCATAATACAGAGGCTTTGTTTTAGCTTTGATTTGATTGGCTGGCAGTCAGAGAGACTAATAAAGGAAAACAGATGAATACCAAAGACTGCAGGGTTGTTTGATTTTATTATCTCAAACATTAAGCAGGCAGTGTGGTTGAAGACCCCCGCCAAAGACAACCTTTTCAGTTGTCGAAAGGACATGGGAAGTAGCTCAAACATCAGTAATTTGGTCAAAAACGCCCACTTGATTAATTTGAAATTGGTGTAATTGTCTTTTTGTCAACATGTCATGAAGTGCTGTGACTGAGTTGCACAGATGGACCCACACATTTACAGAGCTTTCCTTTTATGTTTCAGACATAATGTGCTGGGTATCACCAGTGGTATAGAGGATATTGGTCCTGTTAAATGGGACCTGGCTCTGTGTTTACTGCTCGTCTGGGTCATCTGCTTCTTCTGCATCTGGAAGGGAGTCAAGTCTACTGGCAAGGTAAATATATGTTTGTGTTATCCTATACTATCCTGTATTTTTTGTTTTTATGACTACAGCCGTAGGATTGGTTACCAAAACCTGCTGCCAATATGGCCCCAGTTCCTTAACAACCAGTATCTACTGGACCAAATGACAACCCAGATTTCAGTGCCTCATTGCGGTGCTACTTAAATGCCTGTGCTGCCCTTTGGTAAACAAGCCGTTCTTTAATGTCACAGACTGTCATTTCGTGCTCTTTAAATTATCGGTTCAGGCAACGTTTAGGCACCGGAACCATTTTAAAAGTATCATTTTAGCACTGGTATAGGAAAAAACCCAAATGCTACCCACACCTAGACAGCCCGGGCCGGAGGCATTATGTTTTGGGGTTATCCGTCTGTTAGTCCCATTCTCATGAATGCAATATCTTAGGGAACGCCTTGGAGGGAAATTCTTCAAATGTGGCACATCCAACCACTTTGGGTAAGGTCACTCTGACCTCACAAATTGTGTTTTTGGCCATAACTCAAGAATTCCTATGCTAATTATGACAACATTTCACACAAATGTCTGATACGATAAAATGATGGTGTGATGACATTTTATATACAAAAGGTCAACTTGACTGTGACATCATAGAAACACTTTTCATTATTCAACGCCATAACTCAGGAACAGAAGGGAGGACATTAAGTCAGATACTGTATCAGTGATACTAATCTTAGGTGCCCCACCTTGAAACTGTGGTGATTGTCTTCGGTGCTGCCAGGTTGAAGATGTGTGTTAAGCATCCATGTTACACAAAACATAGGCTTAATATATTTTATTAAATTGCTTTACAGTCTTCACTAAATATATTATATGAGTCTAGACAGACATCGATGTAAACTGCAACTTGACTGGTTGGTGGAGGCAAACAACCTCAAGGCGGTAGTTCTAGTTTATTACCGATTGTGTTTTGCACTGTTAATTTAGAGGAACGAGATAAAGTTCCTCTTGAGCTCGCTGAACTTCAAATAAATACAAGAACTGACTCGTTTACTTGTATCATTGCTGAGTCATAATCATGACTGCCAGAAACCATGACAGGGTGATTCTCATATGACTCTTTCACACATTTTGTTTTTAGGTCTTAACCAAGAGAACAATAGGGGCTATGTTCAAACTTAGTGCAGAGAAATGCAAGATTTTCTGAAGGCCTTGGTGGGCTGTTTAATCAATTGAATAATCTTGTTTTAGCCCTTACATCAAAATACTGTAAAGAAAGACAACAATAGCAAGATCAATAATTAGACAAGGTTGTACAAACATTTCTGTGGCAGTAGTTCCTCTTTTTCTAGGAGGAAGAATAGAATACTGCCAGGGCAACATTTGGGTACACTCTGCTGTTGTATTTTCTCACTAAAAATATATATATCACCTGATTTTTAAGACTTCAAGACAGAGAGCAAGGGTTGACAGTACTCAGATGTACTGTATAAGTTAAACAGTACAGACATTTTACAGGTAAACACAATTGTCAGTGCTCTCAGCTGGATAAACTACTATATGTAATGGACACAATTGTTAAAATCCTGAACATATCTCTACTGCAACTTTTTGTCATTTATTGCCTAATATACTGTGTACTGTATGCAGTATATATTTCAGTTTAACGGCTTAACAAGAAAAAATTGCATGGGGGTAGGGATTCTGCAGTGGCTACCTTGTTTGTTTGTATAGTCTTGCAGGATGGATGTACCCTTGGATAAATGCATAAAGGGAACATTTCAGACCTTGTGCAATTGCTGCTACAACAACATCAACAACTCACCCGAGACCAGAGGCAGCTCCATCAATCCTAGACTGCTTTTTATATAACCTCAACACTATTTATTGATTGGTCTGGCCTGACGTATGCTCTCTGGTTGCTCCAAGTTGTAACTCTTGTAATAAAGTCACTCTAGCAAGGCCAAATGTGGTCACTGTTTTCCAAATAACAGAAACTGATACACTGCTATTGATCTAAGGGACAGCCTGTGGTCTTGGTCATGAGCCAAGAAGAGTTCACACATTTATCAAACAAAATTCCCTGTAATGACATTAAAGATAGCTAGTAGACCAAATAACAAAGATGACATTTATGTCATGACCAAAGCAAAACATATTTGAAACTCAAGTTCCAACTAATATCCTTCCTCTGTAGAATAATACAAACTGGAGGAGTGTTTCCATAATGGGTGACTTTGCTTTTCTGCATTGTGATCTCCCTAAGGTGGTCTACATCACAGCCACGTTCCCATTTGTCATGCTCATCGTGCTGTTGATTCGTGGCGTAACACTGCCTGGTGCTGCTGCTGGCATCAAGTTCTATCTGTACCCTGACCTTGCTCGTCTGAAGGACCCAGAGGTAGGTGCCCCTGTGCTGTCTGAGTGAGAAAACCCCATCATTCTTCTTCACGTATAGTTTAGTCACAACAGAATTACTGCACTAGATTTTATACCCGACTTCCCTAGTCCATATTAGTGTTACCCACAACTTAGGGCATTTTCACATTTGCTCTGGTCCAAATCAGTTAATTAGTCTTGGAACGTTTTCCCGTTGTTTTGGTTTCGTTACCCACGGAGAAAAAGTGTACCAAAATGCATCATTACAAATCACTTTGACAAGGGAAATACGAGCGACTGCAATCTACTGTATTTCTGTGAGAGAAACATTGCAAGCTGCTTCAGGTTGCTGCTCTGCCGTATCACAGATTGCAAAGCACACCTGACTACAGGAGATATTTAGCTCAGACTTACGGAGTACACATAGTTGGTGTGGTTCGAGGTTGGATCATTATCACCACAAACAAACTGCTCCAGAGTTTGTTTGAAAGCGTATCGAGACTCTCGGTATGCTTGTTTAGTCTGCTTTTGGTTCGTATTCGAGTGCGATTGCTGCATTCTCACCTGCCCAAATGAACCGCACCAAAGGGGTAAACTCTAGTGTGCTTCAATTGTACTAAATGAGGCAGGTACCCAAATCCTAACCCTTACCCTAACCCGCCCCTCTAGCTTCTTGCTTCTCTATGCATGCCCTGTGCTTCCCATCATCAGCAGGCCTCAGCCTTTCTATCCCCACTCTCGCCCCCTACTTGACAGGTGTGGATTGATGCCGGCACCCAGATCTTCTTCTCCTATGCCATCTGTTTGGGCGCCATGACATCCTTGGGGAGCTACAACAAGTACAAATACAATTGCTACAGGTGAGGAATCAGTTTTCAGTGAGGGGGTTAGCGGTAGTGGAGAGAGGGAAGTGAAGGGATCCTTGTGTGTTCATTAACAAATCCTCCTCATGACATATGTGTGACATAGGGACTGTTTGCTGCTGGGAGCCCTCAACAGTGGTACCAGTTTTGTGTCTGGCTTCGCAATATTTTCCGTCCTGGGCTTCATGGCACAAGAGCAAGGGGTGGACATTGCTGATGTGGCAGAGTCAGGTACGAGGGTTCTGTAAAGGTGGCAGTGATGGTGGGCGCTGCTTCCTGGATAACAAATTAAACAACAGTAATTGCAAAGAAAAACCGCAACGAATCCTTAAAGAGAATTAGCCAATATGTTTAGTTTTAGACTTGAATGGTAACTTGGTATTAAATAGATTTAAATGGATTTCAAATGACGGCAATCGGAATATGGAAGTTTCCGCAATCAAACACTACTTGACAAAAGCAGAATGTGAGAAAATATTAACATATTTGATCGGTTTGTTAGCGCATCATTCAAGTAAAGCAAGTTGGATGGATTAGGGCTAAGATAGAGATGTTGCAAAAATGATTTAGTTTTTGAAGAGAGAGACATTAACAAATAAGCTAGAATTTACCCTTAGAACTAGCTGTGTGCATCTTGTGCCAGAAGTTTTAACATGCTATCACAGTTCTGGTCCTGAAAGGTTCCTACATGTGACAAACTGACGTCACCATTGCTGTGGCTCGTATCTATTTGAGTGCCAAATCGGCATATGGGGTTATTAGTTGTTTCTACAAAAGTATTTTTTTTATTATTTTTTTCTATAACTGGCAACTTCATCTTTTTGTAATTTATGTCAGGGCCCACAGCCATGAAATAACTAACCAAATCACAAAACTCCATGGTAAACATGAACTACTTAACATTTCAGCAAAGTAAGAAAAGACAGTTACATAACATGAGTATTCATGATCACATTTCCATGGACTTGAACTATATCTATTACATTATATAGTGTTAGCTTATGCCATTTTACAAAAACTCTGAGGCTGCAAATGCAACTTTTGTTTTTGTGAGGAGACAATGTTAACCCAGTTTAAGCTGGACATCATGCTTGCTTTTCCGAATCACAAAATGATTTCATTTAAGCTTGTTTTTCATGTCACAAAGCAGACAAAAATTGCTGTTGGCTTGTTCTTTAAAAAATACACTCAGTGATTGACTGATGAACTGTTTTTTTCTAGAACTACTATTGGGCCTTGTTTGGAAAGTTGGAATCTCCTCTTTTTTTTGGATTTTACATGCTTCTGTTACACCCTAAGACATAAGACATCTTGTTTGACGTCAAATGAGACACAAACTTGAAACTTTCATTTTTGCTGATTACAGAACAATGATGTTGTTAGCGTCAAATTCTTTTGTGAAACCTAGGCTTCATCTATTGCCCCGAGATTATCCAGTTTAACAAAATGAAATTTTGATTAGACTTTAAACACTGTCCATGCTGCCAGCCCATTCGATACGAATATTGGACAATTCTATAGTCTCCAATTTGTCAGTCCAATGCCAAATACATTTTTAGCAGAATTATCCAGTATCAACGTTGTGTTTGGCGAGTGGGTTGGTGTTCCTCAGGTGACCAAAGATTAGAAGAGTATATCAGAGGAAATAGACAGAGCAACATGTCACTCAAACGTCACAATAGAAATAGAAGGTTAGTCTGGGGTTAGCAGTATTGGAGTATCATACTATGGACGGACAAATCACAGTTCAAACATCTGCACACTGCAGAGGGCCCAAAGAAAAACTCTATATTTAGAGCCAATTGCACCGTTGTGCAGCTGCTAATCAAGAGGTCATTTTCCAGCTTGAAAAAGAGTGTCCATGTGCTGTGAGCCTAAGGATAGATTTACCGAACATTTGGGAACATCACAAGTAAGCCTGCCTTAACTGCGACTGCTTGTTTCTGATGTACCTGACAGAGGAATGAAAGTTATCAGCATATAAGCACACATGTGACGGCTTCTGTAGACCCAAGACTATACTAAAAAAGAAATATATAAACACTTAGGCTTTAATAAGTAGTATTTCATGTTTTATTTGACAGTCAAGTTATGATTTATCACACTGTTTGATGTGGATCTCATGAGTTAAAGGGTAACTTGTTCTTTTTTTCAACCTGGATTCTTGGTATCCTTGGACAATCTCTGAAATTGGTCCAGTATTAAGCAAGACCGCTGCAGTCGGCAGCAGCGAAACTAGCTACAATCTAAGTTATTGGGCAATTGCGTACCTTCAATTTACATCTATAAAATCACTTGTTTTGCGACTGACAGACTCAGATTGTTATTCCAAGTGTCTGACAACATTATGGAAAGATTCCCTTTAGAGATAGACCTTTCTGTTAAAGAGTAAGATCCTTTTTGTTTAACAAGAAATCTCCAAAATTGCTAACTGTCAAAAGCCGTCATGGTTCGTCTTTCCACTGTTCGAACAATCACCACTCTAGTGTGGTTGAAATAAACCCTTGACTCACCCATTTACATGTGAAAAAATGCTGGCTCTATACCAGTAAAAGTATTGTTAATGGAGTTAATGGAGTCTGGTGAGTTTGGTGATGGCGATTTCAGGGCGGTTTCTAAGGATACTCTTACTTACTCTTTAATAAATAAAAAAGTCTATCTCTGCAGGGATCCTTTCCATAATGTTGTCAGACACTTAGAATAATTATCCGAGCCTGTAGTGGCAAAAACAGCACTTTTAGTAAACAAAATTGACGATGCACATGCCCTATGTGATTACAATGCACCCCAGTTCGCTGTCTGCCGGATACAGCGTTCTCCCTCGATACTGGACCAATTTCAAAGATTTTTGTTCACATTAGTCACTTAGACACCAATGCATGAGAAAATAGAGTCCAGGTTAAAAAAAAGAACAACATTTTTTTAAATTTGATTAACTGCTAGAATTTCCCATCTCAGGAAATGGAAGTTGGTACTATTTTTCGAGTCAACACGGTGTTTGGTTGGATGCCTTGTCATAATTTGCAAAAAAAACAAAAAAAAACTGAACATACTTTAGTACCTTGCTATCAGTTGCAATACTGTATTGCTGTCACGGCTGTTTCCTTGTTTCTTAACTTCTGTTTTACAGTTCCCAATTTAGCATTAATGTCAAATTAGACTGCAGAAAAAAAGCCTCTGCCATCTGCTGCTATGTTGCTATGGTCATTTTGCGTCCTGATAGAGAGGATCATACTTAATTCAGTCAGGGATGCAAAATGGCTAGAGTGACGTAGGTGTTGATATACTTAAAAACTAAATATTTTGAGAAATCAAGATGCACTTGATTTACCTTTTCTAGCAGTTGATTGTCTTTCAGCTGCCTGGAAAGGTGAATCAAGCAAAATTAGGTTAAATATATCATTACATTTCTGCAATGTTTACTGCGATCTACGGTCTTTTTGTTTACTCCACACAACATATAAAATTAGTACATGCAGTACATGCTTCTCGACTTCTTATGACTTACTTCCACAGAGATGCAGTTACACAATACTAATAATTTACATCACATGTTATACTCTACATGTTCTTTGTTATTGTTCTGTTTTCCATTATTATAATATTCTAAGTTTTCCTTGTAATATGTCATTTTCAATGTTTTGAAATGGTGTCATTTGTTAACTGCATAAGTAATGTTTTCAAAGGAAGTAACAGGTAAGTAAAGATGTGTGTTAGACATATTTAATCCCTATTTATTGACAACACCTAGGTGCATTCAAATACATAACACATAAACATCTATTTTCCGTGTTGTAGCCCAGGTTTGATCATGCATTCATATCCGGTTTTGCATCTCCAAAGTTTGGTTTTTCTTCTTCCCACAGGGAGGCAGATCAGATGAGCTTACCGTGATACTAATGTTGCCTCCCCCCCATCCCCCTCTGTCTGCTCTCACCTCCCCCCACCCCCCAACCTCCCCACCCCCCATCCCTTCTCCTCTGTAGGCCCAGGTCTGGCGTTCATTGCCTACCCTAAAGCTGTTTCCATGATGCCTTTTCCTACAGTCTGGGCAATTCTCTTCTTCATTATGCTGCTGCTGTTGGGCCTTGACAGTCAGGTGAGCAGAAACATGAAACAACTTTCACACATTTACAGCTGTTGGAGCTGCAGGAGCCTGGGCGCTAAGGGATGTGATGATAACACTCATGACTGTTATTGAGGTTCACATGAGCAACACACTACAGTAGAAGCCTGTGCACACACTTTAAGGGTGTTTAAACAAGCCTCCTGCAGCATATTTTTATTTTCTGAAAATGTATGTTTCTGTGTATTTTGAAGCATATGAACAAATTTTTCTTTTTTTCTAATAAACCAAAGTCTGATTAACATACATAAAGAAACCAACAAGTATCATACCAACATACTGGCGGATTTACAGATGCAAGAAAAAATAATTTCTGACATTGTGTCTTACATTACATTTACAAAAATACTCTGTCACCTCCATCCATCCATCCATCTTCGTCCGCTTATCTGGGGTCGGGTCGCGGGGGCAGCAGCTCCAGCAGGGGACCCCAAACTTCCCTTTCCCGAGCCACATTAACCAGCTCCGACTGGGGGATCCCGAGGCGTTCCCAGGCCAGGTTGGAGATATAATCCCTCCACCTAGTCCTGGGTCTTCCCCAAGGCCTCCTCCCAGCTGGACATGCCTGGAACACCTCCCTAGGGAGGCGCCCAGGGGGCATCCTTACCAGATGCCTGAACCACCTCAACTGGCTCCTTTCGACGCAAAGGAGTAGCGGCTCTATTCCGAGCTCCTCACGGATGACTGAGCTTCTCACCCTGAGCTTCTCATCTCTAAGGGAGACACCAGCCACCCTCCTGAGGAAACCCATTTTGGCCGCTTGTACCCTGGATCTCGTTCTTTCGGTCATGACCCAGCATTCATGACCATAGGTGAGGGTAGGAACGAAAATTGACCGGTAGATCGAGAGCTTTGCCTTCTGGCTCAGCTCTCTTTTCATCACAACAGTGCGATAAATTGAATGTAATACCGCACCCCCTTCTCCGACCAATCTCCCGTTCCATTGTCCCCTCACTCGCGAACAAGACCCCAAGGTACTTGAACTCCTTCATTTGGGGTAAGGACTCATTCCCTACCTGGAGTAGGCACTCCATCGGTTTCCTGCTGAGAACCATGGCCTCCGACTCATCCCAGCCGCTTCACACTCTGCTGCGAACCGATCCAGTGAGTGCTGAAGGTCGCTAGCCGATGATGCCATCAGGACCACTTCATCTGCAAAGAGCAGCGATGAGATCCCCAGCCCACCGAACTGCAACCCCTCTCCACCCCGACTACACCTCGATATCCTGTCCATAAATATTACAAACAGGATTGGTGATGAAGCGCAGCCCTGGCGGAGGCCAACCCTCACCTGAAACGAGCCCGACTTACTGCCGAGAACCCAGACACAGCGCTCGCTTTGGTCATACAGAGATTGGATGGCCCTGAGAAGGGACCCCCTCACCCCATACTCCCGCAGCACCTCCCACAGTAACTCCCGGGGGACCCGGTCATACGCCTTTTCCAGATCCACAAAGCACATGTAGACCGGTTGGGCATACTCCCAGGCTCCCTCCAGGATCCTTGCGAGAGCAAAGAGGTGGTCCGTTGTTCCACGACCAGGACGGAATCCACATTGTTCCTCTTCAACCCGAGGTTCGACTATCGGCCGAACCCTCCTTTCCAGCACCTTTGAGTAGACTTTACCGGGGAGGCTGAGAAGTGTGATACCCCTGTAATTGGCACACACCCTCTGGTCCCCCTTTTTGAACAGGGGAACCACCACCCCTGTCTGCCACTCCTTAGGTACTGTACCAAACTTCCACGCAATGTTGAAGAGGCGTGTCAACCAAGACAGCCCCTCCACACCCAAAGCTTTCAGCATTTCTGGACGGATCTCATCAATCCCTGGGGCTTTGCCACTGTGGAGATGTTTGACTACATCAGCGACTTCCACCAGGGAAATTGACGACCAGGAAATCCCCCATCATCCTCCAGCTCTGCCTCTGACATAGAGGGCATATTAGTTGGATTTAGGAGTTCCTCAGAGTGCTCCTTCCACCGCCCTATTACCTCCTCAGTTGAGGTCAACAGCGTACCATCCTTACTGTACACAGCTTGGATGGTTCCCCGCTTCCCCATCCTGAGATGGCGAAGGGTTTTCCAGAAGCACCTTGATGCCGACCGAAAGTCCTTCTCCATGTCTTCTCCGAACTACTCCCACACCCGCTGCTTTGCCTATTTCATGGCAGAGGCTGCAGCTCTTCGGGCCCTTCAGTACCCTGCAACTGCCTCTGGTGTCCTCCGGGATAATCCCAGAAAGACTCCTTCTTCAGTCAGACGGCTTCCCTGACCACCGGTGTCCATCCACGGTGTTCGTGGGTTACCGCCCCTTGAGGCACCTAAGACCCTAAAACAACAGCTCCTTGCCGCAGCTTCAGCAATGGAAACTTTGAACATCGTCCACTCGGATTCAATGCCCCCAGCCTCCACAGGGATGCACGAAAAGCTCGGTCACCTCACCTCCACTAATCCGCAGTCTTCAAGTGCAGAAATTAACATCGGCACTGACGTGTTAGTGGATCTGTATCCATCTTATTTTATATTTTTTGATAACACCAATGTCTCTGTGTCTCCCTGCAGTTTGTGGAAGTGGAAGGGCAGATCACATCACTGGTGGATCTGTATCCGTCCTTCCTAAGGAAGGGTTACCGCAGAGAGATCTTCATCGCTATCATCTGCTGCATCAGCTACCTGCTTGGACTTACCATGGTTACCAAAGTAACAACAACAAGCCACAGAGACAGAGCGCATTGTGTCATACTCTGAAAGCCACGTCCACCGGAGGGGAAAACAATCTGCGCCACAATATGCAACCAAGTGCCTGTAGCTAACTAAAGGCATCCGATTTACAAATGTCAAAGGATTATTTTAGCACCCCTTGTCTAGTTAGCTGTTAGTAAGCTAATGTTAGCAAACTAAGGCACTTGCAAACATAATAGTAAGCTTAACTTACAGAATTATAGTTACCCTAACACTGACAATTGGATATTTAACTTGGTAACAAAATGCTTGCTGCAAACTAACATTGGGCATGTTGTTAGGTTAGGGTCTCCCCTTTCCTCACGTCTGTATCCACTTTTGTCTTCCTAAAAGCTCTGTTTTTCGATTTGACAGCGTATAAAAACTTAAGTTATGGGTTCTTTAACATGTTGGTAATGCATCTTACCACACCGCAGCTTTTAGGCATTTTTCTGTTGTTTGCTAGCAGACGGAATTGACAAAGAGACACCTTAACTTTATGCAATATAAGTCACTCGAGAGCAAGGAGTTGTTTTCCCCATCCGGTGTGGGCGGGACAAAAAATTGTTCTGTCTCTATTAAAGGACAAATCAGCAAAATTAACCTAACGGTTAAGAACACATGTGTACCGAGTTTGATGTTCTCTGGGATATGTTTTCATGCTAATCAAATGTGACCAGTTTTATCGCTAATTAGCTTATAACACTAGCCGTAGGGGCACGGGTAAAATAAAAAGAAATCTCTATTTCCATACCACTAACAAGGATCAAAATAGCACCACACTTCCACGGTAGCATAATGAGGGTCCTTACATGTAAACCGAAGCATTGAGAACTTTCTAAGTGTACAGACAGTTTATTAAAAAGATAGTTTAGAAAGACAGTACCGTTTACGTATACAGACGGGCGCCACCTTGGGAAAACATTCGCGACCAGTCGAACCAGTCCAATGACGAACGCCATTATCATGCACACAGCACATGTTGATATTGTATACTATGGCTGCTGGCCTCATTTTAGGCTCCATCCAACAGCGCAATACTCCAGGGACAACAGCGTTCATGCAGCTATTAGAGTCGGTCTCTGGGGAGATGACAGGGGGCTATTTATACTGTCAAGTCATGAGAACTTCCCATAAAACCTCTGGTATTAATAGATACTGTAGATCTGACTTAGCTTTTTCCAAATCTTCCTCTTCTTACTCCTTCTATCCTATTTCTGTCTCTTGTCTGTTTTCCCCTGTTTCTCATCATGTCTTATTCCTGTCCTTCATCTCCTCGCTTCTTTCCTCTTTCTATAGAATTATTCTGCCTTGTTCTCTCCTCTGTCCAAACTTTTTGCTTCTCAAACCTTCTTCCTGCTTGCGTCCCCCATGTTCATTCTCTGGAAAAAAAATCATCGTGTGTGTGTGTGTGTGTGTGTGTGTGTGTGTGTGTGTGTGTGTGTGTGTGTGTGTGTGTGTGTGTGTGTGTGTGTGTGTGTGTGTGTGTGTGTGTGTGTGTGTGTGTGTGTGTGTGTGTGTGTGTGTGTGTGTGTGTGTGTGATGGACAAATGTTGTCCACACAGCAGTTTAAAAGGAGATTGAATGTAATTAGAGCCTAATATTCAAACATAATTACAACATGGCTACCAATGTGCCAAACTGAAATTCAACATATTGAGTGTTTTGAGACACTAGAATCCAGTGCCAGAATGGTTAAAACACCAATTTCCTTTGTCAAAATTGGACCATTGGCGTTATATATTTGATTTTGCCTGTCCATCTTCTGTAAGAGACCTCTCCAAGACAGACAATTTGTCACACTGTCACCTCTGTGATTGGGCACTTTGGAAAGAAACGTGTAGACATGTAACTTTGAATCACAGCCAAACTCCATTACATCAAACAAAGTGACTTGTACTGGAACACCGTGTGGTAATGCATACTTTCTTCAAGTTACATCAAGCCCAAGACCCATTTTACTACGCTTATTGCACATTCATTCCCCAGAGCACAAACCGAAATAAAGGTTGTCTACGTTCCAAAACTAAAAAAATCCCTTATTTCCCCTGAGCTACAGGCTTTTTTTCCCCAGTGAAAAACATACTTTAAAACATGAAACGCTTAGATGAAATATCTGTAAGTTGAATCAGTTATGGTACAAAAGAGCAGATTAGACATTTTTGTTTTTGGTGAAAAGTGTTTCTGTCCATCCAGTGTCTCCAATTCCTGTACTTAATCTCACACTCTCCGCTCTTTTCTTCATTCATCCTCATCCTCTCCTTCCTATGCAAACCTGGTCTCACACAACATTCAACCTTCTCACTGTCATTCTATTTTCTGCCCTGTCTCTCTCTCTCTCTCTCTCTCTCTCTCTCTCTCTCTCTCTCTCTGTGTATCCTTCTGTCGTTCCCATGACAACATCTTTTTATGGCTGCGGTGGCCTGGTTCAAGTTTAGGATTCCCATGATTGTTAAAACAGTTTTCACACTGGACACACACACACACACACTGTGTGCTCAGACAGTAGCAGTCTTGCGTACGGCCATGTCGGTTGCTCACATTTGGTCATGTTAAAGTCTTGAAAATGTCCCCGTTTTACATATTTTAATGATCATTATATGATCTTTCAAGAATCACGTTTTATTTACAAGCTCTTACACTTTAGTGAGTGTTCCTGAGCTCAGTGTATTGAGGAAGGCTAAACTGAAACTGTATGCACTGAAAGGCAGAAGAATATAGACCCTGCACAGGTTTTAATATTTCACGTGAGATGAAAATATTGCCTGATATATGTACTTGGAAAAAAAATGATTTTAAAGCCTGTTTGTCTGTGTCTGTCTGCAGGGTGGCATGTATGTTTTCCAGCTGTTTGATTACTATGCAGCTAGCGGTGTGTGCCTTCTGTGGGTGGCATTCTTTGAATGTATAGCTGTTGCCTGGGTTTATGGTGAGTACCATGCTTCAAAATATAACTAAATATTGTGAGCCTGTAGGATGTATACTAAATAACTTACTAGTGCGCAGGAAATGAATCCTTCTAATGTATTGTCTTGTAATGTCTCCATATACTGACTTTGACATCCGGCTGTTTTTTTGCACTCTCTCAAAGAGCATGCATAGATCCCTAGATAGCTGTATCACAGCAAAGTCCATTTAGAGACAGCAAAGCTATCTTATCAGACTGCAAATAAAAGAAGTACGGATGTAACGATGCATCATGAATCGGTTAAAAATCGATGCAAATGGGGCGAACTCTAGCTTACAAAGTAGAGTGTGCGCCCCATGTAGGCTGAGTCCTTGGCAGCAGCCCGGGTTCAAGTCCGTTTTTAAACGGCCTAGGGCGTTGATTTAATTTGTCTAACTTCAGACCTCACTGTGTCTTCTTAGTTTATTCATTTGAAGAGATTATTTTTCTATTTATGTAGTTATTTGGATGTGGGATTTGTTTATATAATATTTTTTTATTCATTTTTTTTCACTTTTGATAAGAGGACCCATCTGTTGCCTTGCACAGTCATTTGTCCGCAGCTCATTCTGTTAAAGAAATCGTGAGAAAGTCGTATTGCGAACTTAAAATCGTGAACTTGAGTGTATCGTTACATCCCTAACTACAAGGTTACATATACCTTTTTACAACACAGTAGTTTTCATGGAACATGGGATACAGCTTACTGTGGACTTGCAAAAGACATGAACTTTTAGGACAACATTTTTCTGAATTGTGTCGAGGTAAAAACAGGCTAAGGCCATTGTTGGAACTTTTTGAAGTATACACTAAATCTGCTGAAGCAAGAATACATATAACTATTAAAGTGCTCATTTTATGTTTTTTGGCTTTTCCCCTTTCCTTTATTGTGTTATATATATTTTTGTGCACGTTATAGGTTTACAAAGTGAAAAAGCCCAAAGTCCACCCCAAAGGGCCTTACCATCTCCAACAGAAAACACTGTTCACAAACTGCTCCAAACAGCTCTATTGTAGTCCAGCCTTTACTTCAGAGACAAACATGCACTCACTTTGTAACACATGTTATAATGCTCGCCTAGCTTCTAGCGTGGTACTCCCTCATGCTCTGCAACTGACTAGCTAGCAGTACTTACTGCTCATGTGCGACTCCCAACAAAGATGGAACAGAAGTGAGATGCCTCACTCTGTAACTAAAACAGAGCTCAACACACAGGGTGAAAAGAGGAGCTGCAGCAATGTGCAGCACAACAAATATATGGTGTTTTCTGAAAATTAAACCATATAAACCTATTCTGGTACAACCTCTAAATACAATTATGAACCTGATGATGAGCATAATATGAGCACTTTAAAACATTGTAGCTGAAAATCATCCATGCACAAGCCATCCAAGATTGGACACCCAGATTATTTGTTACTCTCTCTGACTTAGTTTGATTCATTTTCTGCATTGCAAACTTATTTTCGGTCTAAGTTCTTCATTTTATTTCCCTCTTCATTATGTCATTTTTTTTAATTCCCTGTGTAAAGCACTTTGTATTGCCTCTTGTGTTTTTATAAAAACAATAATCTTGCCATGCCTATTTATTGTTGTGAAATCAAAAATATCAGTCCTGGTGCATTGTGTTACTGAGTGAGAGTTTACTTGCAGAACATAATCAGTATTTATAATAATCATCATTTCACTATCTTCCCAGGCGTTGATAATTTCTATGATGCACTTGAGGACATGCTTGGCTACAGACCAAATCGTTGGATGAAATGGAGCTGGAGTTTCATCACTCCTTTACTGTGCATGGTAAGAGCCTACTCTTATTGCAATAAACAGTAATCCATAACCAAGAGTTTGACTTCCTCCTCTTTTTATTACCCCAATTCTTCTGCTTCCTGAAACTTGCACAAGTGTCACAATGGTCACATGTTTCTTAAAGAGACATGTCGCCATTTTAAATCGAGAGTGGAATTCAATCCCAGGCCATAATTGCACACACAAGTCTTTTACTGAGCAGCTAAAACATATGGATGGTCAATACATACACTGTACATGTCAGCACTAACACTATTTATTATGTATATATTCTGTTAGTTTGCAATCTTAACATATATGTACTTTATTTATTTTGTCCTCTTATATTCACTACTGCTTTTTATTGCTCTCAACAGCTGTGTCTTTTCTAATCTTTGCACTCTGTGCTCTGTTGTTTTTACCTTGTAACCTGTTCTGCTTTCTGCTTCTTCTTCTTTTGCTGCTAATCTTTTTGGTTCAGTGTTGTGTTTTGAGTTTTGCTCTGCTTTTGTGTCTTTCTTGTTTATTTATATGTTAAAAAGCCTTTTTAACATCGAGGCCATGGGACAAAAAAAAAGCCTTTTTGGCTTATTCTGTCATTTTTAACCCATGTAAAATCATGCAATTTTTTTGTTAATTTTTTACATTATTTGCCTTGAACCTTCCATAAATGCTTTACCAAAATGTCTCCACAGCATGTAAAAACAAGAATATCTGGTAACACTTTACTTGAAGGTATCTATATAAGAGTGACATGACAGTGTCATGAACACATGAACCCTAACTCTAACCCTAACTTGTCATGACAAAAACCGAATGACACTTAACTAAAAGAAGCGTTATGTCATAAACGTGACTTGTTTATAATGTTTATGACATGTTCATGACAGTGTCATGTCACTCTTATGTAGATACCTTCAAGTAAAGTGTAACCGAATATCCTCAAAACATAATTGAATAAATGATATACTACATTGATACCCTTGGGCCATTACTTACTATAGATACAAAACATTTCAAAATGTGAAACTATCCCTTTAAAGGCTGACATTTGTGTTGAAACGTGTTCTTCTTCCTCTCCAGGGCTGCTTTATCTTCTCCTTGGTCAAATACAAGCCGCTGACATACAACAAGGTCTACGAGTATCCGGACTGGGCCATCGGAATAGGTTGGACTCTGGCCCTGACCTCCATGATCTGCATCCCCATGGTGGTTGTCATCAAGATCATCCGATCTGATGGGCCGCTCATTGAGGTGGGTGGAGGAGCCATCTGGTAGCAATGCAGCTTCAAACAGTTAGTTTTGAAGGCTGGTTCAGTTTAGGGCTGCAACTAATGATTGTTTTCATTGTTGATTAACCGGTTGATTATTTTCGCGATTAATGGATTTGTTGTTTGGCCTGTAAAAATGTTAGAAAATCCACAACTCACAGATATTCAGTTTACTGTCACAGAGGAGTGAAGAAACTAAAAATATTCACATTTTGAAGCTGGAATCAGAGAATGTTTTATTAAGAAATGACAGAAACCTTAGGGACATAAAAGTTAGTCAATTATCACAATAGTTGGCGTTTAATTTAATAGTTGACAACTAATCGATTCCTCCTGTCAGCTCTAGTACAGATCAGAGATGCTCGTTCCACTGAATGACAGACTGTGGGCTAAAAAAACCCAAATGATTATTTCAATTACCTCAAATGCAGCAACAAAAATAACACCCTCTTATCTAATTTTTTTGTTGCATTTTTTTCTATCCCATCTCCCCTCTTTTGCTCACTCCCCTTTCCGTTACTGTTCACTCCATTCCTCTCTTTCACTTATCTTTTCATCATTCTTTCTGTGGTCTTCTCCCCTTTAACTTGTCCTTCTTTCACACTTCTCCAATCCATCCTTCCTTCCTTCCTTCCTTCCTTCCTTTCATCCTTTATTTCCTTCCTTCCTTCCTTCCGTCCTTCTGTCCTTCCGTCCATCCTCGCTTCCTTCCTTCCGTCCGTCCTTCCTTCCTTCCTGCAGAGGATCAAGGCGGTGGCCGCCCCGGTTCGCGGCGGAGCCAGCTCCCGTCCTGCAGACCACCGTGGCCTCAAGGAGCTCTCCTACCCGCTGGACCCCAACGGGAACAAGGGCCTGCTGATGAAGGCCCACACCCACACCATTGTAGAAACCATGATGTAAAGGAATGAGGCGGAGGCTCTCCATGAGATCGCTCTTCTCTCCTCTCCTGTCCTGTCCTCTCAAATACTTCTAAAGCTAGCTAGTTTTCTGTCTGTCTGTCTGTCTGTCTGTCTGTCTGTCTGTCTGGTGGACTGATAAGGGTTTTAAGGAAAAAAAAAAAATAGGTTCCCGTTTCAAATGTTGTAGGAATACTTTGGAAGTAGTTTGCTCTCGGTGGGTTTTCTTAAGAGGTTGGCAATCACATTTCAAATCTTTTTCTGAATGACTGGTGCTGGTCCTTTTTTTTCTTCCTCCTCTTTGTAACATTCATGTGACTACATGTCCCACTATTGTCTTGTTTAAAGGCAGAGTGGCATCTACGCACCAGCCTCTGGTCATCCGCTGGTACATATCTATGTTTTGTTACACCAGCTACTTTTGCAGAAAACCAGCCATTGTTCTAAAAAAAAAAAAAAAAAAAAAAAAAAAAGAAGAAGGAAGAAGTGGTTATTGAGTCTTGGAATCAAACAGCCTTTTGTAGCCACAAAATGAAAAAAAGAGAGGTTTCTGACATTGATCACAGATCGCCAGTTTTTGGCGCTGTTCTTGGAATAGAACAGCTCTTTGTCTGTGTTTCAATGAACACGGTGCACTTATCTGAGCGTGTGTGCCGTAGGGTTCAACTTTGGCTTTTTCTGTTCCGCTGCGTTCTGCAGAGGCCCAGTTGAGATGAGGTAGAAGATTGAGGCACTGCAGGTACATAGTTATTAATTAAGAAACGTGTTTTCTACCCATGTCACAATCAGACATAGTCAGGTATAAAGTCCCCCTTCAGTAATCAGACATTCTGATTGATATTTCAGCTGCACAAGGCAAGATTTTTTTCGTGACAAATGTGACCAAACTTTACCGTCCCTAAATTTCAAAATGTGGCTGTCTATAGGGGAAGTTTCCCAATCCTACGAATGTTCCAACCTGTAGATTGTTTTTTTCTTTTTCTTTCCGTGTTCTCACTTGGAGCTACTAATACACAAAATTGCCTGGTGCAGCTATAAAGAAAGATTAAACAAATGTATAATTGACACAGACGTGATAGCCGATGACTCTTATCAAACCAGAGTAGATATCCTGGTTTTTAAATGCACCTTAGCACAAATATCCCCATCTTCCGTAGCCATAAGCTATGGGACAAAGAGAGAACTTGCACTGAAACCCGCTCCTGCACAGAGAGAGAGGTATCTGAAAGGATTTGAAGTGTGGAGGTTGAACCCTTGAGTGTGTTGTCTGTGGCGTACTGTACAGTAGTAGCTAAACAGTCTGTCTGTATCTATCTCTTTATCTATCTTTCTCTGTCCTAGACCAGTTTACAGTACATTAGTGACTGCTATAGGCACTCTTGGCTTACAATTTTTGATTGGATTTGTTTTATTTTCCACAGAGGAAGTCACATTGTTATTAGTTTTTTTTCTTCCTCTGTCAATGTTTTTTATTTTTTTATTTTTATTTTTTTTTTTAATTAAGACTATAATGTTATTGGTATTCACTATTGACGATAAGTGCTGTAGTTTTACATAGAAGAAGGAACACTTCTTTCATCGGGTGAAAATACTAAGCTATTATACAAATCATGCATTTACAGTGGCAGCCATTGTAGTAATAATCCTACATCATTCATTTCTCCAGCGTTGGTGCAGCTAACAGTTCCATATTTGGCATCAAACAAACAACAACGCAACAGATTCCCCCCCAAATATTTTCTCTTGTGTAGTTCAATGTACAGTAAAAAAAAAATCAGAAGGGAATTCTACAATGGCTCCATCTGTAAGTTCGTAGTTGTTGGGGGTTTATAGCTTTTCCTCTTCTGTAAATACCAGGGGACAGTATTTAATTTGGATACATTCAGCGAGACCAGTGGTAAAAAGCAACTATTGGTTGGGTGACACTCCCGACAAATCAGCCAGACTGTCGACTCATCTGAGCGTCAAACTCCTTTCCAGACGCTGTGAAATGTGGCAGCTGGCTGCAGACAAATCCGAGCCAGGGAATGACAGTTTGGTCACGTCTTTCCCACAGTTGATTCCCCCTCACTCAAAATGAGAGCTGAAAGCTTCATTTCAAAAAAGGAACCCCAACGGCTCTAAAAAGCAATTAAAAGGCATGCAGATGCAAGTTTTACAATTTGAACCCACTGCACCTTAAATTCGCCGAGTGGGAACTGGGTGTCTATCATCATTTGGGATAATTAGAATAAGTTTTTTGGCATAGCAACTATAACTGAAAATATTTTTACCTTCAAAACATTCTTAAAAAAAATCAAACTTGAAATGTGTAAAGTCAGACTCGGACTTTGTAAGACCTTAAGATGTTGCCTGGAATTCAAACTAAAAAATAAAAATGAAGAGAGTAGTAAACTAAACTTCAGATCGTATATAAGCTGTGAAATTGGGCACTATATAATATACGATGTATACGAAAGTGACACTGGGAAGGTATGCCTGACAACCCTAAAACCTGTACTTAACATACAACATATGTCGATGCATTTAGAGCTCATTTAAAATGTCTTTAGACGGCCATAATGTTGTCCCATGTGAGCCTTTAACAACTGAAAGCAGACTATCTAAGAAGTATGACATTACAGCTGTTGCATTCACTTTAATATGTCTGTGTAACGTGTGTGTGTCACCAGTGTCCCGTTTCCTATAGATGCATTAATCCAGTGTCGGGAAATTTAGACTTTTAACTGTGGTAGCAAACAAAATTGATGTTTTTGTCCAGCTTGAAAGGCCATTAGATCAGTTCTTTGCCACACAGAATGGAAAATCACAACTTAACTGCCTAGGTTTTCCACAGTCAAAGGCAAATGTACAGAAAGGGTGAGTCAAAGTCAGTTTTTATTGCACCTTATTTGTATAATATTGACTTTATATCAAACTATGAGGCCAAAAAGAAAAGAAAACACTGCCATCTTTTTATTCAGGGTCCTCATAGGCCTCTAAACAAATCTGAATACTGTCAAAACCCTTAAGCTTTTAGCTTTAAGTGCTTCTGTTCGCCCCCAAAATCAGAAATATTAAAATAGATCAAAATGTTCATAAACTATTCATTCATGTCAGATATACAGTTACACATGCATTGCAGGAATTTGACCAACAGGGCCTCATTTTGCTTTCTCTAAGATTTTAACTATTTCTTTTGTCAGTTTATTTGATTTCTTCAAATAGAATAAAGTAGTTCATATCATTAAAGGGGGATTTGTGAAACCAAATCCACAGCAGACATCTATTTTCATACAGTGACAAACTTTTCCTATATGAGTCGTCTTTGTACAGCTAAGCTCCCATTGCAGACGTCCCATTTTAATACACAAAGCTTCATTTTAATCTTAAACTTTTGTACAGATTTGGTTCTCGATTCCCCTTAAGGATCTTTGCACAAGAAAAGAAAAAGGAAATAATGCTAAAAGGAAAGATCTGTCAGCACTTTCCAGTAAGAACAACAGCATCAGAAGCATTAAATAACATATACAAAAAAAAAAAAGATTCATGGCATTTTAAAAACAGGAATTGCACAGAGCACCTAGGACAGTTAAATAAAATACGGCTGATCTTGTTCGATACTCACACAACTAAATAAAATCTTTCCTGAGTGCTAAGATCCTTTTTTTATTTTTATTTTTTTGGTGGGGGAAACATGGACCACAAATAATAACTAATGCAGTCATTTATTGGTTTATTCTGCCTCTCTGTGTATATTAACAGTATGTACCAGTCCCTCTGCCTTCTTACACTCCCCTTCAGTTAGCCTACGTAAACCTTCTCTTGATCTAAGCTAACCGATAATTTTATAATTTTTTTTTCTCAGATAAAAATGAATTTGCAAGAGAATCGAAGCATTAGCGATGCACAAGTTTTTACCGCCGAATGTTAAAATGTGAAAGTCACCTGCGGGTGAATGTAAACATTTCTGAAGATTTATTTTTTAGGGTGAGAAAAAATTGCTCTCTTGTATTTCTTTTAGTTATTGATTGTGTTTCATTGACTTCAGCAGTTTCTTTGAGTTTATTTTTGATTGTGTGTCTGTCACATTTGCCTTTTGTATTCCAAATATAGTGTATTGTGAACCTCTGTCGTTGGAGTAACATGCACAACTATCAATCATAAAAAAAAAAAAAGCTACGATTTGTTACGTGCAATACTTTGTAGAATACTTTTTATTTTTCTTGCTGTTTTTCCAAGAGGTGGTACTAACCTTTGTAACACTTCAAGACGATAGCCTGTGAATTCTTGATGAAGAAAATTTTAATCTTAAGGGTCGATTACAATTTAAAAAATCCGCCACAAAATGCTCTGCAGTGTGGAACTAAAATCCAAACTAAACTTCTACTCCAACAAAGATCTTGTGGTTTGAAATGCACTGAGAATGTTACTAATCCGTTGTCACATCAAACTGAAGCGAAATGCTATTTTTTTTTTTGTTTTATTGTTGTGACACACTGCTAAGTTGTGAGTTTGTGAGGGGTATGAAACACAGTAACACTGCCACTAAGCCCACCTTCCTCCTACCTGCCTATGTTTATCTCAGTACTGCCATGTTGTAAAAAAAAAAAATCAGGGCAGCATTCCAAAAGCACGCCGCCACCAAAGTTCACCATTTCTAATCTACTAACACATCAGCGATATTTGATCAATCTAACCAGTCCCCTATAAGGCTTGTACATCTTATTTGCTCGCGATGGAACAAAAATCTTTTTTAGAGTCATTTTGGCTGCTTTTGGGAAGCCTGCCCCACAGCAGCAAAAGCAGTACCTATAAAAACCTAATTACACCATATCAAATGTGGGCTTTTCTTTTAAAACCTTGTATGCAATTTCTACATTCTGCTTCTTCAGACATTTCTATCTAACTCCCACTCCACTTCGCCAAACCCTGCAACCTTAGTGCTTTATCAAAGAAACCGAAGAACCAAACTACATCTACACAGGAACAGATAACCTGATTGGAAATCCCATGTTGCCTACAGCATGTTTGTATGTGTGTGTTACTGGTATGAAAACACCACCATATCTGCAGGATTCAGGATCTGATTTTCTGTTTCTGCGATACAGATGCAACATTGGACCATACAAATGTGATCTTCGGGCTATAGAGGTGACACAAAACTGCGACTGCGTGGCTGCGAAGGAAGATAAATGGGGCTCCATTTCCTTAATGCAAGGTCTTGGTTCTTTGGTTGAAAGTTTGAAAAAGATGTCTCACTCAGAGAACCATATCTGTGATGTAACCCAATTTACAGTTTTTGGCATTCATAGCTTTGATTCAAGATTTGACTTTTGGGGACAAGAAAATGAAACTCAAGGCAGTAAAATCATCTTTTCTCCTTTTTAACTGAAACAATGGGCGCTAAGTCCTCTGGGAAATGGAGTCCCAGTCATCCTTCCCATCCTCTCTGTTGCCAGACTCATTCTGACAGTCTTTCCTGCATTATAATGTATGCCAGCCCTTCCTTTTTGAGAATGTACATGAGAAAATGTTTTTTAATTCTTGGTGAAGAAAAAAACATTTTTTAAAGAATTTGAAAGGTTTTATTTTTATTTCTATGGCCAACCTGTAAGCTAGGTAGAAAAAAATGGAAAAAAAAAAAAATATGTGTTTGAACAGGTTTTACAAAGGTGTAAAACTTTTTTTTATTTCTTAATAAAAAATGTGTCTTCAGAAAATGAACTCTGGATGTTATGTGTCTGATTGATTGTTCACCATTTTCAGGTGGGGTAAAGGTATGAAGTACATAGACACCCACAACTCAGAAAGACACACACACACACACACACACACACACACACACACACACACACACACACAAAGATCATTCCCTTCAAGTTCAATTTCCCCAACTCGTGGGACTTATGTATCTAAATCCCCTCAACAGCATAATAAACTCTAATCCTACAAAGCCTGTAATACAAGATTTAACGTATTCAAGCCAACACAGGAGGCTGCATTCCAGCACAGTCACTGCTACCAATTTTCCTTAAATAAGTGAAAGTAGTCAAATGGGTTTGGAAACTGCTTTGTGGCAATTACAATACTGAAACCTACATGCAATTAAGATATATGTCATTCTGGCACCTGATTATATTGATTTTGCTGTTTATTATTATAATGTAAAGCATAGAAACCAGAACTGCTAGTTGTTTTACAGACTGAAACAGAGTTTAGTGCTGTTCCTAGTAAGCACTGAGGAGGTGAGTTTCAGGCCAAACTTGTCAAAACAAGGCCACATCTGCTTGAAAGCTTGAAATGTTAGTGTTTTAGATGTTGCATAGAACTATTGATTCAGTTTAGGACTATCTACATGTTGACATATGGTACTTCAATGCTGTTGAAACAGCAGTTGCATATACATAACTTGCACACCTAAACATGCATTTTTTTATGGAGCTCTCAGTCTGAAGACACATTATTTTTTTGATCCTGTGTTCACACAAGTTAAAGTAGAATAACAATAAAGATGTCTTTTGACATGCAAATACTAAACACAGTGCTGTACAGGATTCTGGTCTTCCCCTGTCTATAGGCTATATGTGGGTGTATAAGATAGTGGAAACAATTTACAATATATTTAATTGCAATACAACAACACCACTATACAATGCTACAAACCGATCTACACAGCCAGAAGCTTATGTTGACATTCAGACAGACATGGTGGCTGGATGTGAGTATTACAAATGGCAGATCAATTCGTTGCTTTTAAGCACCTGTGCTGCTGACACTCAGCAGTAGGCTACTGTTAGTTAAGGTACAGTAACTCAGATTTTTCTTTGACATTTTCCACTGTTGCAACCAAACAACAGATTTGTGTATTCCATGACATGTGTTGTGGCTTCCTGTGGACCTGCTGTGTGTGTGTGTGTGTGTGTGTGTGTGTGTGTGTGTGTGTGTGTGTGTGTGTGATGCAGTGTTGTAGTCGAGTCACCAGCTGTCGAGTCTGAGTCATGTCTCAAGCCCCCAATGTTCAAGTCCAAGTCACCAAAGAAGAGTCTGAGTCGAGTCACCATTACCTGAGTTTGAGCCCGAGTGGGGACACGAGTCCAGAGAATAGCGACCAGAGTCCGAGTCCAGGACTGGAGTACTCCATCACTGTCTATTACACATAAAAGTAGTCAAAAACTGCATCAAATTTCCATGTCGCATTTCGTCAATGCTCGAGTCTGTATCCAATTGCACGTCATCAGTGTGCGAGTCCAAGTCCAGTCACAAGTCCAGAGAATAGCGACTTGAATCGGACTCGAGTCAGAGTCCAGGGCCATGTTCAGTCCTGACAAAACGTAGCAACGCATTTTTTTAAAACTGAAACGAGGGTGCGTTGAACTCCCCGTTGTGTGCGCAAGCGCTCTAAATGGTTGCCCATGTGGTTCTTTGGTTGGTGATTGGTTCCTCCATGGCAGCCATTGAGGACATACGACCAGCTGCCCCCAGGTTCTCCTTTTTCCAAAAAGTCAACAACTATAAATCCTCTTTTTGGATTGTGTTTTGGAGTTAATCATCTGATGCACAAAAAAAAACGTTGCCGCTGTGGGAACTGTTGGGGTGAGTCACTTTTTGTTCTCAAAGTTAAGGGTTTGTGTTGGCTTCATGGTGGCACTACAACCCACAACAAGTGAGCTAAATCAATAAAACCTGTGCTTCCCTAACCAAACAAAAATACACCAAAACAGACATAATTTCCCTAAGCAAAAACAGGAGAAAAACAGTGCAAACAACCTCCAACCCCTCCCAAATTAAGCTGCATGTTCTGAAATAATGGCAGTAAGCAGCTCTGTGAAGCTGCTGGAAACAGCTTCAGTTTATGGAATATTTTGACCCAAACATCCGTTTCACAACAGGGAAATCAAGGCTTAGACATGCTGGTGATTAATAGAAGCTGGGTACCGAACACAGCTAATTTTCCCACACTGTAATTTTCCCTCAGTGCGGCTGCGATTACATGCGGTTACTTTTTTCTCTCTCTTCAAATCAAAACAACTGACTTCCATTAAAGTATTTATGAGTGCTACATAAAATACAAATTTAAGATGTCCTATTTATGCCTCACAGCAAGTAGTCAATAAAGACAGAAGGCTCTTTCAGGCACAGTACAAATCCAGTCACAAGTCTTTGTTCCTTATTTTGTCTTGATTTATAATTTTACCCGGAAATGTGGCACACAAATACCACTACGTTAGTTATGATTATTGCTCCCTTATGAACCAACAATAGACCCATTCGTTCAGCAGGACCACCGAGGATGTTGGTGGCTTGAACCTGCTGTTGAATAATGTTAATTTTTGCTGTTGGGTTGTTGCAGTCTGAGCTTTAAATAACTTGCACTCCAGAGAAAGAAGCAAGACGCTGACATTTCCATTCTCTGCCTGCCAGTTCCAAGAATAGAATTTCTTGCTGAGAATTTCTTTTTCCATTTCATCTTTGTGACAGCTTTTTGGCGTTCACACAGAAACAAGCAATGCAAATCAGTGTGTTTTTCAAGATTAGTGTTTCATGGTACTTTCGCCTTTTTTTCTGCAGTCAAAAATAGAACAGGAAATGGAAGGGCAAAGCACGTGAGGGATGATGTGAAAATTCAAATTTGGCCAGTTTTGGTCCCAGGATGTTGTGGTGACTTGGTACAAGCCACAGGGACACCGTGTGTGCACTTTTTTCCATGCACTTCTGCAGATTTTCCCGTGTTAACTCCCATTTGGCATGTCAAGTTCCATCCACACTGTATCCCAGTTAATAGTAACTACTGTTTTCCTGGGAAAGGCTGCATACGGACATGTGCTACCTTTTTGACACAATATTTTGCCTTTTTCTTTAACCGACCACAAGTAAGATTCACCTGGGTATAATGCCCATTCTCTGGGTGACAGTGTTTGTAACTACCACCTACAAACAGTCCTTTATCTAGTATGGACAAAAGAACAATCTTTTTTCTTAGTTAGAAAAACTTCCAGTCCAGTGGTGAAAGAACAAAAAAAAAGCCATAGTATATTGTGTTTAATGAAGTCATAGTTTTGTAGGTCGAAAAAAGTAAGAGTCATTGTATAATACGTAAAAGAGTGATAGTTTAGTATGTCAAAATAGTCAGTGTAGTGTGTAGAAAAAATTTACAAAAATCATAGTATAGTATGTCGAAGAAAGTCAAAAGATAGTCAAATTATAGTATGTCAAAATAAGTCATAGTATAGTATACTTTTTATATACTAGTATAAAAAAAAGTCATAAGTAGAATGGCAAAAAGTCACAAAAAGTCATTAAAGTCATAAAAAGTAACAAAAATATAACATAGTATTGTAGGTCAAAACAGTACAAAAAGTCATAATACACTGTCAAAAAAAATCAAAGTATAGTATGTCAAATAAGGTAATACTATAGTATGTCGAAAAAAGTCGTATTATAGTAAGTCAAAAAAGTCACAAGTAGCATGTCAAAAAAACTCACACAAAGACAGTATGTCGAAGAAAGTCATATTATTTATTGTATGTTGAAAAAAGTCACAAAAATGTCATAGTATAGTGTACTGAAAAAAGTCACAAAAAAGGTAAAAAAAAGTCAATAGTATAGTATGTCAAAAAAAGTCACAAAAAAGTCAAAATATGTTGAAAAAAGTCAAAATACGGTTTGTTTAAAAGAAATCACATAGTCACAGTATAGTATGCAGAAAAATCACAAAAATGTCATATTATAGTTTATTGAAAAAAGTCATAGTATCCAATGTCAAAAAAGTCACAGTATAGTATTTCGAAAAAGTCATAGTATGTAAAAAAAGTCATAATAACATCATAATATATTATTTCTAACAAAGTCACAGTATTGTAGGTTGAAAAAAGTAAAAAAAGGCATAGTAAAGTATTTCAAAAGAAATCATAGTAAGTAGTAGCAGTATGTAGTAAGTCTAAGAGGTCACAAAAACTTCAGTTTAATATGGTGAAAAAGTCATAGTATAGTATGTCAAAAAATGCACAGTACAGTATGTACAAATAAAAGTTTATTTTGTCAAAAAAGTCATGAAATATTAAATCAAAATAATAATACTGTAGTATTTAGGTAATATGTTGAAAATAGTCTTAGTATAGAATGTATAAAAAAGTCAGTGTATAGTATGTTGAAAAAGGTCATAGTATAGAATGTCTAAAAAATCACAAAAAAGTTATAGTGTGGCAAAAAAAGTCATAGTATAGTGTGTTAAATAAATTATAGTATAGTATGTTTTAAAGAAGTCACAAAAACATCAGTAAATATGGTGAATAATTCATATTATTGTAGGTCATAAAGTCATATCATGTCAAAAAAGTAATAGAATGGTAGGTCAAAAAAGGCATAGTATAGCATGTCGAAAACAGTAAAAAAAAGTTATAGTATACTACAGACAGTATTTTAAATATATATGTATATGTATTGTATGTTAAAAAAAAGTCACAAAAATGTCGTAGTATAGTATGTGGAAAATGTTATATTATAGTATGTCGAAAAAAAAATCATAGTGTAGTATGTAGAAAATATCACAAAAATGTCATAGTATTGTAGGTCAAACAATTAAAAAAAAAGTAATAGTATACTATGTCGAAAAGTCACAAAAACACAATAGTATATTATGTCAAAAAAGTCATAGTATAGTATGTTGAAAAAAGTAATATTATGTGTCAAACAAGTCACAAAAAAGTCATAGTATGTTATATCGAAAAAAAAGTCACAGTATTGTCAATAGAAAAAGTAAGTCATAGAATATTAAGTTGAACAAAGTCATGTCACTGTAGGAAGACAAAAGTTCAACAAATCATAATGTTGAATGCAAAATAAACGGCACAGTACAGTAAGTCCAAAATGTCATAGAATATATTGTAAAAATAAATGTTGCAAAAAGAAATCACAATAAAAGTCGTAGTATTGAATGTTGAAAAAATCAAGTCATAATTTCAAATCAATTTTATTTATAATATAAAATCATAACAGGAGCTACCTCAATACACTTTACAGATAGAGTAGGTTTAGACCATTCTCTAAAATTTACAAAGACCCAACAATTCCAATAATTCCCCCAAGAGCAAGTATTTAGTGCAACCGTGGCGAGGAAAAACTTCATTTTAGGCAGAAACCTCGGATAGACCCAGGCTCTTGGTGGACGGTTGTCTGACGGTGCCAGTTGGGTGTACGATCTGCCAACAGTGACATTTATAGTCACAATAAAGAAAATGAAACTATGACTAGAAATAGTAGTTAGTCGAAAAAAGTGATAAAAAAGTCATAGTATAGTATGTCGAAAAAAGTCATGGTACAGTATGTCAAAAAAGTCACAGTATGGTATGTCGAAAAAAGTGATAAAAAAGTCATAGTGTAGTATGTCGAAAAATGTCATACTATAGTATGTCGAAAAAAGTGATACAAAATTCATTGTATAGTGTGTCAAAAAAGTGATAAAAAGTCATAGTATAGTATATATAAAAAAAGTCATAGTATAGTATGTTGAAAAAAAAAAGTCATAGTATAGTATGTCGAAAAAAGTCATGGTACAGTATGTCAAAAAAGTGATAGTATAGTATGTCGAAATAAATTGATAGAAAGTAATAGTATAGTATGTCGAAAAAAGTGATAAAAAAAGTGATAGTATAGTATGTCAAAAAAATCATAAAAAAGTGATACTATAGTATTTCAAAAAAAGTCATAGTATAGTATGTCGAAAAAAGTGATAAAAAAGTCAGAGTATAGTATTGTGAAAACAGTGATAAAAAGTCATAGTATAGTATGTGCAAAAAAGTGATAAAAAAAAGTCATAGTAGAGTATGTCGAGAAAAGTTTCTAAAAAGTCATAGTATAGTATGTCGAAATACGTCATAATATAGTATGTCGAAAAAAGTGATGGTACAGTATGTCAAAAAAGTCATAGTATAGTATCAAGAAAAAAAGTGATAAAAAAGTAATTGCATAGTATGTTTAAAAAAGTGATAAAAAAGTCATTGTATAGTATGTCGAAAAAAGTCATAGTATAGTATGTGTATAGTATGTCGAAAAAAGTCATAGTATAGTATGTCGATAAAAGTTAATAAAAAGTCATAGTATAGTATGTCAAAAAAATCATAAAAAATTCATAGTATAGTATTTAGAAAAAAGTGATAAAAAGTCATAGTATAGTATGTCGAAATACGTCATAATACAGTGTGTCGACAAAAGTCATAGTATAGTATGTTGAAAAAAGTGATAAAAAAGTCACAATATAGTATGTTGAAAAAAGTCATACAAAAGTCATAGTATAGTATTTCAAAAAAAGTGATAAAAAGTCATAGTATAGTATGTCGAAAAAAGTAATACAAAAGTCATAGTAAATAGTATGTCAAAAAAAGTCATAGTATAGTATGTTGAAAAATGTGATACAAAAGTCATAGTAGAGTGTGTTGCAAAAAGTGATAAAAAAGTCATAGTAGAGTATGTCGAGAAAAGTTTCTAACTAGTCATAGTATAGTATGTCGAAATACGTCATAATATAGTGTGTCGAAAAAAGTCATAGTATAGTATTTAGAAAAAAGTGAAGAAAAAAAAGTCATAGTAAAGTATGTCGAAAAAAGTGATAAAAAAAGTATAGTATGTTGAAAAAGGGACAAAAAAGTCATAGTATAGTATGTCAATAAAAAAGTGATAAAAAAGGCATAGTATAGTATGTTGAAAAAAGTTATAACAAATTCTTGTATAGTATGTCAAAAAAGTGATAAAAAGTCATAGTATAGTATTTCGAAAAAAATCACTGTATAGTATGTCGAAAAAAGTCACACTATGGTACGTAAAAAATTCATAGTATAGGTATGTCTGTAACCCTTCTCCATTTGAAAAGCAATAAAAATGTTGATCACAAAAAAATTCATAGTATAGTATGTCGATAAAAGTCTCACTATTCTATGTTGAAAAGTTATAGTATATTTGTCTAAAAAAGTAAAAAAAAGTCATAATATACTATGTCAAAAAATGTATTATATAGTGCGTCGATTTTCAAGTAAAGAAATTAAAATGTATTTATTCCTAATACGTCTATTCTTGTTCGATATTTTCAGTTTCTAACTGAATTAATGCTTTATTTTATACATGCATTAATGTGGACAAACTCCTAAAAAACATGGAAACTCCATAATGATAACTGGCTCTTTAACTAGAAAATGATTTCAGACTAGGAGGCAGTTCACTGAGGAGTGATGGTTAAACTACAAACCGACAGCTTTTGTTTTAGCTTGTTTGTAAAAATTCACTATTTGCAGAGTAGAGCTGTGTACTGTGGACTGTGCAGACAGAGCAGATTGAAATATCGCTTCCTACATGTTTATGCCTGTAGAACAGGTGAGTGTATATAGTCATAGTATAGTACGTCGAAAAAAGTCACACTATACTACGTTGAAAAGTCATAGTTTAATATGTCAAAAAAAGTCACAAAAAGTCATAGTGTAGTATGTCGAAAAAAGTCATAGTATTGCATGTCGAAACATTTTTAAAAAGTCATAGTATGTTGAAAAAAGTCACAAAAAAGTCATAGTATAGTATGTCAAACAATGTTACAGTATAGTATGTCGACAAAAGTCATAGTATAGTATCTCGAAAAAAGTAACACTATATGTAGTATGTCGAAGAAAGTCACAAAAAGTCATAGTATTGTATATACATATGCAAATACTCAAGTAAAATAGTCCCTAAAAATATTCTTAGTACTGTTTCTGAGTAAATTAAAGTGTGGATACACGATATGATTTGCGAGTGATGATTAGACCGTTTTGGTACAGAAATACACAATAATAACCTGTTTGCCTGTTGCTTAGTGATGTAACTCTAATCGTGCTTTACCTGTCGCCCAGTATGCTGTCTCTAGTGCTTCTTTCTGGCTTCCAAGACAAAAAAAAATCAGTGTTTGATGGTGGAAGTCAATCATTAGGTGTGGTATGTTTTAGCTGGTCTTAAGGTCTTTCTCGAGCTACAGTTACTTTCCTCTACTCCTGGTGGAAGTGGAAAAGCATGATAAAGACCTGTGATACAGTCCAGAGATGGACTTTCCTGTTTCATGGTTGGGGCTTGTTTGCATGCACATTAGCAGAACTGTTGTGGGAGTGTGCATACTTGTGAGTTTGTGCGTGTAATGTACATATAATGTAGTGCGCCGTAAGGTCTTTAACCCTTGTGTTGACTTCGGGTCACATTGGCCCGTTTTAAATTTTTGTTTTATAACAGAAAATATTGGATGTAGAAGTAAGTGCTGAAAATGTGTAGAAGAAAAATTAAAAAATGTAAAACGTTGGAAAAAGCAAAAAAAAAATTGTGAAAAAAGGCGTCACAAATGTCAGAAAAAAAGTGTTTTTTTTCAAGGTTGAAACGAAGACAACACAAGGGTTAACTAATTTTCCATGTGTTGCTGTGCTTGTGTGTGTGTGTGTGTGTGTGTGTATGTGTGTGATTGTGTTTGTGTGGGACCTGTTATGTAACAGTAGACTCTTGGGGATAATTAAGTCAGCAAAAGAAGAATGTACAGCGGTGCTTTGGGCAAGAAACAAAGATTATAACCAGGTTCCTTTAGTTGTAAAATGTGTTCTGGTACAAGTTCCTGAACTCTGGATGGAAAACATATTCATGCAATTTAATGTCCTGCCGTCACTTAATCAGTCACACACATGACTGTGCAGTACTAGCACTGAAGTATTTGGCTTACATCACAAAGACGCACCAAAATAACGACAGACCAGTCACCCAACATAAAATTTGACATTTTATTGTTCTTGCTTCTGATCTTTTCTCTTGTTCTTCTCGAAAAGAGAAGTATAGCAGTACACTCTTTGTTTCATAGAAAATGAAGAAAAAAAAACCCGACAACAACAAGTTATACATTTTATTTTCCCTTTGATCATTTTTGTTTTGTTTTCCTCCCATGTTTCGGGAGAGTAATATTGTCATAGAAAAATACTATATTACATAGAATAGAACTTTAGACAATTTGAAAAAAATACACAATATCAACGCAAACATTATTAATGGCCCAATCCAGAATCGCAACACGCCACTTGTCAACACTTTTTTTTTATTTTAATGTTCAAATAAAGTCATAAAACAAATACAAATGTCATAGGCTTGCGTGACTCCAATAACTTCCATGGAAAAAGTTCTTGTGGGATTTATCAGAAATGTGTGGCAAAGATTGAAGAAACATTCGTGACCAACATAAGACACTGAAATGTGCTAGTTTGGAAATTAAGCAACATTATCTTATTTTCCCTCAGTATAGTCACAGCCACAGGTGGCTGGAGGTCCAGTGAAGAAGTTGGCATTCATGTTTACAGTAATGGCAACATGGTAAGCTCCATAACTATAGTTCTCTGGGCAGAATGCTAATGGTTAGCTGACAAGATACTATAGTTAGCATGTTAACCGTTGTCTCAGTCCCGTAGCCAGAGGAAACTTCTTGAAAGGATATATGATTTTTTTTCATCTTCACTTGAATTACAATATGCTGAAAGATTATTATAGAATGTATGCCCAACGATGCCCAAAATAAATTGTCTAGCACAGCTTTGAAAATGATAATGGGAAATAATGCAAATATCATCAGGCAATAAGCTAATGTTAGCTAACCATTATTTATTGTTAGCTATAGTTTTCTAATGGTTAATTGAACAGATGAATCTAATTCAATAATCAGCTAGTCAAATACAAAAGCCATGTCTGAACTCTGTTATGTAAAGCTGTGCACAGGCTACACTAAATCAGCTTTTGCAACTGTTAGCTAGCAGCTGAGAACCTCCAGTATGCACTGCCACTCCATGGTAAACCCCCCCCCCCTCTCTGAAAGTCTACTTTTTCTCAAACATTTCAAACAGAAAGCTGTGACTTGACATTAACAGTAAGCTGTGATCTTTTTTTGTTTTTTTCAACGTGTCTCCAAATTCAAACACTGAAAGAATGACTGGCTTCCATTGCACAATAACAAAAAAATGCAGTAATATCTCCAACACATGCTCGAATTCCAACAGGAACTTGTTAAAGAAACACAGTTATGACCCGCTACTAAATCCGTTTTCTTCCCCAGCCTGGTTTCCCTCCTGGCAAAGGGATTTGAGCTAGCATCCTCTTCAGAAACTGGGTTCTGTTGAAGCTTTAAGTTCAGATGAACCATAAAAACACAATCTATTGTGTGTCAGTGTGTGTTTAAGGAGGTGGGCATGTACTGCAGCTGATTTGGTACTGTAATAAATGTCAATTCAACAGGTTCAGGGGTAAATCTTCAGACTGACATTGTGACATTTCTCCCCCAAAATTCAAAAATGAGTGACTCAATAATCTGTAATATTAATTTTAAATGATTGCCAAAGCAGTCCTACATTGACGCAGTGATTGAATGTTTTGTCATTTTTACATTTCCAACCACTTATCTGTAAATGTGTAATTTCTTACATCGTAACATCATATAACTGTGATACAGTTTTATATTTTCTTATAAACTTGACTCCTCTGTGGGACTTTTGTTACGATTCCGGATTGGGCTTTAAACTGACCTTTGACCCAAAAATGCATAGGGAGTATGGATGACCACACATACCGTACATACATAAATAAAAACCAACAAAACAATTTTGAAGGCTTTTCTCAGCATTTTGTCTTTTTTTCCTTTGTTGCTATACAAAACTGTTTTATTTATTTATTTATTTTTTTTTTGGCCACTTGACATTGTGTAAAAAACACTCAGACAAGTTTGTTCCATTGTACATGAAAATGCTTACAGTGCATGGTATTCAACAGTGTGCTTCTTTTTTTGTAGTAAATGCTCGGAGAGAAGTAAATGTCCATTTTTTTGTTATTTTTGAAAAAAGTTGACTTCTTCCGGCTCGCTCACAAAAACTGAGTTTATAATGTTTTCACTCTCATCAGGATTTTGGAACGGCCCACAACCCTGAAAAATATCACCACTGTACAATGAAATGTACACCACCTAGCTCTCTGTCTCTCTCTCGGACAAACACACACACACAATGCATGCTCAAAAGATCATACAAGCTTAAAAGGAAAAGAAAAACCTGACATCCTTGGATACGTACATGTAAACAAAATTATTTAGTACACACAGATGCACACATACCGCCCCACACACACACACACACATACATGCACAGGCGCACGCACGCGCACACACACACACACACACACACACACACACACACACACACACACACACACACACACACACACACACACACACACACACACGGGTGATCTCAAAGGGGGCAGCTGGATTCTTACTGTATTATGTAACAAAATGAAGAAAGAGTGGGAGACATGCAAACAGTGAAAGAGAGAGAACAGAGGTTGTGATTGTTCCTGTCGAAACATTTTCCAATCCTTCAGAGCACAAAGGCTATTCTGTCTCCTCTTTCACACACTCACATTCTCGCATGTAGTATTCCTGTGTTTCTTTTTATTTCATACACTCACACAGTATTAGTTCTCTCTATTGTGCTTGCTTGCTTACTTACATACACACAGGAACACATTTATGAAATGTTATATCCTAACACTTTACACATGTATATAATTTATCTCTGGCAAACACACATACACACAGTGCCGTGTGCAGTTGGAGGGGAGCGACAGCCAATCGCATTTCTGTTAATGCACGGATAATAAGGGAAAAGGCAGTTTTGTCAGGGATAAGAGAAAAGTGGAAGGAATCTTTCTTGTTACCAAACAGACTAAAAATAGGCAGTGAAGAGAGGTGGGAGGGTTAAAAGAGAGGTCAATAAATGAAAGGTTCAGATTTCTTTGAGTTTGGCATGGGGGTATTGTTGTAGTAAGACACAGTTGCAAATTGAGTAGCGCTATTTCAAGCGCACTGACAGTTGGCACACTTTTTGAGGGTCTCAAATGTGATTAATTTTCTTGTTTCTTTACTTATATATATTTTCAATAATTATTTTTATTATATAGTACTTCTACTACTTAGCATGAAATATCTGGTTCTTTGATTTAAAGGTCCCATTGGTGCATTATAGTGCAAACATTCAACCACAGATTAAAAATCTGTTACTTGCACTGCTAACAGTTGTTGTTTAGAGGATTAAAAATACAATCTGCAGATAGAATCAATTCACTTTTGAATTCTCACAATTTTGGATAATATCAGCAACTACGACACTGTTTTGTTTTCAATTGCACTGACAAAGTATTTTAAAATTCTCTACAGCTCTAATTAGCACCTGTAACTGGCTTTGTCTCCAAAGCAATGGCAGCCAAATCTCATGGGTATTATCATTTAATATTAAGAGCCATCCACCATGCCAAACAGATAAAACATTATTTTTCAGAAGCAAAGTTTAAGTAGTTAAACGTGGAGGGCATTACATAAACCTAGAAGAGATAGGGCACAGCTTCTGTGCAAAATGCATTCGAAAGTTCAGCCAAAGCTACTATGAGAATTGAGCAGTTTCAGTAGGCCATCGAGTGGGTAACAGCATGTATATGCACCCTTTCAGATACACCCACAAAGATAGAAATGCACTGGCACACTCATGTACATGCACATTAGAAACAGAGATTCAATACAACACGGCCGAACACACAGAAACATGAACAAACGTCAAGTCAAATACAAACTGCATTGTTTCATGTCCTTATGTTATCTGTGCATGCTGGCCCTGTTCTAAGAATGAGTGTGTGTGTGTGTGTGTGTGTGTGTGTGTGTGTGTGTTTGTGTGTGTGTGTGCGTGACCTGTTCCTATTCTGAACAGCTTGCTACCCTCAGCATCCTGACAAATTTAATTTCTATGTTCGCAGACGATGCTGTTAACTTTGTTTATGACCTCAGTGCCGCAAAAGGGCCAGTCTTCCCTACAAAGCCAAACAGCAGTAACACTTTATATACGGTAGACATCATTTGAAGGTCCTATGTGGAGCATTTTATACGTCAGTTGTCAAAATTGTTGTCATAGCTGGTTATAAACAAGACTGTGTGGTGGACTGATTAGCAGCATCTATTCCTAAACAGTGGTACTGTTGATACTTAGAGTTTTTTTTTTTTTTTAATCTTAAAGCAACACTATATAACTTTTAGCTGCAGCTGTAGTTCCAATGAGACAACTTGTAGGGGGACCGAAGTGGGAAAAGTTACATAGTGTTGCCTTAAGACTGTCGCTTATGAACCCTGTTGCTTCCTGTAGCAAAGACGGTGTTGCTTGTTTTTGACTTTTGTTCACACTTTTCTTCTTGACATACATTAGGCAGCATATGTGGAGCTAGCTACCTATTTATGAATCAAGTCAAAGAATAATATACACCTAATACCGCCAAACATGCTTTGCTATGCTTGTATATTTTACAATCCATAAATGAGCAGCAATATGGTGGAGCCTTAAATTATGAGAACAAGGAGTGTTAAGCATTAATACTAAACCACATCTTGCAAAAATTGTGTAATGTGTCAGTGTATGTCTGGCTATTTAGTTATGTTGAGTCAGCACGGGACTTAAGTATTAACTTCCCGGGCGAATTTTGATTCATACCAGTGGAAATTACAAATTGACCCTATATATTACACTTTTGTCTGTTTAATGTGAAGATAAACCATGTTGGATAAATATGTTCCTACAAGCCTTACATTTAATCTACCATTTGTTTGAACTCACAGGCTTTACTGTAGCTTTGTTTGTTGTTGAAGAATATTGCTTTATTCCTGTTTTGTGTAAAGCAATTATCCTCAAAAGCTGCTGCAGAGGCTCACAGTGTGAAATACAGTTTGGCTGTTGTGACAGGCTCCTTCACCTTGTTTGTTTATGGCAATTATACTACTGTTTCAAAATATATGTGGTACTGAATTTCTCCTAAGTTCTTCGCATAGCACCATTTAACGGCATACATATGTTATTTCTGATTATTGTGAACCTCAAACCATTATCATGAGCCCTGCTATTTAGCTACTGCTCTTCAACTTTGTAGGCCAGCAATGAGCTGAGGTGAGATGAACTCAGTGTTCTAAGTCAACTCTAGGGACCGATTGGGAACTCTTCCAGCATTTTGCAAATAAAAACCACAACCCCAATAAAAACCGGAAAAGGGTCAGTAATCTCTCAGAAGGTTGCAGGAAAATGTTTTTTCTGTTGGCATCACAGTTTACTCTGAGGCATCTCCATGAGCACAGCTGTCCAACTGTGTTGCAGCAAAAGTTGCCTTTGCTTATCAATCCTTTCAAGATGCGAAAAGAAAGTAATCCTTCCCTTCTTTCTCTTCTCTTTGATGATTGGAAAAAAACAGTTCGGCAGTTGTGATAACATCCCCGTCTTGACCTTGTAATGATGGCACAAATCTCACTTTAATCTGTGCTAATTCACTAATAACTGTGCTGATGTGCAGACGTATCCAACATAGAAGTCCACCTTCATGCATACAACCACAGTCCGACACAATTCCTGTATAAACTGTTGGTCCCATCGTCTAGTAAGTGTTGAGGGCCTTTCTTAAAACAAATGGAATCTGCAAACTGAGCAAGTTTCTCTCTTTTATCAATAAGGTTTTACTTGACATTTACTAGAATCACTTACAATATTGTGTAATAAGGCAGATCCCTCTGGCAACATTAGCCCTATACATTTTCTATAAACCTGTGGCCTGGCATTAAAAAAAGCTGAAATTACCTAACCCAAAATGCAGGGTTTTATTCATTTGTTTTAAGTAAAAACAATATTTAAAGAGTCAGAATCAGTTATGGGCTGGTTAAAGGGCCAAGTAAGTGGTTCACGTTGGAACAACACTGCGAGGACTCAAAGCCAGCCTTCAGGAGAGCATCTCTGGTGGTTTCTCTGCACGGTGCCAGTGCTTTCATCGCAGATTATACTGTATGACAGCAGTTCAACCCAGTGTGAATGGGAAGGGGTGAATGTGTAAGCATGCAAGTGTGTGTGCCTCAAGGAGTCTCTGTGTTTAAGTAGAATTGTTGCAAGCCAGTGACGTGTGTTTGTGTGTGATGTGTGTTTGGGCCAGTTCCAGTAGATATAACTTTGCGCCTCATCACCAGTTAGAGTATGTCATCTGACAGATACATCTGTAGACATACACACACAAATGCATTCACTCTGTCTTTTTGTCTGTGTGTTACAGGTCCAGCGGATGGTCTAAAGTGTTGTTATTGTCCTCTGTGTCGTCGTCGTCGTCGTCGTTTGCCAGTGGGTTGCGACTGATGACCAGCTCCAGTCTGTCCCCAGCCTCTGTGATCAGAGGCACCGCCAGACAGCAGTCAAAGTCCCGCGTCCTCACATGGTTCACCTGGACACAGACAGAGACACGCAGAAAATAGCTGCTTTGGTAAATGGTGCTGCTGTTGGTTAGCTCGCTAACAAACACTGAGGCCAACTACTGCTTAAGGTTAAAGGAGAATTCCTCGTAACTTGGGACTTATTTTTATCGCTTGTCTGTAAGTGGTAGGGCTGCACTATTGAGTTACACTGCTGAGTTTGAAATAAATGAAAGAAAATCAATTCCAACATTCTTTTATTGAACAAATTGAACACTGAATTGAATGTAAAAGGCAACATTAAAAAAAAGATTGAGTTAGATTGATTTTTTTAAGTTTCTGTTGATATTTTCTTTCAACCAACACAAAAAAAATCTGTCTTTCGCGATACGCAAAGTGTTTATTGTGCCAGTTGATATTGCGCTGACGATAAAAAAAAAAAAAAAAAAAAAGATATATTGTGCAGCTCTAGTAATAGTAACGTGATGGAGCTGTGTTTGCTCTGACATCCTTCCCATTGAAGTTAAAACAAAACAACATGGTTAAAATGGTGAATTTGAGCATTCATTTGAGGGTGTTTGCATCCACACTTTTTATACAGTCCCCTTATTTTACAGGGACACATTTTTAGAAATGCAGAAGTAACTAATCTCATCATATTTATTATTTGGTACTAAATCCTTTTGTGTTGAATAATGTATGAAGAGTCAGACCGACAGATATGACCAGATTCCTGGTGATGCTCTGCTAGGCCTTTACTGCATTCGAAGTATCAATGATCAATGTGTCCTGCAATTCACATTAGTTCTCTAGCCGGCCGTTGCGGGCAACAGGAGCCGCGAGGGCTACGCCGCGACGAGTAGGAGGGCCGCCGCGGTGAGCACGGAAGCCTAGGGCGTGGGCCCGGGTGGAGCCGCCGCGGGTGCAGATCTTGGTGGTAGTAGCAAATATTCAAATGAGAACTTTGAAGGCCGAATTGGAAAAGGGTTCCATGTTGAAGATGACTAACTCTTACTCATTTTGGGGGCTTTTTGCCATCAGCAACTGAAAGTTAGATAGAGGTTGACTAACTTGACTAACATTGGGACTATGTATGAAAGGGCTTTGAGGTCCAAACTGTGGCCCAGATATCAGTTATCACCCTCAGACATTAAATAGAACCCCTATCTATCTTCCACTGGGCGCGTCTGCGCTGGGTTCCGGAGGCGCTGGAGTTTAATTACAGGAGTGCTTGGAGTGGAAGGTAGATACTAGCTTAACAAACACGTGATTGTTCTGAAAAGTACTTGTAGAGACAATTACATCTGCGAGTCGGGCAGGCAAGACGCTCCGCTTCTGAGATGCTCCCGGTGTGGTATGGCGCGTGACAGAGGACGAAACAAAACCGGAACGCAGCTCAGACACGCCCAGTGGAAAAATCGAGGTTATCATTACCTGCAGGATCCTGTCGTAGGGTTTGAGCCCAGCTCGGTCAGCTGGTCCGTCAGGTCTGATCATGTTGACGTAAACTCCTTTCTCCAAGAAGCCGTCGGACACGCTGAAGCCAAAGTCGTCGATCTCTGGGTCCTTTACCACCGTTACCTACGGAAGACGATACAAGGATGGGAGGTTGAATCTTTTAACTCTAAGTTTAGAGTAACCCAAGTTTAAATGTGAATGGAAAGAAATGGCTGTCTGTGGCTTAGAGTAAAGAATTAATCTATCCAAAAACACAAAAAACAATATACTTTAGAAAATGCAGCACAGGTTGTCTTTAAGAGCCCGGACAAATGCCCATGCTACATATTTTACTGAAGCATTATTAAATGCAGGACAAATGCTTGACAGGCCTCTCCAACAAACAGCAGCTGCACAATACAGTATTATGAACAATACATTCAGAGTCAGAGGGTTTATGCAATTGGTAATGCAGGCCAGATGTGTTGCTAAAAATTATGGGTTAACAAAAAAATGAAAAGGCAGTAGACAAATAATGATGTATGAATATTGTATGCTCTTTTAATGAGACACCATTCAGAGGCTGTAACATTTTGGCTGATGGCCAATGAGCCCATCAGTAAATCTAGCAGACTTTAATGTATTTTCTCCCTGAGGATAACGAATGCATTTCTCATTCTGGCCATGGGCTGTACAAGTTTAGTTTCAAGTAAAATTCACAGCAGAGTGAGGACATATACTTTCCAGCATGAAGTAAAAAACAAGGTTCAGTATGTCGTCGTCGTCTTTGTGAGGTTGCCTGGCACAGAAGTGTTAGGCAGACAGATTTGTCCAGAAATAGTTTCAGCATGTAATTCTATCAATCTTTTGGCCAACTCTCAACAGGAAAGCCAATACCGGTAAGCACATTTCTCAAAATGCTAAAAACTATTCCATGAAGCCGAGGCTCTGCACTGAAACCGAGATGAACTAGACCTGTACGGCGACTTTTAATATTTTATCAAGATCTCCATCATGAGTGATGTGTTTTTTTGTGTGTCATTGCTTATTACTGCTTTTCATGGTTGCATGGGTCAAGAAAATGGCTCCAATCTGTGTTGCTTGGCTATGTTTTGTTGCTTGCATGACTTCATGTACTGAATGTGGATACTGTTGATGTGTAACTTTACTAATGTCTTGCTGCTTCCTGTCACTCTGCATGTCACTTGAGGAAGCTTATTTTGTTGCTCTAGCTGTTGCAGTAGATTGCAGGGAGAGGAGAGGGAAGTGGTAACTGAAGGACGGTATCTTGCGGCCCGTTGGCTCCACCCCCGAGCCTTATGTGGACTTCCTCATCCAACAAGGAGAGGCTGGGATTAATTGAGTGATTAGGTTTTGTGTGACGTGGAAACCCACACCCCTGGGCTTGCCACACTGTCTTTATTGTGTCTTATTGACTTGTGTCTGTACATTTCAACCTGTACTAATATTTTGCTGCTTTCTGCTGCTCTGGTCTCAAAACATCTGGCCAAAGGACTACAGTTGAAAATTAGCCGGCTGGCTAACACTGGAACATTTACAGAAATGTTGATTAATGTGCGTTGTCCTTTTTATAAATCCAGACAGTCGTTTGAGGTTTGAACTCACTTTGTGCAGCTCCAAAGGTGTTGGGGACAGAATCCCCTGCATCTCCTCTTTGATCCGACGAGACTCCCACGTCCTCTCTGACACTCGCAGTGAGGCCTTCGGCTTGGGCTCATGGTGCAGGAGAGGGGATTGGTTGTCTTGGTGGATGTGGGAACCCTGGTGCAGGTGGGCCTCGTGGTTGAAATGGGCCTCTTGGAACAGGTGGGCGTCTGGGTGGAATGAAAGGGTTAGTTATAAATTAGATTAAAGCTATTTCTACAAGTATAGTGCACTTCTATATGTTTTATTATATGATATAAAATGATTTTAGAGGTAGTTTTAGGTTTACTTTTGAAAAAGCAAATAGAGATTAAAAGGAAATGCATTTCTATTGTTGGGGTAAAATTATGGAACAATGTAAATATACATTTTAAAATGTCTCTCTTTTGGTTTTCAAGAAAATGACTTGTAATGCTTTTTTCTGAGGGTTACAAATGTGAATAATTATGTTTTTGTTTCTTTAGCCATATCTTGGTGTCTTTATTTTCTTTTTCCTTTGAGGTGGTAGATTTAATTGATGAGAACAGAGGATAGGCATGTATAAGCTTTTGCGCCTAAACCTTTTCATTCAACAAATACTACTTTACACAGCAACATGCTTGTACATAAACATTTGTTCAGTTAATTAGAAAGAATTAGTAATAGATTTTGGAGTTATTTTTTTTCTTTCTTTTGTCAGTCCTATATTATGAACTACTCTGTCACATCAGCTGTGGAACTACCTTGGTGGAGTTGGGCCTCTTCATGCAGGTGGGCCTCCTCATGCAGATGAGCGCCCTGGTGGAGGTGCGTACCCTGGAGGAGCAGGTTTCCCTGGTGCAGGAGAGAATTTCTCCGCAACGGGCTCATCCTGCTGTGGCTCAGTATGGGCTCAGCTGGAGGCTTGTTGACGCCGTCTACACCCAGACTGATGGCTGTTCCTGTCATAATGGATGCCTGCACAAACCAGAACACCAAAACCCTTAGACGTCAGCTGAAACTGCTACTTTGTGAGTGATACTGATGGTAGCCTACGGTACATCAAGGCCTTGCGATATTTGATGAGTAATAAAAATGGGTAAGGTTTGAATCCATGCTTGATGCCATAGTATCCAACAGGCCTTTTGTTTGCGTTAACATTGTTATTTTTTCCCCGGGGGACTGCAGTTTAAGTTGTACTGTAGGTGGATGCTTCCATGCTAACTGACCTCTATCTCTCTGAGTAGTTCTGATTGGCCGCATGTCTCCAGATCCTCAAGCGCCTGACACCAGAAACTGTCATCTGGATCCAACAGAATGCCGTCTGGTGGTTGGCCGATAAATCTGTACGTAGACAAAGATATGCTTGGACAAACACTTCAATCTTGGTCAATCTGCATGACTTCTATATTATGCAAACTGTGTTTATTCTCTACAACACTTAAAATTATGCTAAAACAGTACTATGGCCTGACAATGACTCATGCATTGTAATGTGAACAAACGTGCACTGCGTAATTGAGTCTGCACATTAAAGGCAGAAATCAGTAAAGCGTTATCAACAAAGCCGGTGTGAAGACAGAGCAGTGTCAGTACGGGGCAAGGCTATTTGTTCTGGTTAAATCCAACATGAGTAATCTTTTAAAACGTGTCCTTGACTGACCAGATTAATTCACTTCCACTGTGCAGCTGATTTTTTTTCCCCCCACCTCACCTTTCCTCTCCACCCCCCATTATAGTGTTATATAAGCCCAGTGAATGTTGCTATCCTCACGAGGTTTAACCTCCTGACTCATGACTGCATACAGAGACACAAACGCACAGATACCACTCAGTCATGCTCACTGGCAACCTCCACACTGACAGTTCCACATCATCACAAACTCTTGGTGCTGATACTGGAACACAAGCAACCAGAGAATCAAATGTAACCTTTTGTTTTAAACCTAAAACACTGGGGTGTGTAATTCAGACACCAGAGTTATGAAGATATGCAATTAGTCAGTTGATTAGAGTAAAAGTTTTGATGAATAACCATGCATAATTTAGCAAAATTCCAGTTTATTCTTAAATGTAAAGATTAAACAAATATTTTTCCTCTGATTTATATGATTAGAAGATGAACATATCTTGGTCAGGCCACAGACTAAAAAACAATGAAACCACCCAAACCAGCAGTCAGTCCAACTGGCAGTGAGATGTTGCTGTTCTTAACGCTAGATTTGGTTTATCAAAGACACTAGCAAAATAGACTCGCTTTGCCAGACCTTCCTCCACAGCGCTCCGGAGGATGGAGAATAATGTGCTCTGGTTTAATGGCATTTCTTTTTAGTTGTGCGAGAGAAAACTCTGATTGGTCAGATAGTCTAGCTAGCTGTCTGGATTTACCCTGCAGAGATCTGAGGAGCAGTTAACCATAGTCCTCAGAAATCCATCAGAGTTTAGAATTACAACACAAAGAAAGCAGAAGGACATCCGGCGGAAATGAAAGACATCCGGCGGAATTTCCGACGGCACCTGAACAATCCTGGAAGTGGAACGTCGCGGATACAGACCACTAGCAAAGCAACACAGGACAGGAAATAAACACAGCAGAGACGTCAAGATAGGTCGGACTGCCGTGTTTAACTATATATCTTTAAACGTTATAGTTACAGCTGAAAATGACAACAGAAATGAAAACAACATTGCCGATTTCACGTCTCAAATTCAATTTAAAATAAACCATTTATCATTTATCAGCCCCGGAAGGGACTTTTGTGTTGTTTGTCGTCACGGTGAAAGCAGGTTTTCAAAAATGGCCAGCAAAAAGTATAAAAGATACAAGACTGCTAGTTAAAAAGACAACACTAAGTTCAGTCCTACCCAGGTGGTTTGTCCCAGTCGTCCTCACTGAAGCCTCCGTCACTGAAAGGGTAGTTCTTCCGGCGTCCAGGAGGAGGCGTGGTGCTGCGCTGCTGCTTGGCACTACGCCACTCATGGGGGTGCAGGGCGATACCAGCTGCCTGGTGGCTGTAGGTACCTGCAGGACCAGTGGAGATGATCATAAATGGCCTGTAACAGCAAATGAGACTAACGGTGAAAAGAACGCTCTTCTTATATAGTTTTTATTAACGCCTCTGCCCGGGTCCGATTTTTCCTGCAAAGTCACAAAATGACTCACAGCAGGTAGACGGCGCTACAGTAAGACATTCTGACGGGTCACAGATTTCGGCGTAACACTGGAAAAGCCTGTGCTAGTGAGTATGCAGCCAGGTAAAAGGTAGCAGGAGATTTCTTTATATAGGCCTAATGTATTTTATTTTATTTTAGAAGTTATCTGCTGTAGTTGTGGCTGATATCGGGGCAAGGCAATCACAGAAAAGAAGGAAATTAAACGAAGAACAACTGAAAGTTAAAAGGGAAAGTGAAAAACAACTTTGGTCGGGTTTTCAACAGACGGAGACAATTACGGGATTGTAAATGATTCAAAAATGTCCCCAAATTGGCCCTCAGGTATGTAATACGTCTGTTTCATTCATAAAATAACTTTAGATTGTGCAATGTGGTTGTACGCCAGTAGCCTAGATTAAATGACGTCCCCCTTCCATTTAGCGCGGACGTGTTATTCCTTTTATTCCGTGTTTGTGTTGGCTTAGTACTTCTTCCTTGTCCCCCTGTACCTGTGTAAAGCATCTGTGGGTTGCATCTGAAGAATGCGCTGTATTAATCTAAGTTATTACTACGTTGGTTGCTACAACAAACTCTTAATGCTCTGGCTCGTGACAGTGACAGTGATAACGTTGCTCGGTTTAGCTCACGATACATCCAAAGTAGGCTAAGTTACCTTATGCAACACTTGAAATGCAACAATGCATCTGTAACGGATTCTCTTATTGTATAATAATGATTTTCTGTCTGAGCAAAACATTCATCGCAACTATATGACCTCCCGGTAACGGTAACTTAGTAATATACAGCGGGCAATACAGCACCATAAAGAATAGACCTTTACCACAGCAGGTGTGGTAAAAACACGACCGCTTTTGTCCAAAGGGGCCGCTAGAATCAACACAAACTGAAAGTTACATATAGCCACTTTAAGTAAAAATACTTATACCACAGTGTAAAAATCCAGTATTGAAAAGGTTACTTAAGTTAAAGTATGTATGAATGAATGAATGGTTTATTTTCGTGTCCGGCTGCTAACACAGCCCATCCATTATAGGATTATTGAGACGCATTTTAAATAAACACTTTCCTAGTGCTGACACAAAATATGAAATTTACAATTCAACACAAAAACCAGATAAATACAGGGCAAATAAAGTTAGTGTACCAACATAAAGTTAAAAGCCTTTTAGATCAGAATAAATTACGTTACAAGTAAGTATGTAAGTATCATCGGGAGTGTGTGTGTGTGTGTGTGTGTGTGTGTGTGTGTGTGTGTGTGTGTGTGTGTGTGTGTGTGTGTGTGTGTGTGTGTGTGTGTGTGTGTATGAATGAATGTGTTCATGTGTGTCCAGGACAGGGGCTATTCATGTAGGTGATCGGATCCTGGCTATTAACAGCGTCAGTTTAAAAGGCAAACCCCTGAGTGAAGCTATCCACCTGCTGCAGATGGCTGGGGAGACGGTCACCCTCAAGATAAAGAAACAGCTTGATAGTAAGTATGAAAACTGTTAATGGTAACATCCATCAACTAGGTCGTGATGAAACAAAGTGCTATTTATTTTTGTAAAATTCTGTGTTCTTGGTGCTTCATCTTTATAACAATTACCAAGCTTTTGACCTGATCTCAGCTATTTTAGAATCAGCCTTCTAGTACACATTCTTTGATCCTGCCATTTTCTTAAAGAACTTTTCTTAGATACTTGTAGTCTGTTTTGTAGGAACATGTGCATGGTAGAAGAAGTATTCAAATCCTTTACTTAGGTAAAGGTACTAATACAACACTGTAAAAAATGCTCGGTTAGAAGAAAAACTCCTGCATTGAAAATGTTACTTAAGTAAAAGTATGTAAGTATCATCAGGAAAATGTACTTAAAGTACTACAAGTAAAAGTACTCAATGCAGAAAAATCCTCACAGTTTAGAAACTGGAAACGATCCAAAAAGTTCTGTCATCAACTAAGTGTTTAATCAGCTAATCATTTCAGCTGGACTTGTAGGCCGTTATATTGTTGGGCAGATTAATTCATAATAAAACATCTACATTATAATAATGTGTTTTGTGTGCAAACATTTTAACATTTTGTGAAGTAACTAAAGCTATCAGATGAATGTAGTAGAGTAAAAAGTATAATATTTCTCTCTAAAATGTAGCGGGGTATAAGTAGCATGGCATGAAAAGAAAAGACAAGTAAAGTACAAGTACCTCAGTACAGTACAGTACTTGAGTAAATGTACTTAGTTACATTCCACCACTGGATATACCCATTTAGGATTTGTAATATTTCTAAGAGCTACTCTTAATATATGTAGCAGTGTATGGCCATGCTGGCCTTTCACCATCTCCATGTTGTAATCCAAAGCTTACCCTGGCTGCCATAGCCGGCGTCCATCCCTGAGCCATCCCACGACTCCATGGCAGAGTCGACGCTGGGTATGGTTGTGGAGTAGAGCTCCGACAGCTTATTGGTCTGTTGGCTGTCCGTCAAATCATCCTCCGGGTCACTGAGCTCATTCTCTGTGGTGTCCTCTACATCTGCTGCCTTCCTCTCCTCTCCATCTTGGGGAGAAAAAGTTCAAAATTAGGTTTGTCCGATAAAATGATCATCAAATGGCAAATGAGTTGATTGCAAGTCATCACAAGAGGCACATGTTCAGTGCTGGAACGTAAATAAGAACATTTACTCAAGTACAGTACTTAAGTACAAATTTAAGGTACTTGTACTTTACGTGAGTCTTTTCCTTTCATGCCACTTTCTACTTCTACTGCACTACATTTGAGAGAGACATACTTTTTACCCCACTACATTAATCTGACATCTTTAGTTACTAGTTACTTTACAGATTAAGAGTTTTTCACACAAAACACATGTAGTTTATAAAATATGATGTTTTATTATAAATTAAACTACCCGACAATATTCCATTAAACACTTAGTTGATGACAGAACTTTTTGGATCGTTTCAAGTTTCTAAACTGAGGATTTTTCTGCATTGAATACTTTTACTTTTAATACTTTAAGGTAATTTTCCTGATGATACTTACATACTTTTACTTAAGTCACATAACCGAGAATTTTTAAGAATTTTTTACAGTGTTGTATTACTACCTTTACTTAAGTAAAGGATTTGAATACTTCTTCTACCATGCACATGCTCCTACAAAACAGACTACAAGTATCTAAGAAAAGTTCTTTAAGAAAATGGCAGGATCAAAGAATGTGTCAAAAGGGTCAGGTCATGTCAAAAGCTTGGTAATTGTTATAAAGATGAAGCACCAAGAACACAGAATTTTACAAAAATAAATAGCACTTTGTTTCATCACGACCTAGTTGATGGATGTTACCATTAACAGTTTTCATACTTACTATCAAGCTGTTTCTTTATCTTGAGGGTGACCGTCTCCCCAGCCATCTGCAGCAGGTGGATAGCTTCACTCAGGGGTTTGCCTTTTAAACTGACGCTGTTAATAGCCAGGATCCGATCACCTACATGAATAGCCCCTGTCCTGGACACACATGAACACATTCATTCATACACACACACACATAATGCACAATTTAGTATTATGAATGAACAGAGAAAACTATAACAAGGAGAGATCAGGTTAAGGTAAGACATGGAACAGTTAAGTGGATGGACATGATTACTCGAAAATCCCAGTTTATATCAGCTCTAAAGGGAAACAGTACCAATAGTACATTTCTTACAGGTTGTCCGTTTGTCCCATTCTCATGAATGCGATATCTCAGAAATGCCTTGAGGGATTTTTTTCAAATTTGTCCCAAATTAAGATCAAGATTAAGACACACATATTTTTTCGTATGATATCATACAAACCCGTTCATGAGAATACATTGGATAAAATGATTAAAGGTCACTGCAGTCTGGATAAATGGAAGGACTTTTCTAGTATAAAGCCTGAGAACACGCGCCAGACCGTGCGCTCCTATCTTGCACCAAGCGCAGAGCAGCACAAAGCCCGACGCAAGTGTCTTTGCTAGTTTAAGACCGATGCCATTGTCAATTACCCGTTCGGCGCCCACGTCGTTTAAATAACAAATGCACCTGCGCCCATCTGTGCGCCCATGGGCGTGCTGGTCTGGTCTTTCTGGTGATTATGCAACAAGGCAGGCCTGCTTGGTTCTTCCGGTTATTCTGTGATTGTAAAGATTTACAAAGAATATGTTTACTGCATTTACTATCTAACTGGAAAATGTTGGGACTGATTGGTGGGGATTTGCTATGGACAAAATATGCACGGCGATACATTGGTAAGAGCAAAAGACGTTTAACCATGTATCCAGCTAATTGAAATCCACTTTTTTAATTTGTGTTAACTGACCCTTTGAAATTGTAGAAAAGCCAGATTTTCTCAAAAACGTTATCCAATATTGAAAACAAGACTCCAATCTAACCCTAACCTTATAATATTTCCTACAAAACACATTTGCAAGTGCAAATTAGCTTTATACAAATCGTTTTTTTTGGAATTGGATACAAACTAGATGCCGAAACATTAGGCTTTAGCGCCGCACAGTCATTGTTTGCAGATCAGAATTGGGTTTGGGAATTGAATTTAAAGGTCTTACTGTTGAAACAAAACTACATGTCTAGGGTCACAACAAAGTGACTGGAATAAAAAACACTGGTTCCCTTTAATCCCACTATCACTGACCACTATGAGTCTTTTATCTTGCGGCCTACTTTGATAAAGAATACAGTAGTTCATTTAAATCTCTTATCTCCAACATCCTCATGGACCAATATATCACATGCACATGCTTTAAACCTACACAAACAAGTGATTGAAGCCAGAGAAATGTGTATGTGTTTTTTTTTAAAGAGAAGGTGTTCTAGATTTTATCTCTTTAGTTTTCTATTTACCTGAGCTGATTTTAACTAAATTAACGCACACGAATGGCTCAAAGAAAAACTGGGTCAGTGGGAACATTTTCCATGAGCCACACAGGTGCAGAGATGTTAAACATCTGAATTCCTGCTCTTTCTTTCTTCTTCTTTTTCTTCCGTCAAGCTGAGCCACATTTTATAGAGTGCTTTTAGCCAATAGGTCTGGGGCAAAGTGCATTATCGACGACAGGACAGGACAGGACAGGACAGGACATAGAACAATTGCATCACAAACTCCAAGAAACGGGTTCACAGTTTGTGAGAGAGTGTGTGTGTATGGAAGTGTAGCAGGATTAGCAGTAAGCTGCCTCCCTGGGTGTGTTTTGGTGGAATAACGTGTGAGCCAGCTGACATTTTATTTTGAAATAAATGTGTGGTGGGCTGCATATAACCTGAATTCACCAGTGGATGATTTTGACTCAGCAAAACTATTATGTCAACCTCTGTTTAGTCTTGTTGCTGTGGAAACTAGCTACCATCCCATCTCTGCACCGCATCATGTTTCTTATTATCTCATCGGTCATCACTCGGTGTCACATGTCACCTGCTGCACACTCAGCTGCTGGTGGGGAATATCTCTATTATTTATCCTAATAAGGTTTTACCCCCACTCCTCGGGAGGACTAAATAAGGCAACAACCGGGTGGTACCTTCATCTGCCTCAGTTGGGTTTAATTTTCTGCATGTGTTGCCATGATAACACAAAGTCCTGAATGATCTTTTTTTTCATCTTGCTATGGATATACAAGATAATAATTATTCAATTTCCGGTGAAGGAAGAAGTATTCAGATCTTTTACTTAAGTAAAAGTACCAATACCACACTGTAAAAATACTCAAATAATAAAAGTTACAAATAAAAGTCCTGTATTGAAAATGTTACTTAATAATTTGTGCTTTTTTTATTGAGCCCCAGTAGGGAAATTACAATTTGTTCCACTCTGTTTGTTAGAACACATTACACTGGCACACATCCTACACATGCTCAGGTCCTAATGGAGAGAGGGGGCTGTGACTGCTGGACTGCGCTCTGAGCAGTTGGGGGTTAGGTGCTCAAGAGCACCTTGGCAGTGCACAGGAGGTAAACTGGCACCTCTCCAGCTACCAGTCCACACTCCGTACCTCGGTCCTTGAACCAACGATCCTCTGGTTCCAAACCCAACTCCCTATGGACTGAGCTACTGCCACCCCCTTAAGTAAAAGTACTATGTAAGTATCATCAGAAAAATGTACTTCAAGAATTAAAAGCAAAAGTACTTGATGCAGAAAAATCCTCACATTTTAGAAACTGGAAAGAAGTGTTTAATCAGCTAATCTTTTCAGCTGGACTGCCAAATTCAACATGCTTTTTATTTATTTATTTGGCAAAGTTTTTTGCTTTAACAAAATTCTGGCTAAGAACATAAGGAACATAAACACTTTTTAATTGTCAAAGTAGTAGTAGTAGTAGAGGAATAGATTTTTTTTCAAAATGTGTCTTTGTTATTTGTATATGGAAATGGTCAAATTATAGACTAAGGTCATCAACATAGAGTGAAACATAAGCTCTGCATCAATAGGCTGTTTAACTGCTGCAGGGAAAAGTTGCTCTTTACCAGTGGTGGAATGTAACTAAGTTCATTCACTCAAGTACTGTACTTAAGTACATATTTGAGGTACTTGTACTTTAGTCTTTTCTCTCCATGCCACTTTCTACTTCTACTCTGCTAAATTTCAGAAATAAATATTGTTCTTTTTACTCCACTACATTAATCTGACAGCTTTAGTTACTAGTTACTTTACAAATTAAGATTTTTGCACACAAAACACATGTAGTTATAATATACAATGTTTTATTATAAATGAAACTACCCAACAATATATCGGCCTACAAGTCCAGCTGAAATGATTCGACCATTAAACACTTAGTTGATTGACAGGACTGTTTGGATCGTTTCTACAATATGAGGATTTTTCTGCATTAGTAAAGGATCTGAATACTTGTTCCACCACTGCTCTTTCCTACCCGGCTCTCTCCTCTTTGCACTGTCAACAGACATACTGGCGTGATGTCTTCGCAAATGTGTCATCATATTGGAAGTATTGCTGCCATGTGTTGCAAAGTGCCTGCACACAGTCGCCGCTTTCTCCACCACTTGTTATGACACTGTGAAAGATGATACAGTGAAAAGGTGGGACTCCTGAGGGTTTTTAGGAATCACACGTGTTGGACAAAGTGTTCCTTTTAGCTGCCAGTAGAAAAGAACATAGTGTACACCCATAATACCTCTTGCAAATTCACCAGTGGAGCTGCAGGTAAGTTGTTCCATGTTATGCATGCTCAGGCTGTCAGTGAATGATGACTCGTCACCGCTACTGATGTTGCACAACTTGCGTTTTTGGAGGCTCAATGGTGTTTTTTGCCCCCAACTGCTCCTTCCAGGCAGCGCTGCGACCGCTGCCTCCAAGGCACCTAACCCTGACCTTAACCTTAACCCTAACCCTAACCAGTGCCTAATCCTAGTGCCTTCCTGGCAGCGCTGCCTGGAAGGAGCCGTTGGGGGCAAAAAATACAGATAAACCTTTTAGAGTGAAATATTAACAGTTTACAGCAGCACTTTTAGTAGTCCTGGTAGTCTTCCATTTAATGTTGTTGCCACATTTGTATGCTGAAGCGCAATGTTAAAATATGAAAACTGAATAATCCAAAAATCTCCAGCTGCAATGCCTTTCCTAATGCTTCAAAACTCAAACTTGTAACCTAGATTCAAAGAAAAGACAACATGTGTGTGTGTGTGTGTGTGTGTGTGTGTGTGTGTGTGTGTGTGTGTGAGAGAGAGCATGTACCTCTCAGCAAGGCCTCTCTTGGTTAGGCCAGATATAGTGATGGGGTCAAAAGGCTCCTCGGTGCCCGAGATGGTGATACCCAGAGGGCCTCCATACCGCTTCAGCTCCACTGTGTAGATGATGCTGCCTGACGTCTCCTGCTCATCTGATATACACACACACACACACACACACACACACACACACACACACACACACACACACACACACACATACACGTGTTATTTTAATGTTTCATCTCCAATGGGTTGATCAAACTGCCATAGTACGACGCTCAAACTATCTACTGCATCACGTTCATGTGAAATGCACACACACACACACACACACACACAGACACACACAAACAAACATTTGATTCCACAAGTAGGTCAAAACTCTTCTCAAGACAGCACTGGTGAGAAAGACACAGTTTCCATGGTAACCAGGGAGAAGACTGCCTAGTCATGATGTAGCATTAACACATAATCTCTGTGTTTTACCCCATGCATGTGTCTGTCTGTGTGCATGCTCTGAGTCATAATCTACTCTAGCATGATTACACAATCCTTCCCTGTGTTTGTGTGTGTGTGTGTGTGTGTGTATGTTTGTGTTTTACATCACATCAGAACACACAGTGGAACAGGGTGACATCTCCTGCAACAATTTTGGATGTGTTCATGTAATGACCACGTCAAATCACACAAATCCAAGATGTTGGTGGTCAGATCGGTAACACGTGACTAAGGGTGCTTTTCACACCTACCTTGTTTGTATATATATATATATATATATATATATATATATATATATATATATATATATATATATAAAGCCTTTTACCCTTGCACAGTTAACCATATGCAGTGCACCCATCCATATGAGGCACATTGCACACATAATTTGGGTGATATGAATGTAAGATGAGTAAGTGACACTGTTTTTGTTTATTAAGAAATGCAGATTCCGAAAACAAATCCAGTGTGGCAGGGTTTACATTTTTATGATGTAAATTGAGGGAGCAAAAGCAGTATCGGCTCCAAATATCGGCTCAAGAAAATTGGCAGCCGGTATCGGTCATCGACTAAGGCTGATGAAAAAAAATCGATACCGGCACTAAAAAAATCCATATCGGTCGATCCCTAATACAGTGTAACAAAAACATGAACCTTGGTCTGCAACTTGGTTCAGACTTTGTGGTGTGAAAAGGCCCTAAGTGAGGAAGCACACGGCTCCTGGATTAAAATGCATGTTGTACACATTAGACCACTACATCAGCAGGATATCACTTTCCTACACATTTTCTTGCTATATCCCAGATATTTCGTTATTTGTTCTTCATGATTTGTTGAAATATAACTTTTGTTTCACCGTGGATTAAATTGCTCACTTTTCCAATAGTTTCCTGACTGGGATCAGTAATAAAGAAGCATCTTATAGTGTCCCAGCTGATCATTTTAGAGCTTGAGCAGGAATCCATGAGTCGCGGACAGCACCACCACCTGGTGGTCAAAGACTGTTAGTGCATCTCCTTAACCCCTTTAAACTCCAGTAGAATGGTCTGCCAGTGCCTACACTGGTGTTTTTTGCTAATTGTGATGTCATTTCTTAGAGTATCTTCAAATGCTTCATATCCCTAAAATAAGTACAACCTAAGCTGCAAGGTAAGTCAATAAACCACAATGTGTCATAAATATTATATTATATTTCTTCATGTTGTTGAGGTGTTTGTTGTTTTTTACAAATAGGCTGATTTATCTTTGCTAATAATGTGTGTGATTCATGTTAATGTATATTTTCAAACATATTTTAACTTTGGGGGAAATTAACTTTCAAAAAAGTATTAAACAATAATTTGGCGGCCCCCCTGCAGTGACTCAGAGGACCCCCAAGGGGTCACAGACCCCTGTTGAAGATCTGTGCTCTAATTGTTATGGTTTTTATTTTGGAATGCCATGATCATGTAGACAACAATCTCCCACGGCCTTAGGGTTAAAACTGATGCGTGCTGAGCTGATGAACATTATATCATAACAAACACATCAGAAAACTAAGTTTCTGACTGAAAAGTCTTAGTTGTGCAGTGGTGCTTCCCTTACATCACATCACTCAACACCCTCCCCTCTCTCCCTCCCCTCCCCTTTGCCCCCAATAACGCTGGAAACTGACATTATCATGTTTACTGAACCAACATAAACAGACTCAGCGTTTCCATATGCACACAAGCACCTGAGTTGTCTTCATCTTTGCGTATCTTTAGTTTGACCAGTTCCTCACACTGCTGCAGGATCTGCTCGGCATCTTCCTTAGAGCAGTTCTCCAGTCGGATGTTGTCGATGGCTAACAGCTTATCACCGGGCTCCAGTGTTCCTGTTCTGAAGGAGAGACAGAGACACAAAGGTGGAACCACGTACCATCCCTTCTGTCAAGGTTGTCCTACAGCATCCTCTGTCACATTTCTGTCAAACTGTACTCACAGAGCGGCACTTGTAAGTATACTGAGAATAGTGTGACAAGTTAATAAATAATAGGGGTGGGAAAAAGAATCGAAAATCATATGTATCGTGACTTTTTTCCCCCGACGATTTTGAAAATCGATTCTTTTCCCTAGAATGAATATTTTTTTATTATTTTTTTTTACCAATGATTCACCTAAATACTAATACTACTAAATACTAATACCGCTGCCAACTACATCATATCAGTTTTCTGAATGAAAACAGAAAATGCTGAAAAGCCATGTTATGTACTTCTTTACAAATTAAATAATGTGTCATGTCGTCTGACTGACATGTGATGTGCATTCTTCTTAGAAAACAATGAGTTTTTAGAAAGGTCTCATGATATATTGTCTCTAGAAGTGCATTATTCAACGTTTGTTTGTGTTAAAGAAGGAAAAGAAAATCACAATACTTAATACTATCGAATCGCAATAAATGAAAATCGCAATGCAAATCAAATCGGCACACATGTACGGTGAAAGATATAATTCGGGACAAAAGCATATCGTCCCACCCCTTATAAATAAAGTACATATGTACATATATACATGCCATATACAGGAAGACACAGTTGAACACTAAATACATTAAAAGAGATCGAAATTGAGGGATGAGGAAAAAAACGTGTTAGACCCAATAAAGAATCTAATAGTGCAGACTGTAAGATACCTGTGGGCCATGCTGCCCTTCTTGATGTCAGAAATGATGAGGGGCTCTTCTGGCTTCTTACTGGCTGTGGAGGGAGATGACATCACACTGAGCAGCAGCAACAACAAGTCAAAGTGTTCATTGCCATATGAACAGTTAACAACAAGTTGCCCTGTACGATGCAATTCTTTCTTAGCCCTCCACACTGAATGCCATTCAAAACGAAATGAAAAAAAAAGTACACAAATACAAGAAAACAAAGAAAGAAATAACACTATGTGCAATACACTATATATACGGAAAGAGGAATATATGTCCAAAACAACAAAGTATGTAATTGCATATAACATCAACAACAAATTGTGCTACATTCATTCATTAATTCAAACTTTATTTATCCTCGAGAGATCATTGAGGGGCGGACCTCCTTTTCAATGTCATCAAGTTAGATTACAAAGACAAATACAGGACAACAACACAGAAAGCACAATCATAAGGAATAGAGAAAGACAATAAAACAATTGGAAACAGATTTGATAAATAAATTAGGATAATAGGGATGCAAAAGAAAATAAAATGATGTAAAGCAGTACCAAGTAGAAGTTTGCAGGTTTAAAACCTGGTTTCTAAATTGTCCAACAGGCTGACAACTGAGTTGATTTTAAGAAAGTGCTTTAATTTGTTCCTGGAGTCGCTACATAAATAACATTGGTGAAAATAACGTGTATTACATTATCAAGTTTTATATTGTTTTTATAGAATGGAAGGAAGTTAAATCTGTCACTAAAATGTAGTTGCACACATCACAAATCAAATACTCAGACAGACACTGAGACTGAGGAAGGCTGTACGCCTTGTTCACACGGGAGTAATATTACCAGGGCACCTCATGTGATTTTGAAATTTGAAATGTCTGTGTTTCGTGCTGCCTATCACACGTGATGAGTGAAGTCTGTATTTTTCTCTAATTTACTGATATTATCAGACAGATATGATGTCAAGGTCCTGTCAAAACTTTCTTTTATAATTGCCAATGCAGCCAATACAACCTGGAATTAGGGGTGTCACGATAACAAAAATTCAGTAGTCGGTGCCAATACCAGTAAAATAACACGATTTCCCGATGCCAATTTCAATACCACAGTTAAAAAAGGATTTTCTAAGATTCCATGTACTTGAACTTGAAATATGAACTTCTTTATAAAGAAATTGTATAGACATACAAAACATGTCCAATAGAGCATAGAACAACATAATAAAGTACAATGAATGGTCATAGTGCAACAACTAGTGTCCCCAGACACATTCCAGACTTCCAGGCATATTTTCAAAAGGTACTGTGCAAAAACAACAACAGTCTTTCTAACAGTTGCGTGACCAGAGACGTTACAAACCCCGGGTAAATATTGGAGATGTATTTGAAAGATGGAGACAGCTTAGAGCCCAAAAGGACGCCAAGTTGACTAATTTCCTCCTGAACAGGTAGCTAAGCATTAGCTTCAGGCTAAATTATCACGGCTACAAGGGACTGGCATTTTATGTCATTTCAACATTCGTGTAATCACATTAACTTATATAGCTAGAGTACCCTAGTTGGTTACTCGCAAAAACAATTGAGACACAGCCAGTAAAGTGATTCAAATCCAAATTACAGACATGGCAGATTCACACAGGATTAAGATCACAGACAACCTCCGTAAGTATTACAAATGACTAGAGGTCCCCAGGCAGTGTTGGAATGTAACTAAGTACATTTACTCAAGTACTGTACTTAATAAGTATATACTAAAAATGGTGGTACTTTCACTTTACGTGAGTCTTTTCTTTTAATGCCACTTTATACTTCCACTCTGCTACATTTCAGAGAGAAATATTATACTTTTTACTCCACTACATTAATCTGACAGCTTTAGTTACTAGTTACTTTACAAATCCAGATTGTTGCACATAAAACACATGTAGTTTATAAAATGCCATGTTTTATTATAAATGAAACTACCCAACAATATAAAGACCTACAAGTCCAGCTGAAATGATTAGCTGATTAATCATTTAGTTGGTTGACAGAACAGTTTTATTTCCAGTTTCTAGAATATGAGGAAGTTCTGAATTTACTTTTAATACTTTAAGTACATTTTCCTGATGATACCTACATAACTTTACCTAAGTAACATTTTCAATGCAGGAATTTTATTTGTAACAGAGTATTTTTTACAGTGTGGTATTTGGGATCTGAATACTTATTCCACCACTGTCCCCAGGTAGTATTAGTCCCGTGCGAATAGGGCTTTTTACACTATCAGGAAAAAACAACTATTGGTTAATTTGTCAAATGAAATGTGTGTAGCCTTCTCACTTACAGCTGTGAAGCATTCAGAAGATGGCACCATTGCACCATTCGCTGCCTCAGACGCTGCTACAACACAGCCTGGTATTCATGCAGATGCATTATAAAGTGAAGCTGAAAACTCTCTGGTGTCAGGCACTGATCAGCCCTTATTCACCAATGTCATTTTTGTTTTGTTGTATACAACCACCCCCCACACACACACACACACACACACGCGCACACACACACACACACACACACACACACACACAACAGGGCCATTTCTTTCAATTTTCACATAGTTGGGATGACATTTGTCTTTTAAAATGACATATGGCTTTATTGAAAGACTTCATAATCAGATTAACACACTTTTACTGGTAAAACACTTTGAGGTACTTGTACTTTACTTAAGTATTTTAATTTTGTTACGTTGTACTTCCACACCACTTTATCTTGTAGTTTCATCGTTGTAGTTTTTCTAACGATACTAGTTGTTGCAACAGTATGTGAAAAAAAACTACAAAGTTTGCTAGGCCAAAAAGAATGTTAATCTCGCAATAAAATTGACGCCGTTAAAATGGGTTTGCGTTAATGCCGTTAATAACGCGTTTAACTGACAGCACTAATATATATATATTAGGGCTATCAAAATAATGCGTTCATTTTGATTAATTAATCTGAGAAAAAATAACGCGTTAAAAAAATAACACAGATTAATCCATTCCATATTGACGTTTGACCCGTTCTAGCCACCATTGGACTGTAAAATGAAGGAGGGAGACGAGAATGTGCTGCCTGGATCATTAATTGGAACATTTCATTGTAAAAATCTTCTTCCTGCCAACCCTGGCTACCGAAATCTGGTGCCAGTGATATGTCTGCTCTTCTCTCTGATGCTCTGAAACAGACAATACAGGCAACACAAACACCGCTGCACGTGACGCTAGTTAACGCTATACTCGACAGCAGCTAACGTTAGCCTACCGCTAGCTAGTAGCTGGATTAAAAACGGTTAAAATGCTGACAGCTAACGCTAAACGGTGTAAAGTGTGACTGTGTTTTACTGTAGAGGATTCAACACCGGTATGTAACAATCTACAGCTACCATCGGAAAAACAACACAGACGGTGCGTTCAATGAAACTGGTAAACTACAGCCTCATGGTGCATTTGAAGTTATTGTAAATGTCCATTTCCCATCTGGTGGTTGTTTTTGTCGTTCAACAGCAATTTACTAGTGAAATACGTTATTGTTATACATTATTATTAAATCATTTAATTTTGACCATATGGCCTTAGCAATAAACAAGCCGTTCTTTAATGTCACCAACTGTTGTTTAGTGACAACTCTCTTTACTCCAAATATTTAAAATGTGCTGGGTTTACAGTCTACAGTACCTGCCACTGAGCTCACACTACCATTGTAACACTAAAGTACACACACATTCCAGACTAACAGTTTTATGGGACAGCAGCACTAAAGCTTTACAGTGAAGTATGTAATTAATAACTTCATCAATCATCACAATAAAGTCCTTCACTGGAAGAAAAATAACAGCATTGCAAACTGCATTCAATATGTTTAAAATACATTGATTTTTCTGCCAAAAGTGTGACATTTTGGTAGCTGAACCAAATAACGTTTTACTTATTGCAAAATTGTATATGCACCATGAACATTACAGACTTCTCACAAGGTTTTGGAACCTGGTTGCAAGGATTTGCTTCTATTTAGCCTGAGGAGCGTTAGTGAGGTAGAGCACTGATGTTAGACAATAAGGCCTGACTCTAATGGGGTTAAGGTCAGGGCTCTGTGCAGGCCACTCAAATTCTTCCACTCCAAACTGCGAAAACTATTTCTAAAGCATATGTCCTTGTGTAAAAATCAGGAAAGGGTCTGCCACAAAGTTGGAAGCACAGTACTGTATAGATCTAGAAATATATTTTTTATTATTATTATCTATTAAGATTTGCCTTAATTGCAACTAAGGGGCCTCAGGCTTTTCTCATGAACCATTGGTACATATAGCTGTGAAAAGTAATGCACTGTAATTCGTATGTATACTAAATATTTATAACTGTATGCAACACATTAAATGCCGCTGTATAAGAGCGCAGAGATCTGTGTAGCGAGGAGGTCAGGGTGAATGGGTGGGCCATAAAACATAGGGCTTTCAGGCAGGGGAGTGAAGTTTGTGTCCCGGATAAAAGACTTTCACCCAGGAAACGTGTGTTTGTGTCCCGAAAGTACTACTTAAAGGGGCCGGTGTTTTAACCCAAACCACAATCCTTTTTTCTAATCTTAACTAGTCGTTTTGGTGCCTAGACTTAACTGTCGTCGCCTTAAGACACTCACCTTTCGTAACCTCACACAGTAACCTGTACTCCGCTCACAGTAACATTTTTTCAGCTAAATTTAACTGTCAAGACCGCTCAACTAAACTGTCATGTGTTTGGTCGTCACGTGACCGGTCGCCTAATTCCATAGGATATCATACGAATTGGTGTGCATACGTTTTAATATGACATCATACATCATGAGAATGCGTTGGGGGGGCCTAGACCAAAAAAACTGCCTCAAACTAAAAGATCACAAATTTGACAGTATGTCCAAATACTTTTGGTCATAAAGTATGAGGCCAGTCAGGCAAACAGAGTGTGAGGCCTGGTATCTATACCCTTTTATAAACAGTGGTAATGTTTACTGCTGAGCTTTCCTGCAGGCTACAGTTACCATGAGAGATACATGTGTATGCTTGTGTGAGAATTGCAGGGTGGTCTCGTGACATTTAAACACTGCTAGCAGTTTGAAACAAAAAATAGATCATATGAACAACGGTGTGGGGGTGGGTGTGTGTGTGTGTGTGTGTATGTGTGTGTCCTACCACTGATGGTGAGCCCCAGTTCCACTCCTCTTTTCTTCGGCAGTTTGACGTGGAACGTACCACTACTAGGCACCACTGACTCTGTGACACAAACACATGCAGATAGGCCATAGTTATTAAAATAAATAAATAAATAAATAAACAATTAAGTCTTTTCATCCTGCGTAACATTTGTAATTACAAGGCATTTGGGTCTTGTTCTTATGCTACTCTGAATTGCTCTTCTCCGGGGCAAACAGCAACTACAAATCCTCACAGTTTGCCTTCATGAGTCATAATACTAATTCCAGCAGTATAACAACACCATCCAGGCATTAACATGATGAGTGCAAGTTGTGAGCAGAGAAACCACTTACCACCAGACTTCCTAACAAGCTATTCATATAGATCAGCTTCTCACTTCAGCATCCTCACCAAGATGCTCTAATCATTTTCTGATACTGCACACATGATAATCAACTTCATTAGCTGTCCATCCGTCAGATTTCCACGTGCACCATTCATTTCATGAACAGTGTTGTGCCTCACAGCTACAAAAAGTGGACAATGAGTATATTCCATTCAGAGCTGGCTAACTTATTTTGAAAGACTGCGAAAGAGTAATAGTCTTAATGCTATGCTTGGTTATTGACTGCATCAACATATGGGGTTAATGGTAGGGTAAGAAATCATTCTAATGTCTCTTTGTTTGTGGGATGAATGCTAATTGCATAATTACTTGCCATGTTAACTAAATGATGCAACATTAAGAAAAGGCAATACCAAAACAGTGGTAAGTGCAGAGAGCTACACAGCCTTAATCAAGTCTCTGTCTTTACCAGTTTATCACACGGTTTCATTAAATGGATGAAACCACACCAAAAACACTTCTTCAACCAAAACAAATTCAATTGTGAGTCTAAGTGTACCACAGTCATTTCCAATGACTGAAATCCTTCTGCCTCTTGGTGTTAAAATAATTCCATTTAAATGATGGATGTATACTGTTTTTTAAACTACATCCCTGGTAAACAGTTTTAGCAAATTATGTTGTAGTGCACATGCCTCATTCTGCAGAGCCATGTCTAAAATCGGCTGTTCTGTAATCGAATGGCATTACTGCCGGCTCCTATATTTTACTGTTAAACGACAATGACATGATGATTTGTAATGTTTACTCATTATTAGTAATGTTATAATTAATGTTATTTTATCATTACTTTAGTGTCATATACAATAATAAGTTTAACAGATTGTTAATACTTTGTCAGTGGTTAATAATTGTTTTGTAAACCGTCTATAAACATTATTTGAATGGCTATTATTAAGTTGCAACTAATCCTTATAATAATACATTAATGATTAATAAAGGGTTCATAAAGCATCGAGTAACATTCATTTGGCTCCATTAAATCTTTTTTTTGGCGATCTATAAAAGAGATGATTATTTTATTATTTGAGCACTGATAATAGCTATCTAAATAATGTTTATAGATGCTTTACAAAGTCTTTATTAACCATTATCAAGGTATTATTTTCATCAGATGAAAAGAGTAGGAGCAGGAGCAACTTTTGGTAAAAATTCTGATTAATTATTTTGTTATTTTGATTGTATGCCTCCACGTCCCCCCGATTGCCTGCGAGCTACTCCTGACTATACAGTAATGTATCTATTGTGCGACAGAAAGTGGCATGGTTATGACACAATCGTTAGCCTATTTTTATAAAAATGCCTGCTACAGAGCCATAACGTGAGATACAATGTAATGGAGCCTTTTATACATTGTTGTGTTTCCTTAGGAATAAACAATGGACAAGTAAGAGTCTTTAAATGTTTCAGATGTAAAGTTATTCACTGTTAAAGCGACGCCAAAATGAATGGCAGTCAATGGAACGCTAGCAGAAGGTGATGCTTGTTAGCCTATGCACCTCCCAATAGGAGGTACGCTTTTCGGATGCTCGCTTACCCCCTTAGTATTTATTCAGGGCAGTTTCACTGACGCCATATTTAAAGCAACACCAAAGCACTTTTCCTCTTCGGTCCCTCTACAGGTTGGAAGCAGAATTGTCCATTACCGTTCTCATTCAAACTACAGATCCGCTACCCGATCTGGCAAACTTGCATAGTACGGTTATAGCCGATAGAGTTACGAGTTGATTAACCACTGAAACGATTTTGGAAACATTATTTTATGGTACAAAATAATCTTTGGTGTTGCTTTAATGTTTCACTGTGTCTGTAGCAGTAAAGCCCTGATCAAATCACATTACACATTCACACCTAGCGGTTGGAGCTGTTAGGGTTAAGCCAGGCTCTTCTTACTTTCCCCACACAGATTTGCAGTGGTGGAATGTAACTAAGAACATTTACTCAAGTACTGTACTTAAGTACACATTTGTACTTGCGACTTTTCTTTTCATGCCACTTTCTTCTTCTACTCCGCTACATTTTTTTTTTTAAAGATAATTTTTTTGGGGCATTTTAGGCCTTTGTTTCCATAGGACATATGAAGACATGAAAGGGGAGAGAGATGGGGAATGACATGTAGCAAAGGGCCGCAGGTCGGACTCGAACCCGGGCCGCTGCAAAGGACTCAGCCTACATGGGGCGCACACTCTTACTGGGTGAACTAGAGGCCGCCCCACAGAGGAGATACTTTAAGTTCAGAGATTTTTTCCGTTTTTGGATTTGCCTGATGAAGGTCTAAGACCGAAACGTTCTATTTTTCTAAATAATAATTATAGCTTGCGTAATGGTCAGTGTGCGGGACTCTTCTCTAAGCTTTTGATCTGCTACTTTTGATCATATCTTACGCACCTTTCCGACAAAAGAGGTGTGCAAAAAAGCTTTCTTACGTTCCGTTTTTGGATTAACAGAAATGTCCGATTCTGAAAAGGTACTGGTAATTTTCTGTCAGCACATCATCCATTTTTCTGCAGAATATTTTCTTACAGTAGCAGAGCTCAAGGATACAAACAATGCGTTTGGGTGAGTAACACTGATTGTTTGTTTACCAGGAAACTCCACAGGGCTCCTATGAGTAACTTTAACAAAACAACAAGGTCAAGCAAGTTTTCTCTCGGAATGAGAAGTAATGAAAAGCAGCAGACTGCTTTGTCCTAGAGATCCTACCCAGAAATTTAACTAAATAAATACATTAAATGTTAGCCATCAGCAGAATCACTTCAAAACAAACTGAATACTCTTTCAAGTTCACCTTTCAAAAAGCTGGCTTGATTGAACCTTCACCTATGTGTGAGTTCAGCAACATATGCAATGCAATTGGATGACTTTTCTTCAATATGGACATCAGAACGAAGGAGAGTAAAACAGCTTTAAACTTGTACGGTATTAGTGTGGTTGTTACATTTTCACGGGGTTAAAAGCATGTGTAGATGGGGCCATGCCCTGCAGTGAAAAGCTGTAATTATTCTGTCTGCTCCTGTCTGCACTGAGACAAAAGCTCTCAGCGGCTGAGTTTGACCAGTTCATGCTGTCTGTGCAAATGTGTCTTTTTGTACAACAAAAATGCTAAATGCTTGCTAATAAAGAATGCGCAGTTGCTCTGTGCTCTTTAATTACACTCTACGAAAAGCGGTTCAAACCTTCACAGATGAGGAGATAATTTCAGGTGTCTGACACAATTTACTATATTGACACGAGCTCTAATAAAGACACTAATTCTGGCACAAATCTGGCGAGGAGGTAATATAGCCTATATCATGGTTTAATGATACAAGAGACAGAACTCTGAGAATGTGGTAAACTTTTTGTTAACAAACCTGCTACATCGAATTCTATCTCCAATGTGACCTTATTGGTCAGCGCCGCGTCTCGGAGAAGCTGATTGGCCTCCTCTAGTGTTCCGTCTTCTGTGGGGATTCCATTGATTGACAGGAGGCGGTCTCCAACCTGCAGCAGGCCACACCTACAACAGGAGTTACCATGGTGATGTCAGAAAGATTGGAAACATTTGTTATTTCACCTTTTAAATATCACTACATCTTACCGGTATCTTCCACCGGGCACGTCTAGGCTGCGTTCCGGAGGCGCCGCGGGTGGTATAATGTCATACATTGACTTGAATGGCTGCGATTGCTCGCAGGGGGCCGCGGCGCCTCCGACAGCATGCGTGAAGCGGCTCTCCACTCCGCTAAAGATACGGGCCAGGTCTATTTTCACGGGAGCCACGGCCCGTTCACACAGCCGGGCAGGAAGTGAAACAGTAGTCAATTTACCAAAACAACCCCCCCCCCACCCCCCAAATATCGTTTATATCTCCTTTACAACACTACGAGAGATTCATCTTGGAGGTGGAAAAACATAATAGACATCACAGATCTTTTTTTTTTAAGGACAATACCAGAAAAGAGAGGGCATGGAGTTTAATTACAGAAGTGCTTGGAGTGGAAGGTAGATACTAGCTTAATAAACACGTGATTGTTCTGTAAAGTACTTGTAGAGACATTATTATCTGCGAGTCGGCGGCAAGACGCTCCGCTTCCGAGACCCGCCCGGGGTGGTATGGCGCGTGGCGGAGGACGGAACAAGACGCACAGACGCACCCAGTGGGAAATTTAATTTAAGTTAAGCTAGTTTAAGTGCTTTCAGGCAAAATTAGTGCTTTTAAAAAACTACAGCTACCATGTTGTTCTACCAGAGCAGCAGTGTGCTGCCATGATATCCACCAATAATACCTTTTATCTACTGTATCTCTAATGTTTTATTTGTAAGCTGTGAATGTCTAAATGATGTGGTGATGCTCTTGGGCTTGTGGGACATGTTGCTTACATTTCAGAGCAGGATTTTGGAAGTTTGTGTTATGCTTACTTCTGGAACGGAACCTGGAAGTTCTGATTTAATTTAGGCTCTCCATAGACAAGAGTATGAGTACTTTGGGTTCATCATCTAAAGCATCTTGTAAAACAACTTAGTTCTATTAAATAGACTGTGGGAAAGGCAGATGTTTAGTTGTTGTTTTGGTACTTTCATGTTTATGAAGACATTAATAGAGGGGTTCAATAAGGAACGTCATTTCAGTCTGAATGGCCCATATAAAGGTTCTTCAAAGCAGAGCGAGATGAACGTTTCCAAAAACATCCTGAAATAAAACATGTTTGTGTAGCTATTTTCTGCCCCTATTTAGACATGATTATCCCCAGGGTTACAAGGGCACAACAAGCATGTAGATGTACTAATCGTCAGTAGCCCCCTATCTGGAATGTTTGTTTTTTTCCCCTTTAATTCCTTTTACATAGAGAGATTACACCAGAAGGAGCTTCAGACTCTGTGTTACATATCACATTCTAGCTCCTGTATATTAAAGATTTCAAACACCCCCAAAGCTGGCTCCACACTACATAAATCAGTTCTGCAAGGAAAGTAAAGCACATTAGCGCTGACAATTAAAGTAATTAATCATGTACTGTAAATACCTTTCCTTGGCAAAATAGAGGTGTATCACGAAGGAGTCATTCTGTCTTTTTAGAGGTTGGCCTGTGAATGCAAGCAAGTTTGGAAGCGAAGCATTTCAAGTCCAGTTTAGTTCAGGAATTCCCAATATCGCAATCGGGTTAGGGTAAGGGTTAAGGTTAGGGTTAGGTGTCTTGAAGTTGATGGTCGCAGCACTGCCTTGAAGTCGACGTTGGGGGCTTAAAACACCATCGAGCAAGATGTGTTTGAAGTTTCAAGTTTATTCATTTCAAAAAGGGACTGTGTATATTAATGAACATTTTGAAGAATGTACAGTAAATATACAGGATTATAGCCAAAGGCTAATTTCCATCCTTAGTCCCTGACTAGGTTGACAGGTTGATGGTCCCTATACGTTATGAGACGTATGTGACTCGAAAACCTCACATTTACCAGCTGAACCTACGGCGAAAGACCATGCAGAACAATTCAGACCGTCCTGCCAACAACCTGTACACATTTTTACATCAAAGTAGACTCAAGTCTTTTCCTTTCATGCCACTTTCTACTTCTACTCCACTACATTTCAGGGAGAAATATTGTACTTGCTTGAATGCTGGAAGACTGTTGTTTGGTGGTGCAGGTTGGCCAGTTTGTTTTTATTGCCGTTTGTGGAGCCTGGACTGTCTACAGAGACCGCGTTTTTTTTTTACAGTGTGTTTAGGGGACAGGCAGCTCGCAGATAGTGAGATGTTTGCTGTATTTGACAAAAAATATTGTAGCCTAAAAAAACGCGTTACATTGCTTAGAGCACCTTTACGTAGAGGATCTTAATACTTCTTCCACCACTAGGTGGATCATAGGTCAGGCTGAGCTAACTGGCACACTGTGATGTAAACCTATGCTGCATACACCTACAGCACTCTCCGCACTTTTCTCTGCGCCCTGTGAGCACAGCTATGTAGAGGAACTCTGGCGCTAAGATGAATTAATGGGGAAAAGTGGACAATGTGATTCTAACTGTAGTAACTTTTTTTTTTTGGTATGGCTTAAGGGCCAAAAGTCATGACTGTGGTTTAGAATTGGTGCAATGAACTTAAATAAAATAGGAGCCATGTTATTAAGTGCTACTGAATGATTACAGTCATGATCCCTTTCTGCCCCGAGGAGACTTCTGACAGGACGAAATGAAGATAAAGAGATTTCACTTCAACTAGGCCTCACCTTACTGCCCTTTGGATTTGCAGGACTTAGGATTTTCATTTGACACACAGACACACACACACACACACACACACACACACACACACACACACACACACACACACACACACACACACACACACACACACACACACACACACACACACACACACACTTGATTTATCCTCCATTAAGCCATGAGTGGGTGACCAGACAACTTCATTATGATCGACTGAGTATTAAATAGCGTGCCAAGACTCTTATCCCGGTCTCGCTGTCCCCTCATATTTTTTTTTTTATACAGTTTTGTTCTTTACCCTTCTTTCCTTTTCTCATTTTCCCATTATTTTCTTTTTGTGTAGTTTAAAAAATAAACTCAGTCTTATGTTCCAACCCTTTTTTTTAAAACTGTCTCACTCTCATTTCTCTTATGCTTTTTTTGCTCTTTATTCCTTCCTTTTGCTTTTCATTCATCTTTGTCCTGCAAGGTGTTGATATCAGATCTGGTTCTATAGTTTTCATAATCCAGCCTTAATCTTTAGTTTGTATAATGGTACATTTAACTAATAACATAGTATATATCTGTATGTAATGTATTGGTTTCATTACTGGTTATATTGTACTACTTTGGTGTTGCAGAGATCTCAGTGGCGTGCATCATCAGTACTGTAAGTCTGACACAGTTTATACAGAGGCTTAGGTCAGAATAAGGATGCGGCTGTGTGTGTAGCACCTGTCTGTGTGTCCCGCCTCACGCTACTCCCTCAGTTCAGCATCCCTGAATGACTACACATGAGTGTATGTATGGCTACAGCAGCAGCTCCTGTACTGTCACCAGACTTCCTTAAAAAACCTGGCACTTTGATTGATTGATTTCTTTTATTTTGAACATGTAAATAAAAATAAAACATCAGAAAACTAAAATAAAAAAGACAGTTAATCAACAAAATAAAACTCCATAATTTCCAGTACTTAAATACATCTATTTACACGCAAAAAGGAGTAGGAAGAAGTAAAACTTATGTACTCCTACCCCTTTATACCCTTTCTATCCTATTAAATGAGTTAGCTACAAAATAATAAGTCTACAGAGATAATAAATCTGTAATCAATGGAAATATATATTCAGAAGTTCTATTGACATTCATATATTTACCCATACACAACAATAATTATACACATACTACACATTTTTCAATATAAACCCAGGTTATTAATTACACTGTGATTCTCTGTACCTCTGGAATATAATTTCTTTGAACATCTTTTTGAATTGGAATATGTTTAGACATTGCTTTAATTCATTATTTAGTTTATTCCATAATTTAGTGCCACTGACAGATAAACAGAAATTTTTCTTTGTAGTTCAAAAACTGGGAGACTTTCCCCTTAAGTCATAGCCCCCCTCTCTTTCAGAATTGCCAGGCAATAAATAGTTTCTCGTCTTGAACATAATTACTGCTGTTTGAAATTCGACTAGGTCAAGTAAATTTAATGCTTAAGACTGTGAAAATAATGAATTAGTGTGTTCCAAATATTCAGTGTTATGAATTATTCTTATTGCTCTTTTTTGATATACTGTATAATTAAAGATTTCAATGAATTTTGATATGTGTTTCCCTAAACCTCTACACAGTAATTTAAATAAGGTAACACCATTGAACAATACAAAATGTGGAGTGATTTGTAGTCTAAAATGTGCTTTGCTTTAGCCAAGACTGAAATACTTCTAGACAGTTTTGTTTGGATATATTTAATGTGAGATTTCCAGCAAATCTTGTCATCTATAATCACTCCAAGGAATTTCATTTTATATACTCTTTCTATATTGACACCTATCTGTAACTGAACTTGATTGATTGATTTACAATTGCTAAATATCATGAATTTGGTTTTACTCACATTTAATGATAACTTATTCGTGTCAAACCACTGTTTTATTTTTCTGAATTCTGAAGTGATTATGTCCAGGAGTTGCTGTAAATTCTGACCAGTACCAAAGATGTTTGTGTCGTCTGCAAATAATACAAATTTCAGTAATTCAGACACTTTACATATGTCGTTTATATAGAGGATAAATAGTTTTGGTCCCAATGCTGACCCCTGGGGGACACCACACAATGTCAGAAAAAATTAAATCTGTATCGGCTGGTCAAACTCAATGAAAAATCGGAATCGGCCTACAAATTGTAAATCGGTGCATCTCTACTCAATAAACAACATGAAATCAATGAAAGAATTAACGTTTCCTGCTATGGATTTTGGACCGTGGTCAGAAAGCACAGGGCAGACACTTTGTTTCTCCTACTATGACTCTAGAGTCAGTACTCACTCCGAAGCTAAGTGATGGCACTTTCTTAATCGCTCTACCACACACACACACACACACACACACACACACACACACACACACACACACACACACACACACACACACACACACACACCAGCCCTGCCGTTATCTTAAAGAGATCAACGCACACACCAATGCACAAGTATAAACTTCAGGCCACTTACGTAGGCTACGGCGAAAGCTCTGCAGAATAGTCTATATCAACGATGTTACACTTCCGGGACTGTTCAGGTGCCGCCGGAAATATCGTTGGATGTCCGTCACCTTCCGCTTTCTTTGTGTTGGCATTCTAAACTCTGGTTGAATTTTGATGACTATGGTAACTGCTCCTCAGATCTCTGCAGGGTAAATCCAGACAGCTAGCTAGACTATCTGTCCAATCTGAGTTTTCTGTTGCACGACTAAAACAACTTTTGAACGTACACATGTTCCACCAAAACAAGTTCCTTCACGAGGCAATTTTGCTCCATCCAGCACTTAGCGCCGTCCAAGACAATTGTGATTGGTTAAAGAAATGCCAATAAACCAGTGCACGTTTTTCTCCCATCCAGGAATGTTGTGTGGACTAGGCAGACCTTCCTCCTCAGCGCTGTGGAGGAAGATCTGCCAATGCGAAACTAGCAGAACCATAAATCCGACTTTAGTAGTGGGTTTTCTGAGGACTGCTACAATATAAATACTTACAATTAATTTAAAAGTAAAAGACTAAATAAGATTTAAATTAACAACTTCTAGCAGCACTAACACTGGGTAATTACAGGTGAAAACATTAAAGCAGGATGCCCTTGCTGGTCAATGCTGCACAAGACTTATGCTTTTAAAGACTATGAATTGTTTAAAGTGTAATTCAGGGTGGTGTAAAAAGTGGTTTATTTAGATTCATCCTGTCAAGCAGGAAGGAGGGTACTTATCGATTCCTCCAGCGTGAGCGAGGGGAAGCTAGCTAATTATTGTTGTTAGCGTGGGCGCTAATGGAGAAGGGAATGTGGCCTCAGGGTGCCGAAACACACCCCGCACTTAAAGAAGCTGTTAATACGATGGGAACATCAATCAGTACACACACACATACACGCACACACATCGCATACACAATTGAGAACTTACACAGAAAGACTTAAATAGAGTTGTGAACATATAGCCTATGGTTGAATAAAAGTGCAACAAAAGACATATTGCGAACACAGGCACACAGACCTACGCTCCACACGCACACATACACACACACTTCTGCACGCTAATACTTGGAAAGCCCCACCTACACTCATGTACATACATTAAATGCTTAAAAATGTTCATACACCCACACATCACACAGAGCCAAGCAGAGCTTTTAATATGCACCATCAGTCTCATACACACACCCACCCACACACAAGCCTTAACACTGATATACACGCAAAGCTGAGTAAAGCTTCAAGCATTAAAGTCAACACGTGCACACGCACGCACACAGACACACACACACACGCACGCGTGCTCGCTCGCGCACACACACACACACACACACACACACACACACACACACACACACACACACACACACACACACACACACACACACACACACACACACACACACACACACATACACACAACTGCACATTTGTTTAAGTTTGTTATTGAGCATGTGAAAGGTTTGTGATGCTGTAGTGCCTGTTATACGTCCCGATAGGGATTCATTATTGATGTTAAATGGATTAAAGGAAGGATGGGAGACACTTCAACACCAAAAAAGAGCTTGCCATAGACAGACAGAGGTCGATCAACTACACACAAAGGTTTTTATATTCGTATATCGTTTCTTCCATTTTTCCCCGTCAAAGAGTTTTTCTTTATCCCGTCGTATGCTGTACAGATTGTAAAGCCCTCTGAGGCAAATTGGTGATTTGTGATATTGGGCTGTATAAGTAAAATTGACTTCACTTGACTAACTTTTTTGTGTCTAAACGGCTTTACATCAAAGAGCAGACACATTCAATTATTCATGTGTGAACATCTCACCTCTCTGCAGAGCTGTCGGGCTCTATGAATCGGATAAGTGGGGGTGCGGACAATGTTTCGGTGGCGAATATGCCTCCCTGCAGCTGGACACCGAAGCCGTTGAGTGGGTCGCCTGTGAGGACGACCTCACTGGTCTCTACATGGACCACTTGACCACCCGGACCCACCGAACTGGACGCCAGGGACACTTTAAACATACACAGACACATAAAACAGATTTTTTTTTATTACACATTTCCCTTCAGAGGAATGATATCATAGTCAAGACAGAGAGACATATGGAGCTTACAGGAGCTTTTGTGCTCTTTCTTTCTCTGCCGTCGTTTGAGCAGCGAGTTACGTGGGCTCATGGGAACTGTAGGCCTGGGCAGGGTGCTGGAGCTCTGGCTACTAGGGCCAGATGTAGTGGTAGAGCCGGGAGAGAAACTGGCAGATACCAGAGCTGCAATAAGGGAGAGAGAAAAGAAGGTGACTATACCTAAAACAGTAAACGAGTTGTTAGTGTACTGTAGGAACCTTAAGGGCTTCCGCCAAGTATTTCAATATTATATAAAGCAATGAATACAGTACTGTTCAGCGGCCACTGTGGCAAAGTGGATACATCTAAACCTTTGGCATAATGTAAGTATGTGTCTTTAATCCAAATGAGTATTAAAATGCTTTGTATATTTTTTTTACTTTTATCATTATTATGTATGCATTACCCAAAAAAATCCTGAACAGCCAATGCAATAAGGAATAATAATCCTACATCATTGATTTGTGCATCAACATTAATTATAACTGGTTATTCTCAGACCGACCACACGTCTCGGCCTGCCTTACTTCTTCATCCCCAACGTTACCACTACCAAAACTGAAAGTTTGACCACATGAGGCTAACTTGACTGCAACCGTCGCAATGCAAATATTTAAAAAAAGTCAAGTGTCTGGAATAATTTCACAATTTGTGAAGATGACAACCAAAAAGTCGAGTGCCAGATATACCAAATTAAGCAAATCATCTAAAAAAAAAAAAAAAAAACTGTAAGAAACCGCGTAGCCTTGATAGAGTGCGATTGCTAGATCTCTTAAATTATACATACGAAGCTACGAATGTATTTGTATACTTCCCACCAAAGCTTTGAAACCTTAAAAGCGTGATATCTGGGACAGCCCCAGTCTTTAGCCGAGAAGCCCCATTTGCTAGGGTTACCCTGTTTCACCGAGCAGCAGGAATATGTAAGAACTTCTCTGATTGGCGCCAATCCTCCATTACTATATTTTTGTTAAGACAAAATTAAAGACCAAATAGATAAACAGGAAGTAAAAGAAAACAGACGGACACAGTTATACTGTTAGTGTTCTTACACTTGCAGTAGTCGAGGTTGATGGTGTTGTTATTCGAGGCGGTCCACGACTTGTTGAGGGTGGCGCTTGTGTTGCAGAGGGTGGAGTTTGAAGGGTGACAGTAGTTCACACAGGGGTCCCAGGAGTGGGGGTGGTCCGACTTCTGAATCTTAACTGGAACACACAAAAATCATTTTGTTACTTGTGTCACGTCATAATCCACCTGTTGGTTTCTATTGGCCGCCGGGTTGTGGTGGGTGTGGCTTATCTGTGTCACAGGGCTGACAAGCGGAAGTGAAGCAGACACGTTGCAGTGGAACAGCTCAGTGAGAGACCGCTGAAGCGGATTGTGTTTTCTGACTTGTTGTGACGTTTGCCCACGGAGTTTGTGTTAAAAAAAAAATTAACTGTCAACTGAGTGTCAACGCTCTTCGACGCTGCACCGACTGACAGGGGGAGAGGAGCGGGCCGGCCAGCGTCGAAGCTGATTTCAGGTAGGCCTCTAACCCTTACCTGCAGTCGGGCGGCTAATCGGTTAGGTTTTCCAGTTTTCAAATGCACGAGTAATACCAAGCTCTGTTGTAATACTAGACGTAACTTACATTAATTCCCTGGAAGATTTCTCTAACCCTAAACATGTGTTAACACGTCTAACTTTAACCTTAACAGACACGGTTATTATAACTTTAAAAGGTAACTAACAACACAGTGGCTACAAAATGCAAGCCTGATATAAAATTTTAAAAAAAATAAAAAAAACCGACTCTGCCATCTTTTAAAAAGTCAAGTTTCCTCAGATGTCGGGGAGAACCTCTTCTGGGGAAACTCCCACTGAGAGCATCAGCATACAATCAAGGCTAAAGTCTGACAACCTACACGGCTTCATGTGTAATTCCTCACCACACACACTTATCTCAACTCTGAAGTTGATCCTAAGCTGCCCTGTGCTCCCACGTCTATCCAGCAGAGCTTTTATTTCCTCGACATGTTAGTCATCCTTATCTAAATCGCTCGGTTGGTGGGAGGTTTGAGGAGCAGAAGTGTTGGGCGGCTTCAGCGTGGGATCTGAGAAAGGTCTGTCTCACTCTCATCCCCTCCCAGTAAAAGTAAAGTTATCACGTCCAGCGACAACACACTAGAGAGACAGATCTGCTGACAGGAAAAGGCTACAGTCACACAGATAGATGCACACAGGCAGGCCACACACAAAAAGACACTGCACATACACACTTAAATGCTTACTTACACATCTGTCATACATAAGAGAAGATAAAAGGTGCAGCGGATAGGGTGTGTACACACACTTATGTCCAGACTCACCAACACTAATCTATGCTGCAATAACACACACTGCAACGCAATCAAAGACACAGACACACACACACACACACACACACACACACACACACACACACACACACACACACACACACACACACACACACACACACACACACACACACACACACACACACACCATTTAATGAGAGTGTCTATTAATAAAGCAGTGGCAGGCTGGCCGCAAGGTCTCCTGGAAGGCCATCAGTATCCCAATGAGCTGTGTTCACTTCCTCACACACACACACACACACACACACACAAAGGCAGTCACAATCATGATTAGAGGGAGGAAAGAATGAATTTAGCTGCAAAGACAAATGAAGGAGATGCAAAATGAGATGGCGACCTTTCGAGTTTTTGTGTGTGTGTGTGTGTGTGTGTGTGTGTGTGTGTGTGTGTGTGTGGTCGTTTAAATGCAGATTCTAGTACTTCCTTAAAATAACTTTATTGTTTTTTGTCACTTCAACCTAGATTAGAATGAAATAGAAGAGTAGGCAGGAAATAAAAGGAAATGGGAAATATGAGACAAGAATAGATAAAAGGGGGGCAAGATGAGAAGAGATGGTAGGAGAGACAGAAAGGAAGACAATAAAAACAAATGGAGGAGAAAACAGGAAGGAGATGAAACAAAATAGGAATAGAGAAGGAGAGGAGGAGGTTTCAGCTGTATGCAACGTCTGATAGCATGCAGGTGTAATGACTTTAATTCAATACCATCCTGCCTTTACACTCCCCGTCACTCACTTCTCATTCATCCGCCACTTCTCCGTTCAACTTTCTCTCTTCTTGCCTTCATGAAACTACTGCCCCCACCGAAATGCTCTACAAAGAACCGTGGCAGAGGGTTGTCTATTTCAGTCTACAATTTCTCTTCTCTTTTTTTTAATCTCGCTCCTTCTTAACCTGTCATGAGTCTCTCATCAGGTTAAAGATTTTTCCAACCAACCTTGGTAAAAAACAAAGGTAAGATGTGTGTGTGCTCGTGCTTGTTAATAGAGGAAAAAAATAAATTGAAGCTGTGCTAGGCACTTAACTTTTGGTGTCTTTCATAATTCATCAATTGCAGCTTGTTGTTGTCGTTAGGATGTTCTTTTTTTACTATTATTTTTACATTTCAATTTTCTTTTATACAGAACTTTGGTGCATTTTGTACAGCACGTTGGTCCAACACAGTCTCTGCGTCGGGAGCTTAGCGCCGCCCAAGACGATTACGATTGGTGTAAAGAAAGCGTTTTTTTTTTCTCCTATCCCAGAATGTATCTGTGGTGTAGCCAGATCTTCCTCCAAGGTGCTGTGGAGACAGAGCTGGCAATGCTAGATTTAAAGTGACCTGATGTAAACGTTTACATGCTGTAAGTTACATGAAGAAAGCTGTACTGTGTGTTAAACCAATGAAGTTGCAAAATCATTTTCATGTTTTCACACTGTAAATTCAGTTAAAATGGAAAAACATAGATATATAAAGAATATAGTTTTTTTTTAACAAAATATACACTGTTCGAAAGCATTCCCTCATTCACTCACTCACTATTCCCTATGTAGTGTTTATTAAATAGTCAACTATATATGGAAATATAGGGGGGACCAAATGAGATTTCGGACACTACACTGAAAACACATCGTTGCGTCAGTAGATGCGCCGGTTATGTGTGTGACGGAGGTGGGCGCACCCAGCATCATTAAAACAAACCGAAACAAAAACATTTTTAACACGTCTCTGAAACAAACCGAGCACCCAGGAGGATAGTAACATGTTGTATATATGTTGCATGTTGCATGTTGCATTTTCACTGTTTAGAAACAAAAGTCCGCTCCATTTTTCCTTTTCAGTTTTCGAGTTGATTTCTGCTTCTTCTTCTCCTCCTCTGGGAAAACGTGGCCGCGTTGCACTGTGGTATAGAAGAGTAAAATGTAGGGTACATCGTATGTACACTCAAATTAGCAGTGCATTGTGGGTATTTTATAGTGGACTATACAGTGAATGAAACGAACCGGGAAGAATTCGAACACCACTACAAAATGGCGAACATACTATATAGTACACTATTTACGTGATAGGGAACGATTTTCAACACAGCTATAGACTGTTACTATTTACAGTCAATGAGTAGACATGGTGGACTTTGTACATACATACTGTAGATACACTGTTGCAGTTGGTGCACTCACCTGTGTCGTGCTGTTTCCCAGTTAGCCTTGTTTGATGGGAGGGGAGTATTTCTAATTTCACCAGCTCTGTTGTGCTTGCTAATAGCTGTGTTGCCTCCAGGACTGTACAGTGTTCTGTCGATGTCCCATCTATGGACAGCAGGTGATCCCCAGCATGCAATGCTCCACATCTGGTAAAACACAGAGACAGGGAAAGTAATAGCGGTGGGAATCCGCAGAGGCCCCACATATGATAATATCACCCTACGTATGTCACAATACAACATTATTGCGATTTTAAACATATTGTGATATTCTTCAACACGTTGTAATGAATTACCTTTTTTCCCACTTAAAATAATGTCCCCAACAGAAAACTTTATCAACATCTGTTTTATCTAAAATTATAGTGTATATGTCTCTTTTTGTTCATCTCAATTTTATTATAGTAAGCCAAAAAGTTAAATTGTCACGTGCAATTTATATAATGAAAGATTGATACTTGGCGTCTGTGTATCGGTACAGTATTGCCACGGAAAATATTGTGATTCAATGCCGTATCGATTGTTTTCCCCCCAAGCCTAGAAAATAAGGAAGCTTACCACAATGAAAATGCAGGAGAAAGAAATACAGTACAGATGGTTCCTTTGCTGTGTCTGACATACTTTGCCATGTTTTTGTTCTGTTTGAAAACCATGTGTTTTTTTCATGTTTATTTGAATAGGGACAGATGCTATGTGTGCAACAAATCTCCAATGTACAGCATCGCAGCATTTATAGCTATTGCTAATTTCCAATTTGCCAGTACTAGGCTACACGTTAGCCTGATTGGCTCAGATCAGCATGGTCAACCTGGTGTCTCTGCTCTTTTAAATTTAAAATTAAAATGAATTTCCAACCATGCGGGAATGAACAATGACAGAACGTGAACCTGTGCAGTCGACAGGGGTTATTTTAGAGCTTGTTTCAACACTGACACAACGTTCAAGTGCCTTATGTATATTTTAGAGCCAGAATGAGGCTCGGGGAAATACCCTATCTCCTGCTGTCTGTGTTAGTTAGACGTAGGCCTAGACACAGCTTATTTGTGTGCGTCTGCGTGCCTTCGAGAGAGAGAGAGAGAGATTGCATAAATATGCAACCGTTGCATTTCTGTAACCCAACTGCGTATGTTACAGAAGTGGGAGAGGGGACATGAAGACGGAGGTTCTTTAAAAGGTCCCATGGCATGAAAATGTCACTTTGAGTTTTTGTAACATTATAACTTAACACTTAATACTTTACATTGTAGCGAAGTGTAATTTCTTTAGTGTTGTCCCATTAAAAGATATAATGAAATATTTACTAAAATGTGAGGGGTGTACTCACTTTTGTGAGATACTGTATTGTATAAAATTAAGTTGCATATTAAACTGGGCCTACAGTAAAGTGTAGGGCAGCCTAGAGACTTTAAACATACCTTTTTAGCGCATAGAATACTAAGATGTTCAAATAGTCTAAAAAATTGTTGGCATGATTTTATAAATCATGTTTAATGTTAGAGGTAAGCCCCACCAGATCTAACCGGTAGCGCTCCACCTCCCGCACCAGTTCCGGTTCCTTCCCCCACAGAGAGGTGACATTCCACGTCCCCAGAGCCAGCGTCTGCTGCCCGGGTCTGGTCCGTCGAGGCCCCTGACCTTCACTGCCACCCATGTGGCAATGCACCCGACCCCAGCGGTTCCTCCCACAGGTGGTGGGCCCATGGGCTGGAGAGATGGATGCCACGTAGCTTTTTCGGGCTGTGCCCGACCGGGCTCCGTGGCAAACCCGGCCACCAGACGCTCGCCAACGAGCCCTCCGTCTGGGCCTGGCTCCAGACGGGGGCTTACCTCTACGCACAGTCTCGGTTCTGGAACCGTACTCCTGGATAGGGGTTGGACTCTTTTCTTCTCCGGAGTTGCCCAGGGTGTGAGGCGCCGGGCGGGTGTGGGGATACTCACAAGCCCCCGGTTGAGCGCCGCTATGTTGGAGTTTACCCCGGTGGACGAGAGGGTCGCCTCCCTACGCCTGCGGCTGGTGGGGGGGGAAACTCTGACTCTTGTTTGTGCATATGCACCAAACAAGAGTTCGGAGTATTCGGCCTTCTTGGAGACCTTGAATGGAGTCCTGTATGGGGCTCCAGTGGGAGACTCCATCGTTCTGCTGGGGGACTTCAACGCGCACGTGGGCAATGATGGAGACACATGGAGAGGCGTGATTGGGAGGAACGGCCTCCCTGATCTAAACCAGAGTGGTTGTTTGTTGTTGGACTTCTGTGCTAGTCATGGATTGTCTATAACGAACACCATGTTCGAACATAGGGATGCTCATAAGTGTACCTGGTACCAGAGCACCCTAGGCCAAAGGTCAATGATCGATTTTATAATCGTTTCATCTGATCTGAGGCCGTATGTTTTGGACACTCGGGTGAAGAGAGGGGCGGAGCTGTCAACCGATCACCATCTGGTGGTGAGTTGGGTCAGAGGGTGGGGGAAGACTCTGGACAGACCTGGTAAGCCCAAACGGGTAGTGCGGGTAAATTGGGAACGTCTGGAGGAGGCCCCTGTCCGACAGACTTTCAACTCACACCTCCGGCGGAGCTTTTCATGCATCCCTGTGGAGGCTGGGGGCATTGAACCCGAGTGGACAATGTTCAAAGTTTCCATTGCTGAAGCTGCGGCGAAGAGCTGTGGTCTTAGGGTCTTGGGTGCCTCAAGGGGCGGTAACCCACGAACACCGTGGTGGACACCGGTGGTCAGGGAAGCCGTCCGACTGAAGAAGGAGTCTTTCCGGGATATGTTATCCCGGAGGGCTCCGGAGGCAGTTGCAAGGTACCGAAGGGCCCGAAGGGCTGCAGCCTCTGCCGTGAAAGAGGCAAAGCAGCGGGTGTGGGAGAAGTTCGGAGAAGACATGGAGAAGGACTTTCGGTCGGCACCAAGGTGCTTCTGGAAAACCGTTCGCCACCTCAGGAGGGGGAAGCGGGGAACCATCCAAGCTGTGTACAGTAAGGATGGGACGCTGTTGACCTCAACTGAGGATGTAATAGGGCGGTGGAAGGAGCACTTTGAGGAACTCCTAAATCCGACTAATACGCCCTCTATGGTAGAGGCAGAGCTGGAGGATGATGGGGGATTGTCGTCAATTTCCCTGGTGGAAGTTGCTGAGGTGGTTAAACAACTCCACAGTGGCAAAGCTCCAGGGATTGATGAGATCCGTCCGGAAATGCTTAAAGCTCTGGGTGTGGAGGGGTTGTCTTGGTTGACACGCCTCTTCAACATTGCGTGGAAGTCTGGGACGGTGCCTAAGGAGTGGCAGACCGGGGTGGTGGTTCCCCTTTTCAAAAAGGGGGACCAGAGGGTGTGTGCCAATTACAGGGGTATCACACTTCTCAGCCTCCCCGGTAAAGTTTACTCCAAGGTGCTGGAAAGGAGGGTTCGGTCGATAGTCGAACCTCAGGTTGAAGAGGAACAATGCGGATTCCGTCCTGGTCGTGGAACAACGGACCAGCTCTTTACTCTCGCAAGGATCCTGGAGGGAGCCTGGGAGTATGCCCAACCGGTCTACATGTGCTTTGTGGATCTGGAGAAGGCGTATGACCGGGTACCCCGGGAGATACTGTGGGAGGTGCTGGGGGAGTATGGGGTGAGGGGGTCCCTTCTCAGGGCCATCCAATCTCTGTACGACCAAAGCGAGAGCTGTGTCCGGGTTCTCGGCAGTAAGTCGGACTCGTTTCAAGTGAAAGTTGGCCTCCGCCAGGGCTGCGCTTTGTCACCAATTCTGTTCGTAGTATTTATGGACAGGATATCGAGGCGTAGTCGGGGTGGAGGGGGGTTGCAGTTCGGTGGGCTGGGGATCTCATCGCTGCTTTTTGCAGATGATGTGGTCCTGATGGCATCATCGGCCTGTGACCTTCAGCACAGGCCGAGGATCAGCACCTCTAAATCGGAGGCCATGGTTCTCAGCAGGAAACCGATGGACTGCCTTCTCCAGGTAGGGAATGAGTCCTTACCCCAAGTGAAGGAGTTCAAGTACCTTGGGGTCTTGTTCGCGTGTGAGGGGACAATGGAGCGGGAGATTGGCCGGAGAATCGGCGCAGCGGGTGCGGTATTGCATTCAATTTATCGCACCGTTGTGACGAAAAGAGAGCTGAGCCAGAAGGCAAAGCTCTCAATCTACCGGTCAGTTTTCCTTCCTACCCTCACCTATGGTCATGAAGGCTGGGTCATGACCGAAAGAACAAGATCCAGGGTACAAGCGGCCGAAATGGGTTTCCTCAGGAGGGTGGCTGGCGTCTCCCTTAGAGATAGGGTGAGAAGCTCAGTCATCCGTGAGGAGCTCAGAGTAGAGCCGCTGCTCCTTTGCATTGAAAGGAGCCAGTTGAGGTGGTTCGGGCATCTGGTAAGGATGCCCCCTGGGCGCCTCCCTAGGGAGGTGTTCCAGGCACGTCCAGCTGGGAGGAGGCCTCGGGGAAGACCCAGGACTAGGTGGAGGGATTATATCTCTAACCTGGCCTGGGAACGCCTCGGGATCCCCCAGTCGGAGCTGGTTAATGTGGCTCGGGAAAGGGAAGTTTGGGGCCCCCTGCTGGAGCTGCTACCCCCGCGACCCGATACCGGATAAGCGGACGAAGATGGATGGATGGATGGATGTTTAATGTTAAACATACCTGTGGCACAGTCAATCCTTAGGATGAACTGTATATGTCGATGGCTAGTGACTACCTTACCTATAGGCCAATAAGCAGTGGGGATTTATATTTACTAATAATATGTTGGATTCATTTTAAGACTTTTACATTTTTGAAAAAACTTTCAAAAAGTTAATAATAATTTGGATGCCCCCCGGCATTGCCTCTGAGAACCCCATAGGGGTCCCGGACCGCCTGTTGAAGATCCCTGGACTAGATGGTAAACATGGCAGGGATGCGAGCCAAGTCTTGGTTCTGTTGGACTGTGGAAAAGGAAGAAAAACTGGTGGACTTGTGGAATGAACAAGACAACTCTTAGGGCGTTTTCACACCTGTAGTTCGTTTGCTTTGGTCCAAATCAGTTGGTGAGTTTGTAAACTTGGAGCGATTTGCCCTCGGTTTGGTTTCACACCTGGAAAAATCTAAGCGTACCAAAAGGCGCCATTACAAATCACACGCAAGAACGTCCACTCCTCTTATTGGTCGGATGTGTCTGGGGGCGGGACAAAGAAAGTAAATACAGGAAGAAGGTCCTGTGTTCTGAACTAGTGCATATTTCTTGCATCTACATGGTCAAACCAGCTCATTTCATTAAAATGATCAGACATTGTTTCACGTCTGCTCTGGTCACCGAGACTTCGCTCTGCTCTGCCGGTGTCTGTGGCAGCTGGTTTGACCACGGAGATGCGAGTGACGGACGGCAAGCTTGACCGCAGTCTATTTCTGTGATAGAAACACTGTAAGCTGCCACAGTTTGCTGCTCTGCTGCATCACAGATTGCTAAGCACACCTGACTGCAGGAGACATTAGGTCAGACTTGCGGAGTATGTATAGTTGCTGCGGTTCGAGGTCGGATCACGTTCTCACCACAAACGAACATCTCCAGAGTTTGATTGAAAGCGTACCGAGACCACCTCATCGAGCAGGTCTCGTTACGCTTGTTTTGTCTGCTTTTGGCGCGCACATGAGTGTGAATGCCGCGTTCTCACCTGCCCTGACGAACCGCAACAGCGGGACAAACGAACTCTAATGCGATTCAACCGAACAAAACTAGGCTGTGGTGAAAGCGCCCTTAGACGTGTCCTCTCAAAAAGTGGACCGAAATGACTGCATCCCACAAAATCAGCTCCATTGTTGAACAGTTTTTTTTCTTCTTGCAAATTTTCACCAGTTTTCAACAGTTTTAAAAACTTTTAAAACTCTGGCAAAATGTTATCATCTGTGACTAAAAACTCAGTGACATTAGGAAAGATTCTTTAGATGTGAGATGGTGTCAGACTTTAGTCTTTTCAAAGTCTTTTCAGAGTCTTCTGGTGTATGGTAGACATCAGTTTCAGCCCTACAAAGAAGCTTTACCAAGTTCAGCCTGCATGTAGCCTGAAAAGTGAATCCCAGGACAAAAAAACAGTCCATAGAACTCATGCGCTGCTTTAAACCTTGAAGGTAACCTAGATGAGTGTATTAACACTTATCAACTCAGAGCTTCTTTCATCTGAAGTTTGTCAGCCAGAGGGCACAGTTAACAGAGATTTTAGAGCGTGAATCATGAGGTACATCCCACATCCCTTATTTGATAGCTCCTCGACTCCTAGGTCCTCGACTGAACCGGAAGTTGTTCTGTCCCTCCTCGGTGAAGGCCGGCTCAAAGCTCTTATTTCTGGCCAGAGGACCGAGGAGCGAGGAGATACAGCCAAAGAAACAAGAGAGCAGCCTTCCAGGAAGCCGTGCAGCTGAAGGAGTTGCTAACTTCGCCCATACAGCTGACGAATTCATGTGACGCTTCAGAGGAAAGGACGTCTCATTCCTCTAAAACACCTTTACTCATTGCGTCTCTCCCGTGCCTCCTTGGTGGTGGGGACTAACTGTGCATTCATAGACATCGGGAAAACGTTTTTCCGAGTGAAAACATCATCATTCACGTCCCTTCCTGTGGGAATCAGAGGTGGGAAACTCGGGCCAGATTTTGCTAACAGAGTTTCCCAGTTGGTGACGCGTTGTTGACAACTGACGTTTGATGGAGGCAACTTTGGTTCACTTAACATATTTCAATGACAAACTGTTTATTGTGGACAAATGCCTCTGCTGAGAAACATACACAGACATGACATGTTTCACATTATTCATTAATAGGCCTATGTATAAAAAAAAAAAGAAAACACCTTATCCGTGTCCTTTCCCGTTGGTTGTCCTGCAGATAACACAAACACCTGACGATGTGCTGTTTGTATGCTCGCATAAGAAAACAGCAGCAAATTATTGTGGCCTCCATGTTTTCACCCACCTGATGCTCTAGGCTATGGCCAACAGTTGGTGGCAGTCATGCAACAAGTTGTTATGCCGAACGCCAATATAACGCAAGAAGAAGAACACGCATCCCGACATGTGAACGCTGGTAGTCGGAAAAACAATGTAATCACGGGGGCGGTCCCTGTCATTCCGAGGTGGCATGAACGCGCCATGAGACGCAATGAAGGGAGGCAAGTGGAGGAGTCAAGGAGGCAATTTAAGCAACATGAGATGCAACTATGTTAAATGCCATATTGTTTTGGCTGTGTTTGCTGCTTGTGTGTGATCCTCTTCAGGTGTGCGCTGGTGACGTCACGCCCACAGCCGATTGGTTTGTAGACGGGCTTCCCCGTCCTCTCGTATCCTCTCTCTGTGTCAGAGTTTTTTTCAACTGACTGCTGCGGCTCTTTTGGTTTTGTTGTGATGTTGAGAAGCAAGACACAGGAACTTTCATTCTGGAGCATTTATTCAGAGACAAACGGAAACCTACACTGTACATTTACGAGGCCTACCACTTAACATAAACTGCTGATGTATACTCTGCTCTGATATAGCCAACAGCTGTCTGTTCTGAGTGCATTTACCGTCACTCACTCTCTCATGTAGCCTACACACTAAGCACCGAGCTATTCCTTAAAGTAGCTTCCCCAGTCTTTTAACACAAGGAAAGCCTGCCAGAGCTTCTTGTATTTGGTCCAAAAGTCCGAACCATCCCAAAAATGCTTTCACACTATAAACTAACCGGACCAGTTTGGTCCGGACCGAGACCACCTCTTTTTATCGGACCAAAATTTGGTCTTTTGATCCGGACCGTGGTCCAGGGGAGGTTTCACACCTGTAATTTTGGTTTGGATCAAACTGGACCAAATGAGGTAGGTGTGAAAATGCCCTTAGTGTATCTTTTTGAGAAATAGCAGTTAGTTTAACAATAAATCATTTGATTAATCTTGAACTGTTTCCACCATTCCCTTGGTTTACATTTGGTTTATTTAAATATTAGCATCCTCCACATAGCACATGGTCAAACTGCAAGAGTGCATGTATGCAAACATATAGAGTGTGTGTGTACCTGTCCACCACGCTGCCAGGTTTAACCCGGTCGATGACAATGACCTGCTTGTTTCGATGATTGGCCGATGTCAGCGTGATACCCAGCGTTGCTCCTGGCGCCTTGGCAATTTCCACTAAAAGCGGGCCGGAGGCGTTTGTTACGGTGTCTGATTGGGGGAAAAGCAATTGTTTTCATTTTCAATCATTTTGCTCGTTACTGTGACCAGATGCTCCTGTGATATGAAAAACAACAGTGACACAGTGTAGCAGAGTACCTTTCAATGTCTGTTTCACCAACATTATGAGCCTAGCAGATGAGCTTGAGGTACACATGCCCTTAAAGGCAACAACTATGAGATGTGATGATTCTTTGCAATGCATTTTAAGTGAGTTAAATTTCAGTTTCACATTGAAAGAAAAGGCAGCACTTAGCCTGAGGTGGCAAAAAATGCCAACACATCCACAAAACACATCCAATTTTAATTGTGTATTATGCCCCTAGCTTTATTACTTGTGGGGTGTGTGTGTGTGTGTGTGTGTGTGTGTGTGTGTGTGTTCTTGTTTAACTATATTCGTGGGGTTCAAAAACCGGGAATACAGTATACTTGTGGACTTTGTGGGGGCCAAAATGCTGGACCCCACAAGTGTGTGTGTGTGTGTGTGTGTTCTCTCACCCATGATAGTGACGTCATACTCTATCTGGAACAGGGCTTCCTGGCCACACTGTGCCAACACACTGAGCGCATCGCTGTGGTTGGTGTTGTGCAGCGGCAAGCCGTCCACACTGAGGAGACGGTCCCCGGGACGCAGTGTCCCCTCTCTGAACACACACACACACGACATCAGATGATAGTGATTAGAGAAGAGATTTGAAAATACAAGAATTCAGAAAAAATTAAAAAAAAATTAAAATTGAGACAAACCACCTCAGAGGGAACACTCAAACTCTGTCTGCCAAGTCTAATGCTTTGTATTTCTTCTGCTTCCTTTCTTCGACATTTCCCCCTTTATCTTCTCATAGAAGTCTTAATGCACCAATTTGTTGTCTTACTCCTTTTTTAGTCCTACCTTCAATATCTCAAGTTCAAATGTGTTTTATGTATATGATTGGGTAATGACCATTGTTGGAGAATATGACAGAGTATCCTGTGTGAAAGAATGACATCATGGCAAACAAATGGCAAAGCCATAAAAAAATCCTAACAAAAAAATCTTATCGTCTGCACTTCCTCTGTGACTTCTTCTTACATCCTCTTTATATTTTATATTATTCTTTTTCCCTTTCTGAGAAAGCTTCTCTCCCAGCTTTTTTATTTTTGTTCTCAAATTCTCACTTCCAAAAATCTTTTTCCTTTTAACATCTCTCCTATTTCTTACTTCCTGGCTGTCCAACTTGGTCCAAGCTTCTTTCTACTCCTACTTCCACTAGTGTCCGTCTTTCTGATCTCATCCTCCTCTTTTCTCTCCTCTCATCAGTCTGAGACTTACAGTATTATTTCTCCTCAAGTTCAAATGGAGGACAAACCCAGTGGAAACAGCATTAAGATGATACTGCTCTGCTTCACAGTATTCAAAATATCAAGATTGAACATGTTGGCTTCATTTAAACTATTAAAAAAATCCCTGCATGGTGGACAAAAACCCTTTGTCAAATAATTGATATGCAGCTTTTTGATTTTTTTCATGCAAAGTGCTGCATTAAAGAGCTGAATGATGCTTTATGCATGAAGCCAGAGTGTGAGTAATACCGAGCTGTCATCATACCAGCCAGAAGTTGTAAAGTATGATGCCGAGAGCCCTGAAGCTTTTAAACATGATGCAGACTAGGCTGAGACCAAAAGGCTTCATTAAGGCTGGAATGAGGTTATATGAAAGACGCATCTTAGCATTAAAGTTTCACAAGAAATATGGAGTCAAATAAAAGTTTTAGGGTTGTCAAAATCAACACAATAGTGAGCTGACGCAAATTCCTTTTAACCCCACAAATTTTTGTTGATGCGCGTTCTGTGATTTGGGCCTCGGGCCAATAGTTTGGGTAATCAGGAAGCGATGCAGCAGTAACATTGTGGATGGCTAGCAGTAGTCTAGATCGACAACGTTTCATTTCTGGGATTGTTCAGGTCCCGCCGGAAATTCCGCCGGAAGTCTTTCATTTTGGCCGGATGTCCGTCACCTTCTGCTTTCTTTGTGTTGGCCGGTGGACTTCTGAGGACTATGGTTAACTGCTCCTCAGATCTCTGCAGGGTAAATCCAGACAGCTAGCTAGACTATCTGTCCAATCAGAGTTTTCTGTTGCATGACTAAAACAACTTTTGAACGTACACGTTCCACCAAAACAAGTTACTTCCTGAGGATATTTTGCAGCGGCATCGTGGCTCCGTCTGCCCCAGACTATTGTGATTGGTTTAAAGAAATGTCAATAAACCAGAGCACGTTTTTCTCCCCTACGGAATGATGTGTGGACTAGCCAGACCCTCCTCCGCAGCGCTGTGGTCTGGCAACGTGAGACTAGGCTAGCAAAAACAAAGCTCTTTGAGCAGTAATGGATGAAGAAAAGGGTCTTTGGAATGACAAGTTGAGTTTCAGAGCCCTTGCAGATGGTTCTCTCCACAAGACTAAAAGTTATTTCCATGTACTGTCGATATGGCTGATGCAGAGAACCAAAAGCAAGCATAACTGTCCGCTGCCAAGTTGATAAGAGCATTAGAAACCTTGACATTTTTTTCCTTTCAGTTCATTTAGAACAGATAAAAAATGTACAATTAATTTGCGAACGTGTCACGTGGGTCTGGCTACTCCCGAATTTCAAAACGACCATCATAGTTCACTGAAACGTGTTTCTGAAAACATTTTAAGAGAGAAAAAGGCCATACAGTTGCTGAATCTGTCTTAATTTCAGATCGACAAAGGCCAGTTTGTAAGATTTTTGTCTACTTCTATTGGATAGTCGCGTTCAACAGATTCATTTGCATAAAGATGGGCATCGGCCAGCTTTTTTGACGCGCAGCATTTTTTCAAATGCAGCGCCGCCCTACCGGGAAGCTTCGCGGGCGCGTTAAAGTCGCTTGATGTCACCCATAGGAATAAAGTGGAGCGTGGCGCGACAGAAGCGTCGCACGGCCAGGTGGATCTGCACTGTTACACTCAGATTCTGATGGACAAATGCCAACATCTGATGTCTGCTGTCCAAGTTAAACCAGTTTTTAAGGTTCTTAACAATATTAAAAAGGAATATCACCCTCAGCTGTTATTTCAAGAGGGAAGGGTTCATTTTAGTTAAGTTGCTGGTTGAAAATCTGAAGTCTTAAGGACTTCACAGCCTGTTTTAAGAGCCTGCAGGCTCTCTGTCATTTGTTTTCTGTTCATATGATGAAAGCATGGCTCTAACTTTCAGAGGTGGTGCTTTAATTCACACTGGGTAATGCTTAAATGTAGGCACTCCTGGGACTGCATGGTGCTCTGGATTAAGTTTTCTCCAATTGGCATATAAATGGGATATAAAGCAGCATGAATATCTAATTCATTTATCCTGGACTGACCCACATTTTGAAGATGATTTTGAAGATGATTTTCTTTGGAATGGAGTTTTGGAGCAAAATAACCTAATAATAAGCTAAAATTGAATTGCTGTCTTGTCCAAGTCTGTCACTGAGCATGTTTACATGCACACTAATATTCCACTATCATTCTGAATGTGACAATATTCTCAATTTGACACGAGTCATGTTAAAGATGCAGTAGGTAAGTCTTATAAAACTTCATATTCATCATCATCATATCATCAAAAAGTCATATTTGCTGAAACTGACCCTATGTTCCAGTATAACTATATAAAGCAGGTAATTAAAAAAATAAATCCAGCTCCTCTGGCACCACCTACAGCCTGTAGTGCGATTTGCAAAAATCCACCGCTCCCTGTTCAGACGCTCCAATCATGACCAGGGGGTGGTGTCTAACTGTGTGTCAATCACTGCTCATGCACACTCATTCATTCTCCCTTGTGGGGGGAGGGGCTTAGGAGACCGTTTTGGCTTTAGCAGAAAGGCGGGGAGGGACTGAGAAGTTGTCGATGTTCAAATTCTTTGGCTAAGTCCTGGTTCTTCACAATGCTACCTACAGCACCTTTAACAGCATATTCTGTTTGGATATTCTAAATAAGGCCTTTTGCCAAATTTAGCATTTTCAGAAAAAGTCACGTGGGAAATGCCGGTATTATTCTGGTTTTAAAAGAATTCTTTGGAATATGTGTCTCAATCAGGGGTTTTACCGCAGATCAGCTCTATGCATTGCTATTTGGTTATGATATATTGCTTGTTGTACACTAACAAACTAGCCAACAGTTTGAAAGGCAGCAAGAGAGATGCATGCCCAAAATAATAGACCACATTTCTGGTCACTTTTAAACATTATGAAAGACTTGGATACCAACAGGTCTTTGGATATGTGCAAACATGGCAACACCGACCTTTTCAAGAAGGTGGTTGAAGAAATGAAAGAGGGAGGTTACATTCACCTGGTCGAACAAGTACGCCACCAGTGGAAAACTTATAGTATATTGCACTTCTGCATGTAAACAGGAATATCAGTGGAATATTTATTTTAATTAGCCATGTAAACAGCTTAGTTGGAATATTGTCTTTTTGTCAGGGCAAAAAAACGGAATAATATTTGCATGTAAACGTAGTCACTGTGTGTGAACCTGTGAAGGATGAACTAGAATCAGGCCCTGGATAATGCAAAACCAATAGTTTGGGTTGAACTGCAATCAATTTGGACAAATATATGTTGGCTCACAATGAAACAGTCCTTTCACAAGACCTACAGATGCATCAAATATCTCCAACAAGCGTTCACTTACTCTGCAGAAACATACAACTGCTTAGTATCATGCAGTTGTTCTGCATGTGTCCTGATTTATTGTTTCATGAAATTCTCTCAAAGATAGATGCCACTAGAATAAAAATAACATTCCCAGTTCTAAAGTCTAGCATCAACTGAAGCTACTGAGTGATCAGAAAAGGATTTTTTTTTAAATATCTTCCTATTGTATTTTTGCTGGAGTGTCACTGTAGAAACCGCTAAGTAAAGTAAGCTGTTCAAAATGGGACTTTCTAAGCAATGACCTTTACGTAATGACAATACAGATGGATGACAACCAAAGGGAAAAAACTAAGTGTCTTAGAGCAACGTGTCGTTCTACCACAAGCCTCCAGAACAGCTTGAGTGCTCAGATTATCCAACTTTTCTGAAGGAATGAGCATTCTGCAGAAATATCCTCCCATATATATATTCTTTAAAGATGGTGTGGAGTAGTCTGCTCTAAAATCTCTGTTCAGTTTGCCTGAAATCTTGTTAATGTGAAGATCATACAGTAGCATATCATTCACATAATTTTCATACTTCTTTTGTGTCTGCATTTGATAAGTTTCCTTTCATTACACTTTTCCTTGAATTTGTCATTTGTATGCGTTTTATTCCGTTGGGTGAAGTTAATTCTTGAGGTGCTTTATATAAAATAAATATTTGCATCCAGTTTGGTGCTAAGCAGTCACTGCTATGGTCCTTTGTAACAGAATTTCTTCAAAACACTTAACAATTAAACTGCATCACACAAGTTGTATCAAAGTTAGACCAGCATGAGATTAAATTAACAAAGCAATTACATACTCCAAATGTTACTGTTATCGATCATTTCATGAGGTCAACGTGTTTTACACAGCAGTACAAATGCAGAAGTACAAATGTATGCCACCCAACCAAAGTTATGACTTTAAGAAGACTTATGTTGAAGGTTGGGGTTAAATGACTCTTGGAGAAGGTATTAGAGCATATTTTTGCTTCAGTCACATTTTGCTCGTGGTCCTGCTTGTTTAATATAGAAACACCACCTAATTTAGTCTACATGTGCCACAATGTTGTACACATTTATGTACATTAGGTCAGGTGCAAATTAATATAAATATGTCAATCAGCCTCAGGAAAACACAAGCTTCACAATAGGGCTGGACGAGCATCTAAATTTATCAAATTACCGACATTCTTGTAACAGAAACTTTATTTGTGATGGAAACACTAGAACAGTGACAGCTGCTTTCACAAACACATTTCAAGTTATGACATGACGCAGTTATTCCTTTTCATACTGCATTATTTATTATTTTTAATTTGACTGCAGGCATTTTAGCTAACACTCTGCTAAAGAAACAAAGATGTACCTTGTTTTTTGTAATGGGTTCATGTTGAGTCTTCTCTTGGGCAAACATGTGCAACTAGTTAAGATGGCTTCCCATACTCCTCAAACAGGAAGTGGAAGAGACCAACTATCTATGTTCATGAGGGGGGCCCACCACCTGGAATCCTTAGGGACCGTTCGGTATTTATGGAATGGACCACCGGAGGAAAATAGGGTCATGTCTTTTTATTCTGTGCTGAGGGGAGGGTCATCCAACATTTTTCAGTCCAGAGGGGGGGGTCACCCAACTTTTGTATTCATGAAACAGCAACATTTCACAGTGGCTTGTTTGGTGCATATTTTTCCATGTAGCTCTCAGTCTCGGCCCTCCTTTGCTACCAGATGGTCTGACCGCATATGCAGAGTTTGCTGGGGGGGCAGGGGGAGCTGCCCCCTGGCAGCTGAAACGGGTAATTTCATTGTTTAAAAAATGAGTGGAATAATTCAATATGAATTACGTCTGGCATGATCAATCATAACACAAAACAACTAAATGGTGGTAGGTAATACATCTGATTTCATATACTGCTTTAGTTAAAAAAAAAAAGTATTTCCTGGCTGATGATGGGAGCAGCAGGACGCAAAAAAAAGAAAGTTACTGTTGCACTAGTCTGGACATCTTTCCGTGCCAAGGTTGCAATAAAGGTTTCCTAAATGCCACATTTGATGTCAGCTACTAACTGATAGCGGGTTTTGTGTAGATTTTATAAGTTTATTCCACTTTTTTTAAACGGCGAAGAAGCCTAGTGACCAGCTAGTGACGAGCAACCAGTTTGTGTGTTGAATGTTAGGCTACCCAGAGTGCCTTGCTGACTGGTCTCAATATTTTATTGTTTTATTTCATGTGAATACTAGTTTACTAGAGGAGTAACTTAGTATTTGAAGTAATGCAGGAAGTGTGCATTTAGTTTCCATGCTTCCAATGTTAGTGAGTAAATCTACTGAAATGGCCACCACACCATAACAGAGGAGTGTGATGCAACAAATGAGAATGCAGAGGTTTAGGCACATATAGCATGGCTGTAAAAAATGGGAATCTATATATATTTGCCAAGCGCAAACCAGTACAGAAGGTATTGATAAGTTGCTGGGGGAGGGTCATGTTTTTTTTCCAAATTGTTTTGTAGAATCATAGAATTCTTTTTTACTGGTGAGATGAGGGTCATGTCTTTTTTGGCTAAAGCTCCCAAAACTCCTCTGGTGGCCCCTTAAATAAATAACAAACAGTCCCTTATTAATTTTTTTTTTTTGTTCAACAATAATTGTGTTGAATTGAATTTGCTTATTTCTCCCTGTGTAGGAGAGGTTGTGTGAATACCCCCCCCCCCCCCCCCCCCCCCCTATGTGTAGTGATAAGTAGATGTGTCCTTATTGAAGCAATGAGGGGGTTCTAAGCATTGACTATAAAAAAATAATGGGCAAAGCTTCTGGGTCTGAAAAGTGAAGCCAATGCGGAAGAACCTTAAACCTGCATTCTATCTAATTTCCAGCAGGGGGCGACTCCACTGGCTCCAAAAAGAAGTCTGTTTCTATAGAAGTCTATGACCCTACTCCTCACTTTACCTTAGTAAACATTTTCATCATGAGTTTATGGCCTCAATCACTACTTTTAAGTCTTCAATACAGCATGATGTTCATTTTGTAAATTATGGTTCCATTTATTTTAAAATCAACGATAAAGCAGGGGATGATTTAGGGGCGTGACTACACGCTGACCTGTCAGTCAGGACAGAGGCTTAACAATGCTAACCATGGCGCTGTCTACACTAAATTAGCCGTAAACTTGTTTTTGGGTGTTGTACATGTTTTCATCTTAAACTTTGCGTTCTGCCAACCGAGCTAGCTAGCAACCACAAGCATTAGCTGGTAATTTAAGAGAAAGTTTGTCTATTTTTTCGTAGCTTATGGGCAAACATTTTCTTTACTCCGCAATGAATGGGCTTTAATGGGTATATATAGGTAATAATAAGGTAATATATTTGTGTACCTTAGCAAAAATGATTCAGTAGTAAGTAAGTAAAAACTACTATGCATTTACTTTATTGGCTGTTAGCCCCAATTCAGCACAATACTTACACCTGAAAATTGACACAAAAAAACAATAATATCTAATTAGACATTTAACCATTCTAACAGTCAGTACAAAGCCCAGTCCAGAAAGTGTAGAATTTTAACTGACATGAACAGTTAATTAGGACAAACAAATCATAAATGAGCAAACATGAAGTAGAAAGCTTTGTACTGATGTATTCAAATATAATGGCATTTGTTGTTATCAAGATAAATATAACAATTTGTTAGATAGTATAGATATTGTATAGATACTCCCAGCGCTGCTATGGAAAATGTGTGTCCACTACTTGTGTTCCAGTGTTGGAGCTAAAATGATGGTATTTTGCAGGGTATCTTCTGCCTGAAATAATGTGGTCCGCATTTCAGTGAATATCACTCTTTTCTCTGTCTGTAGTCTGTCTGTTAAGTTCACTGCAGGCTTATTTACACAAATAGAAATGTAAAAGGCATCGTTTTTGAAAATGTTTAGGAATTCATGCACTAGATCTACAGAAGGTTGAATCACTGCTGCGCTACATTAGTTCAACAGTCACAAAGCTGACATTTATATGAAATTGTCATGGATTATTACTTAAACATGAAGACTGAGACAAACACATGATGACAACTTTAAAGGGATATGAGGTGATTCATGCTGCTGCAGCTATGAGTAACACACAACTGTCAACATACCACTGACGGTTAAAGGAAATGTCACCATTATCCTTTGGCTTTATTTGCATGAAGGCACTGGCAAATCTCCCAGACTCCTGACTAGTTTGCACATGCATAACTTGCACTGTTTACATTTGCACCGTTTATTATTATTATTATTATTGTTGCTTTATTTTTCACATGCTGTCTTTTAAAAATCTTGTATTTTCTTAGTATATTTGTAGTATATATTGTAGATTTTACATTGCTTGGCATTCTGTGGACAGCAAAGGAAGAATTTCATTGTACCGGGAAACATGTTTCCTTACTGTGCATATGAAAACAAAACTCTATAAGCTGTCCACTGCTCCTAATACTTAGGATGGATTAAACTGCAGAAATAAAATGTCACTACATTGTACTGTGTGTACCTGATCATTAAGAAGAATAAAGTTTGTTTAGACATCACTTTTTTTTCACCCCCCGAAGAAGAAATACACGACCCCGCCTCTCTCTGGCCCTTACTGTATGTGTACAGTACATGTATTTACATTACATTTAGCTGATGCTTTTATCCAAAGCAACTCACAATTGACCTATATAACAGAGGTCACACACCTCTGGAGCAACTAGGACTTAAGTGTCTTGCTCAAGTACACATTGGTTGATGTATCACAGTGGGAATTGAACCTGGATCTCCCACACCAAAGGTACGTGTCATATCCCCTGCGCCATCATCTTCTCACGACAATTGTGTGTGTTAGTGAATATGTTTATTTCTATTCTGGAGTATGCATGTGGCTTTGTGTGAGGTTTTACATTCATGCACATGAGGCTGCATGTACAGTATATTGGTAGATCCTAAATCGGATCTGCTACACTGGTCGACATAGTTAGGTTTAGGCATGGGGAGTGGGGATTGGTTAAGGTTAAGCCGCCTATTGGCAAAACCGCTTTGCGCTGGCCATTCCATTGATTTCCTATGGGGAGAGCGGTGCTGCCCAACTATGCGCTGCGCTACCCCTGGCACCGCGCACCGCCCGGATTTGCCTCTTTGCGCTGCGCTCAAAGTTAAAATTATTTCAACTTTGACCCAGTTGCCGCTTACCTTTCGAAAGCGCAACCAATGAGATAACAGCTGTCAGCTGTCGATACCTAGCAACGGGAAAGTGTGTAGGCAGCTTTAGGGTAAGAATACCAGTGGGAGCCAATCAGAGGCAGAATAAAGGGGAGCCACAAGGCACGTCCTTTGAAGTCGACACGTCTAGCGGATCCGATCTGGCATCTACCCAGTATATGTGGGTTTATGGTTGCATGGGTGTGCAGTCAGTGCTACCTGTCTGCAGGACCTCCCGGCCTGACGTAGGTGACCACTAGGGGGCGGGACTTGTGCCAGTCCTCGTGGATACCGCCTGCAAGAAGAGTATACTGAAGGTTAAAGCCAATCACACTAAACACTGGACTCATACGACTAGAAACCTTCACTCTATCTTTATTTCCCTTCAGTAGAACAACTACAGAAACTTGCCTCAGATAATCTATCACAGTAAGGATATTTATTTTTATTGACAAAAGGCATTGTACAAAGCATCAGGTAAACGACAAGAGCACTTCAAGACTAAATGGAGACTAACTCTTACAAAAATATATTAAGAATAAAAATAGATACAAAATAAATATAATAAAAACACAAACAAAAAAAAATAACAGATACATTACATACAACTATAGATAAATAAGTAAAGAAACAAAGACTAAACAGAGAAGTCAGAGGATTCGGGGGGAAAAAGCTCTACAGTTTCCAAAAGTGTAATACTTTTCTTGTTTAACAAATGGAGTCACTTAAGTTAAGAATTCAGATCTTTGAGAAAAGGTCAAAAATTAGGACGTGAATTAGAAAAGTTCTGTTTGTGAATATACAATTTAACGTATAGAATAATAAAATTAATTCAATTTTGAAGAACGCTATTTTCTAGATTATACAGTAAGTCATTTATTCATTTTGTATGTTGGTCAAAATGATGTCACTGTATCCATTGTACTGTAACACTGTTTCCAACTGCATGGGATTGTTCTGACACCTAGGCCAATGAGTCAAATTCAATCAATGTGTTCAATTTCAGATGACCAAAAAAACCAAACAACTTAACTATGAAGGTTATCTTTTCCTAACTTGAACTGCTTCAGTTTAATTTTTTATTTTTCCTAAAATAACGGGAGACTTTGGCCAATCACAGGTCATTTTAGAGATAGAGAGCGTTTCTATTGGCTGCTCTACACATGCAGACAGAAAGGGGATAGCTGCAGGAAGAGGTCTCACTCTAATGTGTTTGCTGTGCATCTACTGCAGCTTTAATGGGGAAAAAAAAACATATAAACCACCGTAGCCTTCCGGTTAATAATTAGTCGTTTAGGTGTGCCATGTTAGCCGAGTGACATCGACGTTTCCAGCTTCATTCTCTTTTCTTTTTCTAATGAAATAAATGTTGCAATAAGGCAGGGAAGTCTTTTCATTGAGTGACAGCATTCCATAATGGGGCCAAAGTCAATCATATATTTCCCTAAACACACAATCTTTCACTGATGGTTACCTCTCATGACGAAACCAAAGCTGTTCCCCTCTTTGTGCAAACAGATGTCGATTGTCTTTGATATAACCCCTGAGGTGCTGTCTGGTGCTTTGAGAGGGAGAGAGAGAGAGAGAGAGAGAGAGAGAGAGAGAGAGAGAGAGAGAGAGAGAGAGAGAGAGAGAGTGAGAGAGAGAGAGAGAGAGAGAGAGAGAGAGAGAAAGAGAGGTAATTTATTCATTTTAGTGAAAGAATTTATGCTGCAGCTGTTAACTATTTCTGCTCTATAATAAGGTTTGATCAAGTTTTGTTCAGTTACAATACATTTTACATCATGCTAATGGAGCATAAACATATAATACAACAAAAATAAAAAAGGAGGGCTAATTACTTGAAATTGCTCCTGAATGCCTATGATCTCCTTTACTGCTATTACTGTGGCTACCAATGCTACAATTCTATCATGTTAAAATGCAGTATGATTTCCATTCCACTCCATTATAGACTTAAGAAATAAGAATACCAGCTGAGATCAGTTGCATTGTTTTTTTTAACCAGGGCAGCAGTTTTCAGATGACATTATGTGTTTACATAACTGCAAAAGGCTTCTCCAATGTTTTCTCAGTTAGCCTTTTAAAATGATATCAGATTAGTAAGCAGAATTTGCCTTTGGAACATTGGATGAATGGTTGCTGTTAATGGGCAATGTAGATATTACATTAAAGATCAACCACTTCTGTCTACAACAGTCGAGAAGCCTTTTGCAATTATGTAAGCACATCATGTAATCTGAAAACTGCTGCCCTGGTTAAAAAAACAATGCAACTGATCTCAGCTGGTATTCTGTCTATAATGGAGTGGAATGGAAATTTCTATATATATTTACATATACTCTTTCATTTAACATGCATTCAGCATTCAAAATGGCACAGCTTTAACTAAGGCAAGGGGTGTTGGTGTGGGTGTGTTGCTGCAGGTACCAGGGATACAGTGAGATAGTTTGAGCAATAGATCCAAAAGTGTAAAGGCTTTCCAGATGAGGAAACACTGCAAAGCAGTTTATCATACTTTGACTGGAAAGTCGAAGCGACAATCATTTTATCCTTGTGATTGTCTTGCATCTGACAACCCTGTTTTTCTTTTGCCCTATGAATAAGGACCCCTGCTGTACCAAGAGTGGTCTCCTTGAAATGAATAAGTAGGCTGTGTTTTTCCAGCTCAGAATCATAGGGAACACATTCACAGTGGACAATTCCGAATCTCACTATTTACATTGAGTGCCAACGTTCAATGCTGTAACCACCACCTCTCTCTAACCTTAACCAAGTGTTTTTAGGTGCCTCAGTCTAAAATACCCTAGTCTGGACCACCAGATGCTCCACGGGATGTTCTGCAGGATGTCCCTCACCTTCCACCCCACCCCTCCTACTCCTCGCCTTTCACCCTCTGTGTGTTGCCGTTATCTAACTCTGTTCTCTTCAGGAAACAACAAACCTCCGAGCTAGCAAGCTACACACTGAATATGGCAAGTTTTGAAGAAAATTTGAATCGCGCAACAAGGCAGACCTTCTTGGTTCTTTAGGGGAATGATTGTAAAGATTTACAAAGAATATGTTTACGGCATTTACTCTCTAACTGGGACGTTTTGGGACTGATTGGTGAGATTGCATTGGACAAAATACATCCACCTGTACACTGGTAAGATCAAATGAGGTTTAACCATGTATCCAGCTAATTTAAATAGCTGATGTTACTGTATTGTGTGAACAGTTAACTTCATTTAATATTGTATGTGGCGTTTTCTTTTACAGGTCGCAAATGTTCCACCAAAACAAGTTCCCTTCTGAGACTATTTTGCAGAGCCATCGTCACTGTGTCCGGAGCTTATCGCCACCCAAGATGATTGTGATTGGTTTAAAGAAATGCAAACAACCCCAAGCTTTTTTTCTCCTATCCTGGAATGTATGTATGTGTGACAATACACATGCAATACCATGCACACATGGCCAGACCGGCTATTAAAACAAAGTACAGAAAAGCTCAGATGACAGCACACACAGAGGGAGTGTGAATTAATTATCTGCTAAGGATGCTATTACTCCATATATCTTGATATATTTATAGCAAATATATGTTTGCTGCTATATAAATGTTCTGAATTTCGAGTACAGCCCCTTTAACATTTCATTAATTCCAGAAATGTAATATCGACCTTGCTGTTTGCAGGTAGGGTTGCGTTTTTCACACTATGCTAATGTCAAACTCAACCTCACTGAAGCTATTACTTTATCACCATAAAAGCCATGTGAATGTATGTGTATGGAGCCAAACTAATATGCACATGTACCTGTAGGGGGCAGTTCATACTCCACCTCCAGCAGAACTCTCTCTCCTACGTTCTTCAGTAAGCTGATGATCTCCTCATGCCGCAGTTTGGTCAGGTTGATGCCGTTTACTGACTTGATGTAGTCACCAACATTTAGCTGGTCACTCCTGCACAAAAGGGAAAAATCAGAGGTACATTGTTTAGAAAATGTGGCTGTTATACTGTAAGACAAGTTCATTTTGTTCACTCCTGAGCATTATGTGAGTTGTTTTATTACAGTTGATCAAGAAAGTCTGAAAGTCTTCCTTTTCTTCTCAGGCTGTTCTCATGAACCATCAGCACATATAGCTATGGAAAGTAATGCACTGTAATTCGTATGGATTCCACGTTTTTGTTGCTGTATGCACTACATTGACTGCTGCTGTTTAAGGGGGCTTTCACACCTGCCTCGTTTAGTTCGGTTGAATCGCACTAGAGTTGATTTCCCCCTAGGTGTGGATCATTTGGGCAGGTGAGAATGCAGCAATCACACTCGGATGCGCACCAAAACCAGACCAAACAAACATACCAAGACCTCCTTGATGAGGTGGTCTCGATACGCTTTAAAACAAACTTGTTTGTCTGTGGTGAGAACGTGATCCGACCTGAAACTGCACCAACTACTGTATGTGTAAAAAGTCTGAGCTAATGTCTCCTGTAGTCAGGTGTGCTTTGCAATATGTGATGCGGCAGAGCAGCACACCATAACAGCTTGCAGTGTTTCTCTCACAGAAACAGACTGCAGTCAAGCTCGTCATCACTCGTATTTCCTTGGTCAAACCAGCCGCCGCTTAAGTTAGAGACAGACGGAGCGAAGTCTCGGTGGCCAGAGCAGACGTAGTAACGTCGCTCGAGAAACAATGTGTGATTGTTTAAATGACATGAGCTGGTTTGACCATGGAGATGCAAGAGATATGCACTAGTCCAGAACACAGGACCTTCTTCCTGTATTTACTTTCTTGCTCCAGCCCCAGGCAATTTTGGTACGCTTGGATTTTTCCAGGTGTAAAACCAAACCGAACCATGGGGAAAACACTCCAAGTTTACAAAATCCTCAACAGAATCGGACCAAAGAAAACAAACTATAGGTGTGGAAATGCCCTACGAGTGCTCAGGTCCGCGTAGGGAGGAGGTTGGGGATGGGGGAGGGGTGTCATAAAACACAGGGCTTTTAAGTAGGGGAGCTTGAGTTTGCTTCGTGGAAGAAGTTAAGGGGAAAACACAAGACTTCTACCCAGGAAACGGGTGTTCATGTCGCTGGAGTACTACTTAAGGGGGCCGCTGTTTTAATTTAAACCACAATCTTTTTTCTGAACTTAACTACTCATGTTGTTGCCTTAACCTAACGTCTACCTGTTGTCGGATAAACTGAAAGCAATTTTACCTCTCAGTGATCTGTGCCCGGCTCACAGTCAAGTTTTGTGGGCTAAACTCAACAGCTACGGCCGTTGAAACTGCCGGCACCTCGCGTTGAACAGTACCAGCTCCCAGTAACGTTTTCTCAGCTAAATGTAACTGTAAAGACTGCTAAACGTAACTGTCACGTGACCAGCCGGCGGACCTCGTCATTTTGTAGGATATCATACTAATTGTGCTTAACTTTTCGTACAAAATATATATCATATGAGTGAATGCGTTGTTCTTCTTTACTGGTGTTGCACCCACCTAGCCGCCAGTCCTCCAGGCCGTAGGTTTGATACCCGCGGTTTCCCATCCTTGTCAGTTCCTCCTGAGATGGTGAGGCCCAGTGTGCTGCCTTCTTTCTTCACCAGCTCCACCATGGTCACCCCCCGCAGAGCTTCTAACCAAAAACACACATACACATAAAGACAAATACACACACACACACACACACGCACGCAAACACACACGCAAACACACACAATAGGGAAAGAGAAGGATGTAACCACACACACACACACACAGATGTGCACACAGACATACACACACACACACTCGAACACACAAATACAGCAGAGAGATGGAAAGTGGTTAGTGGCTGCCCTCTGTCCATTCTGATTCCCGGATTAAAGGCAAGCCGAGTTACAAGAAAGATGAATCAAAAAATGTTTGCTGCTGTGTGTCCTTGAGTGAGACACTGATCCTCTGTCTGCTCAATATAGGAGAGTCAGCTGAAATGACTAAAGTGTAAATGTGAAGATCAGATAAGATAAGCATCATTTAATTAGAACTAACAAAGCCTCGGCCGTCATTGCACTTGAAAAGTCCCTGGCAGGGAGGGAAAGGCCTTGAAAGGTGAAAGCATGTCATCAGTACCAGCAAACTGTCGCATGACTTGAGAGTAAACTATGTGTTTTAAAACTGTTTTTTTAATGACAGAAACAAGATGTTTTGAAAAGACAAAACAATACATGTTCAAATATATAGACTGCAGGTTATT